>CM057149.1:33229932-33829932 GCA_029964075.1 Patiria pectinifera | reverse complement strand
CACACAAATGCAGCACAACACATTCCTTTACATCATATCTCTGGTCTGGCAACTCTCCGTATCAAATGATGGATTTAAATTCCATATTTGATGTAAAATCTCACCTTAAGCATGGAGGCTCTTTCGTAGCTTGTACCGCCACAAACCCTGGAGTAAAAAATGGACACAAAAACAGAAAGTACAAGAAGCATGAATAAGTACTGATTCTTCTTAAAATGTTACTGATAACTGAAAGACTTTATTCACCTTACATTTCAATTGAAGTGATTTATGACAAACTCACCAATTCAGAAAAAAATCAATTTCTTGATTAACCCTAACTCCCTAGCGTCTTAAGGAACTGGACCAAGTCTATCAAAATCCATCAATCACAGTGCATCCAATACAAAACTGCACATGACATAATGGAATCCACCACTGACGCACGGGTTGACATTCATGGACTTGCTACACATGGCTTTTATCACAATAGCAATACAGGAAGCCAGGCAAAATCAATCAGATACCCCTAGCACTGCTTCAGGTCATTAGGCCCAAGTCCATCATACTCCATCAATATTTAGTCATGCCAGGCCTGCTGGCCCAAGTCCCCAAAATCCACCAAAAGTGGGGATGGATTTTTGATGGAGTTGGGGTGGTTACAGTTAAATTGACTTAAATAATGAAGAATCCTTAGTTATTTTGGTAATGATGTGTTATTCTCGGAGTTCGTCCAGATCTTTTTATTAGTTTGGTAAAACTCAATTTCATCAGCACAGACTCCTTTCAAGGATTGTACAGAACCTTTTAGTGCCAAGTTGACAACAAGAACAGGTGTTTTTGTAATTGATTTTTTTTTCTTGAAGGCTGCACTTAGAGTGAGTACACACACACAAAAATCAAAGGAAATCCAAGGTGTCACATCTAGTAATTTGCTTTGAAGGAAAACATTACTGGTACATTAAAATACCGCTGTGAATACCTGACATTGACATTGCCAACAGAATGAGATTCTGTACAGAACGCATGAATTGTCTGATAACATTCGGCATAGGAAAAAAGACCGAACAGTGAATCAGCAATCACAAGAATAGTTTCTTTACACAGAAGACAAGATTTGCTAGGAAAAGTCCCAATTAATTTTTTTTTGTGGGGGGGGGGGGGTTTCTGTCAAACACCAATGTTCATGAAAATAAGAAATACAGTTTTCGTTTTGTTTTGGACCTACTGATAAATAAAAAATGTTTTCCAACATAAAATTTTAATTTTTGCTCCAAAGTTATAGAGAATTAGTATAATGTCCAATTTCACCGAAGTGAACTGCTAAGAAGATATTCCTAAGCAATTAATATCAGCTGGGACACTACAACAAGCAAGCAAAGGCATGCAGCTTTTCCTCGGATCAATGCTTGCCATTTCAACTGAAAAACAAACAGGTACAAATTCTCGTTCAACATGTTCAGCTTGGAATTTCGGCTGTTATGTCAGCTTCTCAGTTGCATGCCTGTATACGGGTCATTCTATAAATTCAGGGTCCAAAGTGTGACATTTTCCTGTCACCGTCACCTTGGTACTTTGTAATTTGCCATTTGAGAATGACTTCAAATGAGAATGCCTTCAAATAATTTTTTTATATTTGTTGGGTAGTTTGCTATTCATAATCACTCTTGGACGACTACAGCAATAAGGAGTGCATCAGAATTATAAATTCATAAATGTGGATGTAACAGAGACAGGAAAAAAAAGTGGACCCAAAATTTATAGAATAATCCAAAGTTTTTGGCCAGCAAATTTCTGATATTTAACACCTTGTCTTCTGACTAGCCTGCTCCAAAAACCAAGCTTAAAAATATACACTGCCCCTACAAAAAATCCTGACAAAATTTTAATTTTCTGAACCGAAATCCACACTTTAATCCCTCTTGATATAGGCTAACAATCCTAGCGTGCAAGCTGTCGCTGAACTTGCCAGCACTAGGATTTCCAATCTATCAAACGCTGGGACGAACATAAACAAACGGGAATGAAATTGACGAATGATGCCCACAAAATTAACGGCACAAGGAATCCGCTGAAGTAAACCGTGAGAAATATCAGACGGGCGGGATGTGTCAACAGACAGGGACATTAGGTAAGCGTTACTGTGGCAGATCGTCTAAACACTCCGGGGGAAAATGTCACCATTTGTGTCGGTCTTCATTTATTTTTTCGAGGGTCGGAGTTTCAACGCACACAAGAAATTTAAAGGTTCACACGGAGAAAAAAGTACCAGATAGCTCAGTTGGTAGCGTGCCGAACGGCAATCTGAAGGTCGCAGGTTCAAACCTCTCTAATCAATTTCTTGTTCAATTTTATGATTAATTTTTAGGGAAAAATACTGTTAAATTTTTCTGAAACAACGGCCAATACCGAAGAAATATACATTATCTACTTATATTTCAAAATATCTGTGCTTCAGCAATTTACCAAGAATCTGCAATAGAATCGCTTTTCTCCCTGCCCACAAAAATATCTCATTTCTAGCGGTGACCTTATCTACAGAACAAAACTTTACTCACTTGACACTGACTTCCAGAAGTTTAGTACAAAAACAAATCATGTGAACCTTTTATAAAATGGTCTTCATTCAAAAAAATTTATGAATTTTTTTTCTTCTGAAATCTTAAATTATTCATCTATCCAGATCATAAATTTTCAGTCTAAGGCCAAAAAAAAAAAAAGTCTCCGGTTTCTGGTATGGAGCTTGCCCCCAAAATGGTGCGGCCATGCAGCTTTTTTTTTTTTTGACCTGATTTTTTTGCTTCAAATGTCGGCTGATGACTGCAAATGGTCCTCGACTAAACTTAGTGCAAATATATGGGAGTCCAGAGAGGCCACATAAAGCTTATTCTCGATCATAACCCAATCTAAAAACACGTTAAAATTGTGCAGCAGCAGGATTCCAGTCAAACCAGTGAGTTTGGCGGTTTTGAGACATCATCTTTTATTGAAAAAAAAACTTTTTCATTTTGCCGACGCGCATGGCTACGGCGACGCGCGCGCATACCAGAAACCGGAGACTTTTTTTTTTTGGCCTAATCAGGGAATTATAAATCTTGCTTATTGACAATTCATGACAACGTCGGAGAAAGGCAAAACAGAATATTGATTTACATCACCCCGACACAAATTCGTCTTATGAATAGTTTAATTGGGATACCCGCTGCTACATGTACATCAGATTCGAACCAGCCAACCGATCCCGCAAGCTCGGTGGTCGAGCGGTAAGACGTCTGCTCTAGGAATTAGAAGGTCGTGGGTTTGAGTCCCACCCGAGTGATTGTTTCAAACTTTCACTTGAGAGGTAACACACTGAGTATAGTGTTTATACATAAGTGAAGGGCAAAACCTAATATTATTAACTCAAGACAAATTTATGATGTAACACTATAAATTCAACATTGGGCTCTGTACGAACTGTATACTAAGTGCGTTCCGAGTGCTTGCAACAAGAAATTTCAAAAGCTTCCTTGGATTGAAAATCACTGGATATACCATGCTCATGAAATAAAGTGGATGAAGAGCAAAACCAAATTTTGAATTAAAAAAAAAAAATTGGTGGCTAGGCATCCTTACTCGCAGCTGAGAAGCTGAGTTGTGTAGAACCACGGAGATATGAACGGAAGGAGTCAGAACTCCAGTACTTCAAAGTGTTATAGGATCATCGCCGCGCTCGAAAGCCTCAATAGAAAGCAGCTGGCGGCCAGCTTGCTCAGTTGCTCACTACGCTAATCCCTATATAATAGAGATCCCTGCTCACTAATGCTAGAAGAACGAGCTTGCATTGCTTTGTGGATAGCACCATGGTAATACGCAGGCGCAGTTGTCATACATCGCCAAGAATGAATGATTTTGAAAGAGTTTGTTCAGAGTTGGCTAATACTGGCTAACAATGTGGTCAACCAATGCTACGCTTATTTTCACCTGCCCTACGCAAAAATTCCATCACAATCAAAGTGATATGATATAGTCTTGGTTTATATCTGGTCTTACCTGCAAGATTTGTTGGGTATTCGGTTGAACGTGATGGACCTACTGCCGCAATCTTTGCACTTGAAGTATCGCAAAGTTGCCTCGTGTCTCGCCAAGTGATGGTTTTCCGAAGCACAGAATTTGGATGGGGCGAACCAGGTGTAGTCACACTAAATGATCACAAGAATGAAAGAAAATTCATAACAATCAGTTTTTACTGTAGGAAGATGTGAAAAAAATGATGCACACATTAACAACCTAAACTTGAACAAGCAGTGCTGAATAACATTCGTTTGGTGCGGCATTACTGACTGTTTCTGTTTCAAGTGCAACTTATTTATTTCTAGAAACTACCAGAAAAAGGCTGGCTAATTAAAGGGAATATACAACATTTGCTTTTGCTGTAACTTTCAGAAATAGATGAATAAGTGGGGTTAGTATTATATAGCAAATATTGATACACTGACTTGTTTGGCGTTTTGGGTTCGTAGATGCTGGAAAAACCAAGAAAAACAATCATGTTCTTGTAGTCTGGTTCCCAAACCCCACTTAAAATGAAATGAAGCAATTTATAGACTTTGGGGAATTGTAAGGTCAGTGAATCAGTCTAGAAGGCTTGTACCCATTCCCATGTGTGTAATCGATTGCAAAGAAAATGCGGAGTAACCAAATATGATAAATTGGGAGCAGTATTTGAGAAGAGCCAGTTTTTTTCCAACGCTTGTCAGCCGACAAGAGTTGGACATTGATACAAAATTACCACTTTTCTTGAAATGACAGCACACCAGGTGCCACGATTTTTATACAGGATGCTTTAGACTGTCATTCACTAACAGTCCAGTAAGGTATTTCGTGATTATTTGGTAGTTTTGTTTTTTGATGTTTGCAAATGTTGTATATTTCCTGTAACTTGAAGTTTTTACAATACCAGTTTTCACAATTACAGTACCAGCTAGTGTTTGCTTCTTCCCCCTCATCTTTCGCACAGTTAGAAAATGTCAAGACTATTCTGGCAAACAATGCCCCCCACAAAACAACCAAAAATAATGCACGATGACCAATAAGTATCATGGGAAGGGTAAAGGCTGAGATGTTGCCCCTTTTTCCTTCCCACGGTGCTTTGTAGGACTGTTCAGAATCAACTAATTTATTTGAGCAGAGAGGCCAAGATTGTTTTTTAATACGCCTGATAAACAGGGGTAATAATAATGTACGTAAGCATTGTGGATATGTGTCTTATATAATTACACAAAGTTCCTACAAAGCTTGGAATACAAGCTTTTTTATGAGGACAGTGTTAGCAGAGTTTTTTTTGTGATATACAGGGTGGCTGCAAAAAGAAGGAAACCCACTTTTGACAGCAGTTTTCACATAATTGTTCAGTATATTTCAAATATTCAATTTAGTGGTATTAAAATATTGATCTTTAAACATAAATGACGAAACAAATGATTGCAAATGCATGTTTTGTTTCTGAGATATGGTAGTTTAAAAATTTCATGTGCGAAACCTGTTTGTCCACAGATGGCTTTATTCCATCTGCTTGACTGAGCTCCAGAGCATGATTTTAAGACAAAAAACACTACACTAGACTTACACGTGGACAACAGTGATTTTGGTGACTTGTATTCAAATTAGCATAATAACACTTTCTTGCGATTTTTTTAAAGATTTTTCACCACGTATGATTGAAGAGATGTACAGGGTGTTTCAATAAAAAGGAAACCCAACTTTGAAGAACCAGTATGGACAGACTAAACGTTTACTGGCTATAAAACTGATATCATCTGAAAGCGTAATCTCTATGCTTTTCAATGACACCTTGTTTGCATTTCCAGGGTCATGCATCACTGAGCGCCACTGTCATGAGATTTTGATGCAAAATTGCAGTTGGTTCACTTTCATACATCAAACACAATAGGCATGGTGTGCATGAGAATAAGTATTCAAGAAGACACAAGTGCATAAACAGAAACAAAAAAAAACAAGTCGGTTTGGTTTCAAAACTGGATTTTATTGTTTGTCATAAATTTCTCTTTTTGACCAAGCCAAGTTCAAAACAATGTGCCATTTTCCCGAGGATTAACATTCAAGCCATTTAGTGGTTTTTTTTTTTATGAAAGTGAACCAACTGCATTTTTGCATCCAGTTTTCAAGATAATGATGCTCACTGATGCATGACTCAGAAAACCTAAACATAGTATCATTGAAAAGCATAGAGATTACGCTTTCAGATGGTACCAGTTTTATATCGTCTGTCCATACTCTTTCTTTGAAGTTGGGTTTCCTCTTTTTTTTTTAAACACCCTGTACTTCACATTATAAAAAAAAAACAGTTCAAATAAGTTGAGTAAGTAGGTTAAAAGTCCTGTAAAAAGTGGGTTTCCTTCTGTTTGCACCACCGTGTAGAATGAATAATAGCATCTTCAGGAAATACAAATCTATTTCTAGGTCTCCTACCTTCTTACAAGACACCACTCTGCATTTCTTCTCCTTAATTGAATCCATCTGATTCTCCAGACGTTCCTTCTTCTCAAGTTGCTGGAAGTACTGCTCTTCCATTTCAGCTTGTACCTACAGACACAAGAACATAAAAACCAACTCACAGTTCAATAATCAATCCCGACGCAGCTGCCGATTTGAGTCTACGAGTCAATCTCATCAAGTTGAAATGAAATCCGTCACGAGCCATTTGGAAGTCAAATCTCTTATTAAATTACTTGTCAATATCGACTTACATCGCAAGTCAGGTTACAGGAGGGGAAAACGATGACAATGGATTGCCTTTGCCAAAATTTCATTCGAATAGCTTTTCATTTTATTCGAGACTGGACGAGTTTGAATTGACTTGTGATGACTTGATGACATCTCTGTAATCGGTCAATAAGGAGTGGTGGTCCCCTTTCAAAAAAAATTGTGTCAGACAATGAAAACGTTGTGGGATATGAAACCGAAGAAAAAAGAACCGAGTATTGGCCATTTTAAAGGTAATATACGACACTTCTTTTGCTGTAATTTTCAGAAATGGATGGATTTGATGGGGGTTAGTATTTTATAGCAAATATTGTTACACTGACCTGTTTAAAAGGTTTTTGTGTTCATATAAGCTGGAAAAACCCAAAAAAAATATTAAAAAAAATTGTTGTTGTAGTCTTGTTCGCTGACCCTACTTCAGACAAAACGGAGCAATTTATAGACGTCTGGGAATTGTCAGGTCAGGGAACCAGACTAGCTGGCTGCACCCGTTCCTGGATGTGTGAACGATTGCAAAACAAAAAGTGGACTTACTAAATTTGGTAAATTTGGGGCAGTATTTGACAAAAATATAACGTTTTTTCCAACAATGGTCAGCCAACCACCGTGGGAAATTGATACAAAATTCCAGTTTTCTTGAAAATGACAGCACACCAGGTGCCATGATTTCACAGGATGCTTGAGACTTTTATTCACTTAAAGTCAAGTAAGGTATTTCATGATAATTTGGTAGTTTTGTTTTTCGCTGTTCAGTTTGCAAATGTCGTATATTAGGCCAAAACAATAATGGTTCTGCTTCCGGTTACCTTACCGACCCTATTTTGACAGCCCCTACCCTAATTTGTTTTTGGAAACAAATGAGGAAAAAACCCTGAAAAACGTTAATTACTACCTTTTACCCTTCACTACATGCAGACGCCTCCATGTGATAGTACACAAAAAATTGCCTCCCAAAAAAAATTCCATACCTACCTACCCTATTTTCAAATGCCATGTAATCAGAAGCACAACTATGTATTTTTTTGCCTTACCGTTAAATCGGGTATCGGGTATCTGTTCCAGTCCTACTAATCAGTTTTATTTTTCAATCACAAGACCATCACAAGTCCAGTCAAAAGATAATCACAAGTGTTGCCACAAGCAACAGGGATGATCAATAACAAAGGACTGTGTTTGTAACAGTTTCTTTGACTAGCTTGTGCCTGGACTTGAGACTGGAGGACTTTAATACTCACCTCAGCCAGCAGTCCCGAGTGTTTAGATTTGGCGTTCACAATCGCCTTCAACTCGTCTTGGCTCATGTCCATGTCTTGACCCAAGAACGACCTCTTCTGTTTCTTGGCTGGCTGCCCGACTGACTCGGAATCATTGTCCTCTGTTACAAGAAAGATGATAAAATGAAAAAATGAAGCAAAGGAATGTATATCAGCGCTGATAAAAAAAAAATTATGAGGCAACTTGTCACTGGTTTATTTTAATTCCCCAATAGCTCATGTGCAATTTTATGTAGAAATATTTTGCATGCCTTTTTTCCCCTCAACTTTTGCATGTTGGTTCTGAAATGGAAATGCACATTTATCAAAACCTTCAAATGAATTTTTAAAGCATTTCTGTTTCTGGGGAATTATAAATTTACATATTTTGACGAAAAAAATGTTTTTAAAACAGCGAGATCGATAACTTTTTTGGACAATGGCAGAAATTTCTTTAAGAAGCAACCTATTGTGATTGTATCCATTTTCTCATGCGAGGTTTAAAATACTAGTCAGGCATGTAACTGGGAATTTAGAAAAAATGAGGAAACTCCAAACCACACAAGACTTTGTACAGTGGTTTTCAATTTGTAATGGCATTCCTGAGAAGTAAATAATGAGAAAATCAGCGGATCCGAGGAAAAGTTGCATGCCTGACTAGTGAAAAATGGTTCTGACGTAACACAGTAAGCTTATGTGATCCACAGCATAGTCAATTAAACTTTCAGCTCTGACTAAGAGAATTCAACTTTAAACAAAGTGTTGCGAGTTGCTTTTTAAATTTATTCAGAAAACTACAAACCCTCTAATGATCTATTGAGATCCTCCTCCACCCTCCTCTTGACCGCATCCCGTTTCCGTGGCGACACTACGCCCTTGATCTTCCCACCGACTTGGTTGGGGTCTGCCTTCGTGATCTGCCCCTTGGTTCGGACGTGAGCGATGGCCTGTCTCTTGGCCTCATCCTTACTTGGATTCCTTCCCGAATTGCGCTTCTTTGGAGGTACGTTCCTCCAGGGAACGGTGGGTTTCTGAGGACTCTCAGCATCCTCAAAGATGATGTCGTCATCCTCGCCGAAGCCACGTCCAAGGACAGGAGTCCGGTTTTCTACATCACTTTGGGAGGACAGTCCCCTCTGCTCTGGGCGGAGTTTCGAGCTGCTGTTATTGATGCTGGCTCCTTTGTTACTTTCTCCCAGACATGATTTGACGGAACTTGACGATGAGGAGGATGAGCATCTTTTGTGTCCAGCCATTCTGGACGCTTGACGTGCCCGCATGTCGTCCTGGTGTTGCTTGAGGAGAGCTTTGGCAGAGATGGTGCTGATTGGCTTGCTCACTTTGACACACACACAAAGAAAAAAAAACCAAAATGCTCCTTTAATTTTTATCATTAGTCCTTGTCTCAAATTTGTGGCTTCGTTGGCCATGAAATTCTGCATTTGAAGTCACCATTCTTCGCTTACAGCGCAAGCAATTGAAATTCTGCGCTAACCCTGTTTACGTCATCATCTTTAGTAAGGAGAAGTACCCATGTGTCAAACCAACATTTTCTTACCACCCTGGGAAACAAACTTAAAACCAGATCGCGCCAAGTTATTATGACTGATCCCAGGCGTGGGATTTTTTTTCATGAACCTCGATGCTAGACGGGTTCAGGCCGTCATCTGCGGGTAGCACACCCTGATATTTCCGGCCTCGCTCGCTGCGAGTGGGTCGCAGACAGATATTTCCGGCCTTGCTCGTTGCGTGTTTATCCCCTATCCTTTCCAAATACCGCAAAACATTCGTGTGTATACACGTCATCCGACGTAAACTGGTTAATACAATTTTATCTGCTACACAAACTTAAAAAAATAATGACTTCAAATTACCTTCTTCAACTTTGACCATGTGACGAATGAGATTCTGAGATCCCAAGCAGGGCGTACTCAGCATTTCCTTGCTGTAAAACGACAAAAAAGAAACTTAAATCTGTGAATGTTGTCCACAGCTTTGGTTTCATACAAGTGCATGAACTACTTATAACATAAGTTGCTGACAGGTTTTAATAATCATTCATTCTCCAGTTACTTTCAAAAAGGTAAATTATTTTCCGTGTTAATTGGTAAATACTGTATCAACGATGCCGACAACAAAAGTGTCAACAACCAATCACTCAATCACCTTTTCAAATTATCAGTCTTGTCATTATTTTATGCTCTGCACCCCAATTTGTGTTTTCTCCCTCTTTTTTTTTTTTAAATATAAATTGGAATTGTTTAAAGAGTTTTTGACATAAGAACTTTCGGCACATGCTCTTTCGCATTTTGAAATAAGTTTTGGGATGAATCAAACCAAAATAATAACCAAATAACTGAGAGTGTGATCAATTTGTTCACAAAGAGTCGTTCCCGGCCAAAACCTAGTCAGAGACTTACAATTGTTGGTTGGCTCCCGACACTTTGATCATCGTATCCTCGTTGTTTTGTCGTCCGTGCAGCGTCAGGACGCTATCCCGTGCCTCTTGTTCTATCTCCTTGGCTCCCTTGACCCCCAGGCTCTGCAGAGCCACCTTGGTCTCCTTCTTCTTGCTCTTGGCTCCGGACGTCGAACCGGACCCGACGACGGAGGCACTGTATTTTCGGAGAAAGTAGAGATTTGTGGTTACTGATGCCGTGGGTATTCCGTGGCTACGAGAAGGACACTTACATTTCACTGGTTCACTGTGTGCATACCAGCGAGGCAGGGTTTGCATGGACGAGAGTACCAATTAACACGGTTCCCAGTGTTATATTGCTAAATTTCGCAAGGAGGGCGGGCACCAGTCTTGAAGTCAGAATGGTTACTTCACTGGTTCCAGTGCACAATTATCACAAGCCTAACCCTGCTGAATCCAACAGGATCCAACTATACCATGAACCTGTTGGATTGAGCAGTAAACCCCTTGTACAAATGTACACGTGCATATTCAGAGTTGGATTCTGTTGGGTACCAATAAAAAATGCCAAGTTGGACTCTGTTGGATCTAGCAGACAACTAATAATTAGGTACAGTTGGATTCTGTTGGATTGAGCAGGAAGTAACCGTTTGGATTTAGTAGGGTAGTCCTGAGGAACCCTTAGGGGGTTAGGGCGGGAAGGTGCCCTACACTGACAGTCACGTTTTGTAGTTTAAAACACAGACAAGATATTTTTGATGAAGAAGATGTGTTCGGTATTAAGTTAAAAATAAAATTAGAGGCTTACCTAACAGGATTGTAAGTCTGGCCGCCATAGATGATGTTCGTTCCTAGTTTCTTCTTGAAGGCTTTCGGCTGCACTCCACCATATCTGAAAGACCAATGAAATTAAAGAAAAGGAATTTTTAAACATTCAAACTCTTTAGGAATAAAAAATCTGATGCTAATTCTTTATGATACATTAGTCTAGCCAGACAGCGAGAATTGATAGAAAATAAATGGATGGAAGCCCTTTTAACCCTAACCACCCCAACTCCATCAAAATCCATCTCCCCATTTTGGTGGATTTTGTGAGACTTGGTCCAGAAGGCCTGGCGTGACTAAATATTGATGGAGTGTGATGGACTTGGGTCTAATGGCCTGAAGCAGTGCTAGGGGTATCCGATTGATTCTGCCTAGCTTCCTGTACTGCTATTGTGATAAAAGCCATGTGTAGCAAGTCCATGAATGTCAACCAGTGCGTCAGTGGTGGATTCCATTATGTCATGTACAATCTTGTATTAGACGCACAATTATTGATAGATTTTGATGGAATTGGTCCAGTTCCTAGTAAAAGACGCTAGGGAGTTAGGGTTAATGAATGAATATAAAAAAATGAAGAAAACAGATGTCTGAATTTACTCAGGTTTTTTAAAATTCATTTTCATTAAATAAGTTATCTCATGATTAAACGATTTTTGAGTGGAAATTTCCAGTCGTACCCAAGAAAAACTTGTGATAGTATTTTTTGCACATGCTCACGGTAAGCAGTTGGTGTATGGAACTACGACCAGATTCTAAAATTTTGTTTGAAATCGGTCAAGATTAAAAAGTACTTACGACGATTGCAGATCACTTCTCTTAGCACTGTGCTTCTTATATTCACTCTGGACGTGATACTGGCAAAACTCACTCACAGCCCTGAACGTCAAAACAAAAACATCATGAGTAAGATTTGAGGCTTTGCATGGTGGAGACACTAAATAATGAAAGGTTTGCAGAAACCCCATGTGCAAATAATTTCTCAACTAAGAGAATGGTTCTCTTAGTTGAGAAATGTATACCTCTGGTTCTTTTCAGAACCATTCTCTTTGTTGAGAAATTATTCGCACATGGTGTTTCCGCAAACCTTTCATTATTTAAAAACATCATGGCCACATCACGAAGTTGGAAAGTGCTCTTTACTGTGGTGCAAGTTTTAAAATCTTTCATTTCTATTGTCAATGACAAAGAGAGTATGATTTTGACTTACATGTTGACAACCATGGAGCACGCCTTGCCGTCCTTTCGTCGGCCGCGGCAATGGCCAAAATCCTTGGATGTCCCCAGCAGTAGCAGTTTGTCAGGGTGGTCGATACTCAACGACACGCCATCATCCTTTTGCAAAAAGAGAAACAGGTTTTGTTTTTAGCGAAGGGAAAAAATCTTTAAACTCAAATCATATTTTTTACGATTAACAAAATTAAGGTATACTATTTAAGTGACTAATAGCAATGACATAAAGTTTTCAGAAATGAAAACTTTTTAGCAATCTCTGTGGTCACAGGCACTCTCGACTTAAAAAAAAAATCAGAGCAAAATATAATATTTTTATTAGGAATATTACAAGGTTTCAAAATGGGAACTTTCCAGTTTCTATGTAGTCTCAGACTATGCAATTTATTGCCTTATAGACTTTTATCATGCTGCCACCATTTCAGTCATGTTTCCTGTATCCAATAACAGAAATGAATGATAAAGTTTTTTGTGCAAAAAGGAACCAGACTATTTGTCCTTCCAGCCTCGCTTTGGTCACATTGATTTGAATGGGAAAAAAATCGTGACGGCCGCAACATGATAATGGTCTATTACACAACATTTCAACAATCATTTCAACAATGCGCAATTCATGTTGTGCTGATATTTCTGTTTGGCTTATTCAAGCAGAATTTCATAAAAATGATTGAAAAAAAAATGTTCACATCGTACGGCAATCATTCTTTCACAATCGGAAAGAGGACTCTTAATTGAGGGCGCTATTTTGACCTTCTTTTTGTAACACAGTTAACGGTTCCCATTCATGGTCAGACATGTGCTCCAGAAGTGCGCCGCACCAAATTATTCAGAAGATTAGAATTAAGTTTCAACATTTATTAAAACAGTTTTGGAGCTATCAAGTTGGAAGATCGACTCTTGCAGTCATTTGGAACAACTCAAAGAGTCTAGCCTATGGAAAATCAATATATAACATTTGCCGTCTGAAACTAAAAAGCTTTTGGTTTCCCCTGAGTTGCTCAGGCACAACATTGGAACATCAGTCTAAAATGGATACAAAAAAAAGAAGAAAAGCAATATTACCTGTGCGTTATCCTTAGGAGGCATGACTGAAGCATTGAGAAGGCCGACGACAGAGCCCTGGACAGTCTTCCAGTGATCGTCGTGGGATTTACCAAACAGGAAGAGGGTGACTGTCTGATCGCAAATGCTGAGGTCCGACAACTTCCATATACTGAAGGCCTTGCCCTGGTAAAACAAAATGCCAGCTATTGGTATGACTGACTGTACGTAGCACTGGTTGAATGGTGGTTGATCCTAACTAATACCTGTGCAGTGCATTGCGAAGCTCTCCAAGACCAACTACAGTCCAGCGTTATTACGAAACTTTACAAATACAACCCTGACTCCCTGCTGTTTATTCTGTAACATGTAACATGTATTTATAAAGGGCACGTATCCACCAGTATTGGTACTCAAGGCACTATATTTTTACTCTGCTCATGGGGCCAATGAAACATTCCAAATACCATCTCAGCTCCCTGGGGTGTATACAGCTCGAAGCTGCCATTTCGGCGCAAAGCAGCTAAAATCAATTGGAATAACCATCTCTGCCCTCACAGGTACCCATTTACTCCTGGGTGGGGAGAAGCAATGAGTGACAAAGCGCCTTGCCCAAGGGCACACGCACCATAAACCCAGGCTGGGCTTGAACCCACAACCTGCAGAATTACCGGCAGACCTTGAATTCAATGCTGCAGCCCCGGGTTCGAATCCTGCCTGGGCAAATATGTGGATTGGGTTTTCAGTCCCTTCAGTGGGTTTTCCCTAGAATATCATTCTGGGGTTTTCCTCCAACCACTAAAACTGTAATTTCCTTCCACATCTTCTACCAAGGGACCCCACTGAAAATAAGTCAAGAGACTTTCGTTGGCTATCCCAGCCAATTTCCGAATAATCACAAGCAGACTACGAGGCCACGACACTCCACTATTGGTAAACAGTTATGCGACCAACCTCAGTGCAATGGTATCAAATATTTAACTATTTCCACTTTAGTCAAACTAGAGAAAAGTTAGTTATTACTCACATTTCCCACTCAAACTTAAGCAAAATTTACCCCAAGTTCCCTGTAATGCCCTAAAGGAAATATAACGGGGCCTACCTTGCTGCTCGTTTTAGGGGGAAGTTTGGACACAATGACCCCCATAGTGACCCAGTCCCCGCTGATGGGCCCAGTGTCAAGATACTTCTGGAGGACAGAAAGACGCAGCATCTTACGCCCTTCCATCATGGATTCTAGCTTGGAGGAGGAAACAAGGGGATTCCTTGGAGAAAAGAGAAAATAGATGCAAGATTTGACTTAGATCTTCATCAAAATCTGGATTAATTTAGAAATCCACTTTTGTAGTACAAACTGTTTTATGCAACACAACTTCAACAGTAGGCTTTCCTTGAAGAATGCTTAAGCCGATTTCTGCCATACGCCCCACTCGGGTGCAGAAGAAAAGGACTACGGCACTTAATTTTTTTAAAAGTTGTTGCACGCAGTGCATGCCAAGCATGCCCTTGTGTATGCCCTTATCTCTTATGATTGAGGCACAGAGTGCCAGCCCAGAATGAAGACATAATTCATTCCTTTTTTTTCTTTGTATGCAGCTTGCAAATCTGCAGCTAAGTTTGTGACAGAAATCTTTCACTGATAAACACAAACAGTTTGGAGGCACTTCTTGCAATAACAGATCATACTTGCAACAGGTCAAATATACAGCACACTGTTAAAAATAGTTCAACTAATTTGTTTTGTCTCAAACTTACAGAATTCGGATGTGTGAGTGTTTATTGGTCTCAACGTGCTCAGACTTCTCTTTCTTCCCAGCTGCCGTGGTTGGCCCCCTGCCAGCAACATCGTCCTTCCTTCTGTCTTGGAACGAGCCGGTCGGCTTCCCCGAGAAAGCCTTCTTGGCACTTGGAACCGTCGACGACACACCGGGCTTGGCGGTGTTCCTGTGGACGCGAGCGTGGGCCTCCAGTTTCAGCTTGCTGTTGAAGGACATGCCGCAGACGCAGCAGACCTGGGACGACTCCTTGCGATGCTTGAACATGTGCACGTCCAAAGCCTCCTTGGTGTCAAGAAGCTCCTTGCACAGCTCGCATTTATAGGGACTCACTTTGAAAAAAAAAATCCAAAACGAGGGAGCACATTATAAATATCTTATGGAAACATAAGTTAGCTTTGGGGGCATTTCAGATACATTAATTAACATTTGATACAAAAAATTAAGACTCTGTGGTGGGGAGGTGTTGAAAGCTGTTCAGGCAATGAAAAGACAGGCATTATCTTGAAGATGGTTAAAACATATGAACTAAAAATGTTTAATTCTGACATTTATTTTTAGATTAAAAATTCTCGAACACATGTTCAGGAACTCAAAAATCACTTTAGTTTAGTAATATGACCACAGTCCTGATTCTTAAAGGAAATCGTTTGGTCTAAGGTGCAATTCTTTTCTCGCCATTTTTTTATGTGACTATTTGAAAAGTTGAACAAAGAAATTGACTGGAGTGGAGTTTGAACCTGCAACATCCGAATTGCCGTTCCATTGCTCTACCAACTGAGCTATCCAGCCCTATGTTGGGGGTTCCCCAATTCGGGCGATTCACAATGCAGTGAACCACCAAGAAATTGCCATGGAGAGTCAATTTTTCAAGTTTACGGTCGACATAACATGACCCATTTGAATGAGTGTCAGCAGACAACTTGAGCTAATTTGTTATAGATTGGGAAATAGCGTTCTGCCGCCTTAATACAAAAAACACTAAATTGATAAACGGAAAAGAAATGGGCAAACAGATACTCAAATTATATGCTTACAAAACTATACTGACCAGAGAAACGAACAATTTCAAATGTCCCGCACTGCAAATTTGTCGACCATCTCCCACAATGCACTGGGAATTATTAACTCTCCGTGGCAAACTCTTGGTGGCGCACTGTATTGTGAATCGCCCGAATTTGTCAATGTCTAGGGGCGCTACTCAGAAGATTTTTTTGTGCAATACTACTACAAGAAAGTTCCCCCAAATTTAATCTCTCAGAAAACAGCTTACGAGGAACCTCCCTACCTTTGTCTGGTTTCCTGGTGACGTTCTTGGGAGTGTGGGCAACTCTCTTGCTATTCTTGCCAAAGAGGGCGCTCTTTGGTTCCTCCTGCGTCATCTCCTCTTCCTCATCCGAATCGTCCCAGTCCTCAGGGTTGGTCAGTGTTGGTGTTTCCATAAAATCTGGAAGCAAATAAAAAGTAGTACAAATTGTTCGAGAAAGTTGTTGGCGTTGAGATTTTTTTGAAGCACAAGCCAGGACTGTCATGCGTCAAACTTTTTGAAAGAAACGGACAATTATTTTTGTAGTCTGGTGCATGGCTAGGGACAGAAAAAGGACTTGGTACAGGACTTGGTACCAGACGGTACTGTTGATAACATTTACTTGTGCAGTACTGAAGAAGTCTTGGACTGGGTAGTTCATTATGCATGTCATTCTTTCTGGTAACAAAACAAGGGGTTCCCATAGATGAACAAACACTTAAGCTCAAAAGCCAGAAGAAAACCTCAAGAGAGGAGGCAATGAAGAAATGTCATTTTGAAGTGGGATATTGAAATTAAAGGTGACATACAACATTTGCTTTTGCTGTAGTTTTCAAAAAATGAATGGAGTTGGGGTTAGTATTTTATAGCAAATATTGTAACATTGACCTGTTTAAAGTTTTGTGTTCATAGATGCTGGCAAAATCAAGACAAAAATGATGTTCTTGTAGTCTGGTTCCCTCACCCTGCTTCAGACGAAATGGAGCAATTTATAGACTTCGGGGAATTGTCAGGTCAGGGAACCAGATAAGCTGGCTTGCACCCGTTCACCGATTGCAATCAAAATGGACTAACTAAAGTTGGTAAATTGGGGCAGTATTTGAAAAAAAAATCAGTTTTTTTCCCAAGATGGAAATTGCTACAAAAATTCAAATTTTCTTGAAAATGACAGCACACCAGGTGCCATGATTTCACAGAATGCTTGAGACTATAATTCGCTTTCAGTCAAGTAAAGCATTTTTTATTAATTTTGTATTTTTGTTTTTGTTTTTATGTTTGCAAATGTTGTATATTATCATTAAAGTCTAAGAATGATATTCCACAGACAAAAAAAAACACATAAAGAATGTGGCAGGGACTGAAACCCTGGAAGGGATTCGAACCCAGGCAACAGAGATGGCTGGTCAAGTTAGAACCACTGCACCAACACAACTCCTGTCACACACACACAAGTCAATTTTCATGTACTGGATATTTTAACAATTTTTGGACTAGTTTTGTACCTGCCATGGACCCTATCTCCTCTGCGCTGTACCGTCTCTTCTCTCCCGGAGATTTACGGTCCGCCGATGTTTTCCTCTTCTTCGTGACTCTCTTGACCTCGACCTGAACTGAGATGGCGTCCGAGAAGGTTTCCCTCGGTTGCTTCGTCTGGCTGACGCCTCCGGAGCTCTGCTGCGATTCCAAGAGTTTCATCTTTTCTTTCATTCGCTTCAATTCATCTAATGAAATAATATAAAAATCCAACTTCACAAGCTTGTGAGTTTGAGAAAAGGCACATCTCTTCAATAGAGGGAATTTTTTTTTGGCTTAATTGAGTAGTAATGAGTATATACAAGGTCTATTAACTTTCCAGCAACAAAAGCTGGAGAAAAGTAAGGCCAAAAAAAAAAGTCTCCAGTTTCTGGTATGCGCGCGCGTCGCTGTAGCCATGTGCGTCGGCAAAATGAAAAAAGAAAATTTTTCAATGAAAGATGGTGTCTCAAAACCGCCAAACTCACTGGTTTGACTGGAATCCTGCTGCTGCACAATTTTAACGTGTTTTTAGATTGGGTTATGGTCGAGAATAAGCTTTATGTGGCCTCTCTGGAGTCTGGACTCCCATATATTTGCACTAAGTTTAGTCGAGGACCATTTGCAGTCATCAGCCGACATTTGAAGCAAAACAATCAGGTAAAAAAAAAAAAAAAAAAGCCGC
This sequence comes from Patiria pectinifera, assembly GCA_029964075.1. Taxonomy (NCBI): domain Eukaryota; kingdom Metazoa; phylum Echinodermata; class Asteroidea; order Valvatida; family Asterinidae; genus Patiria; species Patiria pectinifera. The sequence continues at coordinate 33,811,421 of CM057149.1, read as the reverse complement.
GTCGCCGCACCACTTTTTGGGCAAACTCCATACCAGAAACCGGACACTTTTTTTTTTTGGCCTAAAATAAAAAAAAAAAATAAAAAAAAAACTTCTTTTCTTTTTCCACACCATTTTTTCGCACCACTTCCAAATTACTTGACACGTTTTTGCTTGTAGAAAACAAAATGACCTTAAGTACCTTTGTAGCAAAACTTGTTATAAATTCGCTGTCTTAATTTTTTTCTCATCTCAATTTGATAAATAAACTACAGACTGACTTTAAGCAAGACGGCTGAATTAAAAAAATACGTTTCTCATCCTGGCGTTTTGGAAAAATGGAGGCGGGTGCTTTGTTCCCCCTTTTTTTCCCACCAAGACAGCAGATTTTCTAAATGGTGGATTGATTCTTCCATTTTCTCAACTTTTTTGCCATACTTTTGTGTCCAAAGGACCCGTAAACCTTTCTACAAAGCTACAATTTTGTTAAAAACATTAATAAGACACTATACATTGTATTTAAAAAAGAAAAAAGAAAAAAAAAGAGGTTGGCAAAAAAAGGAAGCAGGCAGTGATGAGAAACTGGTTTATTTTTTCTCAGTGGCTATTGTTATGGCATCAAATTAGGTTTTGCCCTTCACCGACGTTTTTAAACATTGTATACTCAGTGTGTTACCTCCCCAGTGAATGTTGGAAAAAATCACTCGGGTGGGACTCGAACCCACGACCTCCTGCTTTCTAGTGCAGATGTCTTACCACTCGACCACCAAGCTAACGGGATCGGTTGGCCGGTTCGAATCTGATGTACATAGCAGCGGGTACCGCATAAACTATTATAAGATGGAATTTTTGCGTCGGGGTGATATAAATCAAATTAGGTTTTGCCCTTCACCGACGTTTTTAAACACTGTATACTCAGTGTGTTACCTCCCGAGTGAAAGTTGGAAAAAATCACTCGGGTGGGACTCGAACCCACGACCTCCTGCTTTCTAGTGCAGATGTCTTACCACTCGACCACCAAGCTAACGGGACTGGTTGGCCGGTTCGAATCTGATGTACATAGAAGCGGGTACCGCATAAACTATTATAAGATGGAATTTTTGCGTCGGGGTGATATAAATCAAATTAGGTTTTGCCCTTCACCGACGTTTTGTTATGGCAGTCGACCATCTGGTTCCCCGGCCTAGTAGTATTCAACGTCAGGATCTTTGGCTCTTGGAACCAGACTATGAACCGAATGGTACTTGGACTTTATTTCCCTTAAAAAAATCCTCCAAAGCCATGGATTACGAAGAAAATGAAATTAACTTCAATAAAAAGTAGGATTTGATGAAAAACATAAAAGTAAATGAAACTATTAGAACAAAATAAAAGGAAAAAAAGTTTGACATGGCAGGGATTTGATCTAGGGACATTCGGCATGGTGGTCAAGTTTTTTAACCAACTATCTACCAAAGCATTCTGGTTGGAAGGTATATTGTATAGATTTGTGACAGTGTTTTTGCAATACTGTAAAATAGCAGATGAACATTGCATTATGGCTGTAAAAACAATTGATAGCCTCTATGTTATTTTTTTTATTTGGTAAATTTTTAAAAGCAAAAATTTTTACCTATCAATTCCTCCTTAGTCTTTGTTTTATCTGTTTCTTCATCCTCGCTTTGGCCTTCAGATGCCCCAACATCCTGTGTTGGCTCAAGATTCCATGCTGATGACCCCTGACCCTGAAGTGAACTCTGACCCAATCTATTTTGAGATGAGGATTGTGTTGTCACAGCAGAATTTCTGACTGTGGACGATCCTGAACACATTGATGCAGCTTCATTGTATGGATTTGAGTCTTGGTCCTCATCAAGGAGAGCAGTCAAGCTGTCCAAGTCATCGTATGCATACTCATCATCAGACATGGTGACGAATGATGTCCGCTCCGGAAACTGTGAAAGGTGTAAAAAGTCATGAAAAAGATGCAAAAACATTACAATCATGACATTATCAACACACAGAAAGAGCTGTATGTATTTTTTAATACTATCCCTTTTACTGCCAGGTAATTTACTAGTCACTTAATTTCATAATTTCCTTGAACTTCAAACATTGTTAATAAATAAAATAAAATCTATAATATTGAATTTGAAATCAGACTCCGTAATTAGGCTACCGAATGATAAATACAAGACTTCCATCCCACCTACATGATCTATTTAAAATTAAAGATTTGTTTGACCAATACTCAATAGCTAATTTTAATAGCTTAAATCATCCGATGATGCAACTCTGCTATGGCAAAGTTGATTTGTGAAATTCTAACACCTTCGATAACACTAATGACCTATAAAACTTTACTTTCAACATGTTCGAAATGCCGGTTGGGAGACATTCCACAGAGATCAAACTGGCATATGGGGAAAAAAAATCGGAAAATAGTCGGAGCAGAAATACGTGTCCGAAATCTAAGCCGCACTGCAGTTACACATGTACATGTACGCAAGTATATGTACAATACACTTTATGCCCAATTTCGAAACACTGCCTCCTGTAAATTTTACAAGAAAAAATTGTGTTTTCATAAAAATTGAAAAGCCTGAATTATACGGTTAGAGTAAAGGGCTCATTAACAATGGAGCTCACTTCTTATATATGTGAAAGAGATTGAAACTACGCTCGCGATAATTTTTAGGTGCCATTTTCATCAACTTTTTCATTGACTTTTCTTTGAAATTATATTTTAAATAAAATCACGTTGTGGAAAAAGTGTTAAAAAAATTGAGGGAAACATGAAGCCCAACATGAACGTGTACTGTAGAAATTTCCAAAGTCCAGAGATATGAAAGGAGTGTGGCTATGTAGCCACGTTTACGGGTCTATGCAAGTACTAAAGTTTAAATTAAACATGTTAAACGTTAGCACTTCAGGAAGTTCAGCGGTTGTGTACAAAGTCTATGGAGAGTCAAGACAATTTTCTAAGTCTGCATTTTTGGAAAAATTTCCATATACGAAGTTCACTCAACACTCTGTGTACAGACCCTATGAGAGTGGACTGAAAAATTCTAAGTGTTTTCTAAGAAAATCCTTGTATTTTCTCCATGCTCAAATTGACTTTTATGACATGAAATTGCTATCTTGGGGCTTGTTAGTCAATACAGAGGAAAATTAGTGAACTTCGCATATGGTAATCTTGCCGTTTAAAGTTGTAACTAACACCGTCGTCGGGCATTGTTTGTCATGTTTGTCGGGCGGGGACTGTCGCCTGGTCGCGCGCGCTGTCGACTACTCTCAAGTGGAATCAACTAGTTAGATCAGGATTTAATTATTTTACGTATCAATACTAATATCAAATACACAATCAACACTCATAAAACTGCATTCTTGAATCTTAATACATACCTGCAGATTGTATTTTGAAGATCGTTAGAAATTTGTTAAACCCCAAGACGATCCTCAAACTTCCCGCTGGCGCGCCAAATTAATTATGCTATAGCGCCACCAATTGGTAGTTTTGGGAAATGGTAACCTCCGAAAACAGCGTAGCGCCCTCAATTGGTAACAACTTTATCGCCACGAAATCAGGGGAAAAAATTGTCAAACTGAAGGTAGGCCTAGTATTTTTCAGACAAATACAGCTTTAAAATGTGTTCAAACTACAGATGTAAAAAGTGTCTCTTTTATGTAGATTTTTGTAACATTTTAGAGATATTTTGAAACGGGGAAAGGAGTGCAGAGCTTAACCAAAGCTTATCACGTAAGCTCAGTTTAACATTTCCTTACAACCATGACACATTTTGTACCAGACTGAGACCGTGAGTGCATAAAAACGTGCAAAATTACTACTGACGTTTTTTTACTCACCATTAGGCTAATTAATGCCCACACAACACATACATCAAAATGATAAAGTTGCAAGCATGTCACCTGCGAAATTTGAGACCTTAAATCCAATTTTAAGGCAAGTTTTTGGCAGTTCAAAAACCATCCACGTCAATCTCCATGCTCTGGAAATGGGTGTGTGATTCCCAATGTATTCTGGGTAGGTGTAGGAAGTGCCTTGCAGCTTACTTGTTTTTTAATTGATAGCCAAATGAACATAGCGCCCTCTGTTAAAAAATGAAACATTCTACATTCACTCAGATCAACAAGAGGGCGCTGTTTTATCTACAAGATGAAAATGTTCTAGCTAGGGAGTTTTTTTGCACAATGCATTGCAGTACACATCAATGTGATGTCTCACGTTTGGATTTCGATAACTCTCTGCAAAATTAGAATTAAAAGCTGAATTTTTGGTGATGCAATGTTCACAACAGCAACTTTGCAAGGCAGAAGTTTTGGGGATTATTGAAGAAACTGTAGTGAGTAAGAAGCTTGCAAATTTGATTCACACTGGTTTTATTATGCAGCACAAACTTTTGCACGATATGGATACCTTAAGTTTTGGGACTCTCATACACAGTATTGAGAGTCCCAAATTTTCGGACTAATTTTGTACCAAAGTCATGTTTAGTTAGACTGCAAAAAGTGCATATTTGTGAACTTTCGTTTTCAAGCCTTCTCTGATTAGTCTAGTTTGTAATTGTTGATAAACTGTCGTCTGAAAAGTACATGAATGACCTTTACTACTGTTCATCCTGTTGTATATGGGTGAAATGCATATTAATATTATCTAACAACTAAGTTTGTTTAGGCTGTTAGTGTTACTTTAGATTTTGTGTGTGACTGTGAAGCCGGCCACTGTTTAGATTTGTTTTATCAAATATCAGGGGTCTGATGTCACATTTATATATTTTTTCCTTTGGCATCATTTTGCCACCAGCTTTCACTTGTAAGGCCGAAATTTGACACAGAGTTTCTTCTGTTGGGCCTTATTACTCATGTTACTGGAACGCTGGCTGTGTGAAGAATTAATTTTCAGTAATTTCAGAATCTTATTTTTCTCCCTCAGTCTTTGAAGGTTGTTGCGAACAAGCTTGAAATGTGATAGTTTGAAGGAACACAACATGACCAACAATGGCAGATAAAATAGACGACAAAGACAGTGCCTCCACCAAAGATGCAATGATGGAGGATGAAAGCACTGGCATTCCTCCCGACAAAAATGTCATGGATGAAGGTGGAGACAATGCATCATCCACGGAAGAAGGAAACAAAGACAGTGCATCCTCCGAGTTTGAAAGTAAATCTTCAGGTGATGCCACCCAAGATGCAAATGTAGAAGTTTTGCAAGGTGAGCACACTCAATGTGAAGGCAATGATGCAGTCGGCGAATCTTTGGAAACAAAAGCTGATAGTTCCCGTTCAGTTGAAAGTTCCCCCTTACAAGAGGAGATCAGTTCGCCAAAGTCACAAGAGGATGATTTGTCAGCCAGCGTTGCGGAGGATGGAGGATGCACATCTAAGAAGGATGCAGGGAATGAGGCAGGAGGAGATGCTTCCATGGTAACAGAAGTAACACCTATCGATGATGCAGGAAACGAGTTGGAAGGATGCGCTCCAGATGTACTTAACATCGATCAAGAGGATGGTACCTCCAACACTTCTTCTGGAGACATTGAAACCAAATCAGCTTCTGATCATAGGGGAGAAAAGGTGGACTCGGGGAAGGAAGAGGATTTGGTTGGTGACTCTGGAACAATTTTAGAATCCTCCCAAACAGTTGCCGGAAGAGGCAACATACCTGAGTTACCAGCTAAAGCCGGAAAAACTGAAACAGTCACAGTCAAGGAGCCGAAGGCAGATGATGGAGGCGATGTCTCAAAACAAAATTGCCCAAACATTGTCAAGCCAGAAATGGATAGTACAAAAGAAACAGCCAAAGGTGACGGTGGAGATCTTGAAGCACCAAAAGACAAACCAAACAAAAACAAAGTAGGAGGGACCGAAACATCCAAACCTGTTAAAGTTTTCCCTAACCCTGAAGCTGAAGCGAATGCGACCGAGGCACCTCATGTGGTGACCACACCAAAGAGGGCATCAAATCAGTTTGATACGGCGAATGCCAACAACAACGCTAAGGGTCAGAGCTCGGGTTCAAAGGGAGATGATAAAAAACTGGTAGACAACAAGCATTCTTCCGCGTCTGATGCGAAGAGTGTCAGTAAGAGCAGCTCCAAATCGGACTCATCCCCTCCGGACGCTAGGGAGCGGGCGGGGAAGTCCTACTCAGCACAGAGATCCGCCAACCGCAGCAGCCGGAAGGGTGGAATGCCAGATCCCAAACCCCAGGACAAGCAGAGCACATCGAAACAGACTGAGGGAGATCCCAGGGCAGATTCCAGGGGGAGAAACAAGCAGGACGAGGCTCAGAAAGCCAAGGGAAGGCAGGCCTCCGACCAAGGCAGGGAGAAGACATCCAGTGGGGAAAACAGACCTAAGGACAAAGACCAAGACGGACCAGGACACAGAGAAGGCGAGAAGAAATCTAGTGATCGACGGAGGGACAGGGATGCAGCGAAAGACAGGGATGCAGGGAGAGACAGGGATTCAGCGAGAGACAGGGATGCAGGGAGAGACAGGGATGCAGCGAGAGACAGGGATGCAGGGAGAGACAGGGATGCAGCGAGAGACAGGGATGCAGCGAGAGGCAGGGATGCAGGGAGAGACAAGGATTCAGCGAGAGACAGGGATGCAGCAAGAGACAGGGATGCAGCGAGAGGCAGAGATGCAGCGAGAGACAGAGATGCAGCGAGAGACAGGGATGCAGCGAGAGGCAGGGATGCAGGGAGAGACAAGGATTCAGCGAGAGGCAGAGATGCAGCGAGAGACAGGGATGCAGTGAAAGACAGGGATTCAGCGAGAGGCAGAGATGCAGCGAGAGACAGGGATTCAGCGAGAGGCAGAGATGCAGCGAAGGATGCAGCGAAGGACAGGGATGCCGGGAGAGATGGCAGCAAGAGGTCAGGGGAGGCAACCGCCGCGACCAAGAAGCCAGCCAAGACCAAAGAGGAGATTGAAAGGGAGGAGGCAGCACTTAAGAAGAAGGAGGAGGAGTTAAGAAAGGCGGAGGAAGAGAGGAAAGCCGCTGAGATGAAGAAACAGGAAGAGGAAGAACAGGTGGGTAGATGCTGGTCAAGCAGGCAGTAGATTGTCATCATTGTGCATTAATCCATTCTTTAACATAGTAACCGCTTTAGCACTTTTACTAGAAAGTATCCTGAATCCGCCAAAATCCAACTATTGTGTCATGCACAAAAATGTTGGTGTTGGTGACTGCTCAGTATGGCAGTATCCTGAATCCATCAAAATCCTGCAGTACCGCTGAATCCTGAATCCATCAAATTCCCCTGTTTTCAATATGGAGGTATCCTGAATCCACCGAAGTACTCCAAAACAGGGGTATGGATTTTGATGGATTCAAGGTAGTTAGGGTTAATACCGATTTGAAAACATGTGAGGTATCAGTTAGTTAGGTCAACCTGTATATCGTCTGATGTATCCGGCTGTTTTTGTTTTTTTTCCTAAGGTTGTTGGTCGGTCAATTGTAATGCATCTTGCAGGGTTTGGGTCAAAGGTTGGGTTTAAGATTTCTTTTCGGTGAGGGATGAATATTTATATATCTGAAGGAAAAACGCAATGCGGTTAACCCTTGCTGCCCTGTTTTGCTATTCAAAAAGTAAAACCTTTACATGGCATTAAAAAAAACTTTACCCAGAAGTTTGAATTTGGCACATATACTGATTTCAGTTTTATACAGCTTTCGGTCTGTAATCTATTTTTTTTTCTTCTGATTTTCGATTCTTTTTAGCGTCTTTTAGAGGAAGAGAACAAAAGACTTGCAGAGGAAGAACAAGTGAGTGTTTTTTCTTTTTCTTTCAATCTTATGTATCATGCCAAAGCTGTCAACACAATTGTAAATGTTGATGTTGCAGTCACCTAGCCATTCCTAGACTGACTGACTTCAGTTCCTTGGGTTGCACCATTTGACAGTGGCTGTGGCTATGACTGTGGCTTCCACTCTAGTTTCTATTCACTATCGAAGTGTTATGTAGTAGCGAGCGAGGTCACTGGATTTATCCTAGTGATGGATCATGCCACACAATTGGCAACTGATCCAGCCATTTGTACTGCATGTGTGTTCGAAGCGAAGTAAAGTCAATAAATGCTACCTCACGATGGTCAACTGTTTTGCTGCGGACTGTAATCATACAAATAAAAGTCACACCTGTAGATTCTTCTCCAATGTCCTAACGAAACAAAACAAAAATGCTCAGAAAATACATGAGTCTGTTGTGAGTGGTGGCCATGTTTGCATTGGCGTGATCCCATTGATGTGCCAAAGACTGCTTTTGGCAGATCTTACATAATCACTTCGATAGTGAATTTTATTTGTCATTTCATTTGCCATGAGTCCAGACAAGGAATTCATTCATACTCTTAATTTCAGGCTTTGCTGTTCAGACTTGTATAAATCTTGCTCTTACTAAGGTGCCACCTTCGCATTTTTAGCATCAAGCATGAGTTCTCTTCAGAAGCATTGACCTTCTTCGTCGGCAGAAAATTAGAAAATGAGTAAATGGAATGCTCTCTTTCAAACACAATTCGGATTTGAAGTAAAAACACTTCAAAGTATGTCCAAAAGAGATGCGTAGTCAGGTAAAATAATGCACATGTACACAGCTTTAATGTTAGGTTTACTTAAAGTTGTATAAAGGTTTTATCACAACGCTTTTCATTTCAGCACACCCCTCCCCCCCCCAAAAAAAAATGAGCCACAGCTGAAGCCACAAGTTATAAATCTTGTGTCTGAACTGGAGCCATGGCTTGAAAATGTCCCTTGATTAACACTGCCTCTGAATTAAATGGCTACGGCTTACAATGAAACATGCGACTATGAAAGCGGCTGAAGCCAGTTACCATAGACATGTGTGTCACTGCTAGCCGTAGCCATGTAATGCAGAAGCGGCTTAAGACACTCAGTCTCAAACTGTCACTCATCCTTAATTTGTGTGTCAATACAGAAGCATGCGATGGAGACATGGACTGAGGCCAACGAACGCAAGCAGGCCAAGATGGAGCTCCGTGCCAAGAACCTTGCTGCTGCAGGTAAATAATTATGTATCTTCACTTTTCACATAGGTCGTCCCTCAAAATAGGGGGAGGTTTGTCCAGGTCAAAGGTGGTTAGGGATAACATCACTGACGCGATTCATTCTGCTCGCAATTAACGTGCGTCGTGCGACCATCTCCTTGCGCATTCATACGAGCGTTCAATTATCCCGAATGACTAATGACCCATATCATTGTGCGCTTGGGCAGTTGAAATACCAAACTGGCTTATTGTGATAAAGTCCTGGGCCCAATTTCACGGTGCTGCTAAGCACAAAAATTTGCTTAGCACAAAAAAGAGTCTGGCAAATAAAAGCAGGTTATCAGCCCACACTCTATGTGATTTTCATGCTGAATACTAATCACGAGCAATATACATCACATGGAGTTTTGGCTGGTAACCTGCTTTTATATAAAGCCTGACTTTTTTGTGCTAAGCAAATTTTTGTGCTTAGCAGCGCCGTGAAATTGGCCCTTGGCTTTTGACTGACTTGTGGCTGGCTGACTGACTTGTGACTGACTTGTATGACATCATGACTTGACTGCAAATTTCTTTTTATTTTATTGTTTTGAAGTCCTTGCATTTCTTGTTGAACTTCGTAAATTCTTATTAAATTCTGCGGACATTTTCTGCTGATTGCACATGAGAAAAATGTCTCACATACAAAAAAATAGACAGAAAAAGTGGAATAATATTAGCAACATGTTTATACCTAAATTTCATTATGGTTGCTTTTATCATCCACAGCTGAACGCCCAGATGAGGATTTCTTTGTCAAACTGGACTCCAGCATGAAAAAGAACACAGCGTTTGTCCGAAAGTTGGTAAGTTATTCTTCATTCATCCTCTAAAGAAGGTTTAAAAGGAGGATCTTATTTGGCTCTTTTAAACTGTGTTAGTCTGATTTGAACATGTATTTTGTTGATAATGAGTATTGTATAGCATTGTATTTTCACCTATTTTGCAGATGTCAGATGTTTTTTAAGCTGTTTGAAATGTGAATTTTCAATTTTTCACCAGTTTTCTCCAGAATGACAGTTTGCCATATGGGATATCGTAATGACTTTGGTTAACTGTAACTATTTTTTTTCCATAAAGTAAGAGTTTCAGTGATACTTTTCAACCAACCAAGCAAAAGAGCCTGAATTCACCTCAGTTAACTTTTGTGTTCCAAGTCCTTTAACAAATCTTGCACAATTGATATCATTAGGAATTGTTAACATTGGCACCCACAAACTGAGTGACATAAATGTATTAAAATAAAGAGCTGAACTTGCTCATGTTAAAGCGAAAATTAGTAAGTGGAAAAACGTATCTGTTAGTCTTTTTGTCAGATCTGGTGACATCATAAATATTCATTTTTTCCCAACTAATGAATTTAATGACACCTTTAATCAGAAAACAATGACCGAGCAGCAGCGCGACTCTCTGACCGCCGAGTTCAACGGCCTGAACCTGACCAAGTACGTCGGCGAGGTCGCCACGACGATCGTGGAGTCCAAATTCAAGATGGTCGACATCGGCTGTGCCGTGCACGTCTGCTCTCTCATGCACCAACGGTATGCGGAGTTCTCGTCCCAGCTGCAGCAGGTCATACAGAAATGCCACCCGGCCCAGGCCAAGAAGGACGAACAGAAGGAGACCAAGAAAGAATCGGTGAGTTGAATCCGCATCCGGAAACAGGAATGAGTCACAATACGAAACACCACCATTTCTTGTGGCACACATCAATGCACCTGTTTTCTTCACCCATTATTAAAGGGAAAATACAACATGTGCAAACATCAAAAAATAAAACTACCAAATCATTTTGAAATACCTTGCTGGACTGTTAGTGAATGACAGTGTAAAGCATCCTGTAAAATCATGGCACCTGGTATACTGTCATTTTCAAGAAAAGTGGTATTTTGGTATCAATTTCCAACGCTGGTCGGCCGACCAGCGTTGGAAAAAAACTGGCTTTTTTTCCAAATACTGGCCCCAATTGACCATCGCACTTGTTTGCAATCGATGACACACCTATGAACGGGTACAAGCCAGCTAGACTGGTTTCCTGACCTTACAATTCCCCAATGTATGTAAACTGCTCTGTTTCTTCTTATATGAAGTCAGGGAACCAGACTACAGGAAAATGATTGTTTTTCTTGGTTTTTATAGCATTTTCGAACCCAAAACCTCAAAAAAGTCAGTGTAACTATATTTGCTATATATTTCCAACCCCCCAATTCCATCCATTTCTGAAAATTACAGCAAAAGCAAATGATGTATATTCCCTTTAAATGATACCTTCAAGGATTAGAGATCAGATAATCACAGACAACTTGCAGGACCTTAAAGTGAATTTCAACCATTGACTTTTGGGATTAAAAAAAAGGAAGGTTTGATTCTGACGCGAATCTTCATGGAGATACGGATGGAATAAGTTTTGCCAACAAGTACTGAGGCATCAAAAAAGGTAAAGTTGCACTTAAATTGGGCCAGAGAATTGTTTTGAATGTTTAGGCTGGAGTTTGAAGCTGTCTTTGAAACTTTCTTACCTGTCATTGACCTGATATTGTATGAAGAGTGTGGCCTCGTTGTCTGGAGCACTGAACTGGTTGTGGATTTGAGTCTAGCCTGGGGTTGTGGTGTATGTGCCCTTGGGCAAGGCACTTTGTCATTCATTGCTTCTCCCCACCCAGGAGTAAATGGGTACCTGTGAGGGCAGAGATGGTTATTGTGATTGATTTAAGCTGCTTTGTGCCAAAATGGCAGCATTGAGCTGTATACTCCCAGGGAGCTGAGATGGTATCTGAAATGTTTCATTGGCCCAATGAGCTGGGTAGTAATGATGTAGAGCCTTGAACACCAATACTGGTGGCTACGTGCACTTTATAATTACACATTATTATTATTATAAAATAGTGATTGCAAATGTGCTGCAAATCCTCAAAATGTGTTCATTTATGTGGCTTCTGTTTCCAGGTTGTGTTTGACAGCAGAATCAGAGTGGAGTTGAGATTCCTTGCTGAGGTATGTCACTAAACACAAGTAATAGAACGATGCATTAGACCCATCCCACTGCGCACGTCGACAACTCCACCGGCCTCTCCAATGACACATTGGATGTTCCAGCTTTGCATGTCCTACGTGCGTGCAAGCATGTCAGACATTAACCCTAACTCTCTGGGCTTTCGTTGCTGGGATGCAACCTCAATCCTGCAAAATCCTCCAACTGCCTCCAAGTAAAACTTGCGTACAGCCTCAGTCCTGCAAAATCATCCGTTATTTCTTGAATGTGGTCCTTGGAGGGATGACCTTTGCCTCAGTCCTGCAAAATCCTCCAGTAATCACTGCAATATGTTGAGTCAGAGCCAGGACATCTTGGAGCAGTGCGGAGGATTTTAAGTATAATCTGGGCCTAGATTTATGCACGGCTGAGCATAAACAACACAAGGTCCAGCCCAAGACCTTGACACAGTGCATCCTCCAAAATCAGCCACTCAATTTTGCCATATAGCCTCAATCCTGCAAAATCCTCCAGCAATCATTGCAACATGTTCAGACAGAGCCAGTGACATCCTGGAACAGTGCAGAGAATTTCAAGTATAATTTAGGCCTAAATTTATGCACGGCTGAGCATAAACAACACAAGGTCCGGCCCAAGACCTTGACACAGTGCATCCCCCAAAATCAGCCACACAATTTTGCCATGTATAAATCCTCCATTTTGCAAAGAGGATTTTGGAGGATTTGGAAAGGTTAGGGTTAATCAATGCTGTGATTGGTCAATATACCATTGGGGGCTGGGCTAAATGGATCGGTGGATTGCATTCAGTGTTTGGTTGTCACTGACTGATTTAACCTGTACTCAAAATTGTGGAAAGCAGTGGTCCAATGGTTAACGTGTCCAACTCATGTACAATGGTATGTGGGTTCGAACTGCGACAGAAAACACGGTGCTTGTGTTCTTGGGCAAGACACTTTACTACAATTGCCTCATTCCACCAAGGAGTATAAATTGGTACCTCTGAGGCTAGAGACCAGATTGTGCTGATCTTGAGCTGCAGCAGAAGAGTGGTATCATTGCCTGATGAACAGTGGTAATAATTGTGAAACACTTTGAGACATTGGCATAAAGGAAAGAATGTTGCAACCTGACGCCACTTTTTTCTTCATATATCATCTCACTAAAGGTCAGTCATTGCAAAAATAATGAAAAGACATGAATCTTGGACTGAGAAACATTTCCAATTTTGTTAGGAAATAATTTTCTTGACTCTCCGTAGACTTTGTACACAACCTCTGAAGTGGCGTCTGGATACTACATTCTTTCCGCATAAAGTGCCATACAAGACTGCATTAGTAGTGTCATTACATGTATGTAAATGAAACTGTCGTTTTTTTTCTTGACTGATTTTGCCAGTTGATTGTGGCGGGTGTTTTCACTGAGAAGGAAGGCCTGCCTGCCTTGAACACCCTGCTGTCTTCCATCCTGAAGGCGGATAAAGACAACCACACCCATATCTCCATCATCATCAGTTTCTTGAAGCATTGTGGGGAGGACTTTGCCGGACTGGTGCCCCGTAGAAATAGGTGAGTTCCCGCTCCCACCAAATTTGGGGACCGGTGGCTATCTCACATGTAAAGCTTTTGATTGGACAACATTTGCGTGCGGTAGAAACTAAGTTCTATTTTTAGAAATGATGTTAATGCATCGTGCATAAATAAATGCCAGTTGCAGTACATGACAGATGAGCCCTTTGCACGAACCAATTTAGTCGTGAACACGTGTTAGTCACAGTAGGCATAAAGGTGTGCAAATTTCGAGCTGTGTGCCTGCTAGTGCTACCACTATAAATTTGAAACGATGTGCACAATTCCCTCTTTAGACACCTAAGGCATCATAGAACGTGCCAGTGGGTAACTGCACAGTGGTGGATTTTGGTGGACCAAGGAAGGCTCCTGGTTAAAATTCCAAGGACAAAATGGTTAAACAACAACATTTGCAACTACCCCATTATCACAAAATACCTTACTGGACTGTTGGTGAATGACAGTCTAAAGCATCCTGTAAAATCATGGCACCTGGTGTGCTGTCATTTTCAAGAAAAGTGGTATTTTGTATCAATTTTCAACACTGGTCGGCCGACCAGCATTTGGAGAAAAAAAACAAGCTTTTTTTCAAAAACTGCTCGCAATAATAGTCCGCATTTTCTTTGCAATCGATTGCACACCTGTGAACTGGTACAAGCCAGCTAGACTGATTCCCTAACCTTACAATTCCCCGACATCTAGAAATTACTCCGTTTCAACTTAAGTGGGGTCAGAGAGCCATACTACAAGAAAACGTTTGTTTTTCTTGATTTTTCCAGCATCTATGAACCCAAAATGTCAAACAAGTCAGTATAACAATATTTGCTATAAGATAATAACCCCCCAAATCCATAAATTTCTGAAAGTTACAGCAAAAGCAAATGTTGTATATTCCCTTTAATGCAATCAATTAGAATTGAATGGTTTGCCATGGTGCCCAACTCCTCATGAATCATTTCTAACCCAGGCTCTTGGCAGAGAAGTTCAACCTGACCCTCCCCTCCAGCGAGATTTTCCCCGCCCAGCGCAAGAGCGCCTACAAGGCCCTCCTAAAGGACCACTACCTGTCCCTGACCAAGCACCTACTGAAGGAACACAGGGACCTGCAGAATATGGAGAAACACAACCGACGTACACTGCAGGTGAGGGGGTTGCACCTGGGGGGGGGGGATGGTGGGGTTAATGGTCTACAAGTCCCTCCCTAAGGATTGCTTCCCGTTATTGCTTAAAACCTGCTGAAGGAACACAGGGACCTGCACAATATGGAGAAACGCAACCGACGTACACTACAGGTAAGGGGGGTTGGAGGTGGGGGTTGGGACGGGGATGGGCTGGATTTGGAGGTGGGGGTTTGAGGGCCTTCAAGCCCCTCCCTAAGGATCACTTCCCGTTTAACCCTAACCCCCCTGCGTAATTTACTAGGAACCGTACCCATTCAGGCAAATTCCAACACCCACATGGGAAATTGTACACACACACCATTGGACTTAGTTTCTGGAGGTATGCCAACCCCAGTGTAAAAGACCATCTGTTTAGGGGTACTGTACCTATCCCAACAGATTTAAACACAAACCTACTGTTGAAGTTTGATGGGTTGTGTTCGGTTAGGGTTAATACTGAAGGAACACAGGGACCTGCAGAATATGGAGAAAAGACAACCATCGTACACTACAGTTGGGAGGGGGGGGTTGGGACGGGGAGGGGCAACAAGTCCCTCCTGAAGGACCACTACTTGTCCCTGACCAAACATATGCTGAAGAAACATAGGTGTCTTTAGAATATTGAGAAACAAGAACCCTCTCATATTATAGGTGAACAGAGTTTAAGTTGAAGTGATTCTGGATCCAAGTGCATGAACAAAAAAATGAGATGGTTGAATGTTCTTCCGTGAAGAACATTGGCAACATCAGAACGTTCTCTTTTTGTTAGGAATAGAGAATAGTTGCTGAGGTAAATCAGAGAGATTTGTTCTGCATCTTAGGTATTTTTTTAACACCATTATCCTAGTTTTGACTTGTATAGAAGCAGTCTTGCTGACTTTTAATCAATTCAATCTCAAGCAGCTTAGATCACAAGTCAGGTCGCGAGTAACGGGGGATGAATAGTGACAAATAAATGCCCTCGACACGGTTCATTTGAATAGCTTGCCCTCTGCCATTTAGACTGGATGACTTATGATGGACTTGCCATTGACTTGTGATTGATTCATTTTGAGTTTGATGTCTTATGATGGCTTGTGATTGCCTTGTGATGGCTTTTGATTGATTTGTGACCGACTTATAATGATTAAAATGTGATTGACCTGCGATGACTTGTGATTGACTTGTGATGACTTGTGATTGACTTGTGATTGACTTGTGATGACTTTTGATTGACTTGTGATGACTTGTGATGACTTGTGATTGACTTGTGATTGACTTGTGATGACTTTTGATTGACTTGTGATGACTTGTGATGACTTTTGATTGACTTGTGATGACTTGTGATGACTTGTGATGACTTGTGATGACTTGTGATTGACTTGTGATTGACTTGCGATGGCTTGTGATTGACTTGTGATGACTTGTGATTGACTTGTGATGACTTTTGATTGACTTGTGATGACTTGTGATGACTTGTGATGACTTGTGATGACTTGTGATTGACTTGTGATTGACTTGTGATGACTTGTGATTGACTTGCGATGGCTTGTGATTGACTTGTGATGACTTGTGATTGACTTGTGATGGCTTTTGATTGACTTGTGATGACTTGTGATTGACTTGTGATGACTTGTGATTGACTTGCGATGGCTTGTGATTGACTTGTGATGACTTGTGATTGACTTGTGATGACTTTTGATTGACTTGTGATGACTTGTGATTGACTTGTGATGACTTGTGATTGACTTGCAACTGTCTTGATTATGACACTTCAGACCAAAGGAGAGCTGAGTGAAGACAGGAGGAGACGACATGGGGAGAGGCAGTCCTCCTACCAGAAACTGCTGGTCAACACCTCCACCTATGCGGTGAGTAATGCTGCTAAACCACACAAGAACGGGCTCAGATCTATTCACAAGATGGATCTTATGAATAGTTTCATTGCGGTACCCGCTGCTACTTCCAATTCGAACCAGCCAACCGATTCAGCAAGCTCGGTGGTCGAGTGGTAAGACGTCTGCACTAGAAAGCAGGAGGTCGTGGGTTTGAGTCCCACCCGAGTGATTTTTTCCAACTTGTACTCGGGAGGTAACACACTGAGTATACAGTGTTTATACGTCATCGGAGGGCAAAACCTAATATTAAATTGCTCAGATCTTATGCTTCATTCTGCATTTTCTAAAGTTTCTAAATTTTTAGCAAGGAACTAAGATATGACCCTTTGTTGTGAGTTATTGTATTTTTTAGAGTCCTTTGAAAAAAAAATTAGAACCTTTTGGAATTTTTAGTGTAAGCAGATGATGACATGACCCATTGATTTTTTTCTTAATATTTTGGAAGTGGGATTCTTTATATCATATTTCAAATACTTGGGTTTTTATTTTCACCCAGGACCTTATTGATGAGGTTGTACCAGATTTACCAGAAGCTGGTAAGTGTGAATGCATTAAACATTGATTTTTCATCAACACAGTGTATTCTAAGGGTGTGTGCTCGTTTAGGTGAAAATTGGTTGAGTGCCATTTGAGATTGTGAACAAGTCTGCGCTTATGATGTGTCCTTCACTGGTTTTCACTATCTACAGTTCCCGCACAGAGTCAATGGAATGATACAGGTCCAATACTGAACGATCTGTCTATTGTCCAGTCTTAGTCATTGCATTTTTTTAAATTTTTTATAGGCTACGCCAAGTTGAGTCATTAGAATGCCTGTTTTTGCAATGACTTGGGTGCTCCTGCGCCAGCGTGTGTTCTTTAACCCTAACTCCTAAAGCATTTTTGCTAGGATGCAACCTAGCAAAACTAGGGGAGTCAGGTTGGCGTAGCGGTACTTTCCTCGCCTTCCACCGCTGTGACCTGGGTTCAAATCCCGGCCGGGCCAATATGTGGATTGGGTTTTCAGTCCCTACTTGATTCCATGGGTTTTCCCCAGAATATTCTTCTGGGCTTTCCTCCCACCTCTCAAACTGTAATTTCTTCTCATTCACTTCTCTCTACAGGTTTCTTCAGGCTTTCGAGCTTACAGTGCCTAGGGCGCTATTTGGGGAATCCTTGGTTTCAGTACCAGAAGTAATAAATAAAATAAATAAAATAAAAATAAAATAAATAAACCTCAATCCTGCAATATCCTCCAACTGCCTCTATGCAAAAATTGCATACAGTCTCAATTCTCCAAGCTCATCCGTTATTTCTTGAATGTGGTCCTTGGAGGGGTGACCACTGCCTCAAGCCTGCAAAATCCTCCAGCAATCACGATCAATATGTTGAGGCAGAGCCAGTGACATCCTGGAGCAGTGTAGAGGATTTCAAGTATAATCTAGGCCTAAATTTATGCACAGCTGAGCATAAACAACACCAGGTCCAGCCCAAGACCTTGACACAGTGCATCCTCCACAATCAGCCACGCATATTTGCCATATAGCCTCAATCCTGCAAAATCATCCATTTTGCAAAGAGGATTTTTGACGATTTGGAATTTTTTTATTCAAGAAACTTAAGAGTTCTAGACGCACCATTGAAGGTGAAAGGATGAGCTTCACATGAACTTTGGAGCCCCCTAGTAAGGTTGAAAACCATCCCGTCAGTGTCCAACTTGGAGAAGTTGATACAATTCAAAACGAAAGTTTTAATTTCATATAAATATTTTGTTTATTTCTTAGAAATTACGGAAGAGGAGCGTGAGATGATGGCCCTGGATTACCTCGGCAATGATAAATCAGGGGCGGAGTTTGACTTTGACACCTCACTGTGGGAGGATGAAGACACAAGGACGTTCCATGAGAACCTGATTGACCTGAGGACCATGGTGCCCGGGGTGAGTCAGCAGAAATCCTCCAAACATATGTTCTTTTTTTGAGAAATTTATTTAAATGATGATCAAGACCAAAAATCGTACACAAACGAGAGATACATTCACAAAATTTCATTTTAACCGACGATTTTGAAATTAACTGACCGATGTGTCATTCATAAGCTTACTCTTATAAAAGCAACCTATAAAGTTATTTGGTCCAGCATTAAGTCAATTAGAAGGTAACCAGGATTTTATTTGTAATATTTATCGTCCAAAACATGTGAGTTATTACACCTTTGGAGACTTGGTGAATAAAACATGCTGAAGATGTAAGCTTAAACATATTTTTTTTGAATGACGGGCAAATATTTTAATGTTTTTTTTCCGGAGAGTTGAAATTATTCAGAAGACAAAAAATTGTAATAGACACTATGGTAGCCTCTACATGAACAGTAATATGTTTCATGAAGTCAATTGAGAATGTTCAAATATTTTTCTTTTCTATGGCCATTTTACAGATTTTGTTTAAAGATAGTGAGAAGAAAGGGTCGCCTGATGAAAAACAAGAGGATCTGGACAAACTGGGTGAAGGTAAAAGTTTCACCTCAGTGTTTGCATCGCAACTTTGTTTTGATTACTGTGTTTTCTGGCTTCAGTCATATAGGGGTAATGATACCATGCAAGGAATTTTGAGCGTCTAATGAAAAAACTGCAAAATGATGGGTTTTGGGGGTTTTTTTTTAAACTAATTTCTACCCAAAGTGCTCTTAAGACTTAAAAAAACTAGAAAATCAGACTACAAATTGATGACGACAAAATTGTTTTTGCAGTGATTTTAATTTTTAGCAGTGTACCCTTCCAACAATGGTATGCTCAGTGCTTTCCAACATCTCATGATACCTAAAAAACCCAGACTGCTTGCTTGCTTGGGTGGGATTTGAACCCAGAACCTCCTAAATGCAAGTGCAGGTCTTTAAACAACCAAGCTCATCAAAGTGCTAGTGATACTGAACGAATAGGGTTTTATTCACACAAATTAAGGACATCAAAATTGCAACTCCTGTGTAGATATTGTAGCTCTGGAGGACACAGAGGGGGCGGAGCTTGTAACTGAAGAGGAGGCGGAAGCAGCTGAGATGGCACCTGAGGGGGAGATAGAGGGCGCTACAGAGGAAGACATGACAGTGGAGGATATTGAGACCACCTCGGTATCGTCCGAAACGGAACAAGAAGGTAGGTTTTAATTAATTTTTTTTTTGGAAGAAGCTTGAGCAAAACCTGAAGAGAGAAAGAGAACAAAGAAATATTGATTTTTAGTACTGGGAGAAAAATATGTCAGTGTTGGGACTGAGATTTGATAGGATTTTGTCCTGATTTCACATATATTTGTAAAGATTTTTCCTTATTTCAGGATTTTTGTCAGGATTTTAGCCGATTGCAGGTTTTTTTGTTTTACATTTTCAGGATTTTGAAAGAACACCTTTTTTGAAATCTTGAATTTGGTGTTTAAAATCTTGAAATTGATATTTTAACTGGTGCCGTTATGCAAATACAAACATATACCTTAGATCCCACAAGAACCTTGGCAACCCTCAAGCCCTCTGCCGATGATTTCGTGGATTTTTCGTTTTCGCCCAATCCCACCCCGTGAATGTTCCAGTCCTTATGAATGGTGTGCAGTGACAGTAAAGTGAACTTTTTTAGAAATAAAAATTGCGCTAACCATGTAAGCACAAAGTCCTTAGTTATGGGAAGTACGCATGCACAGAAGCCAAAATTCCCCGCTTACCCATGAAATACGCTTACTGTAAGCATAGAGTTTGCTGCTACAGTAAGCAGGGATTTTTCGTAACAGTAAGCTGAGCCATGAAATTAGGCCTTGCTCTCAGCTGATAGTTGCTCAAAAAATCAATTTGCTAAGTATCTTTAAAATGTTGTAATAGCAGCTCCATATAATTTGGGCCCAGATTTTGTTCAAAGTTATTGGACTTTTGTATTTTTGTATGTCTTACCTTGATGTCTTGCACGCAGACACTGAAGAAGAGGAGGAAGAGACGGAACAAGTCACCAACATGAGTAAGAAGATGCTCCTAGATGCTTACCTACAACGTCTCCCGCAGTGTGTCAACAGAGACTTCATTGATAAGGTCTGTACCATACCTCATAAACATCTAACCCCAACAGAGGGTGAGTAAAAAAACCCAAACCCAAATGTTGAGGCCATTGTTTTAGGGAAGTTCTGCATGTAGCATTTTCAAAATCTAGGATATGAAAGCCCAATTCATAAGCTTTCTTTTAGTACAAGAATCATTCAAATCACTCATGTACTTTTCAAGTTACGGAATTTTAAACACAACCACCGTTTTAAGGTTCTGTCCACGGATCACAAAAAAAGTTCAGTGTTCTTTCAGCAAAACGAAAACAAATCACATAAGGATGTGTGTGAATTGTTTTTGTTTTGCTGAAAGAACGCACACCTTTTTTTGTGATCCGTGGACAGAACCTTAAAACAGTGGTTGTGTTTAAAATTCTGTAACTTGAAAAGTATATGAGTGATTTGAATGATTCTTGTACTAAAAGAAAGCTTATGAATTGGGGTTTCATATACTAGATTTAGAAAGTGCTACATGCAGGACTTCAATAAAACAATAGTCCCGACATTTGGGTTTCGTTTTTTTTTTACCCACCCTGTTTGCAACAAAACCTTGCTTTAGAGCTTATGTGTAAAGTTCACTGATGTGATAGACTGGTCTTCAGGTGGCAAAGTTGACACAGGCTAGTAGGGATGGTGAAGGTCTTGATGGGATTTTAGCTTTCTCAAAAATCTAAATAGCCCCCTCCCTACCCCCCCCCCCCCCAAAAAAAAACCCCAAAAAATAAACAAACAAATACAAACAGTTTTTATGAAGTGATGTTTTCTTAGAATTTAGTGTTATGGAGCAAATAGTCCCATTTCAAAAAAAAATTTCAAACACTCCCAAATTACTATTTTGTCCCCCCAAAATATAGAAATCCCCTGGAATTTCAATTTTTATGCCCCGGCGAAGCCGAAGGGCATACTGTTTCTGTCGTGTCCTTCCGTGACCACAAATTCGCTGCCTTGTGGAGACTCACACACAATAGTGAACAAAGCATTGTAAAGGTCTCCACAGGGCAATTTCTATAGATGAATAGGTCTCCACAAGGTTTTCACGAAATAGATATATGGGTTTTACTCAAAAACTAGGAATTTCCAAGGTGTGTTTATTTGTCGCAGATGGAAGAGTTTTAGAAAAGGGATATTAATTCCAAATTTCAGCCCAGGAAACTTATTCTGGTTAAAATAAGAGCATTTTGAAAATTCACTTTCAAAATTGAACACTTTACTACACGGGAACAAAGAAATGTCTCCACAAGGATACAAATTTTGGAATGGGTGTGTGGGTGTGTGTGGGGGTGTGCGTGTGTGTGTGTGTGTATGTCACACTTTTGCTTTCATCACGATAGCTCAAGATAGACTTGATGGATTGTCATGAAACTTGGCATTTAGTTTGAAAGTGGGTTCCCCAAGAAGCCTTTTGAATTTGAGGGCTACATGTACAAGGTCAAGGTCAATATGGCTAAAACAAAAGAAAATGCTTTCATCAAGATAACTCAAGATAAACTTAATGGATTGTCATGAAACTTAGCAGGTAGTTTACTAGTGGGTTCCCAAAGAAGCCTATTGAATTTGGGGGTTACTGGTCAAAGGTCAAGGTCAATATGGCTAAAACAAAAGAAACGCATTATGATAACGTAAACAAAAGAAGTGCTTGTCATCACGATAACTCAAATTAGCATTGATGTATTGTCATGAAACTTCAAAGATGGCTTGCTAGTGGAACCCCCAAGAA
This sequence comes from Patiria pectinifera, assembly GCA_029964075.1. Lineage (NCBI taxonomy): Eukaryota > Metazoa > Echinodermata > Asteroidea > Valvatida > Asterinidae > Patiria > Patiria pectinifera. The sequence goes on along the minus strand of CM057149.1, from coordinate 33,789,028 downwards.
GCCTATTGAATTTGGGGGTTACAGGTCAAAGGTCAAGGTCAATATGGCTAAAACAAAAGAAATGCTTGTCATCACGATAACTCAAGGAAGACTTGATGGATTGTCATAAAACTTGACAGGTGGCTTGCTAGGGGTACACCCAAGAAGCGTATTGAATTTGGGGGTTACCAGTCAAAGGTCAAGGTCAATATGGCTAAAACAAAAGAAATGCATTATAATAACGTAAACAAAAGAAATGCTTGTCATCACGATAACTCAAATTAGCATTGATGTATTGTCATGAAACTTCAAAGATGGCTTGCTAGTGGAACCCCCAAGAAGCCTATTGAATTTGGGGGTTACAGGTCAAAGGTCAAGGTCAATATGGCTAAAACAAAAGAAATGCTTGTCATCACGATAACTCAAGGAAGACTTGATGGATTGTCATAAAACTTGACAGGTGGCTTGCTAGAGGTACACCCAAGAAGCCTATTGAATTTGGGGGTTACCAGTCAAAGGTCAAGGTCAATATGGCTAAAACAAAAGAAATGCATTATGATAACGTAAACAAAAGAAATGCTTGTCATCACGATAACTCAAATTAGCATTGATGTATTGTCATGAAACTTTAAAGATGGCTTGCTAGTGGAACCCCCAAGAAGCCTAATGCATATGTGGGTTACAGGTCAATGGTCAAGGTCAATATGGCTAAAACAAAAGAAATGCTTGTCATCACGATAACTCAAGGAAGACTTGATGGATTGTCATAAAACTTGACAGGTGGCTTGCTAGAGGTACGCCCAAGAAGCCTATTGAATTTGGGGGTTACCAGTCAAAGGTCAAGGTCAATATGGCTAAAACAAAAGAAATGCATTATGATAACGTAAACAAAAGAAATGCTTGTCATCACGATAACTCAATTTAGACTTGGTGTATTGTCATGAAACTTGTCAGGTAGCTTTCAAGTGGTACATCTCTTTCTACTTCATTCTGTAGGATCTTGTTGTTTTTCACTTCACATTTAATTACAACACCTACCCTGTGAAACCAGTTTTAATTCAGAGGGAGGGGGGTGCCACAGGTCAAGATCAGTGTTAACTAAACAAATCAATGGTTATGTAACTGAATAGTCCCACAGAATCAGATAGCTCGTATAAATTATCATATCAAGAGGGTGGCAGTGTGTCAAGTTATGGGACGGTTGGGGTGGAGGGGCATTTGTGTTGGAAGACACACTTTTCTTGTTCCTAATGTTCATCATGGGAATGAACTCTTCATCGTCAAGTTTTTGTTTTTCTTACTGTGGCAGGCTGCAGTGGAGTTCTGCATGGATCTGAACACAAAGATCAACCGACGCAAACTCATCAAGGCATTGTTCAGCGTACCCAGAACCAGGTAACAACTTTTGATACAATGCATTACCATTGCAATGTGAGCCCACATTTAATTTAATCTGCCCCTTACTCCAACCGTAGTATGTACAGACTAATTCAGCAAACAAAATTAGAAACCATTCTTGAGGACCAGACTAAAAAGTCATTTGTGTGCACCTCATGGATGTGTGATTGTGTGTACAGTGACTACTTTTCAGTGACGATCGTGAGCACAATTGGTCGCTTATTGCCGGGATGAGACCCGTCAGTGCGAGATTTTGATCATGAAATTTAATAACAGTATGGTCGGAAGATTTGGTAATAGAGTTTGAGTTTATTACAACATCCAGAAAAGATAAATCAGCATGCGTTTGCAAGGTATGTTGGCGGGATATTTCTATTGCATACGGTGGCCCTAATCATTATGTGTTAACACATGATACGAACTCGAAACTCAACATCGATAGCATGCATTTTAAAAAATATGTGCACATGTTATTATTGTTATTATTTATTTGACTTCAACAAACAAATACAGACAGTAAAACAAAATTAATTTTAAAAAAAGAATTATAATTTTTTTTTTGAAAATTATCCTATGGCCTACAGGACATTATTATTTACAACAAGAAAAGTATGCACATTGTATGTGAACATGTAAATCTTTTGTACCTGTACTCGATGTTGGTAAAGCTGGTACATACACTGTTAAATCAGTGTTATACGAGCAGTTGAAAATGACTGTTGGCAGCTATGAAATACTGGCGTCATCGACACTCATTTCAGCACCAGTTCTGTTGTGTGCTTACACACGGATGCATTCCTCATATCTAGTTGTATATCAGTCCGTACATTCTCTGCTTAAAGTGCATCTGATGTGAACATCTTCCCTGGCTATCTTGGATAGGACACACATTTTCATGAAAGACAATCCCCCAAAAAAGCAACATTAACAGAGGAATGATCTGACCTCATCTGTTGTTAATTTGAAAAGCATGCATCCGTAGGCCATGTGAATCATGTTTACAAATTGGATGGTGTGGTCACGTGATGCCATCTTTCAGCAAACTGTTTCCTTCTGTACTGCATGTATATCTCTTGAAATATGAGTAGTTTTTCAAAAGTTGACATATACTGTTTAATGTGTGCCAAGTAACAAGCAAAATATGCTTTAATGTTTGGGTTGTCGGCATGACGTCACAGGGCACATGGTCTATAGTTTTAAAATTGGAATTAAAAAACAATTTAATCAATTATTATTTATCCTTTTCTTCGGGTGCACGTTACATTCCTTTTTCTTTGCATTTCGCAATGTTTATTATCATTTCTGACTTTCTCAGACTGGACCTGCTACCGTTCTACTCCCGCCTAGTGGCCACGCTGTACCCCTGCATGCCTGACATTGGCATGGAGCTCGTGGAGAAACTCAAGGCTGACTTCCGATGGCATGTAAGTCTCCAAATTTGACACCCCCATCCCTGCTCCCCCCCCCCACAAAAAAAGAAGAAATCTACCAAGAAACAGTGTACTTCAATGGTTCCCACTGTGTAACCAAGTCTGATATCAGAAACAAGGATATACAGAAACCTGTTGCTGAACATTTCAATTCACCACCAGGCCACACACTAAGCCAGTTCAGAGTAGCTGTACTCCAACAGATGGGATTCAAATCGAGGTTGGACAGGGATACCGCAGAACAAAAGATTATTCATAGACTAGACCATATTTAACTAGGCCTTAATAGGGTTTTGTGGCTTTTTGTCACACTACACCATTGGAGTGTGTGGCCTAGTGGTTAGGGTTCGTGACTCATGATCAGAGGGTCCGGGGTTCGAATCCAGCCGCTGGTCATATATTGTGTCCTTGGGCAAGGCACTTCACCCCCACTTGCCCCTCTCCACCCAGGAGTATAAATGGGTACCGGCATTAGCTGGGGAGTAACCTGCGATGGACTGGCATCCCATCCAGGGGGAGTAGAAAGGTTCTCAGTCATTTCATGAAACTGAAACCAGAGATAAACGCCGGCCTGATGAGCCACATTGGCTCGGGACAGACTTTACTTTACTTACACCATTGATAAAATAAACCTTGTATGATGATGCCCCTCTTCATTGCATCCGATAAAGTAGTTGTAGCCTACGAAAGCTTATGTACACTTTTACTCTAGTTAGTCATTTATGGTGCTACCTTACTTTTCCGTTTGATTTTGCCTGACTAACATGGCTGCCCGCCACTGTGTAACCAGTGTACTTTTTTTTTTACAATTTACTTCTAATATGCATCTAAAAAAAAAAAAACATTTAACTGTTTTTAATTGATTTTTAAACATTAATGTTGAAACATACTTTTCATTGTTTTCTTAGGTGAGGAAAAAAGACCAAATGATGATTGAAACAAAAATCAAAACTGTGAGGTTCATCGGTAAGAGAAAATGCAAGGCTTTTCCCCCACTACTGGCGCCGATTGAACCAATCGGCAGGGCAGAAGGTGTCACTTCAAAATATATCTTTGCTTAGCAGAAATCTGCTGAGAACCAGTCACAAGGGATACAAATCCCAAGACGTTTGGCTGGTGACCTGTTTTTGCTAATCAAATAGTTCTGGTTCTCAGTAAATGTCCATGCTTGCCAACTTGATGAAATATGGCCTTGGTCCGGTGGTTACAGTGTTTCCTATATTTATATTGTGTTCAACAGAATATTTCCTCAAAAATATCTCTTCAAAGAGCACCCCAAGAACAAAGATATTGACAAATTTTTACACCCACAAAAAGATATGGATAACTCGGTAGAGAGCAGTGCGTTTCCCTGAGGACTGCAGCAGGGATGTAGTCATTAGTCGGTCATAAATCCATCACAAGTCCAGTCACAAGTAAATCACAAGTCCAGTCACCAGAAACGTTGAATGAACAATAAGGCCAAAAAAAAAAGTCTCCGGTTTCTGGTATGCGCGCGCGTCGCCGTAGCCATGCGCGTCGGCAAAATGAAACAGTTTTTTTTTCAATGAAAGATGATGTCTCAAAAACGGCCAAACTCACTGGTTTGACTGGAATCCTGCTGCTGCACAATTTTAACGTGTTTTTAGATTGGGTTATGCTCGAGAATAAGCTTTATGTGGCCTCTTTGGACTCCCATATATTTCCACTAAAGTTAGTCGGGCACCATTTGCAGTCATCAGCCGACATTTGAAGCAAAAAAATGAGGTAAAAAAAAAAAAAGCCGCGGCGCCGCACCACTTTTTGGGCAAGCTCCATACCAGAAACCGGAGACTTTTTTGGGGGGGGGCCTAAGCAAGAAATGCCTTTGTTGAAGCTCATTTCAATAGCTTGTGGATTGAGTTGGGATTGGAGGACTTGTGATGGACTTGCAGGGACTTGTGATAGACTCGACTACATCCCAGGGTTACAGGTACAAATCCAGCTTCCGTCAAGCTTTATGTTCATCCTTCCACCAAACTCTTTAAATGACTCTGTTTGATAATAATATGCATTTTTTTTACAATGCAGTTTAAATCTTATGGTCAAATAAAATGAGTCAACTGCTTCCACTAATTGATTTGAGGCACAAACATACACTTCCCTCAAAATGGCATTTCGCATTGGATTTAACTTCCAGTATCAAGTATATATATTTTTTTTCTGTTGTCATTAGGGGAGCTGACTAAATTCAGGATGTGCCCTAAATCGGACACACTGCAGTGTGTGAAGGTGAGTCTGGTTCCTAGTATCCACCACCACAAACAGAGCATTTACTTTTTCAGATTAGGTTTCTTCATTTTTGCTGAAAAATCTTCCTGTATCCAAAATCCAACGTCAAGCACTTCCCATGAAGCCCCATATGCTTTACATTTCTGTAAAATTTGCAAACTCCTCAAAACCTCCCGGTTTATTTTTATGCATTTCGGAGGGTTAAAACATGAAACCGTATTAAGAAAGCAAACTTGTTAGGACGTAATAATGTTAACTGACTGTTGTGGATCTAGATGAAAAAAGGCATATGCTTTAAAACATTTAAAAAACAGTGATACAGGCATATACAGGTATATGGCTTCTAGCTAGCACCCCTCAAACAAAGACAATGACAAAATGGGGAACCGTCAACCTAAGGCCGGATAGCTCAGTTGGTAGAGCACCGGAAAGGAGATCCCGAGGTCGCAGGTTCAAGTCCCTCTCCAGTCAGTTTGTTTTGTTCAACTTTAAATTTCTTAAAAAAATTTATGTGTTTTTATGCAGGTGTTGCTGCAAGATTTCCGGCATCACAACATTGACATGGTGTGTAACCTGCTGGACAGCTGTGGACGGTTCCTGTACCGATCATCGGATTCACATCTGCTGACTAAGGCACTTCTGGTGAGTGTTTTCATAGAGTTATATTTGACAAACTAGAGAGCGCAACTGTTACGTAACCAACGTCAACAAGGACGTGAGGTGTCCAATTTCCAAGTGGACAACTTTTTGATTCTTTCTAAAAATAAATTTGCGTTACTACACAGAGTGGTTTTTGACACCGTTTACACAATGAAAGTGGGCACGTCTGGGTATTTCTTTCACAAACTCCCTGACTTTTGCCCAAATAGAAAATGGCGGCCGCGCATCCATGTCTGCACATCCGGGTAGTGTGCCTAGTATAGCGAGTGCCCTCGCAAGATTTTTAAAATATAACTCCTTGGTGTTTTCCCCTTGGAACCTTGGGAGGTGGAAGGTTGAAGCTACCCTTTTGGCCATTCCTAGAGGCAATGAGACTAGAAATCTTTCAAACAGTGTTAATCAGTGTTCAGCACCAAAGATAACTAAGCTGAGAACTGTAGAATGGTTTTAATTTCTAAGCATTTAAGTTTGCTGAGCATGAAAGCTTGGATTTATGATTTCCAGTAAAATATTTCTTGTCATGCTGTCTCCTACCTGGGCCCAGAGATGAAGTCCAGTCCATCACAAGTCCCTGAAAGTCCATCACAAGTCCTCCAGTCCCAATTCAACTCGCAAGCTATTCAAATGAGCTTTGACAATGGCATTCATTTGTTATTGCTCATCCACTGTTACTTGTGACTGGACTTGTGATGGACTTGTGATGGTCTCGACTACATCCCCATGGGCCCAACGTCATATAGCTGCTATGCAAAAATATTACTCGGTAAGAAACCCAGCTGAGATCCATTTTACAGTCGAGAGGACGATCACTTTTTCTTTTGGTCTCTATGACCAGAGCTTCCTCATTTGCAGTGCCAGAAATCAAGTATTCCTTACCCTTCCCTGGCGAAAGAGACAACCTCAAAATGTGGTGTTGCTACTCGCTGGGTCGACCACATTCCAATATTTCGTCGGGCGCCTTGAAGAAGGTCGTAAGGGCGTAAAATGGGTCAAAAGTTCAAATTCAGATTTTTCAGGTAATCGATGGAGCTTGGAAATATCTTTCATTTGATATACATTTTGTCTAAAGGGGCTACATCATTCTGATGTAATTAACAGTAAACAAAAGACGGGAGGAGATTTTTCATTATTTGTGCCCGACATAAGGTTGAAGCGTGTAATTATAATGTAAAAAAATCCCAAGCGCGAGGCACGTCCCCTCAGTGGTGGATGCATAGCAAAAGCCAATTTGTCTGACAAGAGTTTAAAGAATTTAACATGCAGCTTAGCGTCGTTTAAGGAAGTTTCATTAAAGGGTAAAAATCTCAAAAATTAACTGCGTGCCTGCAAGTAATCGACCCTTTGACTTGTCATGATGTATCATATTTCAAAACTTACTTGCTGTTTTCTTTGTAGGAGCTGATGATGCGCAAGCGGAGCAAACTTCACCTGATTGAACGGCACAGCACCATGGTGGAGAACTCATTCTTCTACTGCAACCCTCCAGACGTCAAACAGGTCAGGCTGGCCACCAGTTGGTTCCAGGGTCGGGCGGCTCTTATTTTCTCATGCTGGATGACTTTTAAAATAAATGTGACTTCTTGTGAATGTGTATTTTTTTTAAAGTTGATTGTTTGTTAAATTGTTATGTTTATTGTCTTTTGTGTATGATGGGCCCCATGGGAGACCAGTGGATTCCACTGAATGGGCCACCCAGTTGAAATAAGAAATAAATAAATAATTTCTTTTCTTATCTCTGCCCCTTCCATCTTTTTACTCAGGCTGAGAGGAAGGAGCGACCAGTGATGCACCAGTACATCCGCAAGCTGATCTACCGAGACCTGTCCAAAACCACCACGGAGAAAGTCTTGAAACAACTCCGGAAAATGGACTGGAACACTACTGAGGTGACCAAGAGTAATTGATTTTACATCGATAAATTGAATACACAACCCCCTCCCCTCCCCAAACGGCTGATTCAAGCACAGTAACCATCTCTGACCTCACAGGTTCACATTGTACTCCTTGGTGTGGAGAAGCAGATTGTGACAAAGTGCTTTGCCCAAGGACACACGCAACACAACCCCAGGCTAAACTGGAACCCACAGTCGGCAGAACTACCTACACATCTTGAACTTGATGATCCAAATTACTATTTTTTTCTGTTGTAAGGTGTAATTTTACATCCCGTCTTTTTCTTTCTTTCCTTTTTTTTGGACTTTTTAGATCAAGACCTATATCACCAAATGCCTGAGCAATGTTTGGAACGTCAAGTTCAACAACATCCACTGCGTGGCCAGTCTGCTGGCCGGTCTGGTACCCTACCATGACGACGTGGGCATACAGGTTGTGGATGCTGTGTTGGAAGACATCCGAATCGGCATGGAGGTCAGTGAGAAGTAGTCAGGAGACCTGACCTCATATCAGACGTGTATTTGAGGACAGGCCACACCCACAAAGATTCTGATATTTTATTGATTATGCGCAAAGACAATGCTGCCTTCCCTATAGTAAAATTGTTCTACTTCTCCAGCATGCATACGCGTCACACAGAATGCAGTGCCCTGCTCCTTTGCATGAAGTTTTTCATGAAATGGCACCAGACTACCTCTGTCATAAACTTAGGAAGGTCTCAGATATGCATAATTATTCTACCAGGGGCAGTTCCACCAATTTTGTTGTTCCAAGAATAAAGGGGCAAGAGTGCAATACATTTTTTATACCGGAATTCATGAATGGCATTTACTTCCCAACAACATCAAATGTTCCAACAATCATCCTCAATTTAAAAGGGCAGTGAAGGAACATCTCTCTTCTCAGTCAATTTTTTTAAAAGCCGAGTTTTTAATGACCATTCTTTGCTATTTCCTGTGTAATTTTATGGAACTTTTTTCTAACGTACTTGTTTGTTTGTTTGTTTTTTGTGTTTTAAAGGACCCCGATGGAAATAAGCCGTCTTATAAACAGATTTTGGGGTTATCTGTGGGTGTGTTTTTACATGTAATAAGTTCATTTTTATGCACCACTGTATTTTTGTTCGTATTTGCCAAATAAATAAAATACAAAAAAATTGCATGGATACTTTGATAAAGTTGACCCTGTCATCATAGGTCATGAGGCCGAAGAAAGGCTTGCCATTCCCTGACTATTAATCAACCTTGAGAGATTTTGAGGCTGGGTCCAGACCGTGAGAAATATTCCTCCACTATGTATCAGTGTGCCAGCGATGCACTCAAAAGTCCCGCCCAACTCTCTCTCTCCATGAACATGTTCTCCTTTTCTCCCCAGATCAACCACGCCAAGTTCAACCAGCGTCGCGTCTCCGTGGTCAAGTTCCTTGGCGAGCTGTACAACTACCGCATGGTAGAGTCTGCGGTCATCTTCAAGACGTTGTACTCCATTATCCGGTTTGGCATCACTTTAGATGGTAAGAAGGCTGAATCAGATTCACCAAGATTGCAGTATCAGTATATATAGGAGTATGATTAGCACTCTACAATGATATTTAACCTTCTTCCCCTTAAGGATTTCTCAAATCATCATGCTAAATCCAAAAGAGCCCAATAGGTGTCAGCAAAAGATATTTTGTTCCTGCCATGATCAACATGGATTTGGATTTAGTATGGTTGAGGCTAAATACGTAGAAAACCTAACAAGTTCATGACAAGTCATCCACTCTGAATTTAAATCATTCAAATGAACTGTGACAAACGTGTTTCTTAAATATATAGGCCTGGGCAGGATTACATCAGCCAGCGAAAACATCTGTTCATTGGCATACCAGTTTTCACCGGTTGCGATGAGTTACCATTCAATGCTCCAGACTCAAGAACCATAGACTTTGAAAGAAAATGGGTCTGGAGCTAGATAAGCAAATGTAAAAAAATTCCCAGATGTCCGCGCCCACCTATTGTACATCCCCCGTTACTTACGAATGGACTTGTGATTCACTTGCGACTGGACTTGGAGCCAGACTTGTGATGGACGTGTGATGAACAGATCACAACACAACTTAACACGTGTAACTTGCAGTGCTCGTCCCAATAAATCCATGTCCAAAATGGGTAGTTTGTGATTATGGCATTGTTTGCCATTAACACACTACAGTAAATAGCCTTATCAGATTGGGCCTAATTGTAATCATTTACCACATTCATTACCCATCTCCCCAGGTGCTGAGGACCCCCTAGACCCCCCAGAACATCTGTTCCGTCTGCGGCTGGTCTGCACCCTGCTGGACACCTGCGGCCAGTTCTTTGATCGGGGTACCAGCAAGAAGAAACTGGACTGCTTTCTGGTTTACTTCCAGGTAGGAAACCAGTTTTCTCTCCCCCCCCTCCCAAAAAAATTGAACAAATAGCATATTGCATCATTTTTGTGTGAATTTTCCCTGCTGTAACCTCAGTTCTCTCTGATGAAACTGTGATGCTAAAAAAACGTTGAAAATTCACAAGAAATTAAATGGCTGTCTATTTAGAACATTAATCTTTGACTTGAGACTTTAGCTTTTAAGGTTTTAGGACTTTATTCTTATTTTTAAGTCTTTACAAAACAGATTTTGATTTGATCCCCTGAGCTGACGACTTTACCACACAATATTTGCGAATTGACTCTTTGATTGAGACTTTACCTCAAAGAATTTGGGACTTCATCCCTTAGACTTTAGACTTTACCTCCCAAGATTTGAAGTTTAATTGTGTAGTAGAAATCGATTCTTAAAGATTGGTGGAAGCCGCTGGATTTGTCTATACTTTACCACCAGATCTGAAACTTTACCAAGCAAGAGACTTTACATTCAGACTTTAAATGAGACTTTACCTCAGACACCTGGTGATTTTTCTCTCCAAAAACTTTAAAACTTGATTCAGAGGATCGACAAGACTCATTGATTAGAGCTCATAAGAAAATAGTTCTTGATACTACCTTAATTAATTGATTGTAATGGCAGGTGGTTCAATGTACATTCTCTTCTTGCACAGCAATACATCATGTACAAGCGAAGCCTACCGATATGGAACCCACAGGTCCACCCCTTTCCCCTCGACAACGACAACGCCCTGGCCGACACCTTGGAAACAGTGCGCCCTAAACTGAAAATCTGCGCCACTCTGGAGGAGGCTAACGAGGCAGTGGCTGAGCTGGAGAAGGAACAGGTCCAAAAGCATGGTAAGGGCAATTGGGGGAGTCAGGACACCATACTGCACGGAGGCTACAGCGTTTTCTGAATGCAGCCTCAAAATATATCAGTGAATTTAGAATTTGAGATTGACTAGTGCATCATTGGCCGTATGACAAATGACTTTTGGGTCAGCTTAAATATTATTATTTGCTTAAATATTCAATTATCAACTATCAGATTGTTTTTTCCCTCGTTTTTCCCCATCAACCTCTTGCAATGGTCTTGTCCAACAGGAGGCTTTATTCAGATGGCTTTGGCATCAGTCAACCCCCAGCCGCCTGGTTCCCAGCAACTTGGTACCATCACTGAAGGTGATGAGACCAGGACCACAGCAGGTACCAGACTAGAAAATGAGCCCTTTGAAGGTTTTATCTGAATTTTATGGCTACGGCTGTCAATAACCCATGCACCTATGGAAGTAGCCAAACACTTGAGGCTAAATGACATGAAATGGCTTCTGACTAGCACTACTTGAACAATGGTATTGGAACCACCAACATAGGCCTGGATAGCTCGGTTGGTAGAGCACAGGAACTGGCTTGCACCCATTCACACATGTGTAACCGATTGCAAACAAAATGTGCAGTAACTAAATTTGGTAAATTGAGGGCATCGTCATCATCTAGCGGTCGCAACCGAGATCTCGTTCACAACGCCACGCCAGGTGTCTTTATCCCTCATTATGTACGGAAGGTCTTCAATTTCATGTTGGGTGTCTCTGCCAATCACATCAATGTAGTTGAAAGGTCTTCGTCCTCTATAAGGGCACGGAAGTCTCCAACATAATACAAATTGAGGGCAGTATTTGAAAAAAAAGGTCATTTTTTTCCAACAATAGTCGGCCGACCATCGTTGGAAATTGATCTAAAAATTCCACTTTTCTTGAAAATGACAGCACACCAGGTGCCATGATTTCACAGGATGCTTGAGACTATTATTTACTTTCTGTCAAGTAAGGTATTTCGTAATAATTTGGTAGTTTTTGGCAAATGTTGTGTACTACCTTTAACAACAATATTTGCTATAGTGGAAAAAATCAGCCACGTGTATATTTGCCATTGACATCACAAATTGGCTTCGCATTAGCATGAAGTATGATCGAGCATTAAGCGTTGTTAATACTTGATCAGTTTTTAGTGAAATAGAACATTATTGCAGAATTGGGTTTTGAAATCTCACAATCCATTTTCCATATACATGGTTCAAAGAAGTTCCTGGTTATTTTCTTTTGTTGGTCATGTGCAGCAGTTGAGTTCACCAGCATCACAGAGGACGAGGAATTTTCAGACTCGGACTCGGAATCAGAAGGCGTGAGTCGTCGGGGAGGTGGAGGGGGCAGGGAGGGACACGCCACCAGCAGTCAGAGCCAGGGGCACAGCCAGAATACTGGTGATGAAGAGGTGATGTATGACAAGCACAAAAGACTGGGTCAGAGTTGTAATCAAGTCAGCACAGGTCATCACAAGTCACATTGCAAGCCAGTTACAAGTCAATCACAAGTCAATCGCAAGCCAATCACAAGTCAATCACAAGTCAATCACAAGTCAATCACAAGTCAGTCATAAGTCAGGCACAAGTCAGGCACAAGTCAGGCACAAGTCCATCACAAGTCAATCACAAGTCCATCACAAGTCAGGCACAAGTCAGGCACAAGTCCATCACAAGTCAATCACAAGTCCATCACAAGTCAGGCACAAGTCAGGCACAAGTCCATCACAAGTCTACCGCAAGTCCATCACAAGTCTACCGCAAGTCCATTACAAGTCGTCTGCAAGACCGTCACTAGTCTATTACTTGTCAATCACAAGTCCATCACAATTCCATCACAAGTCCATCACAATTCCATCACAAGTCCATCACAATTCCATCACAAGTCCATCACAAGTCTACTGCAAGTCCATTACAAGTCTTCTGCAGGTCCATCACAAGTCTATTGCATGTGAATCACAACTCAATCACAAGTCCACCACAAGTCCATCACAACTCCACCACAACTCCACCACAAGTCCATCACAATTTTTTTTGCAAGTCAATCACAAGTCGATCACAAGTCAATCACAAGTCAGCCACCAGTCCATCACAAGTCCATCACAAGTCCACCGTAACTCCATCACAACTCCATCACAAGTCCATCACAAGTCTACCACAAGTCCATCCCAAGTCTGTCACGTCAATCACAAGTCAATCACAAGTCCATCAAAAATCCTTGTCTCAAGCTTTTCAAATGAACTGATACAAAAGCATTTTATTTTATCGTTTCTTCCCAGTTATTAGGGCCAAATCAATGGAGCTACTAGGACAGAATTGTGCTCATTAAAAAAAAAAATTGCTTAATAGCAAAAATAGGGTTTGGGGTGAAAACCAGGAATATCATTAATTGTTTTCCTTCCTTTTAAGTTTTAACAGCTGTCACGTTAACTCTTGGTATTAGCCATAAAACCACGCAGCGTTTCCTCATCAACTTGAATTTTCTTTGGAATGCAGGGGACGGATGATCAGATGGCCCTGGACTCAGCTGGGGAAACTGAAGAAGATGACACAGTAAGTGTTTATTCCGAATGAACTAATTGTGTGTACTTCATGCCACACGCATGCAAACCAGAGTGTGCAATGAGTGTATCCCTCTCACGGAGACCTTGTGAGTTTGTCATCAATGCCATCTACTGAGTTCATACAGACACAAGGTCGCATTTTGACCACTGATTGCATACAGGGTGAGTAAAAAAACCCGAAAACCCAAATGTTGGGACCATTGTTTTACTGAAGTTCTGCATGTTGCATTTTCAAAATCTAGGATATGAAAACCTAATTCATAAGCTTTCTTTTAGTACAAGAATCATTCAAATCACTCATGTACTTCTCAAGTTACGGAATTTTAAACACAACCACCGTTTTAAGGTTCTTTCCACGGATCACATAAAGGTTCAGTGTTTTTTCAGCAAAACGAAAAGAAATCACATAGGGATGTGTGTGAATTGTTTTCGTTTTGCTGAAAGAATGCACACCTTTTGTGTGATCCGTGGAAAGAACCTTTAAAACGGTGGTTGTGTTTAAAATTCCATAACTTGAAAAGTACGTATGTGATTTGCATAATTCTTGTACTAAAAGAAAGCTTATGAATTGGGCTTTCATATCCTAGATTTTGAAAGTGCTACATGCAGAACTTCAATAAAGCAATAGTCCCGACATTTGGGTTTCATTTTTTTTACTCACCCTGTAGTTATACATACTGAATATTGATTAGTATTTTTTTTTTTTTCAGGTGACCGTTTTGACTGGAGGCCCCAAACTCATCAAGTGCGACGAGGACGACGATTTCACCTCGGAGTTTGACAAAATGCTGTCAGATAGTGTGCAGGTATGAACATCACCACTGAAACCTTATGAATATTCATTAGCCGATTCACTCATTTGATTGGTCAGTATTTCTAGACATCAAGAATCATCATGGCATTCGAGGAAAATCTCTAGAGTGGTTCGCCAGCTACTTATCCAACAGGAAGCAATGTGTAGTAAGAACAACGACTAACCTTCTCTTTGACATAAAGGTCTCTATTCGCAGCTCAGCCATGTGGTGGTTCTTTTGTTGGTTGTTATTTGTAGGAATTTATAGGCCGTTTAAAAGTGAATTGATGCCTTTTTTCAGGGTGGAGAGGTGTTTGTTTTTTGGTGAAAAAAACACAAGAATTCAGAATTAGTGGCATACATCTACATATTGCTAATGCTCACAAATTACATTTGTACACACTTTTAAATTTCAGAGGAAAATAATGTTACTAAATCTGAGAAGTAGTATCTAAAAAAATATGGCCTAACAGAGCGTGTAAGTCTCGCCAGTCGACATTCACTTTTTCAGTGAACGTCTTGGTACTAAACACTGACTAGTCTAGTCACAGACTCCCGCGTTTGAATTTACACACTTGTTATCCACGTGATCGATTGAATAGAAGTTGAGGTCAACAGTTGTTAATTTTTATAATAGTCATCAATTCGCAATATTTTCATTATGCTGTAAATTGTAAAGCTTTTATTTTGTTTTGAAAATATCCATTTATTGCCCTTGATTGGATGGGCCCAGTCAGGACGCAAAATAAATGCAAAAAATATGACGTTACACACATTGTAGATCCTATACATGGTGCCCGGATGTGCTGTATTCTTGTAAAATCTCGCAGGTTTTTGAAGTCAACTTTCACACTCTATAAAAAGCTCCTGGACTGACTTGCTAGTCTCTTATAAAGGAGAATAGCATTGAAATAAATTAGGATGAAAAAACGTTTGTCATCAAATCTTTTTAAAAACTACCCTTTTTGCAGCAACGCAACGTGGACACTATCAAAGTGCCCCAGCAGGATATAGCCATCCCCGCCCAGGCCCGGCCCCGGCCCAAGAAGATGACCTTTGACATCTTCAGCCCGGACGACGAGGATGACAACGAGGAGGAGCAGCAGGCGGAATCGGTCAACTTTGTGCTGATGATGCGGCGCGGCAACAAGCAGCACTACCACGAGTTTGAGGTGCCCAAGTCCTCCGAGCTGGCCGCCAACCTCCGGAACAGGGAAAAGGTCTGTCGCTCAGTCATTTTTACCCCAAATTATCTCGGTCTGGGACAGCTACCGAGGTACCCAATACCTGACCAAATATGGACTCGTTTCCTGAAACTGCTTTATCAGATTCTGACACAACCTTTCTGAGAAAGAGGGACAACTTTTTAAAATCAAATTAGGTTTTGCCCTTCACCGATGTATAAACACTGTATACTCAGTGTGTTACCTCCCAAGTGAAAGTTGGAAAAAATCACTCGGGTGGGACTCAAACCCACGACCTCCTGCTGGGTTTGAGTCCCACCCGAGTGATGTTTTCCAATTTTCACTCGGGAGGTGACACACTGAGTATACAGTGTTTATACGTCGGTGAAGGGCAAAAAATTTGATTTACATCACCTTGACGCAAAATTCCATCTTATAAATTTTTAAAAAATTAAGTTTGCATCCACATTTCATTTGTTTTGAGTCCCTTTGCTGATCATCTTTGAATAATCAGATGGTGGTGATAATATTTTATTAGTCATGATTTTAGAGATGGATCGATAGAGATTTGTCTTTGAAAAAAATTTTCGGCAATTTAAAACCTTTCCTTTTGGACGTCACAGTGTATATCAATTCGGTTGGTGAACAGTTTCATATCTGTGAATCCTAATCTATGATTACTTTTCTTTAATATGTTTCATTGCAGCTGGAGCTTGCAGAGAAAAAGCGTCTGAAGGAACTGACGCTCAACATCAACGACAGACAGGAGGAGGAAGACTATCAAGGTTGGTATCCCAGCAGCCTTTGCTCCCCCACCCCCTTCCTTGAACCACTCCCCTCAGCATATCCCTCTTCTAGTCCTAACCTCAGCATGTGCCCTCATTTCACCGTGTACAATAGCACCTGTGGATTTTCTGCTACTGAGCACAACTTCTTTGTTAAATAATAATAAAAATAACGAACATTTATATAGCGTTTGTAAACAGGGTATCAAAGCGCTTTACAATTATTATTATCCCTGTTCAACGGGCAAACACTCCTGAAACCTTCTCAGCTCCCTGGGGAGCATACACGGCCGGTAGGCAGCCATTTCGGCACTCTTGACAGCAATCAACCTCTCACAGTCACCAACACTGCCCTCACAGGTACCCATCTACTCCTGGGTGGAGAGAAGTAATGAGTTACAGAGCGCCTTGCTCAGGGGTACACGCATCATAACCCGGATAGGACTCGAACCCACAAACTGCAGAATTACCGCAGACCACAAATTCAATGCTCCAGACCACCAGGCCACAGCACTCCACAAAAGTTAAAAAGTTAAACAGCTCCGTGGAATTTGCCTTCAGTAAAATGTATAGATACAGATATTGAGTGTCACTGTTAAAATTTAAGAGAACTGATTCAAATTATTTCATAGCCTTTGTATTGTTCTCCTATCTCGCAGAAATGCTGGCACAGTTCCAGAAACCCGCCACTGTCGTGCCGCCCGTGGTGCCCAAGGAACGCAAGCCCAGATTCCACCACCCGAAGGGCGCCCCCGACGCCGACCAAATCTTCAACTCCTCGGGTAATCGCAAGTGGTGAAACCGACATCAACTACGCTACGAAATAACCAGAGGTGATAGTACGGCAAACGAAGAAGTCCATGCAGTTGAGGCAAAAGTCGGGCGGAGTTGATTCGAAGTTGGCCAACCGCAGTTCTGACAACAAAAATCTTTGGCGGTGACGCCCTGACAGGCAGGCATTTTAAAGTAACATAGATGGGAAGGTTTACAATACGCTGTTTTTGAATGCAATTTAAAGCTGAAATCCACCCAGAGTTCAAGCCTTAAGCTCACATTCTTGTTGAGCTTGTGTTGGTGTGGCAGCAAATACTTATGGTTTTTGTGATGAAAATAAAGAGAATACTAGAATGGTTTTTTGGTGCGGAACCTTGGGTTTTTGTTGGGTCCTTGTTTCAACAATCTTGATTCAGAAATGAAGTGTACCAGACGTCAACTGTAATGCCAAACTTAGAGTGGTCCGTTCACATTTGAGTTTAGTGGGATAAGACAAGTATTGGGAGTTGCATAGCTCATCTTGGTTCTATCAGGAGGGGGCCATTCGTGTAGTCCCTAGATAACTGCAAGATAGCTGAATAAAAAACCCACAAAAGCGCGTCCATTTTGTCAACAGACATTTGACATTGTTCAGTGCATCTTGTCCGTTGAAGCCGCAAGTTGTTTTGAGCTAGCACCAAGAGCGCTTTTTGGCAAATATCAGCGCTCTATAAAATTCTGTTATTACTAACAGCTTGTTTCTAGGAAGTACCAGCAACTAATACCAAACTGAAAATTCTAAAATATCTCAAAAACAGGTGCCCTCCAAAAAAAGTCGGTGGGAAAAAAAATGAGCCCCCTCCACCCACCCCAAAAAAGGTCAGTCATAATCTTGCTAGTGGGTCTTTTCCCTATTAGTTCACTTTGCCTGCTTTTTACAACATTTGAAATCTTAATTTTTCCCCCCACTTTTACATTATGGAAAAGCTTTTATGACTGGGTACTAATTTGAATTGAATTTGATGAAACAATTTCAGGGACAGTGCATCCAGTAAGTCTGGTTCTACAGGACTGGTGCATGTACGAGGAGAATAACTCCCGTGTCTTGGCCTGAAAATCGAGTAAAAAAAAAGAGAATTACTCCGTTCAGAAGTTGTGGATTGTGCTGTGCTGGGCGGAATACCTAAGAGAGCCAAGTCATGCACTGGACTGCACAGTCATGTGGCATAGCGTTCCGTGTCATTACGTTCCGTGTTTGCACAATCCTGCAGCATGTTTCTGTTAACGAAATAAACCAAGACACTGGCAAACGATGGGCATAGCGCATGACCAAGTGTACCCCTGTCACCTTGAACTTTCTTACAGTTTAATCAGCTGCGGGTGTAGTTATGTGCACATACCCAAGGGCGGATCCAGAACATAATTGGTTTTTTTTGGGGGGGGGGCGAAAAAATGTGTTCCCCAAAAAGTGGGTCAAAAAAATTACGGCGAGGGGTTCGGGGCCTGGTTAAGGACCCCAAATTTTGGGGGGGGAATCTAGATGCTCTGTGGTGCGATCTGAGGCAATTTCTGACCACTTGGACCAATTTTTTTGAGGAAAAGGTGATGGTGTACGCAGTGCCTGTCTTTTTTGCGACGTCAATTTAAAAAAAAAAAAAGGGTTCTGTTTTTTTTGGGCCCCCGTTGGCACCCCCCCAGAGGAAAAGTATCATTTTATGAAATTCACTTTGTTGGGGAGGATACTTGGTCTTGCAGGCTGCTTTCATTATTTTTTTTTTTTTTAATCTTTTTTACCTGAGCACCCCCCCATAAACTATAAAGCATTGTTCCAATTTTTGTTTGTTTGTGGTTGTTCTTTAGGGGAATAGAAATATCTTATGAGCAGATGTGAGCCCCATCTGGTTGGCTTATCTTGGCAACAACAAAAAATCGTTTATCATTATTTTTTTGTAATACTTTCTTGTTTTAAATTTAACCTGTTTTTTTTCAACCAGTTTTGCTTTATCCCTGTTGACACCAAATCATTGCAGTGACATCTCTGGTGTCGCTGTTCAAAAAAGCCTAAACCCCAATTGTTTTATAAACATTGGCAGCAACTTTCCAGTATTAATTCCCGTTCAAGTTGATTTCAAGCAAGCTATGCTACATCAAACCAGCCCAACCACATTTAAACTTAATTTCATTCCCCACTGTAGACCTGGAAGTCGGTTCAGTCCTTATTCCATCTTATAAACCATAAATATAATTCCATCTTATAAACGGTTGTCCTGTTCATGCCGATATGTAATGTTACTTTTACTGTAGGTTTTCAGTGGAATTGGTACATGTAAAAATAACAATTTTACATTTCCTTTTGGGCTTGATCTTCCTGTTGGTTTACGTTTTTTTCTTTTGGTTTCAATATTGATTTGGAACATGAAATATATACACAGGAAAATAAATAAACTCTTCTTCGTGATCCAATTAAAAAAACAAAAAAACAGTGTCCCGAGGAAATTTATGGACATATGTGATGCGATCAAGCTATTCGGGAACTTTCATTTAGAGATTCAGGCCAAAATAGGGCCACTTCATCACATCACTTCATCACATCTCTTGGTGTTCCAACTTCCATAATTTTTGAACTAAAGATGGTATCAGCATGCGGTTTTCACAGCAGTAATATTGAGATTGTGCTCTTTTCAAAACTGTAAAAAAAAATTATAATAAATTGACCAGGGTCGACAAACAACTCATTTAGCTCGATCACATCACACATATGAAGCACAATTCAATTAAAAGCCAAAATAATTTTTTTTTTTTTGTATTGTGTTTGTGAGATTTGCCAGTTTTTTAAAAGCAAAAAATAAATACTTAAAACCTAACAGTTGCAGGTAAAGAACAAAAATGGGCAAGATTTGAACCTTTGATCTATTGAACACTGCTCTAAAGCTCTACCAACTGAGTATATTCAGGGCGATTAAAAAAAACGAAACCCAAATGTCACGACTATTGTTTTATTGAAGTTCTGCATGTAGCACTTTCAAAATCTAGGACATGAAAGCCCAATTCATAAGCTTTCTTTTAGTACAAGAATCATTCAAATCACTTGTGTACTTTTCAAGTTACGGAATTTTAAACACAACCACCGTTTTAAAGTTCTGTCCACGAATCACAAAAAAGGTGTGCGTTCTTTCAGCAAAATGAAAACAATTCACACATCCCTATGTGATTTGTTTTCGTTTTGCTGAAAGAACACTGAACTTTTTAAAAATTATGTAACTTGAAAAGTACATGAGTGATTTGAATGATTCTTATACTAAAAGAAAGCTAAAGAATTTGGCTTTCATAGCCTAGATTTTGAAAGTGCTACATGCAGAACTTCACTAAAACATGGTCCCAACATTTGGGTGTTTTTTTTTTCTCACCCTGTAGATCCAGTTCCCTGTTGGCAGTCCTACTTTGTCAACACAAACATCAAGAACACAACAGAAAACAATGCTTCAGTGACAAAATTTATTTTTGTTTTCGAGTTAATATGATAAACATTCAGGTATGTCCAAAAGAAAAACACAAATCTAGAACTGTTCTTCCAATACGTGAGCAGTTAAAGCATTAAATAGACTGATGCATTATGTGCAACTCTTTTCAAATAAAATTCAAATAAAAATTGACAATTGGGAACAAAACATACATTTTTGTATTGTGTCTAAACTTAAAAATAATCTGTAACTTTTTTTTTTAACACAAAAAGACAAAATTGATGACTCCACCGACGTTTTGAATAATGAAATACACAGATTCACAAAGTGAATGAAGAAAATTGAGTGTCACATATCTGTCACATTAGTCATCAGGTTACGAAGGTAACCTGTATACATTTTTTTTTGACAGCAATTTTTTTGTAGAATGACAGATTTGAGACTTGAAATTTCAGGGAATACTGTTTGCATATAAACGCAGTAACGCACATCCCTTGTATTGGCAAAGAAAACTATATCAGCATTTTTAGTTGTTGCACTACTCACACAATTTTTGCAGCTGAATTTTCATAGCAGGGATCAATGTCTTTGAGCTGGTTGTGCTCAGAATTTGTAAAACCAAGGGGGAAAATATTTTTCAAAAAAAAAAAATTAAAAAGGGTCACCAGCCAAAACCATCATGTCATATATATATATATTAATCAAGACTGGAAGTTAACCATTTCTTGGACATGAATTTGCCAAGTAATATAATGTGAGGCGTTCTGGCAAACTGAGGCATTCTGGCAAAATGAGACGGAACTGGGCCCAGGCCGAAGTGGAGAAAAATGCAAAAATACAAACAATGGGGGTGATTTTTTTTTTCAATTTTCAGATTTATTGATATTTGTAATGTATGATATGTCTGCTAAACATATTTTAAAGAAATAGTATAAAAATCGTGGAATGAAAGTGTTTTTAAGAAAAAAAACTACAATTGGCATCTTTCAGTTTCACTACAAAACTAGAAACTTGAAAGGCCTTTTTCTCAGTATTTTACTTTTTTGACGTGTCAATAAATCTGAACTTTACACAGCCATAACTTGTCAACGGAATGTCCGATTGAAGTGCAACTAACAGTATTGTAAGGAGAATTTTATTTTCTTTCCTAATGCCCGCAAATTTTTATTTTGATCTCAGCCCATGATCTCACGTCTCATTTTGTCTGAATGCCTAGCATATTTGCTTTTAGTTCAATTAACTCACAAGCCAATGTTGGACACAATTTTCACGGAACTGCTTAGCCTGGAAATGGTGCTTTGCAATGTAGTTGCTTAGTTAAAAAAAAAAAAACAAGGAAAGGAACTAGTCAAAAACAGTAGCAACATAATACATTGTTGCTACAAGGGACCATTGTTTTGTTCAGTTAGTTTCGCTTTAACCCTAACCCCCATGGGGTATTCTTCAGGTACCCTGCTTAATGCAACAATATCCAACTCAACTCAATGAGAACCCTGCTAAATGCAACAAACTGCAACAGTGGATTCTGTTGCATTGTGCAGCCAAGCAGTTACCCTGCTAAATGCACGCCTCGGCACTATGAGCAATTACCCTGCTAAATGCAACAAGACGCAACAAGACGCAACAAGACGCAACAGAGCACGGTGCTTGAGTTGGCTGCTCAATGCAACAACATTTTACCATTGTTGCTTTCTGTTGCATTTTAGCAGGATTAGGGTTAAAGTCCCTGTCTGTCCGATTATGCTGGTTGCAACTTGGCAGTAAAAGAATCTTTCAGAATTCATACAAAATAGCAAGCCTAATCAAAACCCCACACCATCATTTCAGCCATTATTCTTAAAAAAAAAAATTGAAATTTGTTCCTGCTTTTTAGCTTAAAAAGATTGCAATTACAAGCTGTTTGTTTTACATGTGCACAAAATACCCCCAAAAAATGTTTTATCTGAATATCAAATACTACAAATATCTGTGTATTTTACACACCACATATATTTGGCTATAATTCTATGTTTTTTTTAAATTAATGCGTCTTTGTTCAATTTTGTTTCGCAAATGTATTTTCTCACACTATTGGAGTGCTGTTTATTAGTTCTACCTATGTTGCTTTTCAGCTACGATGTTGGATGGAATTCAAACATGCGCAAGTTTTTGTGAGACTCCTTTTAAAACTAGTCTATATGTAGGCAGATTCAGCGATTCATTATGCAAAAAGACTGCGTCTTCACCTTGAGATTCTGACCATTCAGCGGACGCTTTCTATACCAGGCGTCGCTTCATAGACATCTAAAAATAAAACCTAGACACAACATCTATTATTCTTTTGGCTGCGGTCACACGTTCAGTAACGATATGTTACGCAATACGCCAAGCAATAATAGAGCCGGCCAATCACGGTCGTGTCTAGGTTTTGTAGATCTATGCACGCCCAGCCGTTGTATTTCAAAAACACTGCATCCGAATCGACCAATCACAATTTTAGTCCTGATTTGGGAATGAAATGACGTCATGAACTCCGTTTGGCTAGTGTGCAGTATTTGCATTTCTAGATACATCAGACGTTCGACCGGAGATAGGGCTCCGTGGAGAACGGGTCATACTCGGACTATTTAAAACTGGTTCTGATGGCTAATGGCAGAATGTTGCCAGTCTACAGAAGATCCTGACGAAATACACAATGAGTTTATGTAAAACCAGGACACAATTGACAACCTGCACATTTTTAGCCACTTAGGTTTTTTAAGCTGCTTAAGACAAATTTGAATCAGGAATTGTTAAAATATAATATAATATTTTGGTTATACTACTTATCGTTATCGCGGGAACCCTGTTGTATCACAATATACTGAAACATAAGTCAACATTTTCTGTATTTTCCATGATTTCACTGGTTTTAACACGGCCATATTCAGTTAGGTTAGTAACGGGAAAATTACGGTATTCCCCCGTTATTTTTTCCCGGAATTCAAAAAGGAAACGTTTTCGGAATTTAAAAAAGAAACCTAGCATGGCATAATTTAGCAATCGCCAGTGAAACAAACCAAATAGTATTTCCTTGATTCGCCAGGTTTTAGATTCAACCATAGACATACTATTAATATTCAACGTTACAACCACCCATATGAATAAATTCCCGAACAGCTAGACCACGACCACATACAAATTTTTCCCTCATCCCAACAATTAATCTGCAAATGTACAGCAAAGAGGGTTGAATATTGAATATATTTGCTATCGGTAGAAGAAAGAAAAAAATCAAACGGGGTTTCCATATATATGATGATATGATTATTTACACGCAGGATGTACATTAGCTGTCGGTGTTGCCGGAGGAGTGGTGTTGTTTGAGCGTGTCCAAGTATTCCTGCTGCGATTGGGCCAGGACAGAGGCCAGGATCTCGTCCTCGGTGCCCCACTCAGACAGACCTGTATAACGGGGAAAAAAAACACAAAATAAGATTTCTGAATCTTTGAAGAGAAAAGTAGGCCTGCCAGATGTCGCACAGTGGAACAAGTGTAAAACTCTGCGGAATCTTATGGCATTTGGTCATCAATACCAGTGCATGAACTGTCAATTCTGAGCGAATAAGAGACAATAAGCCAAATCGGTATTCCACTGCGTATGTGCGCAACAAGATTCAACAATTTTTACCTCGGGATAAACGCAGCAGATAAATGCACACATGTCTATGGGGGACGTAGTAACTGAATCTGCATTCTGCAGTTTGTCATGCAATCCAAAAGATGATGAAAAATTTACAAAAAAGTTGGGGCAAACAAAACACCCCCAAAACACTTTGTTGTCCAAACTTTTTAAAATTTGGTACTAAGTTGGTACAAGACAATTTCTTTAATTTTGCTGGTACCCGCTATGAATTTGCACGCATACAGCGAATGGTTCATCCCTGTAGGAAAATCGTGAAATCTTTCTCAATTTCAATTTCAATAACATTTATTTCCATCAAAAGCAAAGTAAAAGTATCATGAGAACAATTAGTAGTAATATTAATATGGATGCATGATTTTATAAAGCCGATGCCTGTAGACAATTATCATGTTTTTTTCCCCATTCAAATCAATGTAACCAAAGCGAGGCTGGAAGGAAAAATAGTCTGGTTCCTTTTTGAAAAAAAAAATTATCATTCATTACTGTTATTGGATACAGGGAACATGACTGAAATGGTGGCAGCATGATAAAGGTCTATAGGGGCATGCCTATACTTAAATGCAAAAGTGTAAAAATTTATTTCAAAGAACAGACTAACCAATAGACAATACAAATAAAACACAAACAATAACCACGGACGGACTGATGAACAAACAGACAACAGGGGTCAAAGATTTACATAATAATGAGATGAAATAAATACGAGGAGGAAATAAGGAGCAAACTAGCTGGTCGGGACGGAAAAAAATATGCTAAATAATGGGACACAAGATGGTTTTGAAACTGATTTTAAATCTGCCCACAGAGGACTGTGATTTTATAGACTGATCAAGTC
The DNA here is from genome assembly GCA_029964075.1 of Patiria pectinifera. Taxonomy (NCBI): domain Eukaryota; kingdom Metazoa; phylum Echinodermata; class Asteroidea; order Valvatida; family Asterinidae; genus Patiria; species Patiria pectinifera. Next base: position 33,764,126 of record CM057149.1, on the reverse strand, counting down.
CATTCCACAAACTCAGACCTGTAGAAATGTAAGGTGTTTAGGTAATGTGATGTGCAACTGCGCAGTTGAAATACCGATCGAACTTTTTGAAAAATGCCACAGTTGTATCCCATTGCATACGAGACCCTGAGGCAAATTGGCATCGGGATTTTGACCTGCTGGATCTTGTTACAGTGGGCAGGCTTCTCGCTTTGACAAGTGTTGCATGTTAATGTGTTGGGCAGGGTTTCTAGCCAAAATGCCTTGATGAGTTAGCGTTGATGCAGCTTGCATGAAGAAGTCCGCAAACAGTCTGCACACTGTTGATTGAAGCCTGCCCAATTATAAAGTAAAGAAAGTAAAGTCTTTCACGAGCCAATGGCTCTGGTGGTTATCTCCGGTTTCAGTGGCATGTAACGACAGAGAATTGTTCTCATCCCCTGGATGGGATGCCAGGCCATCGCAGGTTACTCCCCCAGCTCCTGGGTGGAGAGAGGCAATTGGGGTTGACGTGGCTTACCCAAGTATACAACATATACTCAGCAGTTGGATTCGAACTCCCAACCCTCTGATCATGAGTCATGAACTCTAACCACTTGGCCACACTCCCCCACCATTTTGGTAAATGATCGACTGATTTATCGACTGACTGACTGCTTACCGTATTCCGTAGGTGGAATATCCTGAAGTAGCGGCACATTGCAGGCGGAGGGGGAAATCCCAGAGGGTCCAGCAGGGGGGCTAGGGGTGTTACGACCCGCCGCCACAAGGGGCGACGCAGACCTCTGCTTGGCGGATCCCAGCTTGCCTGCTTCTTGATCTGAGTGTTGACGGAACGACAGTTATTAGGCATTCTATGTTCAAGTTAAGCTACCCACATTACGGTTAACAATCGACCGTTCTGGATTTTTGAATTTTAAATGGCGCTTTGCCCTTCGCAGACGTATTTTATAAACACTATTTATCCAGTGTTGTCTGAGAGCCTGCTTCTTGCAAGCTTGGTGGAGGAGTAGTAAGACGTCTTGCACTAGTAAGCAGGAGGTCGTGGGTTCGAGTCCCACCCGAACAAGCTCATTAGTTTTTCTTATAAAATATTTTATAAAATATGTCTGCGACGGGCAAAACCCAATATCAAATTTACATCTCCCTGACAATCCCACCTCATAAAATGTCCTGGATTTTGTCATAAGCCCTCCCCTCCCACCTCTGGTTTGTGTTTATTTCTCACAGTGCCTGCGACCGAGTTTGACTGAGCTACCACGGTCGCCTGACCAAAAACTCTGTTGTGTTCTAATCGGTCAATCTTTACCATTTGAATTACAGGCATGAAAGTTCCACTGACAACTGCTGTGATGTGAGAAATGGCATTTTTTCCCACACAAGGGACATCCACAAACCACCCAGCTTGTTATTCCTTGTACCGCCCTAAACCACCCTAAACTACCTAAACCACCCTAAACCGCCCCAAACCACCATACACTGCCCCAAACCACTCTGAACTGCCCAAAACCACCCTAAACCATCCAAACACTGTACAGATTTACGGATTTTCAACAGAATAAATACTTTGTAACATAAATACTTACGGGTTACACAATCACTTACCAGTCAGTGAGGGGCCTGCTAGCTTAGGGCTCGGGGGTGACAGTGGGCTCCTGCGGGTACCAGCCTCAGCCCGGTCCGGGCTGTTTGGGCCTGGGCCGGTCGGGACGTTGTGGTGATGATGGGGCGCCGCGTGGTGCGATCGGTGGGAGTTGTTGGAAGAGCCGCTGGTAGGCGGGGCCTTAGGGGGCACCTCCCACCAGTTGGGGGAGTCGGGAGGGGCGGAGCTGCAGGTAGCGGACGCTGGTTGGATCTAAAGAAAGATTTTTTTGTTAAAAGTATTTAACAAAAACAAGACATTTTCTGATACTTTCCTCAACTTTCACTTTCGTAAAGGATTTTTTTTTTCTTCAGTTCTTCCCTGATTTGGTGAGTTTACCTTGTTTGTTTCTACTTGAAAATTTCTACTTGAAAAACTACCTCCCTAGGCTCTTTTTAATCAAGAACCTTCCTGAATCCCAAACAAAATTTACCACTGTGTAGAAAGCCAATAACACATTCTTTGTACTTCAAAGGAGTTTCAAGTCCCATTCAAAATTATGGATTGTACCTTGCTATACACTTCACAAAGAATTTCACTCTGGCAAAATGAGGATTAAAGCACACAGAATCCTAAGGGAGGAGATTGTCCATTTTAAAAAGGTCTAAAATTTGGATGAAAAGTCTGAAAGATGCATTTCCTTCAATCCTACTGTCTTTCTCTCAATTTGAAAAGCTCTGATTTCAGCGGAAAGTCTAAAAAATCTTGTGCATGAACACAGTAGATCACAACCTATTAAATCACTTTTATATCACGTATTTCATTTTACTTTTTGTTGTTTTATTTTGTGAGACTCGTTTTACTTTGTGAGACTCGTTTCCCTGCAATCGCACTCACCATCTTTTTCCGAGCTCTTTCCTCGTTATCCCGCAGCCACTGCATGTAGGATTCCCTGGCGATCTGTTCCTCGATGGCGTCGTTGGTAGCCTCCCAGTCGGTAGCCCGCAGCTTGTCTTCCAACATGGCCGTCTCTAGCTCCGTGTTCTCTGAGTGCCGGAGAGCCTCGCGCAGCAGGGATTTGTCTGCCAGCTGAACAAGACAGGACAAAAAAAAATGATCCAAAAAATGAGATACAATCTTTAACCCTAACTACAATTTTTAAACCTATCATGATTTACTAGGAACCGTACCCATCCTGGCAAATTCCAACACCGTATGGAAAATTGCTCACACATATTTCTGACTTTGATTCTGGAGGTGTGCCACCCAATGTAAAAGACTGCCAGTTTAGGGGTACTGTACCCATCCTGACAGATTCCAACAAAACATGCCATTGGGGTTTGATGGGTTGATGGAAAATTGCTCACACATATTTCTGATTTTGTTTCACGAGGTGTGCCAACCCAATAGACTGTCAGTTTAGAGGTACTCTACCTATCCTGACACATTCCAACAAATAATGCCTTTGGGGTTTGACGGGTTGAGTTCTGTTAGGGTTAAGCCACGTAGGTTCATTTGCAACTACCCATGCTCAAAATAAAGATAAGACTGGTATCAATTACCCTGTGAAATTATTCCGCCCGAAACTATTATTTCAAAGAAAACTGAAAGTGGTTTCAAAACGGGGGCCTGCGGGCACACTTTTTGTGTGTGTTAACAACGGAATCCACTTACGAAACCCAAAAAATTGCACATATGTTTTCTCTGTTTTTTCAACATGTACAGTACCCACTGAGCTAAACCTTCAACTGGTTACGCAAAAAAAAATGTATTTCATAATAGATGTCTTTCAATAATAGGGTTAGACATAACAAATTTGAGCTGATAAATGCTTATAAATGTTTAGCCCAAATTATTTTCATTTGCACAACAAAAGCTATCAAGACTGGCCCAAAAACATGAAAAAGTTGCCTTAATTCTGACTTCCTGAATGCTGGAAACTTCCTGGAAACTTTCCCGAATCATCCAAAATTCAACTGTACAGGAAAACATTCCCCAAAGCCAGCCAAAAAAAAAATCCTGTCCCATCAATCAGTATGGGATTCGGACCCAGTACCACTGCAACAACTCTTTGAGACCGCCTTAACGAAACCGGTTTCCTTGCGTTTGTACTCACCCCCGGCACAAACGACGGCATTCCCAGACCGACGCCGATTGTAGCTTTGTGAGGGTTGACCACCGAGTTGTAGTGGATGCTGCGATGGTAGCTGACTCGTATCGGCTCGTTGTCCGTCTTGTTGATGGTGTGAAAGGTATTGATTGGTTCTGGTGGGCAGAAGTTAAAAAAGAAAGTATTGTTATTGTTATTATTTATTTTTAGTAATTAAACCAAGGATTCCTCAAAAGAATTCATGGCACTGTAGCTCACAAACAGGTAGAAAGTTGTTGACAGAAGACATTGAAGAAATGTTTGGTTAAAAAGGTGGTAGGCTTTCAAGCAGACCCAGGTGAAAAAGTAGAACAGTAGGATCAAGGTTTCTCCCCCCCCCCCCAAAAAAGAAATGGACAAAAGTAGGAATTTGGAGGACAACATCAGGATAAAAGTAGGACTTCTGCGGGCTTTGAGGAGCAGTTTTCATTGATACTCACCCATGTCCACAGCATCATAAGCCTCATTTGGCATGTTCTGTACTCACAACACTTGTGCTCCATCCTCAACTAAGCTCTTGGAAGTACTGTTGCAGTACTGCGCCCATGCCCTTCATTGTGTGATTTACATATGACAGTGTGTGACACTGTTACGGAAAATATTCAATGAGATTTCATTTTTCCGGAGTTGTGGGACAAACAAGTAGGAGAAAGTACGAATTTCAAGAAAAAAAAGTAGAAAAAGTAGGAGCAAGTTTTAAAAAAATAGGAAAACTAGAAATACTTGAAAGCCTGAGGTGGGAAAAAAGACTGTCCAATCCATTGTGCCTGGCCTAAAGATGTCATAATGATATGTATCAATGGAATAATTCTCTTACAAATCATAAAAGTACAGGCCTGACGGAAACAACACGTTCATCAGATGACTGTTTTCCTATATACTTTTCCTGTATATTCATTTCTTTTGATAGGCATCCTACTTCCTCTTTTTTTAAGATTATTATTTTTACTAAAATATCCAATCCTGTGATCTTGAGATATCATAGTTACAAATATCCGTGGAGGAATTTGGTGACATATCAGAAATGTGTATGTCTGACAGACAGCATGTTCTTCTTGCCTCATCCACTGAAATTCTTACAATAGATTTCCTGGATCTCAGACCAAATTTCCTGTTTGATAAGATCTTAAATTTTTGTAATAACAATCTGGCTTGCAAAAGACTTATTTAATAAATAGGCATTGATATGATATTCCCATAGTTTTTTTTTCCTGCACGAGTATTTTTTATTTACATTTTTTTTTTAGTGGGGGAACGAGAGGGTGTGTTTGTTTTGTTATTCTTTTTGGTTGGTGGGGGGGGGGGAGGATTTCAAAAATAACTTGAGGCTCATATTTTGGCAAAGTTCTTTTTCCTTACCAGTACTGTAGACAAAGACCTCAATGTTGCGGTTATACATCTCCGAGAGGGCCTGCATCTCCACGTGGTTGCCATGGCAATCGTCCATGCGCTTCCGCGCCACGTACGTCGCAAAGTCCTCAGTGACGTATTGGGAGTAGTAATCTGCATTCTTCGTCTGTTAATGATTGAAAACAAAATCAATCAGAAATTCTCTATGAAAATAATAAAAAACACATCAAGTTGACTCAACTGCCCCAAGCTGGCGTCTTACCTTCCCTGAACAAATCAGGTTCCCATTTTACTGTTGGCTCGTCAGAGAGAGTTTTCCAGTTTTTGGCCCAAATGGGATTCGAACCACCAACCTTCCACTCCGTAGCTCCACGCTCTAACCACTCAGCTACGAGGCCCCTCCATAGTTGAGTTGAGACAATTACCATAGTTGGGGCATAACATTATTACCACATTTGACTTGCGCGGAACTGACAAAATGATGGGTTGGTTGTTTCATGCAGTCAGTCCGCAGCGCACTGAAAAGCTGTTCATTTTACGTGCGCTGTATGCATGGCATTCCGGTGCGTGACCTCGTTTTGAATACTTAATGAGCTGTCGACGACGCATGGAATGTGGTCCGAAATATCCATTTTATTTGTCAACTATCAATATTATGTATATTTTCTTTTAGATAGAGAACCATTCTGTTATATTATCAAATCAGATTGGAAATTACGTGAAATTTACAGGGAGAAATTTGTAACGGAAAAAAACTTCGAATCTCAACGAATTGGCCTTCAAAAAACGACGGTATTCTCCATCTTCTGACAGCGGCCACAGCTCAATTTCACACCAACGTCAGAGATAATGCTATATTTTATCCAAAAATTGTCGATTTCGCTTTGATCTTAAGCTAGTCTAGTCAGGGCGCAGAAAATTCTAACGATCTTCAAAAACCCAACAACGAAACATCCCGCCATGACAGTGCGTCGTTTTCCCGTGCCCTCATTGGCCAAAAATGACGTCATCACGAAAGATTTCGTAATAACGTGTAGTTCATGTATCCATGTTACAATACGCACGTGGAATTTTGTGCAGGGACTTACGGTAGGTTTTGAACTATTTTGTTGTCGCTGTAGAACCCTTCGGAAATTATTCATCTGTTAAGTTAAATGTGTCCAGGGCCAATGTAAGTTAACACTTTTAGACGTTTTTTTCCTTCAAAATTGTATCCCCTTTATCAAATAATAAAATCCAAAATATATTTTCAAAACACAACTTATAAAACTCCTATAAACTTTGAATTTATGTTATGAACTTTTATATAAGAACTGTATATTTTCATATAAAATGCCTGTTGTATTTTTTTCAATTCTAATTCTTTATTTTTAATTGGACTGACTCATCTTTGATGACAGTTTCTTGACCAGGACAATTTACTTTTATTTTTTTTAATAGATTTCTAATTATTGTCCAAAGATTTTTATAATAAAAAATAAAAATAAATAAACTTACATGTACATGTACTTGCAAGCATTAACATACTTGATCGGTTTTGTATAATATTGTTACACCATCACATCCTTGCTTTGAAACACTCATGCAAAACTCAGGTAACTTCTTTTCATGACATCTCACATCACAAATTGCAAATACATGTGTTAATAATACCCATGTTTCCAGCCAGAATAAAAATCAGCTTGCATAAAGAAGGGAAAACATTTTTTTTAAATGAGTTTTGGCATACATGTCTGACAACATCTGTCTTTGGATAAGAAATAAACGTCAACAAAAATCAATAGCAAAAATATCATCAACTCTCCTACAATCTAAAAACTGCTAAAATCTGGTAGTAACAGGTTCAATTTAAACAATTTACAGTGAAGTGAAGATGATAACAATAACCAAAGTTTTGGCATAGTGTCACTAATCACGATTATGTACATGAAGCAATGTTTACATGTAGTAAATTTTAGATAATCTTTGGTTGCTGTCTTTGGCATGGTATCTGTGACATGACTTTAAATAACCGTGTTTAACATGGCAACAACAAATGGTGATGATGTTGTTTGCACAACGCAGTACATATAAAGGCCGGATCATACTCTGCGAATGCAAATTCAAATTGTTGACGTCACGGCACTGCAATTTCACAAAAGTTGAGCATGTTTCAATTCCGGCAAATTTGAAGCGAAGGTTTCATGATGTCAATGTCGCTTTCCATTCGCTACAAGTATATGAACTGGCCTCTACACTGAAGTACAAAAATCATAAAATCTGCACACAGGAACCTAATACTGCATGAATCCGAGTCTCAGAAAACATTCTTGTGTGAGAGATGATAAATTGTCAATGTCAACGACATAAAATGAGGACCATGCCAACCAAGGCACTGAAGTGAACGTGACGGTTCCCGTGTTGGAGGCGATGAAACTGTCAACGACAACTGAGGACCGAGGCATTGAACTGGCTGGAACAGGTTCCTGTATTGGTAGTGAAAAAAAAAATATGAGGATTGTAAATTTATCGAAAGGATTTTCTTCACGACTTTTCTTTGTATGACCAAAAGCAAATTAGTGTATAGCCTAAATGCACCGTATGTTGTATAGTTTTCCCAGGGAATTTTCCAAAATTAACTGAACAAAAACCGTTTCGGTAGCATTAAGACAAAAAATCTTACATTATTTGTAAATTATTTAAAAACAACTATCTTCATGAAAAGCAGACATCCATACACATGATAGAAGTTGATAGACATGGATTTTGGAGTAAATAGCTAGGAAGGTGAACAAAAATGTATGATCCCATTTTGTAATGAAATGAAAAATTGTAAATAAACAAATTTGTATAGGCCTAAATTGTGAAAAAAAATGAGCAAAATGTACATAAAAAAATTAACATGCATGACGAATTGACTAGATCAGCCACCCCCAACATGCCTAAAAATCCCTAAAAATTACATGTGCTCGTGTGCACGATGATTCATACTGTACACGCTCCGCATGTACAAGCCGAAAGAAATTGCCAAAAAACTTCAAATCTCGCGCACGAAAAGTGTCGCAGAAAAAAAACACAAACATGTCACCACAAGCTAAAATACATATCAAACGAAAGCTCATTGCTTCCTTAATCGATGTGTGGTGATCATTTTCGTCATTATTACCTAGTCCAGTCAGGGCGCAGGAACTAAAAACACAACAAAAATAATCCTCCAAATCACACCCCAACTTCGAGTGAACAAAATTCCGCCAAAAACTTACTGAATCTCGACACATTTTATATCACTCGATTCAGAAAAACGTTCACTTTCGACTTACCACGCCATCTTGGAGACCCGCTACTTCATTTGCAACGTGTAGTTCATGAAAAAAAAGCTGCCAAACTCTCGCAATAACACGTGTAAGTCTCGTGGCCGATTCGTGACGTAGCCCATGCACACAAAGTTTGGGATTTGACCTCATTATCGCGTGCGCTGCGGACTGACTGATGCGCCAGTCTTTTATACAAGAATAGACGGTTTGCCACCAAAAAAAGAAGAGGACACCCTAAGTTGTACTCACCATGTAATCCATGCAGTGAGCTCGCACGATGCCATGCCATTCTTGGTCTCCATAGACTTGATCAGCTGTTCAGGAATCATAAAGAACAAAGTGGTTTAGAGTTCTATTCCAACCGGAGTCATAGACCAAAACAGAGTCATAAAACAAAAGTAACAAACTGAGAACATCAGTCACTAAGTTATCATATAAGGCAAACACATCATTACACATGTCAAAAAAGCAATTTCCCTTGCTTACGCAAATAAATTTAATTCAATTTTCTTTTCAAATTCAAGTGTTCATTCTTCAACCTGGTAAATGTTCTGAGTATTAACAAAAACAATCTTTTTTATCAAAATGCTAATATTTTTGTATTAACCCTGACCCCCTAGGAACCATACTCAATCGTCCAAAATCCTCCAAAATTTCGCACTTCTGTTCAAATGAAGGATACCCAGCGCCTCAATCCTTCAAAATCGTCAGACAGTCCTGCCTCTCAAACACCATTCATCCTCAATCCTCCAAAATCCTCATGTGCTTCAACACCATTCATCCTCAATCCTCCAAAATCCTCATGTGCTTCAACACCATTCATCCTCAATCCTCCAAAATCCTCATGTGCTTCAACACCATTCATTCTCAATCCTCCAAAATCCTCATGTGCTTCAACACCATTCATCCTCAATCCTCCAAAATCCTCATGTGCTTCAACACCATTCATTCTCAATCCTCCAAAATCCTCATGTGCTTCAACACCATTCATCCTCAATCTTGGCAGTGGCTTGCACAAGAGAAGGAAGTCAAGATTTCAAACTGAGGCTAAAGACTAAACTTGTACATGTCCATCCATGGTCCAACTGTTTGAAGACTTGACTTCTTCATTCATTGTCATTAGTCAGGTGCCGACTATGGGAGAAATGTAGAAATAGAGAAATAGTGACCTATACCTCAGCTGACAGTTGATTGATGCAGTACTGAAGAGTTGTTTGACTGGTTGTTTCAGATGTCAGTCTATTTTCTTGTATTGCATGTTTTCAGTACCTTAAGGTTTGGGACTCTCATACACAGTATTCAGAGTCCCAAATTTTTGGACTAAGCTGATGTCATGGGCCCACCTGTGAATTGTCCTCTCATGATGCAATTTAAACCAAGGACAAATGAAATACTGTGATTTTTTGAAGACAAAATACGGAATTGTCTACTCACCAACAGCTCGGAACAAACAAGCTCCGTCTGGCGACATCTGCTTGATGATAAAACTACGCTTCTCTTTCAAGGCTTTCTCAAACATTCTTTCATGCTGTGTGGTTGGAAAAAAAGAAGAGAAATCCCCAAAGTTAGGATCCAGAAGCGGGCAAGAGGCTCCTTATTTGACTGCAACAAACATTTCAGAATGATTGCAATTAACCAGGATTCACAGCAATTGTTTCACAAGTTTACATGTAACTAGGAAGTGCTTTTGCATAGAGCCAACCCATCATAATATAAATTCAACTTACAAGGTGCATGTACATGTACGTTAAGTCAAACATCAAGCAGAAATGTGTGTAGGTTTTGAAGAAATCCAAGATCAAAATCTAGATGTTTTGGAGCCTTGTTTTTTAAGTTTTTCTTTAGGTTGCTTATTTAGGAATGTTCCAATGAAATCCAGGCAGAGTCAACACATTGCATATACCATTCATTACATTTTTGGCTTTCCGTTCATTGCATCAGACATTCCTGAAACTTAACCCCAACCCTCCTCAATTCTCCAAAGTCCTCCGGGCAGTTTTGGAGGATTTTTGAGGATTGAGGATGGTTCCTAGCAAAAAGGGCCTAGGGGGCAAGGGTTAAGATTCAATTTTTACTATTCAATAAACCAAACTAGTTACACATAAGATAATACTGATGTTGGAAAAGCAACATGTAACTTTGTCTTATTTGTCCATTTCCTTGAAAAGTCATATTTGCTTTTCCATATTTGGAAGCCAGTCATGTGCAACCATGTGAAGTTTCTTTGATTGTGCAAATGCAAATTAGGGCATTGGATTCTGATCTCTCCTGCACACATTCTGAGAAAGAATTACCATGTTCTCTAATCAGCAAAGAAATAATCACTGGAACTTTTCCATATAAATTCAAACTTTTTCTGCAACATCATCAATTTTTTTCCCCTCATATAACACAGACTGAGTCACAGCGATATATCTTATCAAGGAATTTGCAGTGTTATCGTGAAGGTGCCCAGTGTTTCTTACTTATGCCAACTTCAGTTCAAGTGTGTGCGTCAAAAAAAAAACACATTAAAGTTTAATGCTTTATGGTGTAATTTTAGCAATATTTATCAAATAGAGATGTACAATAAGTGTTTACAAATACAATTTCTGTGTTCAATGAGTTGGTTTTGCGCATTTCTTTTCAACTGTTTTGTCAAGCTGTAAAAACAAACATGAAACAGCCATCAAATTGGTAGTTTTGATGCATCTTGCTCAAGATGGGTTTAGTGAAATCAGACTTAGGACGCGTCTCAGCCATGTTAACTAAAATCAAATCTTAGAGACGGGACCCATCTTAAGATCTAAGATGAGTCGCAAGATTGGACGAGTTCCGTGAAATCAGCTCCCGTGTTTCTTTGGATTTTGCCCATTAATTACAAAATACCATTCAACTTTCAACTTGTCTGAAAGAGTAAGCATTTATTTATTTGTTTAAACCAATCACCTCTTCGCTATGAAATGGTTGGGTATCATACTCGTCCCCGCTATTACAACCCCCCTCTTCGTTCTCCTCATTTCGTTCCCCTTCCTCCCTCCTATCATCGTCAACCTTCCCCCTGTGCTGGAGCCACGACACCGATGCCTGATGGTCCAGCCGATGGGGGGAGGATCTGTGTCTCGCTCGTTTATTCTGGCCATGACCCCCGACATCCAATCTTTCGTGGCCATCAAAAGAAGTCCTACAATCATGCGACGACACTGAAACAAGTCTGTCGTCTCGGGGATTCGAAGACGGCCACCGAGGCGGAGAATTCCGAGACTTCGGCCGTGCTCCGCCCCTGGCCTCCCCAGTCCCACTGTGCCCGTGGGCGCCGTGACTGTGAGACGACGAGTGGTGACCGTGTCCGTGATGTTGATGATTTTCACCCGATTCCGGGCCCCGCTTTTCCTGCGAGGCCTTCTTTTTAGGTAGAATAGTCATTCTGAAGTCTTTATCTCCAACCTCCCCGTTCAAGGAAGGGTTTTTAACGGGTGAAAATCAAGATTAATCTTCCCTTTTCTGGTTTGGACACTCCTCTTCCATAACCAAAACAAGACGGGAATATGGCGCGCAATGCTTTCTGGGAAAAATGTAAATTACGTACAAGATATTGTAATTCGCCTGGTTCCTCGTTATCGATTCTTCTTTTACCTTCGCTCAGTGTTTTAGGATACTGGATGCCAGACAATTATCCGTACTGTTAATTCGGTATAGCGCCCTCTACAATCTTCCTCACATTATTTAGGTTTACAACTTCCAGCATCCACCCCTCACCAAAAAATGAGACAGGAAGATGATTTTAATTTCGTGAGTGAAACTAATATGTAGGCACGCCAAAAGTAAACCTTGGAAACCAGTAAGATATATTTTCTCCCGGTAACCCCCTTTGGCATTATTTTGTTGAAGGAATATTCAGGACGTTCTTCGGTCTCATTTCTTTTCCTTCAGTGGTTGAACTTAAAGGACTGTTTGATGTGGGCCTGAGTTGTTTTTTTTCTCCAGGGGGGAGGGGGGGGGGGTTCGGCTGTTCGGCATGGTGTAAATACAAATTTCTGCCTACACTCCCCCAGTACAGTGTCGTATTCTGGGTTATATTTGGGCTTGTTCTAGTTCTGGTAATTACAGTTTTTATGTAATGGGCCTAATATTAACTTAATGCCCCAACCTTGAAACTATTTGCTCATCCACAAGTCGAAGAAGGCCGCTTCCAATTCAATGATCTTCAGGTTTATTGTTTTGACCGTATTTTACAGCCAAAACCCCTCGTTAACCTACTTAAATAAAGGAAACGATTCCTGTATCAGACATAGGAGAAGAGTGAACCGTTCATAATCCTGTTATTTTGTTTGTCATTTTGCATCCTCCCTGCCGTTTTCCTCTTGCTCTGCGGTCCTTCATCCTGTCACGGGTCAGCTTACGGGTGAATGTCCAGCAAGTCATGATATAGCTATACAGACAATGCAGGTTGGTTGCGTGCGTACGCCATCGCAGCGGGTGCTGAAAACCTCAGTGCAGGGAGTGCTTCCACTTTTAAGGAGATTTCCTTATTGTTAGGAAATTTGTAAGGAAATGACAAATTTAAAGACATTTTAAGGAAATCCCAAGTCTTAAGGACATTTCAAAGCAAATTCTAAAATACATGGGAAAAAAATCAAGCAAATCAATTGAAAGGATGGTAAATTTGTATCCAAATGAAAACTAAGGCTATTTGGGGGTGGGAGGGGGGGGGGGGATACGGGCCATGAGTCGAGGCTATACGGCTCCAGCTGGCACCAGGGCCGCGTCCACGGCCATCACACGCGAAGGAGCCTTAGCCGACGTGCGCGAAGTCTGCATATTGAAAGCGAGTGCAGATTACGTCGCAGCTAGGCCAAAGCATCGAGTGGAGACTTTTTTTTTAAAAGGTGAGAAACCCCAAAAGGTAAGAAATAATCATTTTATGATTAATTCATTTAAGGACAAAAATCAGGAAATTCCAAGAAAGTTTTAAGGAAATTTCATGAAATCTCGGGGAAAATGCCAATCTTAGCAATTTAAGGAAATTCAATTTTGGAGAGTGAAACCCATCACATTTATATAAGGCCACTGCAGGCTTAGTCTGAGAATCACCCGTTATCCAACGGAGCCCTCTCCGTACATAGCCTATCTTGTGAAAGTGTGAAAAATATCCATTTTCTTTGAGTGGATGTGTTTAAATCGGTTGGCCGATTGGTGTCTTTTTTTTTTCTTTTTTTTTTTAAAGGAGAAATAACCCCCGAAGTAAATCTTCCAACCGAATTATACCAAGACGGTAACGTTCCACAAATTTTGAACAAAAATGGGGAGCGTCCAGCTCTTCATCCTAACTTCGATCTTCGCGTGTAGCAACAAAAACTGGAACATTTTTACGGTCCTTTGTTTTTTTAGACAAACAATTGCAAAGTGTGTAGGGAGAGCTCCTTTACTTAATACACTTCTCTGCCATTATTCCCAAGCAGCTGCGTAGCCGGGAGGGGGGAGGGCAAAAAAAGTAAAAACGTGGTTTACGTGTTTAACATACATTGGCAACCATCCCCACTGAAACAGCCGGGGCCCCACTTGCCCCCGGTGAGGGTCCTGGCTTAATTACGCCGCTGTCCGCAAGTACAGTTGGTGAATATCTATAGACCAACGTAAGGTATTTCGAGGTTAATCAAGTTTAATTTTCCTAAAGGTGAAATTTTACACAATAAGGCTGTAAAGCTACATTTGTTTCTGGCTCGAAATAATATTAGAAGCCTCTGGAATTGAATATAATATTCAGGCCGGACTGTAAATTTTAAAAGAAAGGATGGTCTGGCACCGGTATTCTTTGTCTATCAAAAAATACTTCAACATCTGTTCATAAAAACACATTTGACCAACGAAACGAATTTTTGAGAAATACTTCAAATAAATACTGTAGAAAAAAAAACTACCCGAAAAAGAACAGATGACTGAGGCCTCATCTCTATCTATAATTGTCAACGGCATATCGCACTTCCGTCCAACGATAGCCAGGTTTCTACGAATGATTATGAAATTGTGGTGGAAATTGGACCAAATGGTTTCCACAAGTCATTCTGATCGGCGTTTGATAATACTTAGCGCAAGGATGACGATTACATAATCGTCTTATATATACATTGTATGCACTTGCCATTTTCACGCGTACTCCTTTATCCTTGCGACACAGTCGAGTGAAACGATTATCGTGATTGGCTGCTTTCACTACCTGTCACCAACTGATACAAGCAAACTGGTCTCAAACTTGTCTCCCTTTATGCGTAACACTTCAGGCAGTGGCAGAGCACCAGACTCTTACATTAATCGTACACATATACTTGTGTCGCGCGCGCATGCGATATATGCAAAGCTGCGGAAACTAGTGCAAGAAAATACAATCACAGTTATCTTATTTTATCAATCTTCCGCACTTGTTTTCTAACCACAATGTCAGAAACCTTCAAGAGAAGGTGACAGCCAGATGACCAGGCAGTCCGAAATGCATGCCTGGAGTGATTCAGGACGTCCGTCCGAGAGAAAAAACGATCGTTTTCCCGTGAGTAGTGACGACTCCTCGATGACAAGTTGGCGGAGTTCACCGGGAGCCGTGCGGGGCACTACCGGCCAACGCTGCCCGATGATAATGGGGCCTGGACAAACTCGACAGGAGGCCGATGTACTCGCACGGCCGTCAAGACAATGCACACCGGGCCGTTGGAGGCACCAGGTCAGCCGTCCAAGCTTACTTTTAATTTGTATGTTGTATCTTGTCACCCAGTGTTTTTGTCAGAGACCAGATCTAGTTTCTGGGGACTCTTCAGAAAGGGTCGCACTCACAAGACGGGAATCACGCTTGCCACCTCATCTTCGTAATGTGGACCCAGGCCGTGATGGAAGTAGGCCGAGCCAAGAACTCGGCCAGACATCATGCAGACTGAGCTCAACTTTGCACAGAATTGTGACGACGGACTGTGTTCCGTGCCCACTGAGTAGCCCTGCCCTCTGTCCTGCAGGGACGGTGCCCCTTACTGAGGGGCGGGGTGACAGGGGGTGTGTCGTCCCATCAGTTTCGGGTATTGCCATGGATATCGTTGGGTGCAGTCAAAGATGCCGGTGGACAGAAATGAGAACTGCCTGTTGTTCGGGTCACTGGGGTCCAATGTGCATGGGTGAGTTAAATTTAAAAAAATAAAAAAATGATAGAATGTAGAATCTTAAATTAGCACCTTGTTTCACTATATATAATTATAACCTCAGTGATGGACAATCATTGCAAAAATGTTGAAAGACCATGAATCATGGACTGAGAATGAGAAATGCAAAATTATACGTGCTGGCGGGAATACGTCAGCCAATGAAAACACCTATTCATTTGCATACAAGTTTTCATTGGTTGCTGTGTGTTTACCATTCAGCACTCCAACATCAAGAATCATTCAGTTTCACAAGAATGGGTCTGGGAACAAAATTTTAGAAGTTCCTGGACCGTGGACGTCTGCACCAACCCATACGCGTTGTATAACAACCACCAAAGGGCCATCAGGATACTACATTCTTTCCTTCAAAAATTTATCAATTGTGAAAAAATGGTATGCCAAATAAAAACGGACTACAAAATGTTATCAGGGAACCCATACGATAACCAGTGTAAAAAGAAAGAAGAAACTTACTTCCAGCTCTGTACATATAAGAAATAAAAGTAAGAAATAAAAACAGCTGACAGCTGTGATGCAAATTGCTAACTGTCTTGATGACCTGAAGTATACAAAGCAAATAAGACATTTGAAATTTGGATCCTATCAAGCAGAATCTTTCTTCTTTTAGGAGAAAAAGCTTGACATTATGATATATCCTCTTGCATCAAGACATAGGGCTCTCTAAAAGTTTTCCTGTGGTTTCTTTACTTGCAGTAATGATGGCCCTGTTGTGCCCATTCTTGAAAATCACGCATTCTTAAGAATGTGCATGCACATTCTTAAGAATGTGCAACTGGATCCTTGCCCAATCTTCGCAAAAAATAACTCTTCCAGATTGAGCGCACATTCTTAAGAATGCGCGACAACATAACGGTCTTGTCGATGCCGAGCACCGGCTGCGCTTGGCAAGTCTAGCTGCATCCTCGTTCACTGATTCTCAATAATTATACTGTTGCAACGCAAGGCGCTGAAAAGTAGAGTGGATATGATAAGTATCTATAGGCGTATTGATATGGGGGAACAGGGAAAAAATAAGAGGCATAATAATACTAGTGGAAAGAATTCTGATTTTGGGATAATAAAAGCGGGGGAACGTAAGAATGAAGAATGTGAAGAATGAGAATGAATGCTGCGACATCCCATAGTGCTAATGCTATTTCCCATTTAAATTGCCACCAATTTATTGTTCACACCCCACCATTACGTCGCAGAGCTGGATTCTATCTAGTCAAAAGAGCAATTTTGGCAGCTTCTGGACATCGTTTTTTTTTCGTGGCATGCATATGATACATACAGGGACTTGTAACTTGTCTAGCCTAAACAAAGCACTTCCCAGACTAGTTCCCAGTCCTCTGTTATTACAAAACTTCCCATAGTGGGCAGAAAAAAGCAATAATAACAGGTTCAATTTGATTCAAATTACGTAGTTATACAAGTACAGAAGCATAGAACATTTTCTTTCCTCTTTATATAAATTGTTTCCCTTTTAATCGCTATACATTAGTAGTAGGGGAGGTGGGGGTATGGGACCAAAATGGAAAATCTGCGGCCGGTCTGGACACGCCGCTCTCGATTCTTAAAAATAGTTGGAAAAATATAGGGGAATCTCCCGCGGCAAATGTTTTAGAAATCTGACGTCACGTATGGGACCAAAATGGAAAATCTGCGGCCGGTCTGGACACGCCGCTCTCGATTCTTAAAAATAGTTGGAAAAATATAGGGGAATCTCCCGCGGCAAATGTTTTAGAAATCTGACGTCAGGTTTGGGGAGCAAAAAAGAAAAATGTGTGTCAAGTCAGGGCCTGTCGCTCTGGAGTTAAAAAAAAATAAAATCTGTCGTCGCTAAAATGAGGTGATGTCACCACCACGTGACTTTGAAAAATGTGTGAGTCACCACCATGTGACCTTGAAACGTGTTGAGGCACGATAGGAATGTGGCGTAAACAACGTGACTTTGAAAAATGTGTGAGTCACCACCACGTGACCTTGAAACGTGTTGAGGCACGATAGGAATTTGGCGTAAACAACGCGACCTTGAAAAATGTGTGAGTCACCACCACGCGACCTTGAAACTCGGGGCAAAAAAAATTAGCTTCTCTATCTGTGAAAAGATAGAGAAGCTGTGTTTTTTTAAAAAATGGAGAGTAATATGTTCAGACCGACGAGTACTTGAAAAATTATTAAAAAATAATATCGGTTTTTATTAGATATATCCATGACTTTTTTTCAGAGTGAAAACCTCGAGCCATCTGATAAAACAGATCAGTGCGATCATCATATAATCATCGAGAATGGTTTTTTAGTTTGTGAAACGTGCGGTGAAATAGTTTCACGTTACTTTGATTTTTCGGCAGAAAATGCGCAAGAAGATCGTATCAATTGGTCAACTTTAAAAGGAAACAAAAGAAAAACTGTGGAGAAACTTATTTTTTCTGTTTGTCCAGAGCAAGACTCAGAAGATGTCCAAGAAACAATCAATAAATATAACGAGCTCGTTAATTACAAAACATTGAGGGGAAATGGTTGTGTTAAACGGTCGTTAATAGCGGCGTGTTACCATCACGTCGTTGGATGGAACAAAGAACGAGTTAGAGATGTATTTAAAGTGACTCAAAATCAATTTAATAAGGCACTAAAAAGATACGATGACCACTACAATAAAGGCGGGGCCGAGGGTATAACCCTAAGAGGTGAAATAGAGGTATAACTCGGTGGATCGCTTTCATAATGTTTATTTACCGAGAATTTGAACTTGTAAGTTTTTCGATAAGAGATTTTTTTTCTTTTGCCAGCCGTTCGTCTACCCGTTTTTTAACTTCTTTTTCAAAGTCTGTATCGTTTTTAATTTTTTGAAGCTTTGTGCTGGTCTTTGTTCTAATTTTTTGCTTAAGCTCGTTAAATTTTCCGAGCTCTCTCGTAATCAGTAAGAACTCTTCGTGCGATATATCTCCGTCGTTGATGGCTTGAGAGACGTATTCTTCAATCGTGTTAAGTTTGGAGTCTGCTAATATTTTAATCTGGTCGTGCTTTTTCAGCTTGGTGGATAATCGCTTAGACGTGATTCTAAGCAGAATATCTACACCAAAAGCGCCTATAAACGTTCCTTCTAGCACCAATCCAACGGGGGCTGATATAACACCCAAGAGAGCGGGAATACTGACAGCCCCCGCTATAGCCCCCAATCCTTCTAATCCTATCTCTACGTAATGAATAGTGTCGATCATTCTCTTTATTTTTTTATAAGTGCGCTCACGGTGGTCTCTCTCTTTCAAGATTAAAGATCGAATCTCTTCAATCTTTTAAGTCTGAACACTTTTGTTTCTTCGTTACTACGTAATTGGAGTACATCTCCAGAAATTGTTTCTTCGTTACTATTTAATCGGAGTACATCTCCAGAAATATCGGGGTATAATACATTATTACTCATGTTTTTAATATAAAAAGATTTTAAAATTAAAAGATCTCCAACTCTATCATTATACTCACACCCTTGTTGTTGATGATCTTTCCCCTTTCACCTGTGATAGAAAATGTCAGTTTGTCGATTATACCGTTTTTAAGTTTTTTGAAATCTTTGACTCTATCAGGCTCGGGTTTGCGCGTAGCCACGGGTACGATTTTTAAGATGTCAGAAGGACGACCATCTAAAAAGTTTTCACTCGTACTTAATTGCGGGCAGCGAATAAACAAAAATTTAAACGGATTAACGTCGTAAGACCCCGTATACACCACTTTGGGTATCAGTCTTCCTTTGGGCATGTTTCAAAAGTCCCAAAATCATGTCGGACGGAATTTGATAGAACAAAATGTAACAATTTTTGTTTTAGAATACATTAAAATGTTACTCTGATTTCAAACAACACCAAAGATTTTAAGTAATGAAACATAACATTATTTCTAAATTCCACACTTTTGTTTGTCTGTTATTACGAAAAATGTGTACATGTCGGACGGAATCGATAGAAATGAGCCTCCTCAGAATTTCAGAAACAAAATCAGATTTTATCAAAACTTGAGGGATAATTTTTTTCTATGTTTTATGTCAAGAAGAGTAACAATCACTACTAATGCTGACATATAAATTTTTTCTACAACACTATGTCATATTCAGTTAAGCTCAGCTGAAGCCACACCATGTCGGACGGAACAAATCATGTCGGACGGAATCACTATGTTGACCCAAAAACAAAGTTTGAAGAAACTTAATTTTAATGATATTGGTCTTTAGGTAGTTGACTGTGCTTACCACCTGGGCACTTATAATGAACTAATAATGAAGCTTCTAACAATTGTGTGAGAAAGATTATTAAAAATCCGTCCGACATGCTTCATTCCGTCCGACATGATTTTCAGTACATCAGTTTACATCCTCTGTACAACATGTACAAACATGAATAATTGCAATCTTCAGACAGGTTTTTTGGCTGACAAATATTATCCACTTCAGGTCCATGTACAATGTCTTACATTTCCTGACAAAATGCATTCAGAATATTACTACTGGTGGTTTAAAATATATCTAATTTATACAGGAACAATTGCCAATATTTGCGCAATTTTCCGCATTGGGCACTCACAAAAGGTCTGATAAAAGAGGACCCTCGTTTATACGAAAAGGGCACTCTTTGAAAAATATTTGGGGTGGGGGGAGCAGGCGCGGATTCGGGGGGGGGGGTGGTTTGGGGGTAAAAAACAAAACCCAGCTCTGTAAAAAAAATTGTTTTCCCATAGAAATTGATGGGAAAAAAATGTGAAAACCCCCCCCCCCCCCCCCGACACCCCAAATGTTTTTACTGGCAATAATGTTCGCCTTCAAATGCACAAAATACGGACAGAGCCAGCTTGGTTAGGGGGCATGCATGTACCGGTATGTACACAATTTTGTGATATATTGTTAATAATTGTCGGATTGAACTGTCCCCCCTCCCCCCAATGAAAGTATGGTACGAGCCAGCCCCCCCCCCTCCCCCCACCTCCAGAGAACAAAAACCCTGTCTACATTTCAGATCTTTTTGCCCCGGGCGAAAATTCCTGGATCCGCCCTGGGGGGGGGGGGGGGGTGTTTACCGCTAGTGAAGAAAGGCAAATAATGGCAATCATTGGGGGAGCTACACAGCTTCACCTTGGCACACTTTGTTTTTGTGTGCTCTATCCTTAAATTACACAAGTTCATTTCTCCTTGTTTTTTTTTCATGCGTAATTGTTCCCTAAACTTGCTATTCGCTCTCTTTCTTTGGCATGGTGCTCTTCTTGATGCATTGATGCTCTGTATAACATGTATGTATAGCATTATACAGCTAACAGCATTTTTTCACTGCTCTGACACATTAGGCCTATAACGATAATTTCCAAATTATTAAGTTCATATAACACAATAGACATGTTTGGTTTATTAATATTTAGATACAAAACATTTACATACATGTATATTTTATGCCAGTATACACTTGCCAAATTACCTGGATACAGTTTAAATTCCCTCACCTCCGGTACATTGTAATAATGTCTACCGAAGCTCACTATCTCTTAACACAAATATGTAAAAGCCACCATCAGTCCAAAAAGAATACGTACATGATTATGATTAATGTACAGTAATTGCTACAGTTTAATTCCCATGAATCTAGAAGGTTGCATGTAATTTGTGTTTTTGTAATTATTGGAAACACCCCTGACTGGTCAGTAGGCTGCCAAACAAGTCAGCCTGTTCAACTTTGGCTAAATTTGGATTGCGCATGTCGGACGGAATCTTACTGGTCTGTGTAGGCTTTGCTTTGATGGTACTGAAATGAGCAAAGAACAATATCAACTTGGTAAAAGTTCTTTATCCCCTACTTTATGTTTATTAATTAACAATTATTAATATCAGTTTCCCGAGGCACAACTATCTAGGAATGTAAAGTCCATTTCCGTCCGACATATACCATTCCGTCCGACATGCATGTCGGACGGAAAGCACTTTTATTCACTTTATCTCGAAGGGTGACAAGGTGAAACATAAAACTTTTTGTTGGTGTTAATACTGAGTCTATTCATTAATACTTGACAGTATTTGCCTTTTTATTAAAACAAGTAAATTAAAAAAAAAAAAATTTTTAACAACGTTAAGCATGTCAGACGGAAATCTTGACAACAAAAATCATCATTTGAAATGAAATACCAAGATTTACGGCAGCAGCAATAATGATGAAATGGATAATGACTGAAGACAATCTAAGCTATTGTTTTAGTGGAAAAGATAGAATTCAAGGCATTTGTACTTATTATGAGAAGGGTTTTCTTTAAATGCAAAAAATTCCGTCCGACATGAATTGATTTCACTGGCCACACTATTAAAGCAACTTTTCACTGAGATAAGTATGTAAATTTAATTTTTTTTATTCAAAATAGTAAAATTAGGTTAATCTACTTTAAAAGTAAGGATTTGTAAATCTTGTTTAGGGCTTTTTAATTTTTTACCTCTATGATGACCACTTTTGAAACATGCCCCTTTGGGTAAATTGAGTAATCGAGATACTTCTCTGTTCAAGCGCAATTTGAGATTTACGTCGGTTACCACCAACGTCACCTTTTTAGATTCTCTAAATATTCGAAAACTTACCCCGGGTATATAATTCAAAATGAAATCGAACCAATCGACGTCGTACCACCCCGGTGGTATGGTGACCGAACCGGTGACTCCAGCTGGTAACGGCGCTAAAAGACTCGGAGAAATAAAATCTAAATTATCACCAGACACGATAAGACTTCCCCGTATTGTTATCCCAGCTTGTCTAATTAGTCTAACCCTAGGTTTGCTTATTATACCTTCGATATATTCTAGCGCTATCTTTTTACCTTCATTGATGAAGCCTTTTCTTTCGAATAAAGTTGTTATTAAAAATATAATCGTATTGCGTTGTACGTCGGTTAGTGTTCTTTCTTGACTTTTATTGTGTAAATTTCTTTGTCTTTCAATTATTTGTTCTATTTCTTTTTGATCGATTCTAAAGCAGAGTCTAGTCTATCTTCTTCAGACGCTTCTATAAGATCGCTTATAACTCTATTAAAAGTATTTTCGTCGTTAATTAAAAAGTCGTAGGGGTACTGGTATCAACGATTCAATAAAATCTCGATTTGGTCTTACTGATATATCTGAGTCAACCCGCTCGTATCTTCTATCTTCATCAGGTCTTACAGCTGGTCTCTCGCCTATATTCGTATACCAATCACTCTCCGTGGCGCTGGAAATATTAAAATATCCGCGTTAAACAACACCCATTTTACGCGAGTAGATCTTTGACCGTTTGAATTGTCTACGACGCCATCCAATTTAAACGTCTGGTCATTTTGAAACAAGGGAAACGAATGAATTTAGGTTAACGTCTTTTTATATTAAAACTGAAACTAACATGATGAGTGATTTTAAGTCGTTAAAAGCAGATACAATCGATAGCCGATCAGGTAACGAGACAAGTAAATCAAAATGTAGCCAAGGCAAACGAGCTAAAACATCAAGCTGCACCCCAAGCAAAGTTTTTAAACAGCACTAAACCCAGTGAACTGGAGGTCATAGTTAATAATACCAACGGGTTTTTAACCATGTTTCCCGACTTAACCTCGGACTACAAATTGCCTCACGTTGAGACGGACGAGGATGTAGATCGTTGGAAATCACACCCCATGTCGCTTATCAACATCAGTTAAATTTTGCGATCTACTGCGCTACTACGGGCTGCGGTGTTGGATTTGATCTTTTAAACTCGAGCAACCGTTACGTTTGGGCCATCTTTAACTTTCATTTATATTTTACGGTTAGAAAGATCCTGTACGACATTGCCGCTCCTTTACCGGGGGATGACGCATTTAACGCTCTACACAACAGTTATAATCACAGAGCATTTACCGATACCTGTTTGTTGTTTGGCATAGATCAAAACAAGTCTTTTAAACAGACGAGAGACACAAAATCTAACGGTTTAGGTACCTCATATATCTTTAATAAAGGCAAGTTTGTGGCGGTTGGTGAATATGATAAAGCACTACCCAACAAACCCAACGTTCTTTACGGCGGCTACCACGGTCTAGACAGTCCTAAAAAGAGTGGAAGCAGTTACGTTCCTTGGACGGTTATTTACATCGAACAAAACGAATCGGTACAAAAGGCGTGGTTAGATTTTATACCCGCCAAGAGTTCGTTTACCCCCGTGGGAATCATAAAGATCAACGAATCAATCAGATCTTACGTGTATGCTTTACTCGGTGCGCAGGCTCAAACAAAAACGAGCGTATTATCACCGGGCACCGGATTAGACGCTCAGAGACAATTTAACGTCATCGTTGAAGATATCATCAATGCAGCAGACGACATGGAAACGAGTATCGATCAATTTCAAGACTCTTTGCAGTATGCCAGAACGCCTTTAAATTTTGTCGTGAAACCGGGGTTGTATTTAATTCCATCGGATATGAACTTGAGGGTTGGAACGCACGACGGCTATAACAACAATCTTCAAATCGCTACCCAGAGTATGAACACTGGTTTGGTGTTAGATTTAAACTCACAACCTCAACCGGACGACTCTTTTGATGACACCGATGACGTCGCGCCACCAACACCCCTAAAGCCTATGACGAACGATGTTGTATCACCTACACCAGCACCAGCACCAACACCAGCACCAACACCAGCGCCAACACCAGCACCTGCACCTACAGTTTTAACCCAAGAGCCCACGAAACTACAAACTCACCAAGACGAAAAATTATCGTTGACGGTAGGAATGTTAGCTATCGTTGGCATGGGTATTTTGGCTTACGAGGCAACGCGATAAGTCACACTCTAATCTCACAAGACAAAAAAAAAAAAGCCTTACCAACTTTGTGCTGGTAAGGCTTATTTTTTTTGGTTAAACTTGATTACAACTATTACTACCATCGTTTTTGCAGGTACGCAAACACCAAGGCTCCCACACCCAAAAACAAAGCCCACACGTGTTCGGCCAACCACGATACGGACTTACTCAGCGCGTTAAATATCCAACTGAGTACGCTGCCTATGATACCCGGCAGAGCACCCAACGCGCTCACCCCCAGTTTTTGAAGAGCAGATGCAAAATTAGCGAGTTGTTTTGAAATCCACTCTTTGATACCACCTTTTGGTGTTGGTGTTGGTGTTGGTGCAGGTGTTGGCGATGGCGCGGGTGGGGCACCCGCACCTCTCACGCTAGCGACGATGCTACTCACTATCGTGCTGATGGCTAAACTCAAAGCGGCTAAAATACTCACTACGGTCACACCTTGTTCTCTAAACAGAGTTCTGATCTTTTCCGCCAGAGTCGTGTCGTCGCCTAATATTTTATTAATCGTTTCTTTGATTCTAGCGATCTGACTTTTGAGCCCTCGCTCGCTGGCTTTTGCGGCTTCTAATCTGTCATATCTTTCAACGCTCAAGTCACTCAATTTATCGTTTAACTCTCGTCGACCCTCTTCGCTGTGAGATTCGTCGAGTTCTTGTCTCGTGGCTGCAATCTCTCGGTCCAGTTCTGTGAGACGCGCTAAATTAAGTTCTAGGTTACCTCTCAACGTCTGAAGAGTTTTGTCTAAACCCTGGAGTTCTCTGTAATTCAATCCTTCTGTTTGAGCGCCGGTGTCTTGTTGTAAATCGTCTATAATCTCGATAACCTCATCGGTGACTCTGGGTAGTTCTGTCATGGGGATACTCTCGGGTTGTATCGATTGCAGTTGTTGACTTTGATCGT
This sequence comes from Patiria pectinifera, assembly GCA_029964075.1. Lineage (NCBI taxonomy): Eukaryota > Metazoa > Echinodermata > Asteroidea > Valvatida > Asterinidae > Patiria > Patiria pectinifera. The sequence goes on along the minus strand of CM057149.1, from coordinate 33,738,870 downwards.
CACTGAGTGTCTTACGTTCGTAATGCGTAAAGCCTAATTCCTTTCTAATAAAATCTCTACCGTTTAAACCCATCTTTCTTACATTTAACTCTATAGTCCTCAGAGTCAAGAATCTGTCTGGTTTTCTTTGATCCGTTAACCTTAGTAAGCCTTTACCAGTGTCATAAAATAAACCTTCTGTGTTGAGAATAAATTTTTCGTATCTCGGAGATATTGGTTTATTGTATATGTTATAAGTATCGTAAAACTCATCAACGCGACCATTAGTGAGCATGCTTCTTCCTTGATCTAAAACGTCATCTATGTCGGTAGTGAGGATGGGTGGTACAGGAGTATCAAAGTTGTCGTCCAAATTGGTCTCTGCTACATCATCATCGTCATCGTAATCGTAATCATCAACGGGGTCAAAGTCAAATCCTCCCTCAGCCATTTATTTAATAAACCTATTTAAATTATGCCGTTTTCATTATACTGCCCGGTAGTATACCCTGGGTCACCAACCAATTTTGCGTGGCCAGAGCTCCACTTATAATGCCCGTCAATTTACCCATATCTTCTACGCTTAGTTTGTTTAAATCCGGCGCTTTCATTTTGAGTAGTTTAGCTCCTATCATGGCGTATCCCATCGAAAGACCCGATATGACGGCTCCGTGGTAAATCGTATTAGCTATTCCGTTTGTGTCAAAGTTACTCATCGTTTTTAATATAACAATTTTTAAATTGCTGGTTTATTCCATGTCTAGCGTTTTGGGGGCGATGGGTGTAGTGGGTTGCGTGACTACCGGCACTGGCTGTTCTACCGGCGCAGTTGCCTTACTTTTTAGTACCAGCAGCCCCACCCCTATTATAGACGCTATAACCCCCCACATCGCCCAAGAGTTGTAGTCTGGTGAGCTCGTAGCTTCGTCCGATGTTACGTTCATTTTTGCTAATTTTAATTTCATCTGTCTATTGTGCTCGGCTAAAGCTTTACCCTGCTGTATTCGTTTAGGATTTTTAGTCTTGGTCACTCTCGTTACCGTCGGTGACGGCGTTGTTTTTATCGGTGGGGGCGTCTCTGTCTCTGCTGGTTGAGCTGCAGGCGTTGCTGTCGCTGCTTTCTGATCTTCCATTTATTATATTAGGTTTGTTAAATTTCAAATGTTTTGTTGTGATAATCGTAGCAACTAGGGGTGATATTAAAGTTCCGTACTTGTAACAAACGTCGCTCAACATACCAGCCATACTCGCGCTTATAATAGGATCGGAACTCAAGTCGTTGGTGAGTTCTTCTTCAGAATCTATAGTGACGTTATATCCTAAAACTTGTACGGGTGTAACAACAGCTAACACTCTCGAAAATAGACTTAAAGTGTATTTACCAACGGTTTTAACAATTTCATTTCCAAATTTAGTTTCGTACAGATGATACAGCTTTTCGAGTTCTTTACTGTCAAGAGCTTCGATATGTTTAACGGTGTATTCCTTTCCCAAGTACTTTCTAGAGTTTCCGGCTGCTACGACACCGCACAAACGATCTTTATGTTCTGCGTTGTGATCTTGTTCGTTCGTTAAAGTAAGTTTTAGGTCCTCCATTTAATTAGAAAGGAATTTAATTTTGTTGTAGCTGTTGCAACTTTGTTACAAAAGCAAAGGTATTCGTAGGTGTAAAACGATAGATTAAGCGATATGATGATAATAGCTAAAAACTGCAAATACTCGAATATTGCTATCATTTACTTACAACAAAATGTATTTTGTTGACGTTTGTTGATTAACAAATTGTAATACATGTGTAGCTTGTTAAATAGGTTGCTACTCACCTAGCTATTAATTGTTACTCAACTAGCTATTAATTGTTACTCAACTAGCTATTAATTGTTACTCACCTAGCTATTAATTGTTACTCACCTAGCTATTAATTGTTACTCACCTAGCTATTAATTGTTACTCACCTAGCTATTAATTGTTACTCACCTAGCTATTAATTGTTACTCAACTAGCTATTAATTGTTACTCAACTAGCTATTAATTGTTACTCACCTAGCTATCAAGTAGCTCGTAACTAACTGGAGGTTCGGTGTATACGACCAATTTACTATATTTCACATCTCTAAAACGTCGTTTTATATAATCTAGTTCTTCAATGGGTACGACGTCGTTGCCTAACGCTTGATCAAACGATGTTTTATCTTTGCAGTAAAATAATGCCAACCAAGCCGTGTTTTCTCTATAATCTTTTAAAACGCTGTTGTACTTTTGGGTCAGTAACCAACAGCTGTGATTTACGTGTCTTCCGCTAAATGCCATCTTGCTTAGCGCGCACGTCTTTTTACGATATTTAATCTCTTGATCCGAAGAGCAATCGTCCACGATAAACAACGTGGCAACACCTTCAAATATTTTCCTGTAAAAATCGATCGCTTCGTTGAGCGTCATCTTGTACAATTCCGGATCGCAGAGGTATACCTCGGGATCTGCTTGAATCCACTTTCTTTCGATGTACGTTTTGTTTTTAAATATGGTAGGGCAAATGATGACTATCGCCTCAAATGTGTTTTTATAGTCTGACTCTAACAGATCCAAAATCCATTTGGTTTTGCCCGAATTTGTTTTGCCGACGATTAAAGCGCAATGCGGTTGTGTCATTTAACTTAACAGAGATTTAAAATTCCGTCTTCCAAGTTCAATTGAGCATCCATGACTAAAAATACGTACATCGTGAGGTCACCTTGACCTTCGGCTTCTCTGTTAAATTGAATGTTGATGCCTCCTCCGTCTCCGAAGTTTCCTACCGGATCCGTGAGCGGAATTGTCGTCGTTACTTCTAAAATCGAGCCACAGACCGTACTTGTCTTTAGGTAGTCTCCGAGGTCAAAACCCGCCAAATTTAGATCTTTAGCTACTCCGCCCGCTCGGTATCGCTGTCTCCAAAGAACTTGTTGATTTCATTCCAGTGTTGATACTGAAACATGCCTTGACTGTAGAGTTGATTGGGTTTACCTTCTACGGTCACCGATGTTTTGGTTATTTTTGGATTGTAAAATCGCTGCGGATTTTTGACAGCGGGATCTTTAAACAAAAACAAAATACCCTTGAGACTCCTGATGGGTTGATTAACGCTGACGTTCCAAAGCGTGTCCGATTTGTTGACGGATCTAACTTCTAGCGAGTGGATTTTATCAAACAGATATTGCATTAACCCCTTGTGTTTATTCCTGATGGTGATAGCTAGGTCTCTGTTGGTCACCACTTCGTATTCGAGAGACAAGTCTGAGATACTGTACATCGCCGCCGTATCTGAACTGTTGACTACTTTTTCGTGATCGTTAAACTTTATCTCGTACGTCAGAGGTTGTTTTAAACCGCTGGGGTAAAAAGGGTGATGCGAAGTCAGTATGTCAATGTCTAGGGGAATGCAATATCTGTTACCATAGGCATCCGCGATAGCTTGATCTTTACCGCTGTTGGCGCCCGCGTTAGCATCTTGAGCTCCAGTTCTTAGTTTAGACACATTTTCTTTTTCTATGCCCGAGTACGCCATGTTTCGAGTCGTCGAGCTGTTGAGCCAATTGTCTTTAAAATTGTGATACACGTCGGCGTGACGATAACTTATAATTTCGTGACCTTGAAGCCTGACGCTGATTTCGCTGACTAAATTTCTGGCCAAATTACCAAAAATGGTTCTATTGTTGTCACTTCCACTGTAGAGTTCTAAACTAAAAGCTAGTTTACAAGTGCCGGGTACGATCACGTCGTCCACACCCAATTGAGGAAACTTGACCCTCAGCGTTTGCCCCGCCGATATACTACTAGGATTGTGGGTAATGACCACCTCTTTTCGCTCACCCTTGATAGATCTGGGTATTTTTAATAGCCTGCTGGGATTGAGCTTTTTTCCATACGCATTCATTTTATTTATACGAGTTTTAAATTTAAAGGTATCTGTAAGCCAAGAAGCCCACCAATAGCGTTCCTCCCGCGATAAACACCAGTTCTTTTTCTATTTGTTGGTCGCTAGGTTCGTAAAAATCTTCGAGTTTGGGTTCGCGTTGCAGTCCTACGGGTAGTTCGGTAGATTGACCACTCACCTCGTTGTAGTAACGCAACGCTCGGTCTACGTTAGAAAATGTTTCTTTAGAAGCATTTTGTTTTCTGATACGATCGTTTAGAAAATCTAGATATTTCGTTCGTTCTCGTTGCCACTTATCTTTGGCAGCTGAGAGTTGTTCTATCGCTAAATCGTGTCTCTTACGCTCCTCGTCACTCTGTTTCAGATTTGAAAATAAAAAGTTTGAACCAGTAAAAGCTAAGGCGTTGACGATCGCGCCTCCTAACATCATAGCAACGCTAGCCATATTATTATTATAAACGTCTTTTATATTAAATAATATGCAAACATTATCTAAACTGTATTATAGCCCGAGCGGTTATTGGAGAGGTGAAAGTGCCGTCGACCATTTACACGATAAAACAAAAATCGATAAAAAGGTAATCAGAGATTGGCTTAAAAAACAAGCGATATGGCAAATTTATCTACCGGGTCCTGCGTATGTACCCAGGCCTACGAGTACTTCGCGAGAGTTTGAAACACCAAACGACTTTCACCAAATGGATGTGCTATACCTACCCTGGGATAAAGTAAAACGCAAGACTTATAAATACGCTTTGACGGTTGTCGACGTTGCGAGTCGATACCACGAAGCAGAACCTTTGGTTTCTAAAACGGCAGATTCCACGCGAGATGCTATCGTCAAGATTTACGCGAGGTCGCCTTTGAGTTACCCTAAAACGTTGAGAGTAGATGCCGGTACCGAATTTAAAGGCGCTTTTAAAAAATGGATGGCCTCAAAAAACGTCGAGATTATCGTAGGCGAACCCGGAAACCACCGATCGCAGGGTATCGTAGAAAGATTTAATCGAACGCTAGCCGAGAGACTGTTTGGTCATCAGTACGCTCAAGAAATGTTAAATCCCGAGAGTAGAAACACGCAATGGGTCGAGCGATTACCCAGCGTGATCAAAGCTATAAACGATGAAACGACGAGATTAATAGCTAAAGCGCCGTCAGAGGCGGTTAAACTAAAACAGGTCCGGCAATCGCCGGCTAACCCCGTTAAAACAAAAGAGCAACAATTACCGCAAGACGCCATGGTTAGATATTTATATTACCCGGGCGAGCAAGAGGGTGGAACTTCTAGAAGAGCCACGGATCCCATTTGGAGCGTAGACATCTTCAACGTGGAAAAAAGAACGAGTCAATTTAAAATAATTGAAGGTAAAAAAGTCACGACGGGTCCTACTCTTTATTACCTGCAAGACGGCCCAAAAAGGAGTTTTGTGAGACAAGAGCTTCAAGTCGTACCCGAGGACACGCAATTACCGCCTAATTAATATCTAGATTACGGTGACCATAAGCGAGCGTGTGTATTCCATCCGGTAAAATGTACCTCTTTGTGTCCAACGGACTCAACGATAGTTTATTTTGAGATATGGTGTAAAGGATGTGATTTTCCGATCTAATGTGAGTCATGGTTTCTGTTTTAGATTTATTTTTAAAGATGCAGTCGTAGTAGTGTCGGTGTTTTAATCTTTTGTCAGTGACCGATTTTGTGACTCCCTTGGCTTTTTTCAGGTTCATGTCAGCGGTTAAAATCGAGTACATTTTAGGTCTTATGCAAACGGCTTCTTGAATGACCTTACCTCCAAACTCGTCTTTAAATTTACCGATCACTTTCTTATTGGTTGGATCGTATAACTCGTGATCCAGATTGTAATTCGAAAAGTCGTAGTGTTGCCCGTGAGATCGCATGTCTTTGTATATGTCATCCGTGTAAACGACAATCAAGAGACTGTCCGTATCGGTATACATTAACCTGATTTTATCTCCGTATTTGTCTTTCAATCGGTTGTAATAAAAATCGTACATCAGCGTCTTTGAGAGATCCAAGATACTCACTCCGCAGTAAATGGGCTTGTTTAACACGGTTGTCGTTTTATATGTTTCGACAAACGACAGGTCACATTCTGGAAACGGCGTTGTTGTTTTATAGCTCGGTTTTTGAATTATTTTTTTGTATTTTGCTTGATCGCTCTCGTTATTGTCTCTCAGTAGGTAACCGTCTATTCGATTTCTAACGTTTTCCATCGTCTTACCAAACACGCTGTTATTCATCAGTTTAAAAAAGTCTTTCTCAAAATCAGAGGTTGCTTTTGTTCGGAGTTGCGTGTTTTTATCGATGTAAGATTTCATCCAAGGCGATTGTTTAAATTTTAACACGCGATGTACCTTTTTTAGTTTCAAACCGAGATCGAGGTATGACTGCAACGTAACGTAGTGCAACACGTATTTTTGTTTTGGATTAAGCGTACACGTTAATTTTTGTACGTCGCTATTAGGTTCGGTATCCAATAACTCGTTTTGATAATCAGACATCCACGCTTGGGGTACAACGATATTTTCGGGTGCTAGGGGATAATCGTTATGCTTAGTGTGTAGATCGTACGGATAGTCTAAATCTACTTCAAAAAAGTAGCCGGTGTTGGACGTTTTCTTAAGCGTTAATATTCTTTCTTCGGTAAACGGTTTCGAGGGTGTCCATTTAAAATCGCTGTACGGTAGATATTGACTCATAGCCCAACCGTACAGATTGTTGGCATCCAGATAAGCGATATAACTCGAGGGTTTGTTTGAATCGTAGTCATCGAGATATTGATTATTGGCTTTGTGATGTCTCATTCCACCCACGCTAGATATGCCTCCTCGTTTTGCTTTTTCAAAAAATAAGTGTTTGTCGACGTCTTGCAACAGTTCGAGTTTAGCTTCCGAGTGTTTCAATAGAGCGTCCCAGGACAATCCGGGTGCGGTAAAATAATTGGCTGGATCTAGCCCGTAGTTTGTAATACACGTTCGTCTAAAGTTTTCAAATACGCCTGCAAGTAATAACGTATCGGTAGTCACGTACAAGTCGTGATATTCTCCTAGATTTTGTATATTAAACTCGTTCCACACGCGTTGAGCTCTGTCATAGTCTTGTTGCGATATATGTTCGTCTTTTAGTCTGCTGTAAAACTTGCCGATGGGTGGTAGGCTGGTCTCTTGAAACTTATCAAACGAGTTCATATATTCGTAGGGATAAATTCCTTTTTGTAGTAATGAGTCAGAATGTTTAAAATGCTTTTTGAGTAAATGAAACGACTCTTTTGGACAACCTTTCACTAATTTATCCAACGATGATGCCATAAAACTAAACGAGTCTAAAAATCGTAGATTTCCTATCGAAAAAGAAATATACTTTTCTGAATTTTTAGCGATCACTTGTATTTCTGTTTGGCTATCGTATTCTGTCATTCCCTGCATGATTAAATGCGCGTCGTAATTTTGTAAATTGTGAAAAAAGACCGGTATCGGTGTACAACCGGGTTTAATTTGTAGTTTGAGGTTACAATAAGCGTGAGCGGCACCCTATATTTACCAGTGACATGGCAGTGATCTCTGACCTTTCTAAATTTATTAATGCTCTTTTGCAGTCTAGACATTTAGACTCGATAAATCCCTTACTATTTTTGTACTGATGTTCTTTCTTTGTTTTATCGTCTTGGGTTCTCTGGGTTTCTGGCACTGACAGTTGCTCGAGTAATTGGGATAAATTGGTTTCTGCAAATCCAACACGCGCTTGTTGTATCGTGATGGTCTTTAGCTCGCTCGTTAAATGTCATGGGGTGGGGTTTTTCAAATATGCAATTAATATCGCTTTGTAATTGTAACAGCGTTGTTATAAATCTAGTTGAAGCGTCTTTGCCTCTATAAGTCTCTTGATACACATTTTTACCGTCGCATCGCACGACAACTAGCGAATAACCGCTAGCTTTGTGAACGTTAATCTTTTTTGTGTTTGTCTCTTTGTCTGAGTGAGTAGGTTTAGATGTTAGTGTCTGTGTGGGTGTTGTTGTTGTTTGTAGTATGGATTCAAAGTCAGCATAAATGACAAATGGTGCTTTTTGTTTGTGCCTATAGTTTTTAAATTCTAATATCGGTATGTCTCTTTCGCCTGGTTGCCCGTCTATGTATTTTGGTTTACCCGTCGGAAATACAATCTTTGATGGATGTGCATCTATACCCTTACAATCGGCGATATGTCTGTCTAATTTATTTTGATTGGTAAAATGACATAGACATCTTCGACAAAAATATTTCTTACATTTATGTTTCGTAACGTCGTACATCAACCTCGTAAAATATTTTATCCAACAATAGTGATGCTTGTCACCTTTAGAAATCAAAAGCAGATCGATAGGGCGTGACTCTGGTTTATAGTTTTTAGACACGTATAATGGATATATCTCACCCTCATAACCGTATACGTTTATCGATAAATTATTTTGTCTTTCTATCTTGGGTATCTGATCGACCGGTGTCGGAAAGTCAACGCCTTTAAAACTGAGTCCGTCGTCTTTGGTGTATACAACAGGTTCTTCTTTATGAATTTTATATTTAGGATTATTTCTTATTTGATTTTTTACTTTATCTGTATACAACCCAAGAGCAGCTCTCAAACACCATCTCAAACACTCGTCGTCTTTGTTTTTGATGTTTATCATCGCCTGTTTAATTTTCAGATGTTCCGGTAGGTTTATGTAAGAACTACCTCTCACTGGATTATATCTGTTGATGTTGATGTATAACGCCATTATCTTTTTTAAAACCCAACCCGATCCTTGATTCGTATACCTTTCATCCTTTTTAAATAGCTCTTCGATCTCTTCTTTTAAAACCTGTTTTATTTGACTTTGATTTAAAACGGCTTTCGGCTTGCTATAATGAATAGCTTCGATAGTTTCGATCGTACCATCCGATTTGGTTTTTCGTATTTTATTTTGATTGTGAGCTCCAGTTTTAAACCTCTCAGCTCTCTCAATTCTGACTTGATTTTATTGACTATTTGTTCCTTGTGCGAATCAAAAAACTTGATTAAATCGTGGTTATAAAGTCTGGGGTTTAATTCCCAGTTTCTGTAGTAATTTCTAAACCTTCTCGTTTCTCTAAAAGCTGACTCTGTAAAGTCTTCGGGTTGTCTGTATATTTTAATCGCCGAGATTAAATCTTTTTTCAAAAACCGTCCTTTATAACCCGTCGGTACGTATTTTAGATTTTGTTCGTCTACAATCTGTTTGAGCTCATGTAGTGTCTTTTTCCTCAAGTTTTTAAATTGACTTTCATAATTTTTTATCCCCTCGATGTAGACTTTACGAGTAAGAGAAACATTTTCATTGTGCGGTATATTATATCGCTGCACGTAATCACGCAGCGTGGCTTTGTTCCATTTAGAATATCCTTTGACGGTCGGTCTGAACATATTACTCTCCATTTTATTATAGAAAATATAATATTTTTTTCTCATTTTTTTTGGAAGGCAGACTTTGGATTTATAAGCAATCAGACTCACCGGCTGGTGAGGATCTTCAAGACGAGAGATAATGGGCCCTGAGTTTCAAGGTCACGTGGTGGTGACTCACACATTTTTCAAAGTCACGTTGTTTACGCCACATTCCTATCATGCCTCAACACGTTTCAAGGTCACATGGTGGTGACTCACACATTTTTCAAAGTCACGTGGTGGTGACATCACCTCATTTTAGCGACGACAGATTTTATTTTTTTTTAACTCCAGAGCGACAGGCCCTGACTTGACACACATTTTTCTTTTTTGCTCCCAAACCTGACGTCAGATTTCTAAAACATTTGCCGCGGGAGATTCCCCTATATTTTTCCTCCAACTATTTTTTAGAATCGAGAGCGGCGTGTCTAGACACGCCGCAGATTTTCCATTTTGGTCCCATACCCCCACCTCCCCTACTACTACATTTCATTTAACATAATTATGTCGTGCAATGTTTGTTAAGATTGGGCAAAATTCATAAATTGTGCACGTGATATTCCCACCCAATCTTAAGAATGAGCGCTCATTCTTAAGAACGCTTGCTCGTTTTTAAGAATGGGCGCTCATTCTTAAGAATGAGCGCACATTCTTAAGATTGCGTGATTTTCAAGAATGGGCACAACAGCCCTAAGAGCTCATTGAGCAAATTTTGTAGTAATTCTGCACAACTGCCCCTAAAAAAACATGAAAATAAAATCTTTTACGATACTGAACCATACTTTTTGTTTTCATGCTGGACCCTCCCACAAAATAATGCAAGCCAGGCAAAGATTGATTGAATACCTTTAAAATTCAAAACATATTTATATCAAAGTTTCTAAACGAGTAAGGATATTAGCATTTTAGCACAACAAAAGAGGGAAAGAATGTAGTATCCAGGCACCACTTCTTTGGTTGTACATACAAAGTCTATGGAGAGTCGAGTGCATTTTCAAAGTATTTTCTAACAAAATTGGAAATGTTTCTCAGTCCCAGATTCATGTATTTTGAACATTTGTGCAATGGCTGACCTACATTGAAATAATATTTGATCAAAACAATGACCAAAGGATGCAATAATCTTTCCCAAGATAGTCCTACGCAGTGTGTGGGTGTTTTGGTTTCACATTTGACTGAATACTACAGGTTTCCCAGAAGGCCTTTAACAATATTGGTGTGTACACACACACACACTCATACAGTGTGTATTTTGAGATAACCTTGAAGTGAGTACTGATAACAACGTGTCGACAAACATAGTTGTATCTGTACCAATTATGATTGTACAAATATCAATTTACTTTAAAAGAAAAAAGAAAAAAGTCTCATCCTGCCCAAGTGTAAGGTCTACAGTTTGGGATTACATGATGATTATCTTTGTTTCCTTCATGGTATTTTAATATCACTTTTGGTTTGCTTTAAATTACGAAAGAATCGGAGTGATGTATAACAATGACCCAAAGATTCCAGCTTATTTGGTCTCCCGTACTCCCACCTGAATGACCCAGTTCGTACAGCGACCCTATGGCCTTGCTATTTCATTCATATTCTTCGCACTCCAAAACACAACAAAAGCTGGTTGTATTTTCACACTGTTCACTGCAGGCTGAATAGCTGCCTCTGTACAATGCTTAGAGGCACCGAACTATCAAATCATGTTTGTATTGAAAGCACAGAAGATCATTCATGCAAGTGCACAATGAAATGACGGTGCCTGGTAGTGGTACATGTAGTGTCAGGTTCACTATAGCGGCAATAGCTGGGGCACTATAGTACTCATTTTTTTCTTCAAATTTTGTCTTTGGTTGGTTGTGCTACCGGGGCCGGGGGTAGTTAGTACGACCGACCAAAGACAAAATTGGAAAAAAAAAAGAGTTCTAGCACCCAGTTATGGGTCTAGGTTCACTAGTACCTACATGTACTGCCCTTATGATCCAAGGGCTATGTAGCTCAAAGTGTTTACCTGATCAGAATTGTCTTTTCACTACCCGTAGAACAAAATATGAGCCAAAATGAAAAACACAAAGATTTGCAGTTGTACTTTATAAAAAGTGTTTATTTGAAGAAAAAAAGGTTAACATCAAGTAATGTTGGTGAACAGTCTCATTCATTTGTATTTAACGGGAACAACAGAAAAGAATTAATTTTCATAATTTGTTTATTTGAGGAATCAGTTGATTGATTGATTTATTGATTAAATAGATAACTGAATAGATGAATTGATCAATGGGTGAAGTGATTGATTGATTGTTCTATAATTGGTTGATCCTAGATTATTTAAACTTACTGTATAAATTAAAAACCTATTGTTTGCTCTGTCTCAGATAGTCAAAAAAAGTTCTTTCACTTCCCCATGTCAGGCATTTCCAGGCTACAGTGTAGTAAACAAAAAAGACAGATCATATTCGAGTAAACACTGTGACTAGTCAAATTCCATCAACAGACAAAAGAGGTAGGCCTAACTAGTGGTAAGCTGGCATATCATTCATCTCCAGTCAAATACCAAATTAACAAAAGAATTCTCAACTTTTAAAAACAGTCACTTGGTTGATTTTGACTGCTGTGATGGCGGAGCAGAATTTGCCAGTCAGAGCTCTAGGGAGAAATAAAATATAAAATTTATAATTATAAATTGATCATCATTGATCAAATATGGTAGCAGTTTGGAATTGGCTGTGTACTTTTTCAATTAATGGTTATTGATTTATTTTGGAATGATTTTGGATGTTATTCAGAGTGTCCAGGTGGTGCTGGCAATCCATGCAATCACAGGGGGCGGTGCCAGGGGGATTCGGAGGCGGAGCAATGTCAGTGCAACCCCGCGTTTACAGGGGTGTCTTGTGAGCTGTGTGCTGGGGATGACGTCTATGGCCCAAACTGTGACGGAGGTAATGTATGAAGTCTTCTCTTTGGACGAGGCAGAATCCTGTAAAGATACATTCATTTAATCTAGCTACTCAGTGTTGTAATGTTCACCCTCAGATTCTGCTTCTTGATTGGCTGAGAGTGCATCACATGACATTCACTATTTTTAATTATAACACCTCACCCACATATTCTGTGTCTTGATTGGCCGAGAGTGAGTCACATGTTACTTTCTATTTTTGCTATCTTTCAGTGCACGGCCAAAGGTATTATACCCATAGCAACCAAAGTATACACCATTAGCAACTTAAGTACTATACCATTAGCAACTAAAGTACTATACCCATGGCTCGGTATCTGTGTCCAAATGCATGCTGCTGTGCGCGTTGAACACTGCGCGTAGCGCGTATTGTTCCCAAGAGAGCGCGTAACAGAGTTGGGTTCAAACATTTTGTGAAGGGGTGCTTCACTAAACATTTCCCACCAATTTTGTATTGAAACAGAAGTTTATTTTAACTGTGTTCAGATTTAAATAATTTAAAATATTAAAAACCAAGCAGAATCTGTGGGTGAAGTGTTATAAAAGAAATATTGAATGCTTTATCTCATGGTGAAGTAAAACTAGCCCGAAGCATTCCACATTTGTACACTATCTTACCAGCATGACCAAGTGCGTGACCTCATTCTTCTTTGTCACTGTTAAAGGGAAAATACAACATTTGCAAATATCGAAAAACAGAACTACCAAATTTTTACGAAATACCTTACTAGGAAGTTGGTAAATGACAGTCTGAAGCATCCTGTAAAATTATGGCACCTGGTGTGAAGTCATTTTGAAGAAAAGTGGTATTTTTGTACAAATTTCCAACGATGGTCGGCCGACCACCGTTGGAAAAACCTAACTATTTTTCAACTGCTGCTCCGAATTTACCCTTATTTCAGTCCAAATTTTGTGTGCTGTTGGTTACATGTTCATGAACGGGTGCAGGCCAGCTAGGCTGGTTCCCATACCTTACAATTTTCTGGGATCTATAAATTTACCCATTTCATCTTTAGTGGAGTCAGGAAACCAGACTACTTGAACATTTTTGTTATTCTTGGTTTTTCCAGCATTTTCAAAAACAAAAACCTCAAACATGTCAGTGTAACAATATTTGATCTATTATACTAACCCCTCAAATAGTTCATTTCTGAAACTTACAGCAAAAGCCAATGATGTACATTCCCTTTAAGGGGGCAATTGCTTTTATTTGTGTGAACACGGATTCAGTGTACATAGTTTGGAGAAGTTTGCAGAATTGGCATGTAAGCATAGGGCTCGGTTTCATTTGTTGGCTTTCAAGGGGCGGATCCAGAACCAAATTTTCGGGGGGCCAAGAGGGCTTGAGTATTTTTGTTTCCAAAAAAGGGAAGGGGATTATGTATTTTGTATCATGCACTATTTCCACATTGTGATATTTAAACTAAATGGTATGTGTAGCTGATGGCTTGCGAGGAAGATACGCAACATTTTTTATTTCCTGAAAATTTAGGACAAAAAGATGTTTTCACTCCTCCGATAATTTAATAAAAAAAATTGTGATTTTTAAATTTTTTTGTTTTTGTTTTGTTTGGGGGGGGGGGCAACCCCCCCCCCCCCCCCCCAGATCTGCCAATGGTGACTTATGGGTCGCTTCAAAATGGTGGGTTGAGGAAGTTAGGGGACACTAAACTTTCACCGAAATTTCATGAGCAATGATAGGAAATTTTGGAATTCACAGCTTTTGAGCCATCATGTTGAAAATTCTGGTAAAATATTTTACTAAAAGTAATCTCGCAGTTATCATACAATCTATTCTTATCACACGGTGCACACGTGCCATAATGTACGGGTTTGCCACCACCGCGAACTAGTGAGATCGTGTGCAGCAGGCCAAGCACAGTAGGCCTACACGCGAACCAGCGAAAGTGACTCATTTTCCTTTACACCGAATAATAGTCATTTATTAAGAAATAGCTCTCTATTACAGTGAGTTGTGGTTGACGTGTCCTGTAGGGCTCTGTGCACAGGCTTGCCTTAAAGGGAATGGACAACATTTGCAAACATCAAAAAACAAAACTATCATGAAATCATGGCACCTGGTATGCTTTCATTTCCAAGAAAAGTGGAATCTTTTTATCGATTTGCAACGATGGTCGGCCGACCATCGTTGGAAAAAGTTGACTTTTTTTCAAATACTACCCCGAGTTTACTGAATTTAGTAAGTTCACAGTTAGTCTGCAATCAGTTACACATCCGAGAACAGGTGCAAGCCAGCTAGTCTGGTTCCTTGACCTGACAATTCCCGACGGCCATAAATTGCCCATTTTATCTGAAGTAGGGTCAAGTAAGCAGACTAAGAACAGCATCTGTTTTTTAGCATCTATGAACACAAAACTTTAAACAGGTCAGTGTACACAATAATTGCTATAAAAACTAACCCCCCCAAATCCATCCATTTCTGAAAATTACAGTTAAAGCAAACATTGTATATAATACCTTTAAAGTTACTAATAAACAGCATCAGGCCACAAAAATAATAGGTCTTCTTCCGCTTACCTGACCTACCCTATTTTGACTGCCCTTGCCCGAATTTTTTTTTGGGAAAAATAAGGGGAAACCCCCGAAAAATCAACAATTACTACCTTTTACCCTTGACTACACGCAGACACCATATGATTGTACACAAAAAAACCAAACAAATTCCCTACCTACCTACCTACCCTATTTTCAAATGACATGTAATCGGAAGCAGAACTACTTTTTGTTGGCTTTAGCAAAAATGTGTTTTTGGCAATTCAAGGAACGACAATGCAATAAATCTGAAGCAGATTATTAAAAATCTAACCTGTCGAAATTTCAGCTCAGTAGACTTTTTGAGAAAACTGAAAATGCATCTTTCTTTTTTTTCGACGCAATTAAAGCATAGGTTTCTGTTGAGCATGGGTTTGGTCCCGACCATCATGAGGAAATGATGGGTAATTCCTTTTTAAATTCTTGAAAATGACAGCATACTAGGCGCAGTAATCTTACAGGATGCACCATCCCTAGGAGATTTTTTGAGTTTCATTTTTGAACGTTTGCAAATGGTATCCATTACTTTAAAGAGATCTCAAATTAAAACTGTAAATATATATTTTTTTTATTAGTGTACAAATTCAGATTGTAGTAGGAAAACTAATCTATTTTAGAAATGAACATGAAATGCAAAAATTATGCACCAGCAATCTTTAATTTTAAGTGATATGAATAGTTTTTTACACATTTATATAATTTAAAGAATTAAATAAAGCATTGTTAAACCCATTTATGAAGGTTCAAATAGCCTTGGCCATTCAAGAACATACATTTAGCAGCTACGAACAATTTATCAGGAGAACAGGGATGGTTCTTGACTGAAAAGTTGGGGCTAGAGTTTTTGACAAACTTTTCGAGGGCCCCGATATAAGAAATTAGGGAAAATGACGAAATTTTGAAAGTGGGCTTGACAATTAGGAGAGGGGCCGAATAAGCTCTCCTAGCTCAACAAACGGAAAATGCTGGAACATGCCGCACGTACAAATCAGGCAAATTTGTTGACACAGCGTTTGCGTTAGACCTTGCATCTGGAAGTCATTGCAGAGACAAAGGACAGATAACAGGGGAAGGAAGGAACAGTTTCAGAACTCCATCCTGCCCAACCGCTGAAGGACTAAAAGAATCAAAAGAGCTTTCTGGAAGTTCTACCATCCTAACCAAATCCAAACATCGCAGTTCCTGAATGTTTCTAATTTATGGCCAAGAAGCTATTGTCAGTAGAACTTATACTTCCCCCTTTCTTTTGTGATTTATGTGTCATTGTTAGATTTACTAGCAGGATGCTGATGCTATATTTGGGGCTGGAGACAATTTCCATTTTGCATTTGTCTTTCAGGGTAACAACAGAGTTGTAATTGAGTTAGTCACAAGTCATCACAATTCATCACATGTAGCAGCGGGTACCGCAAATAAAGCATTCGTACGATGGAATTTGCGTCAGGGTGGTGTAAATCAATATTAGGTTTTGCCCTTCGCCGACATATAAACACTGCATACTTAGTGTGTTTACTCCTGAGTGAAAGTTGGAAAAAATCACTCAGGTGAGACTCAAACCCTCGACCTCCTGCTCTGTAGTGCAGACGTCTTACGACCTGACCACCGAGCTTGCGGGATCGGTTGGCAGATTCAAACCAGCCAACCGATCCCGCAGGCTGGGTGGTCAAGTGGTAAGATGTCTGCATTAGAAAGCAGAAGGTTGTAGGTTCGAGTCCCACCCGAGGGATTTTTTCCAAGTTTCACTCGGGCGGTAACACACTGAGTATACAGTACGTCTCTGAAAGGGCAAAACCTGATATTGGCCTGTGATTGACTTGCAAGTGACTTGATGTCTGCTGTTCTGGTGTTGATGGCTTGAATTTCTTGAATTATTTGAAAAGAAAGGACAAATTGAAAATTGGTCAGGTTTACCATGTGCCAATTGATTGCAGAGTTTTCACATTGATGCAACGCAGTGTACAAAGTGCAATGTACCTTTTATTTGACTGTCACCATTCCTTGTAATACCGCCCTCTATGTATCTGCACAGAGCCCATAAGAGTGCTTTCCCCCTCTGACTGTGCTGCATGCACACACACGTGACGGGTGATAATGCTCCATATCCTGTCATTCTTTCTCGTAATTGTTTCCTCTTTTTTTCTGTGGCCAGGTAGGGGAGTGTGAGATAATAGGTCATTGACTGTGCTTTGAAGACAATCCTCGACCTAATTTCATAAATACAAGAGTACATAGTTCAGTCTTCTGACTTGGAGAATTTTGTCTTCAAAGTTTTTTTTTTATTCGACTTTCCTCATGGAGTGACACCACACTTATTCACTTATTGGTCAAACTCTTTCACCTATGGGCTCTGTGCACGAGCCAATGCCACTGGTACTTTTTACCACTTTCGAGAGCCTATTGGACGGGACACACTGGTTCATGCATATACATGTGTTTAGTGGGAAGTACGCATGACTAATTTGATTCTGAATGTGCACAAAACCATCTATGCGTCTTGTGTCAGCAAAGCTTTTGAATGTCTCTCCCAGTGGTCTCCCCCAACTTTCCCTTTCTTACCGTTGAGGGTTGGGGTACTTTTGCACAGGTAAGGGCCCATATATCTGTTATCTTAGGAATGAACTTGCTATGTAAATCATGTGAAAATTCTATTTTGTGGAAAATAAGGCTGGAAGTCAAAAAAGGTGGTGTCTGAAGATTGGGCACAAAATTGAGGAAAGGGTTCTCTATAAATGTGGCTCACTTGAAAAAATCTCAAATAATCCGCAAGATCACCAATAAGATTTGTATTTAAATTTAAATTGACAAATTGTTATTCACCATACCATATATCCACTGCGAGCTCCATACCAAAGTTTGTGTGTTAGAACAGTATAAGCAGAAAATAGATACTAAATTTTTTTTTTTTCATTTACAAAATATTTTTTTTTCTTTTTCCGGCAGTGTGTGATTGTGTCTATGGAGTTTGCGATGCTGGAGCAAGGGGAACCGGCTTCTGTCTGTGTGAGGCTGGGTACCAGGGACCCAGATGTGATCAGTGTAAGTATTTGGATTTCGAATAGCCTAAACTTTTTTTTTAAGCATACATGTATCGATAAACTCAGACTTTTGCATGCATTGGAAACACAACGATTTGGCTTAATTTCAGTTGATACTCCTCCGTAAATTGAACATTATGCATGTTATGGAGTGTTTTATTTGTCGAGTGCCGTATAAAGACAAGTATGAAAGCAGTCTTCTTCAATTTCATGTTGGTAGCATAATTGCAGCTTTGATAATCTTTATACTTCTGATACAATTTATAAAATTTAATTAACAAATTGATTGTTGCTAACTTGGAAATGAAGTCAGGTTGGTATACTGTTACATGTGCTTTCCTCACCTTCCACTTATGTGACCTGGGTTTGAATCCCATCGAGGCTTATTCCTTTATTTTTTCTTTCTGGAAACTGAACACTTCATTATTGTTTTTCTCTGAGGGTTTCGTCAAGTTTCCGAGCTACATTTTCTTGGGCACATTAGAAGAAGCCGTTATTTGATTACTTGAATGAAAAAAAATATGAAAATAAATGAAATAATTTTGCCAAGTAAAAAAACCCACCTTACTTAGATGAGAATTTGAGTATACTAAACTGTGCTGAATATGGTGGACATGTTTTCACATGACTCTGAACTGATTTTGGACAGCAAACGTGAAAAGTACATAAAAGAATGTCTGGGCCTTCCAACACATTATTCAAGTTGTTCACTGTTGTCATTTGTAACCTCTGCAAAGCCTTGGGTTTTTCATCTCCTTGTTCAGCCAAGATAAGTTGTGGTGAGCCTGCATGCCATCCCTTTGCCATCTGTTCACCACCAGTCACGGATGGAGAACCTCCACAGTGTGTATGCAGTCCAGGCTACTCTGGCGATGGACGGACTTCGTGCGTAGGTATGTGAGCTTCAGATCAGTCCTCTGGAAAGTTTTTGACTCTCTGATAATTGACCGGTAGAATCACGTCTACGCAGCTTGTGAAATACTGTTTAATTACGTGATTTACAAATGGACGTGGAACGCATAAAATCTGAGACAAACAAAAATGAACGGACAAACATACCAATCCATAGGGTTGTCTGAGGGGCCTGGCTAACTTGCCATTGGTGATAGGTCAATAAACACTAACTTTCTTGGCATTTTTGCTAGGACGTACAGTGTAACCTCAATCCTGTAAAATTCTTCAGCTCCCTCCCTGTAAAAATAACATACAGCCTCAACCCTGTGAAATCCTACATCATTTCTTGAATGTGGTCCTTGGAGGGGTGACCACTGTCTGAATCCTGCACAATCCTGTGGCAATCAATGTAGCAGAGCCAGTGACATCCTGGAGCAGTGCAGAGGATTTCAAGTATAATGTAAGGCCTCAATTTATGCACGGCTGAGCAATGACAACACAAGGTCCGGCCCAAGACATTGACACAGTGCATCCTACAAAATCAGCAACACAATTTTGCCATGTAGCCTCAATCCTGCAAAATCATCCATTTTGCAAGGAGGATTTTGGAAGTTTAGGTTAAATACTTTTTTAGTGGAAGGTTTCTTTAATGAAAAAAAGTTGTTTTTTGGGGGGTGTTTTTGTTCTGGGTGTCTGCAACCCTCTGAGTTGATCTACAAAAAGACAGATCCCCAATATGAGTAGACTGGTTCCAGGTCTCTGCGTAAATAATCTGATTTATAAAGTAAATTTCATAACTCAACGTGGACAGATTTGTTTGTTTAATGTTTTATATCAAATGTGAACAATTTTTGTATTATAAACTACAATCAGGCAGCCATTATTTACTAGAAAAATATCAATTAAAAATAATTATTGTTTCGGAGTGAACTTGAAAGTAGCACAGAGAATCCAAATTTACTGTTGTCACTGCTTCTGTTCAACAGAAAATGATCCTTGCCTGGATCCACAAGCTTGCAGCCCGCACGCCCGCTGCACCCCAACTCCACCGGGGAGGCACACCTGCGAGTGCCTGGAGGGTTACTACGGCGACGGCATGGAGTGCTATCCCATCAATTATTGCCAGCAGCGGTTACCGCCCTGCCCGCCGCCGACTACCAAGTGCATCTTTGATGGCCCGCGGCAGGTAAGCATAGCCAGTTTCCATGTCAACGAAGGAATTTTGATTTCGGTTGGAGTAAGTCTCAAGTGGATAATCAGTGGTCTCATTAAACAGACCTGATGGTAGCTGGGGGAAAAAAAAGAAGAAATTTCCTCCGTTCTAAAAAACTGGTACACAACAGAAACATATGGAGACTTAACACCGAAAATGAGCAGTGCTTTGCTGAAAATAAGTAGTAATACATGTCGCATGCTTTACATATACACATTAGGGCTGTCCCAAATATTTGAATATTCGATCATCAACTGAATATACAAATAGCTTTTTGCCGGTTTGAATATATTAGGAAAAAAACCCATCAAAAACACACATGCACACACGACTGATACTATTATCATTGTAAAGTTGCAGCGCTTTTTTTGTTGTCGGTGGTTCGCTGTTCCCATCCTTTTAGCACTCCAGTGGCCCATATTGATCGCAGCGTGCAACTGTTTAACTGGCGCGCTCTGCATGCAACTCTTGACAGGCGTGGCACGCAAAGCTTTTTGCAGCTGGCAGTTTCGAATATCCAAATATTCAGTCAAATGTAGATTCAAGTAATCAAAATTATTCGAAAAAATGGACAGCCCTAATACAGACAGAATCAGTTTGAATTTGTCCACTTTTGCAAGAAAGTGCCCATACCAATAACATTGTCTGAAGCCACCATTTTGACTTCTGCCCCGCATTGAACAACTTTCTTGGTGAGACCAACATTAATTTATGTAATTACATTTTTGGTTGCATTTTCATTCCATAGACCATTAATGTATTCCCAGGTTTATAAGTGGGTATGAGTGCTGCATACACTTGCTGTTTCCCCATTGGAAACAATGGACCGATCCAGTAAGCTCCGCCCAGTGCGCACACGTGGGCAAATTAACACGTGCTCCTCTCCAATGCCTTGCTGCATTTTCCTTCTGCGCGCATCATACGCGCGTGCACGCATGTCGGACTTTAGTGCACGCACGTCGGACATAAATCACGGCTGTGATTGGTCAGAACACCATGGGGCGGTGCTTACTGGATCCGTCCATTGTGGGCCATTTGAAAATTGTCCATTGTTTTTGTGAAGGCCCTGACATGTTGGATTGGTTTAGCTTAGTGATGGATGGTTGTTTGTTTTTTATTTGGGGGGGGGGGGACATGTGACAAAGACTGAAGTTAAGACTATTGTAGACTATTGTAGACTTGTAGACTATTGTAGACTTGTTTCAATATTAGGCCATAGTCATAAAGTGTTACTTTAATTTGAAACACTTTGCTTTCCAGTATCACTGTGAATGCGAGGAAGGTTATGAGAACTACGTCTTCCCTCTGGGTTGTAGCCGAACCAACCTGTGCGGGGGTCCCAACGCCCCCGCGTGCCCGCCCCACTCCATCTGCACCATGACGGCCGAGGGCAACGCCAAATGTGAATGCGTGGAAGGTTTCCAGGGCGACGGGCAGGCTTGCTATGGCAGTATCATGCAGGTATGGAAAGTACAATCTGCAAAAAATACATTCTCAGCCAAGTTGTCCTTTCAGTCAAAATCAATCAATTGACTGGTTGTGACTGTTTATGTCACTTGATACAGCTATGCTTTGACTGTAGATGATTGATAAGCCAGCTGTGCCAACCACTTGCCTGCTTTTATCTGTTGACTGAATTTGACTAGTCACGTTGCTTGAAGTATGTTCTGACTGTTGACTAGCCTGTGTAACAGGAATGGCAGGGGAAGAGGATTGATTTTTTGACTGTCTGTGAATTGAGGGTACTGTTCTCTATATACTGATATGATACTTGTCATTCATCCATTGCTATGCACATCAAGTGAACCTGCGGTGAGTTCCTTACTTAGGCCAGTTCATACTCGGTGTGAAAGCAAAAGCAAATGCAAATGTGAAATTTGTAATGTAGTAGCAAGCATTCGCTTTGCTAGTTTGGAAAAATGTATATATTTCAACTGTAGACAATTTTTGTTGCAAATGAGATCAAGTTGACGGTTACAAACCTCTTTTGTGAGTTTCTGAGTTTTTGAAAAGAATCAGGGAAACTCAACGTTCGAACAGGATACTCTGCCAGTCATAAGGAAACTGAAGGGATTCCAACAATGAAGGGGTTGGTATGTTGTAGAACTGGAATCCCTTAGTCTAGTATACTAGCCGAAACGTTGAGTTTCCCCCGTTTCTTTTCAAAACCTCACAAACTCACAAAAGAGATTTGTCACATAAATCTTTATCATTTTGCTATCTTCACCATGCACACCTTCAAATCTTGTCTCTGTTGTAAATGTTTCATAACATCAAATTTTATTGACATTCATGTGAAGTATGAATGGGACTTAGGCATACAGTTGACATTTGGAAAATGACATTGAGAATATTCTTTTCTGTTCCTAGGTGCTTCGTGACGTCAACAGCGACCCAACTGGGGCCTTACAAGGCTCATTAAATACAGCCATCAGCATGTTTGATCTCGCCATGGGATACCTGCTGAGCGGCAAGGGACTCTACACTGTGTTTGTCCCCACCGAACAGGCCTTCCAGGAGTTTGATTTTTTGGTGAGGTGGCTTGCGTCTTGCTCAGTGACTTTTGAACATTTATAATTATAACATGAATAATTATAAACCTGATTATCAGGGGTAATAATATCTCTCTTGCCCTCGCAAAAGTGGCGTAAATTAAAAAGTGTCGTTTATTATTCGTGATATTGTGACAAACCATTCCAGAACCTGGTTGAAGAAGTTGTCACAAAAAACGTTTCAGTTGTATCTAGTACGGGCGAAAAAAAGTAGAACACAAGTACTGCAAAATTCCACAATTCCTTTACTGCCGAAGCATTCTCTGCACAGAGAATATAGCTGGAAATATTTAAGTGCTTGAAAAATTAAAATGCTACAATAATTTCAGTCCCAGAACTTACCTATTTTATACTAGTTACACCCTCTTGTCGTGATGTGTCTAACATTTCACAGACCTCTATTAGCAGTTTTGAACACCGTTAGAAATATCTTGTTCTGTGCTGTGTAAAACAAATTGGACTTCAATTCCCAGTGTTTTACATCGTTAAAAGTGCATTTACCATTTAGGTAATTTTAATTGAATTCAGGCATCTGTCGGCCAGTTCATGTTCTAACCTTTGTCATTTCAGCTCAATGACAGAGCTTTTCGAGATGTAGATTTCAACCGTTACCTGATGAAGCTGCACACTGTGCCGACGCACATGGACGCCCACGCGCTGAACTCCACGCAATCCATTCACACCCTGGCGGGCATCATGGCAGAAGTCACTCACAAAGACGGGGTAATGCTTTCCCTGTGACATCATCATCTCAAAATAACACATAGCCTATCTGCCCCAAACGGACACAGGCACTATGAGTTTTGTATATGGTTTTAGACATAAGGGTGATCAAGCAATATGTTGTTTTGCAGGTGACCTCACAGTCAGATATTAGTGTTTTTCAGAGGCGGGCACATGGAAAGATTTTGTTTTCTGACCCAAGTCTTGAGATGAAATATAAAGACAATAAATTGTTGTATCATATGTACACATATTCTTTCAGGACCATTTGTAGATTTGTTCCTATTCCTGTTGCTGTAAACCTTAAAAGGAAGGGGTTAGATAAGATTTGGAGGTTTGCATAGTGAAGATAAAGATTTACGGTAGCATCATCATCATCAGCATCATTAAGAGACAAATCTCTTTTGTGATTTTGTGAGGTTCTGAAAAGAACCGGGGGAAACTCAATGTTTCAGACAGTATGCTCTGCCTATTGTCTGGAGACTGAGGGAGTTATTTTGTCATTTTGACATTTGAACACGACCTCCTCCCCCCTCCCCTAAAAACGAAATGCCAAAGGTTGGCCTGAAAGCAAGATCAAAACCTCGTGAGAATTCAAATATGAAGTAACTCCTTTCTGCCCTCAGAAAATTTTCAGCCTGTACTTTTAAAAAGCTGAACATTTTCTTCTTACATAAGCATTCTGTACGTAGTGTCCTTTGAGGAAAAATATTGCCAGCATCCTCATGTGGGACTCGAACCCACGCTCTCCTACATACCTGCCACGATCACTCAACCACCGAGCTTGCAGGGGTTGGCTTCCTGATTACAGAAAAAGTCTAAAAGCTGAACACAATTCACATCTACAACTGTTACTGTTGTAATTTTTTCATTTTTACCCCAAAGAATGTTGACATGCTGAGGTACCGTCTTCAAGGCAGTAACACACGGGCTAGACTGTTGCACAAGGACATCCCAGCAGCAAATGGAGTCATCCACATTATAGACAGGGTACTGTATGAGCCGACACCTGTGGAGGACAGCCCAGGAGTAAGTAAAAATTCAAACAAACAACAAAACTTGAAACTGGTAAACCTTGGTATGGTCTGAGAAAACCCAGGCCAGACGATGTTGTGCTTATTAGTTCTACTCAAACATATAGGGGTTAAATCTGGATACGGCATGCTGCAATATTCACTTTCCAAAACATAGAGTTTATGGAAAGCCATATTGGAGAGAAGGAAAACATTTGTAGCATGGTGGACAATTTTATACATCAGGTTTAAAACCAGTTAGGGATCTTGTCGCAAATAATGGCCCAAGGCAACGTTCATTTAAGTGTGAGCAAGCGAGCAGAGGACATTATTTTTTACTGCAACTTTTTAGCCTCGGACTTAAGCCATAATGTTCCTCCATTTGAAAGACAAATTTAAACACAAACAATGTAAAATAAGACGCTGTATCAAATACAAATTTTTCCCAAACTTCTAAAGCTACATTAATAAATTAATTAAATATATTATATTCTTTTGTTTAAAACAAAAATAAATACAAAATACAAAAGCAGAAATTCACTGTCCTGATTCATGAGCCACCTTTAATACTGGCTGGTTTTGAATACTTCTCAGTGGTGTTTTAACAGTTTAAAACCATCCACATGACGGGCTCTAGGCCGATAGGAATAGGTAAACTGTCTCAGATATTTATGAAATCAAAGTTATGCCTGCATATATTTCTTTGAAACCTTGCTATCCTTTTACTGTTCGTACAGGAGTCGGTTACCACCATCCTATCTTCGACTGGGAGGTTTAACCGGCTGCAGGCACTCTTAGTGGTAAGATGGTACTTGTGTCATTTATGGGCCATTTCACAACCCCGGCTTCATCTTCAATTTGGCTTCAGGAAATTTTAGGCCCCCAACTTCGGATATTCCATCTGTATTTTGGTGCCTGCTGTGCTTCAGAAACATTCAACTGGTTGATACGAAGCCAACGCTAAGAATATTTCTGTTGGGTTTGCCTCTCAGAGGTTCAGAATTCAGAGGCAAGGCCGCAGCCGACGACGAAACAACGTTTTCAAATTCCCCTCCTGTGCTTCGTGTGAGTGAATTTGTCAGAGTAGATGGATCCGTTTATCTCCACTCCGTGATGTTTGGAACAATCACAGCCACGACAGTATACATGCGGCTGAAATATGCACAAGATTTGAAATATGCACAAGATTTGAAATATGCACAAGATTTGAAATATGCACAAGATTTGAAATATGCACAAGATTTGAAATATGCACAAGATTTAAAATATGCACAAGATTTGAAATATGCACAAGATTTGAAATATGCACAAGATTTAAAATATGCACAAGATTTGAAATATGCACAAGATTTGAAATATGCACAAGATTTGAAATATGCACAAGATTTGAAATATGCACAAGATTTGAAATATGCACAAGATTTGAAATATGCACAAGATTTGAAATATGCACAAGATTTGAACATATTTGTAATGGAATTTTCAAAATATAAATAAATGATTACAGCTCTAATTCCAGCATTATGTAGTGCCCGTTATGAAGCTCTTAAGAGCTCCGTGAATAAAACTGAACATGTATTTTTTTCCAAATCTTATACATCCATCATCTAGTAACGGTCAAGGAGATTACAGACTAGGAGTTTGGGATCATTTCGCCAAATCATTAATTAGATATCAATTGTTAATTGGCTCAGTCACGAACGTTACACTTCTTTTCATAATGCTAGCATCACCCAGCTGCATGTGTTTCTGTCTATCAGACAGCATGTACATGTCTATCTTTTTATCAAAAATCGACATTTTCATTATTTTTCCTTTGCAGAGTGCGGGCGTCAGCAATGTCATTCCCCCAGGCGAGCCAGTCACGATACTAGCCCCAATGAACAAGGCCTTCAACCAACTGCCCGCTGGCTCCATGGATCATCTCATGTCACCACAAGTATGTCCTCATATTTCCAAACTTTCCAACCTTTCAGTGTATACTTTTTTGTGTTACTCCTGCAATAGACTAATTATGCACAAAGCTGTTTACTCCCCTTTTTACCTATTCACCTCAGATTTTCAACACTTTGTTTTTAGTGCTGTTATACACAATGTACTTGAATTCTGAAAATACAGATGCCACAGATGGAGACCTGTTATTATGAATCTACAATAAAAGATAAAAATATCGTTATTTTTTGGCCAAAGGGCTCCTATTTATCAATTTTTGCATTGCTTTTTGAAGGGTTAATGATGTGATATGAATGAGTTTTAACTCTTACAACAGTTTGTCTCATTTGGAACTGATTTGTTTTCTTCCTTTAGGGAAGACCTAAGTTGCTGGCCCTGCTCAGGAATCATGTTATACAGGGCGCCATGGTAAGTGAGATTTGATAATTCCTGCCAAATTATAACTTTAACCCACTTATAACGATGTCATTTACGGACCAATCTGAGCATGCTATCACTTCTATCACGAAGGCCCCCTTCAATGGTGAAAGCATTGTGCTAGCTATTGAACAAATAATTTGTCCCGAGGCAATTGCTTTGTGCAGTAGTGTACACAATGGTTTCTCCATTGAAGGGGGCCTCATGAGTGTACAGTAATCGCATGCCCAGATTCATCTAATTTTGTGGCGTGCCTTCAAATTTTGGTGTAAATAACTTGGGTTTTTTCCAGTTGACAATTTTTTTTCTCCATTTTTGTTAAGGTATTTATTGTCGCACTTAAATTTTTTTTTTTTGGCCACATGATAAAGATTATTCACAAGTGTTCTTTTCTGCACTGCATGCACGTCATTTGAAATACAGTTATTTTAAAGAATTGATGTTTACGGTACAGTATAGTAAAATAACACAAGAATGATGCCAGGATGGCTGATTTGCTTATCAGTAGCCATTAGCTTAATGTTACAGATTACTTTCAATACAGATTAGGAAGTGTCGCTTACAAAAAAGATTACAAGCGCAGTCTTTAATTATAGTATGTTCAAGTGAAAGTACTGTAGTTTCACATGACATAAATCATTTCCATTTGGTCAACAGAGGGCGCTTTTGGGCAATTTGATTGGCCCTCGCATTTTAAGATTTGCCAATAGGCCTGTTTATTTGGTCCTTTACACTGCTAAGGTTACATGTTATTCATAAGATCAACATGTTAAAGATTCAACAGCTGAAAGAAAGCAAATTTATCTTTTTCATTCATCATGCTGTTCGTCCTTTAAAAAAAGTGTCCTTTTTCTCTTTATTTTTTAGGAAACTACTGTAAACTGAATTTCAGAGTTGATGTAGCTTATTGTTGCTCACGTTATGATGCAGTAGTTTTGGGCTAAACCTTTTTCCGTTGTTCTCGTGTACAGCTTCTGATGCAGGACTTGATTTCAACCGGGCGTGTGATCTCGGTGCATGGGGCAACAACTTACTTCCACATTTCCCGCAGTGTAAGTACGGGGCCTGAATAAAACAACTTGTGTAACATTCAGAGAAAAAGTTTGACTTAGTTCTGACTTACTGTTATGATTTTCTTTTGCAGTGCTGCTCAAATAACTTTAAACCAAGATACTAAAAAAAACTCTCAGTCATGTCTTAGTATCAACAAATGCTGATCCTGTCAGAAATTAAGGTCACTTTGTTCTTCAATTTGTTTTAAAAAAAAAATGTCTTTGGTTGATTTGAACAAATTTACTAATTTTTGTGCTGAAAACATTTGTTAGATTTTAAGTATTAGAAAAAATAAGGAAGAAATTGAAAATTTTCAAAAATTGGCAATTCCAACGTTATGATAGGAAGTGTATTGAATTGCCATGACGGAACCTATTAACCATATTATCTAATTAATGATTCAGAGAATTGATCCATAACTCCTAAATTTAAATCTCCTTGACCACTACTAGATGATGGATGTAAAAGATTTGAAAAATACATTTTCAGGTTTATTCACTGAGCTCTTAAAATCTGTGTCACTGACATTTAAAACATAACACTGGAATTTCCCAAATGTTTTTGTATATTCGCAAAGTTTGTTGTCATAGAATAAACCATTAGCAGTATCCAAATTACAATTCTTATTCTTTGCATCTTGATTTCATTTGTTTTTACAGGGTTTAATCAGCATGGATGGGGGCGCAAATCTGACGCTTTCTGACATCGTTGCCAATGACGGCTACATTCACAGCATTGACGGGCTGATCGTTCCATCTGATATTGAGCCCCTCATACCCCATCAGTGCGACAGACAGAGCTATGTAGTGGAACAGGTAGAAAATGTTGATTTGTGATAGAATTTTGGGTCGAGGAGATTGTACATAATTTGTAAAAAAAAAAGAGTTATATCAGGACAGAATCCAGTATGAGCTCCGTGCGCCAACAAAATTACGACTTTTGTGACAAAATGAGCTCCTTGCTCCAACAAAATTGTAACAAAAAAGAGTGGTACATAATTTGTAAAAAAAAGAGATATATCAGCTCATCCAGTATGAGCTCAGTGCGCCAACAAAAGAGGGCGCCGTTTTACCTAGCAACGACGTCCCATGGGCGGGACACATACATTTCGCTGGTTGACGCGCGCACAGTTCCTTGTGTGTGACACTCGTACACCAGGGATTTGTACTATGTACATGCAGTTTAAAGTTGTTTGAGGAAAAAAGGGTCATTAAGGGAAATTGAAAAACTTCAACAAGTGCGGAATTTGTCGACATGATCCTCACGAGCTACTTTCATGCAAAAGGAAGCAATTAGTGATACACCATCAAGTTTTTGGGTTAAATGTATCTGAGCACGTAACCACGGCATCAAACGAATACGATGATTTTCCATCTATTATTTATTAGCTAATGTGTTTTCCTTCTGTCTTTCACTAATTTGGTTCATGTTGTGCATTGTTTCTCTTTCAGGGACCATGCTCCCATTGCAATGATTCAACATTGAGGTCTTCCTGCCCCATTGGTAGTACACCAGTAAGTTTTCTATTTTGCATATTCGTAGGTCTTCGACTCTAGAAGTCATATTCCAGGGTCAGTAGATGGCATGTGAAATACTGAAAGTTTATTCTGAACGTGCACAAACCCATGGCTTTCTCTCGTGAGTGCTGGGTATGAAGGAGCAATGCATTCTAGAGTCCCACCTTACTCCCTCCTTGTAAACTACCGTCTTCATTCAATGTTAGGTTTTGCCCTTCACCGACGTAGAAACACTGTTTATTCAGTGTGTTACACGTCGGTGAAGGGCAAAACCTAATATTGAATTTACATCACCCCGATGCAAATTCCATCTTATGAATAGTACCTTATTCATTGTGCAGATTTTCAAGGAGGGATATTCTTTTCCTCTTTATTAATATCACAAAGAAATGTATGTCCTCACATTTAGAATGTCTGAAAAAACAAGTGGGATAAGAGCTTCAGTGAGCTTATTTAAATCATGTTCTATAGGTGGACGGGGTACCAACTCAGCAGTGCCTTCTTGAAGCCACATGGCAAGGTGGCCATGTGGTCAGCATAGGGTGCCAGCTGATGTGCAACAGGACCACGTGGGTAAGTTGAGACATTGCACACGCTGTGGCTAGTTTTGTTGCTTTCAGTGTCCGTGACCTGGGTTGGAATCTGACCCTGCACCGACAAGGAAATGGGGTTTTCTGGGCGCTGTCTGATTCTGTGGGTTTCCATTTTATATGTATGCCACAGAAAAATGGAAAAAAAACTTCAGTTTAGAGGTTCAGCAAGAACTAAAAAACAAATTGGACAGTGTTTTGTGTGAATTTCAAAGTCCTGTTATCAAATCACTGCAGTGTTTTTAGGGGAGGATGACACAGTGAAGAATTGTGTGACTTTCAGTACTGGTTTATCATTCCTCCCACTTATAACGACTTCGAAAATTCACTTAAAGAAACTGACCCTTTATTTTTACTGCATGGACATTACGGTAACAGCTTTAAGTGGAGATTTCTTCATCTTCTTGTCTCTTAAAATTTCCTTAAAAGCCTAAAATAAGATTTTTTTGGTGTGTAATTACAGGAGCCTGAGTGCTGTTCTGGTTTTTATGGCCAGAATTGCCATCCATGCCCTGGTGGGTTCGCTATTCCTTGTTATGGACACGGACGGGTAAGTTTTTAGTCAAATCAAGCGTGCAAATATAAAATCAAAAATCACAACTTTAAAATATATTGCCTGTTGAAAATTATTCTTATTGTATAATTGTATTACAGTGAAATCTCAATAAGTCAAGACCGGTTTACTCAAAAACCCTGTTAACTCTAAGTAAGAACTTATTCCTCTCAAAAGAATAGCAAATCATGTATAAACATGCCCACGCTAATTTGAATTTCAGATGGGATATGCTTTTAGTGGAACTCAAAATCGCCAGGTGTAGAAATAAACTTGTGTAATTAGGCAGCAGAAGAAATGATAGCTTGCATGATAGCGTGCCCTCTAGCGATCAAATAGGATTGGTCATGTGACGTGACGAAAAATCCTGAGCTCGGTGCTCCCGATGCATCACGTGTTCGCTAGACTAGACATCAACAAACTACACAAAAGAAAGATTTGCCACCCAAAGTTACATAGTTTGAGTGGTTTATTGTTATATATGACTTGAAGCTTGCATAGCGGATGAGATAAATTATAAAGTTTGCGGGTAACACCATGTGGAAAGATATCTCTTCTTGGAAGAAGTGTGGTTCTGAAAAGAACCGTTTGGTTGAGTGGTTTATTGTTATATTTATCGTTTACAGCAGACACTTTCAGATAAAAAAAATATAAACTCTGAGCAAAATGATGATTTGTGATTGAGAAAATACACCATTAAAATCAGTAAAAAGAAGGAGAATGAGCCAAATAACGTGTCAGGCATAGCGAGTTACGGTAAAAGTCATTCGTGTACATTGTACACATTCGCAAATATGTACGTGATCGTACAAAACTTGGAACTTTTCTGTAACTCGAACTTTGGACATCTCAAATTTTCTATCCATTCCCTTGGGATTTGACTCGTCGAGATTTCACTGTATCTATTTCTTTTTATCCCAATATAAAGTCATCTTTGTATTTCTTGTAGGATGCAATGTACGTAGCTAATGCTGAGATGAATTTGCAGACAAATGGATTATTTAAGATTCTTCAAATTCTTCAACTGAAACTCAGTAGATTTTTACCAACATGAAATATCCTGAAATATTGGCCCCACGCATGTTGATTTGATTCTATGATTTTTTTTTCATCTTGGTAATTTCTATACTAAGTAATTTATTACTATTTTTTTGTTGTTCACACGGCAGTGTTCTGACTCCAGGCTTGGAAGCGGCCTGTGTTCTTGCGATGAGCATTTCACCGGTACTGCCTGTGAGCTCTGCATGCCAAATCTGTTTGGCACCGGCTGTAACCAGAGTGAGTCAACCTCCCTAATCTTAGCGGGGTAAAAGCGTAAAGAGCTGTTAAAAAACAAAACAACAACAGAGAAATATCAACCATGTATCAAATCATGCATAAAAGCCATGTTTTTCATAAAGAAGGAAGGTTACAAGTTGAGTTTCTTTATGACCTATTTCCTAAACATTGCAGTTATGTTGCATTTGACTGGTTCTCACTCCTTTTTTTATTTATTTTGCTGAAATAAGTTTGTTATGTTTCAATAATCTATAATATGTGAGGCATTCTGGCAAAAATGAGATGAAACTGGGCACAAGTTGTAGTGGAGAAAATAGCGAATATGGGTGAATTTTTTTTTGATTTTCAAATTTATTGATATTTGTAATCTTTGATATGTATACTATAAATATCTTTTTAAAAATCGTATAAAAATTGTGGGATAATTTTTTTTCATTTTAATTAACAAAAAACAATTTTCATCTGTCATTTTCACGACTACAAAACTCGAAAAGACATGTTAATAAATACAAACTTTAAACAGCCATACAAATTTTGTGGAATTTTTGTGGAAGTGGAATAAAAATTTTGTTTAAATTAAGGAAAAACAATTGGCATCTTTCATTTTCAGGACTACAAAACCCTAAAAGACCTTAAAATGCCTTTTTTTCTCAGTATTTTACTTTTTTGACATGTAAATAAATGCGAACTTGAAACAGCCAAAACTTGTCAACGGAATGTTGACCAGTAATTAAAAGTTCTTGTTAGTAGTCCCGAGATACCTTCAAAATGAAAAACCAAGTTCCTGTTACCGTACCTCAAGATTTGAAACTTTGTTTGTTCCCACTCGGTAATTTCTCATGCCAAGAAGCCAGTGGACTTTATTGATTGTGTTATTTAATCACAGCCTGTACATGCCTGCATGGTGTTTGCAACAGCGGACCTCTGGGTACGGGTCACTGCAAGGGAGGTTGTGATATCGGCTTCATTGGATCAGACTGTAACATCCCTGCCGAAGGGTGCGGTCCGGAGGTTCACATCTGTCATGAGCATGCTGTCTGCGATACCTCAGGCTCAGAAATCAGGTATATGGCTGCATCCAAATTACTATGGCTGTGGCTAGAAATAACACACAAGTCTATGGAAAGTGGCTGTAGCCGCTTGTGTGTGTGTTAATTTCAAGGTGTAGCCAAGTAATTCGGACATAGCCTATCTCAGGGTCATATTGACTTGTTGTTTTCGGTCTAGGCTTTGACTGGGTCTCGTCTCGTTTTTTCCCCCATCTTTAAAAGAAAAAGAAACAGGTTCTTTATAATTTGACTTGGGAACCACGTGGAAAACCAAGTTTGGCTAATGTCAACAACCATAGGTAACATGTAAGAGAACAAAACGCGACAAATTTTGCACATTGTTGTTTTTTACTGGAAACATTGGAAAGACTTTACTGTTTAAAGTTTGCTATCGTATGTTTGCGGATATGTAGGTGTATTTGCCAGGCAGGCTACAGTGGGTCCGGCCTGCACTGTGAGCCCCTGAACCCATGCCGATTGGCTGAACGTGGAGGCTGCCATCGACAGGTAAGTGTAAAAAATCAAGCAAAACAAGCAAGACATGAACAAGCTAAAAGAAGATTGATTATCTTCCCAAAAAATGTTCACATGGTATTTCGAACCCTGATTGGGAACAGTGTTTGTGTGTCCTTGGGCAAAACACTTTACTTCAATTGCCCTTCTCTAGCTATCAGTATAAATGGGTACCTCTGAGGGTAGAGACCAGATTGTGCTGATCTCGAGCTGCTCCAGGAAATTGGACTCATGACCTAGTGAACAGGGGTTATGAATATGAAACACATTGCAAAGAGCGTTAACCCTAGCTCCCTAGGCCCTTTTGCTAGGATGTAGCCTCCATCCTGCAAAATCTTCCAATTGGCCTCATGGATAAATAGCATATAGCCTCAATCCTGCAAATTCCTCCAGTATTTCTTGAATATGGTCCATGGAGTGGGTGACCACTGCCTGAATCCTGCAAAATCCCCCGGCAGTGACTGTCAATACGTTGAGGCTTGGCCAGTGACATCCTGGAGCAGTATGGAGGATTTCAAGTATAATCCAGGCCTATATTTATGCATGGCTGAGCAAAAACAACACAAGGTCCGGCCCAAGACCTTGACAAAGTGCATCCTACAAAATCAGTGACGCACTTTTGCCATGTAGCCTCAATCCTCCAAATTCCTCCACTTTGGCAAAGAAGATTTTGAAGGATTCAGGGCGGTTTTAGAGTTAAATAAGCACCACATTATTATTAACATTGTACTGTGGCTCATAAGCATTCTAAGATGTTTTTCATTTCCCACCGCCTTGTCACCCAGGCCTTCTGCACTTACATCGGGCCAGGCATGAGCGACTGTACCTGCAATGATGGCTGGGCGGGCGACGGATTCGATTGCGAGGCCATCGACCCATGCCAGGGTCCTGATAGAGGAGGATGTGCCCAGGGGGCCATCTGTGCTTACATCAGGCCAGGAGTGGTACGTTTGTTATCATTTTAATTCTGGTGATATTAAAAACAAAGGATTCCTCAAAAATGTTGAGAGAAAACAACAAATGAATTATTTCTTTGGAGAGGGGTCACAGGAAGGTACCACTGCACCAACCTGACTCCTGAACACATGGTCTTGGTTTGAAAATATCTCTGTGAAAAGGTCCATTTGAAATAACGACACACCATTTCAGATAACAATCAACGTGTATATGACCTAAACATTGTAAGTGCCAATTCTATTTTAAATGTTCAAAATAAATGTACAGTATAAAATTTGCATGGAACGTTATTACAGCTTTGTACAAATACCCATAACTAGAAAACATAAAACAGTATGAATTTTAAACTCATTATGAAATTGATTATGAGATATCTTAAATTTCATGCTTAGATTCGCATTTTATAGTGATAAAGTGTGTCAAAAGCCTTGGTCCTAGAGTGAGGTAAAGTGAACCCCCCTTTAAGTAAGCTCAGTGTTTTCATTCTTTTGTTAATTTTCAGAATCAGTGCTATTGTAACCTTGGTTACTATGGCAACGGCACAGTGTGCGAGCCAATCAACCCCTGCCTTCTGATGACCAATGGTGGTTGCCATGCACAGGTAATGCTTTGCCTAACAATGTCAAGGACTGTCCAGTCAATTTCTATACATGAAATGT
Source organism: Patiria pectinifera (assembly GCA_029964075.1). NCBI lineage: Eukaryota > Metazoa > Echinodermata > Asteroidea > Valvatida > Asterinidae > Patiria > Patiria pectinifera. Next base: position 33,704,045 of record CM057149.1, on the reverse strand, counting down.
ACATTGGCTATTTCTGTAAAGGTATGAAGTCGTAGTATCTTCAAGTTAGTAAATAACACTTCGTCCTAAAGTAAACTTGTACATTTTGTTTTGACAGTTTCAAAAAAAATCCAGGATCTTTTTTTTTCTTGGGGGAGGGGCAGCACAATGCTAGACTAAAATTTTCTTGGGGTAAAAAAATCCCCCCCCCCCAAAAAAAAATGCTCAGGAAAATCAGAATTTGTTTTGTAAAATTTTAGGCATTTTTATTGAAAAGACAAAAAAACTTTGTGAAATTTAAAGAATTTAGGAATGTTATAGTATATGAAAATGTGTACTTAAAATGTTGGGAAAAAAAATAATTTAGGGGAGGGTGGCCAAATAAATTTAGTTAGTTGTAAAATGAATTATTGACTGTTCTTTAAAATGTATGTGACTGAATTTGTGTGTTCTTTTGTGTTTGTTGTCTTTCTCCCTGCAGGCTGATTGCATACAAACAGGGCCGGGTACCAGTGATTGTCAGTGTAGAGACGGCTATGGCGGGAATGGCTGGCTGTGTTACCAGAGCCTTCCGCTGGTATGCCTGCTACACTTTATCAGTTTTCATTCAGTAGTAGTGTGGGAACCAGTGTTGGAGTTGTGAAAACATTTATTCATTGGCACACCAGTTTTCACCGGTTTCTTTGTGTTACCATTCAGCACTGCACACTCAAGAACTATTGACTTTTAAGTAAATAGTTCTGGGAACTAGACGAGGCAAGAAGGTCCCAGATGTCTGCACTCACCTATAGTTGACATGAAGTTGAATTTTGAATTTGACAAAGTATTTAATATGTGTTTTTTTTTTTTTTTTAACATATCAGGAAATTGCTACCACACCGAACCTAAGAAGATTTTATGAGTTGATTCAGGTAAGGATTTGTATGGTTAGGATTGCTGTCATTCCTAAAATAAAAATTGTGATGCGATCAAGCTAAATGAGTCGTTTGTCGGCAGTTATGATTTTAAGATACAGCCCAAAATAGGTCAGTAGGGGTGGAAATTTCAAAATCGACATATGTCCTCTTTCATGTCAACTTTTTTTTTGAGAAATACTCACGATAAAGTAGTTAAAATGTGACATTTTTGCGAAGGAGTTAATATTCAATAACTTGAAATAAAGCATGTTTATTGTTACTTAATAAACTCTTCAAGTTTGAATCGTTGATTTCTCTGTTTGATTACTCTTTTTTCTTCTTTCTGATCTGCCTGTGTTCTAAGTCCCATAACTTCTGAACGGTAGGTGGTATTCACATGGGGTTTTCACCAGATATAAACTGAAGGATAGCTCTATTCAAAAATGTTAAAACACAAAATACGATAAGGGCCGACAAATGACTCATTTAGCTTGATCGCATCACAATTGTTTTGAATAAGTTTTAAATCAGTGATTGTTGGTGAACTTTTAAGAGTGGCAATAAATGATTAAGGTACTAAATTTGAGAAGGCAGAGGGTTTAAATGCAACAATGATACAATTAGATTGCTTGTAATTTGTCAGTTGGCAGACTTGGAAGGCTTTCTGGTGTCAGCCCCAGGCTTGACCGTCTTCCCTCCCACCGACGACGCAGTGCAACAATATGAACAATCCTACGGCGCAGTATCCCAGCTGCAGGCTGCATCAGTTGTCAAGTGAGTACAAGAATTGTATAGGCTCTGTTAACATGCACAAATCACACACAGAATTATTCTTCAGCTTGGGACCCGGGCTCTACTATAGGTCTCTCTCAAATGACGTCACTACCTACAGATTGTCACTTGCATCGGCATTTTTCATGATGCACATCGGCTGTGCCGTGCTGTATTGTGAAGAAATTTCGAGCAACATGCGCGCGTTTAGAACATTTTGTACACTGGGCGCACACACACCTGATGGCGTTAAGTACGCAGTTGTAATTTTCCTACGTTGTTTGAGAGGGGTCAATTGTAGGGGCTTTGTTATGAACATGGGATCCCTTCATGGACGGTAAATGGCGCTTTGTGAATACATAAGAGAGCATAATTTGACTGGATGGTTTTGGTTAATTTGGTTTACAGTACTCTAGGTTATAGTGGAATCCGGCAACTGGAATTAGAAGCTTTAACTGCGGTGGTGTCACGCTCACACGAATGTTGTTCGCGTTCTTAAAGACGAGGCGCACGCGCATTTTGGTATTCTTATAGGTCGAAGGAGCCCGGAGTGTGTGCGTACTACCTTAGCACGACTCGCGCAAGCCTTGCGCCACTGCAAAAAATTGCTGCCGCCAGATTTGTCTATAGATTTGTAAAAAATGAAATTGCCCAATTAATAGTTCTTTAAACATTTTAAGCGGAAAGGAATGATTAAAAAAAAATCACTGATTTTTATGTTGCTGTTATGTTGCTATTCTGCTTATTTTGAAATCCCAACAAGATGCTTTTCTCTCAATTTTTTTGCTGATTCCCGTTCCAGAATGCACATTGTGAACGGCACATTGAGTGAGCGTGATTTGTACAGGCTTGCGTTTGATGATGACCAGTACATCCCTTCATTATGGCCTACCTATCATATACAGGTCCATGACTGCGATCATGTGAGTAGACTGCAGATGCTTTTTTTTTTAGATTTGAGGTGTTTCTTCTATTGCTTGTAATTTGAGATTCAATAGGTTTTTAACCCCCTGGCTTTTAAGCCAGAAAGGGGAATATTGGGATAGTGTATTCCTTCTGTGTGTTCTGTGTGTCCATCCGTGTGTTCCATTTTGGTTAGGTTAACTGTTTAGTGCTGTCATATGAAAAGTCAGACTTCAATCTCGACCAAACTTAGTGACAATAATTTTTGGGTAGGGGGACTTCAGATGACTTGAGACATTTGAGGTCAAAGGTCATGAAGGGGCCAAATGAGGTCATGGCTGTTTTTGGTTTGGTTAACTGTTTAGTGCTGTCATATGAAAAGTGAGCCTTCAATCTCAACCAAACTTGGTGACAATAATCTTTGGGTAGGGGGACTTCAGATGACTTGGGACATTTGAGGTCAAAGGTCATGTAGGGGTCAAATGAGGTCATTGTTGATTTTGGTTAGGTGCACTGAAAAGTTTGCTTACTAACTTACTGTATAAATACTGCCACCATGTCAGGGGGATCGCTGGTATTTTTTCCATTTCACTTGTGCATTTAGATTTGAACATCTCTCACAATACCGCACCTAAAAAATACTTTCATTTTATTGGTCGATGTTCAAATGCATCAGTTGATTAAAATTAGCTACCAAGCACGTGTGACGTACGTACTTTTGCCCAACTGGTCAGGTGCACCTGGAATAAAGGACCCAGAGATACACATAAAGGGTCATTTGGCATAAAAGATCATTTGCATTTATCCTTCAACAGGTAAGGTATTGAGCATTCCTCTTTGGATTTTGAATTGTGGTACTTTAAGAAACAAACAAAATGCATGAAAAGCAAAATGATCATAAAACCTTAAACCTTCAGGACAGACAAAGAACTAGAGGTATTTTCTGCATTTCCACTTGGAAATGGCTCGTTGGATTCTGTGATTTTTTATTGTGTCTGATTTTTTTTTTTAATGCCCGTAGCATCTGTGTGTGAACGACATACCAGTTTTATTGTCGGACATTCCCGCAACGAATGGACTTATCCACATCCTTGGAGAGGTATACATGTATTTATAGCAAATGATAATTTCTTTTTAAAAATTTGGATTGCAATTTGAAGGGTAAATATTTAAAATATTACTTCTCTTTGGCTATGTGGAAAAAAACTGTAAAGAGAGGAGTGTTTTTAGATTCATACATTTGACTGATGGTGCAAGCAGTAGCAAGCACATATTGGATATTCAATAAACCATGTAAGAGGGAAATAGTTTTCTTATTTAAGAGGGAAATAGTTTTCAGTTCAGAATATATTTACTGGATTGGCAGGCAGTAGTAATCAAATATTGTATATTCAGTAAACCATATATTTTTTTTGGGGGGGGGATAAGTTAAGTGAGTTGATGAGGTGATAGAGAAAACAGTTATACAAATTTCTTTTTTTTCTTTTTCTGTGGACCTAAGGAAAAAGTAGTAAAGAGGGAAATAGTTTTCATTTCAGAATATATTATATTGACTGGATTGGAAGGCAGTAGTAATCAAATATTGTATATTCAGTAAATCATATATTTTTGGGGGAATAAGTTAAGTGAGTTGATGAGGCGATAGAGAAAACAGTTATACAAATTTCTTTTTTTCTGTGGACCTAAGGAAAAAGTAGTAAAGAGGGAAATAGTTTTCATTTCAGAAAATATTATGTTGACTGGATTGGAAGGCAGTAGTAATCAAATATTGTCTATTCAGTAAACTATATATTTTTGGGGAGAATAAGTTAAATGAGTTGATGAGGTGAAAGGGAAAATAGTAATATGATTTTTTTCTCCATGGACCTTAGGAAAAAGTAATGTAGAGGGTAATAGTTTTTATTTCAGAATATATTGACTGGATTGACAGGCAGTAGTAATCAAATATTGCATATTCAGTAAACCATATACTTTTGTTTTGTTTTGAATAAGTTAAATGAGGTGATGAGACGAAAGGGAAATATTTGTACCATATTTCTCTATGGACCTAAGGAAAAGTGATGAAGAGGGAAATATGCTTCATTATAGAATATATTGAGTAGATTTGCAGGCAGTAGTAATCACATTGTATATTCAGTAAACCATATTCTTTTGTGTGTGTGTGGAATAAGTTAAATGGAATGATGAGAAGAAAGGGAATATATTTGTACCATATTACTCCATGGACCTAAGAAAAAGTAGTGAAGAGGGAATTATTCTTCATTAGAATATATTGGGTGGGCAGGCAGTAGTAATGAAATATTACTTAAGCCATCTTCTTTTCTTTCCCTTCAATAGTCTGAACATTGTCTCAACATCCCTCACTCGGATGTAGAGTCAGAGAACGACCATTTCATTATTGTCCTTATGAACTGTGATGTGGGGTCAACTCATACACACAGAAGCTTTGAGGGTACTGCCTGTCCTCAAGTACCTGATTGTGGTCACGTCTCCAGTCTATTTCCTTCCATTGCCCTCATGCTGTACTTGTAATCCATATTACAATTGCAGGTCCTCAGCCCGCAAGACCAATATGGTCCGAGCCACTCCCCACCACCAGGGGGCGCCTTCCGTCCTTCCAACACCGTTTCCTTCAATCATCTGGTGGAGCAGACGCAGTCCAACTCCACATTCCTTGGTCTCCTCCAGGTAAGGAACAACCAAACGATGAGCAATTTTGATTATCATTTACACCACTTTCAGACCAGCAAGACTTGCTAGTATTCAATCAATGTGATGCGATCAAGCTAAATGATTCACTTGTCGGGAACTTTCATTTGGAGATTCAGGCCAAAATATGGCCACTTCATCACACCACTTCATCACATCTCTTGGTGTTCCAACTTCCATAATTTTTTAAGTAAAGATGGTATCAGCATGCGGTTTTCACAGCAGTAATGCTGAGGTTGTGCTCTTTTCAAATCTGTGAAAAAAAAAAATTGACCAGGGTCGACAAACGACTCCATAGCTTGACGGCATCACAAATGTTTGTCAAACTTTGAGCCGGTTCGGGTGAGGACCAATAGTCAATAAGCGGTTGATTTGTGATGTAACTTTCACCTGCACACTCGTAGCAACATGCAAACGCCTCTAGTCAAACAATGGTTAAAAGTCCTGGCTCCCCGTTGTGCTTTATGATGTGCGTGGCTATTGGTAACCAGTGAAGGAACCGTGACCCAGGCTTCGGTTCCAAATAGTTAACCAGAGTAGTCTAACCATCCATCATTCAAGCGAAATTAGTCGAACAATGGTTAACTTTATATAACCGACATACATATCCTTGTCATTTGATTGGTGGAACTCACATCACGTGACATTCGTTATTTATTCACGCCGGGTCTCAAAAAGTCACATTCGCCCATGGGGAATGGGAAATACTGTTGAACAGTTAGGATCATTTTTGTTCCAAGACATTGTATTTGTGTGCAAATGCATGCTGGTGTGCATGTTCAGTGTTGCGCCTAGCTCGTATTGTTCCAAAGAGCCAGCGCTACAAAGTTGGGTTCAAACATTTTCGTGAAGGGGTGGTTTGGAAGAGAGAAATACATTTTCCACCATTTTTGTATTGAAATAAAAGTTCAAATATATCAATGACAAAGATCTATAAACAAATATTGAGTGGCTTAAAATTGTGAAATGGGAGGAATATTATTGCTCGGTAAAATCTGGACGTTTCCAGTTCACTCGGCTTCGCCTCGTGAAATGGTAAAAGTCCAAATTTTACCTTGCGATAATATTCCTCCCATTTCACTCTGAGCCACTCAATATTTGTATAATAAATCGCTCCCAAACTTGCTCTATGATGACCTGTGGTGACATGACTGAAACACTGCAAGTATACTTTTAAATGACTGTTTTATAACACCCATTTTACATTCTCAGATGTTTTTCTTTTTACGTCATGTTTTGATTCTTGTCTCGTTACTGCAGCAATCCGGCCTGGTTGATGCTATCAATGCTGCCCCGGCATACACAGTTTTCTTACCAACTAATGAGGCCACTGCTGCCTTCAACGCCTCCCGAATTGTGAGTTTACATTGTTGTTATTGATGAACCTTTGTTTTATTTAGCTTATATAAGCTTTCTAGAGTTTGCCAAACTCTCCTTTTCTATTCATTTTCCAAAAGTTCCTTTTAAAAAATCGTACAAGTCTTGACAGAAGTACGGAATGATTTTTTTTCGTTCAAAATTTCCTCTTCTTTCCAAATTATACCCTCATGGTTTAAGAATTTGATTTTGTTGTCTCCATAGACCAGGGACATCCTGCGATATCACATTGTTCTCGGCCAGGCCTGGACTGTCGCAGACATCTACGATGGGATGCACCTTGACAGTTCCCTAGGACACAACTACCAACTGCGCTTTAGGAAAAGTTCAGAAAATGTGTGTAACATTTTAGAAAAAGAATTACGTCTTTAAGATTGTAAAATGTAAACATTAATAAGAGTATACTAATAATGAATGCTCATGAGTGCAATGGTAAGAATAATTTTAAGAGGTGGAATGTTCCATTCCAAGAGGTAAAGCCAAGTGGAATGGAACATTCCATCTGTCACCTAATGAGATTTAAAAGGAAAGCCTTTATTTCGGAGATCAATAACAAAATGGGGTGCTGCATGGCACTAATGAAGAAGTAAATGAACATTTTCGGAGGTTGCGGAGGCCCAAAATTGGAGTAAAGTTATTATTTTGTTAAAAGAAATAAAAAAAAAAAAATTGTTATGAGAAAAAAAATACATATTTGCTGGGTATGCATCGTTAAGGAAACCTCTCATCGCCTGAATGTTTGTGAGTCGAGCAGTGGAGCCCAAATAAGCATGAAACATCTGGGCTTTAAACCTGCCTTAAAAAAAAAAAGCCAACTTGATTATGTCTGGATTTCTTCATTCATGTTATTATTTATTTGTCAACAGCTGTTTGTCAACAACGTTGCCGTTGCCAGTCCAAGCTTGGTCTCAACCCAGGGCGTCGTACATGTGGTCTCTGAAGTCTTAGTTCCCCTACCTAACCGATGCGATGTCAACCACACTACATTAACACAGGTAAAACAAATTGTGCTCTTCTTGCAAAAAAACAATTTGTTGGAGGTGGGAGGTGTTAGTTAACAGTGTGGAATGTAAAGTCATTGTTAGTGTGGTGCTGTGGTCCAATGGTTACGGTGTTCGACTCGTGTGCCGTGGTACATGGGTTCGAATCCTGACCGTGGGAACATGGTGCTTGTGCTCTTGAGCAAGGCACTTTACCATTATTGCTTCGTCCTTCGGATGGGACGTAAAGCTGTAGGTCCCGTGTGTTGTGTAATGCATGTTAAAGAACCCAGTAACACTTATTGCTAAGAGAAGGGGTTTGCCCCGGTGTTTCTGGCAGTGGCTGCAATATGCGCCGCAGCACCTTGTACACCCTTATAAGGTGCTACATAATGGGTCTCATATCTCTCATAAACTTGATTTACCTTTCTTTAATAATAGACATATCTCCAGCGCCTTGAATACCTAATAGTCTATACGTGCGCTATATAAGACTCCGATATATATTATTATTATTATAATATTATTATATAGTACAATTTTTAAATTGTTTCCCCCCAGACTCCTTGCGGTAGTTGCACGGCTATTCCCGAGTGTCCGCAAGAGACAACACAAGTGGTAGGAAACATTTTTCACATTTCTAATTTGAGAATACTTATTGGTCATTCTAGAGTTATTTTAAATATAAATGGGTAAGTATTTCACTTTTTTATTTTTGTCGCTCCTTCTTGTAGCTGAATTCAGGTCTGACCAATTGCGAGTATGACAGGTTTGTTCCCGGCGTTGGCGTGGTTACGCTCCCCGGTTGCCGAGTGCTGTGTCGCGGAATCACATATGTAAGTATTGCAACAGGATAGTAAACGTTTATCTGCTATGGTGAACACAATATAATTTTGCATTTTCATCACGTTTTAGCCGGCCAAAAGATCATAAACTGACCTCAAATACGCCCAAGTTATAGATTCAGTCAGAGCGCTGTGCTTATGGTGTTCAATTCATGTGCCATGGTACGTGGGTTCGAACCCTAACAGGGAACATGGTGCTTGTGTTCTTGGGCAAGACACTTTACTACAATTGCCTCTCTCCACCCAGGAGTGTAAATGGGTACCTGTGAAGGTAGAGACAAGATTGTGATGATCTCAAGCTGCTGCAAAAACTGGGCTCACAACCTGATGAACGGGGGTAATAATTGTGAAGTGCTTTGAGACCTTTAGTTTAAAGAGTTATATAAGCAACAGAACTTATATTTAACAGTGGAATCTAGATAAGTCAAACCTCAGGAAAATTGGCTCAAATTGTGAGTTAAGCGGAGTTTTGAGTTTATCCAATGAATTTTCTATTCAACAACAATTGACGGGAATAAGTTTTTACTTTTGAGTCAGAAGGGATTTTAAGTTAACAGGTTTGACTTTTCGAAATTTCACTGTAATTATTATTGTTATTAAATTACACAACTCAATTTGTTGATTTGATTATACATAATTAGATGTAATTTTTCCAAAAAGTTCATTTCATAAATAACGAAACGTTTCGACTCTACAAAATAATGAAGTGAGAGTTGAACACTATATGAGTAGGCACCCAGTGGATTCCAAAACATTTTTTTGAAAATTTCTGAACAGTTTTTTTTTTTCTTTGAGTATAATTAAAGAGCTGGTGAGGATTGAAACGTCGAGCCGTCTAATTTTGTTGATTTCTGAAATGTTACCAAATTAATAAATCAATATAATTGACCAGCTCTGGTAAGAAAAAGCACCTGGCATAAAAAAAACAAAAAACACTTGTTTTTGGCATTAAAATTATGCTAAAATCGGCAATTCTTATTTCTTTTTTCCTCAATCTTTCTAGATCCCACAATGTTGCAGTGGTTTCTTCGGCAGAGAATGTGCTGGTATGTATTAAAATTGAAACTGACTGTCGTTAATATTTATAAGTTTGAATGAAAATAGTTGACTTGAAAAAAATTTGAGACCGCAATATCTGGCTCACCATACTGGTAAGGTATGGTTAAAATCTTAGTCCAGTCGATTTCTTTGTTCAACCATATAGCTTTTATGTATGCACTCAGTTAGTTTTTCCCTTTGTATTTTATATGATGATTTTTTTTTGTCTTTACAATCCTCATTAAACAATTTTGCTTTTTATATTGTTTGCTACATACAACTCATAATTAATGTACCCAAAACAGAGTACATTATGTCACATTGTGAGCCTTCCCCCTCACTTCATGTCCACGGCAGTCCAATAAAACATGTGACTGATTTTAAATATCTGGGATCCATGGTAGCATCCAGCGCAACAGACCTCAAAAGACGCAAGGCACTGGCCTGGACGACCTTTTGGAAGTTGGAACAGCTGTGGAGAAGCCCCTCCTTACCAATTATCACCAAAATGAAGTTGTTCAACACAACATGCATCACAGTTCTCCTCTATGGATGTGAGACATGGGTCATCTCCAAAGACATGGAAAGTAAAATAAACGCTTTTGCTACCTCTTGCTACCGCATTATGCTGAGCATCAAGCGCACCGACCATGTCCCCAATGCCACCATCTATACTAATGACCAACTCAAACCCTCTTGTGGAGCGTGTAAGAACTCGGCAGCTCAAGTTCCTTGGGCACATACTCCGCATGCCAGACGATGAGCCTGCAAAAGTGTATGCCCTTTATACACCTACCCAGGGGAGAAGGAAACCAGGAAGACAACGCACATCATACCTGACTTATATTCAACGCTTGCTTGGAGATAGTGATGGCATGCTGCGACCAGACCAAATCGCAACACTTGCCCAAGATCGCAGTAAATGGAAGAAGCTTGTAGTCGACTGCTCCGCAGCCGAAGGATGATGATGATGACATACAACTGCCTTTATTGAGTCAAGTCTTTAAAGGCATATGAAATCATATGCATTTATCCCAAAAGTAGCCTACCGAATTATTATCAGAAAGCTTACGTGGATAAAAGATTGTACCGGTGTAGCATGAATTTAGGTTTTATGAAATACGGACTCATTGGTGATATTGCGCACCGGTCACGTGAGAGGGTTTAACCAATAAAAGGGAAAAAGAGTCCGATTTTCATACGAGTCCGATTTTCATATGACACCGGTACTAAACACACGGTAAAATTATTCCGTCTGGCTTGCTGTCATTTAGACGAAATCAAGAAATGTAGGTGATTTCCAATGATCAGTCACTTGACTGATTTTTGGAAATGAAGAGTGCTGTCAACGAAATCTTGTTTCATGATCAAAATGTTGTGCATGGTTTTTCACTGTTTTCTCGAAAAGTGTAATATCCACTGAGTTGAAAACTCATCCAATTTGGTTTTGAACATTCTGCTTTTGATTTCAAGTGGTGTTATTATTGGAATATTATTATTGGTGTTATAATTTTTTCATTGTCAACCTGTGTTTTTGCATACTGTGAAATTGAATTTTGAGTTAAGTGAAGAAACATCCGCGGCTTCTCAATCGACTATTATTTTGAAAAATATATCTATGTGTACCTAGAATGCCCTGGCGGGTGGTCGTCCCCGTGTAGTAACCATGGCGCCTGCAGCGACGGTACCAACGGAACCGGTACCTGTAGCTGCTTCCCGAACTTCACTGGTACTGCTTGTGAGCTGTGTGAACCGGGGAAATACGGACCGCTCTGCAATCAAGGTAAACACCAACTGGCTGATAAAACTCATGGGTTAAAGGTAGAGTAGATCATTTGCAGTGATCCATAAAGTAACTGACCTTATTTTTGTTGAAATCGTACTTGGCTTAAAGATAGTAATGGCACTAAACTCCCTGTGAAATTATTCTTTCTGGCATGCTGTCATTTTGAAGAAAACAATAAAAGAAGGTCATTACCAAAGATGTGTCAAGTGACGCATGTCTGGAAATTTCCATTAGTAGTTGGTTTGTAATTTTGTGTTCATAGATGCTGGAAAAACACCAAGACAAAAGTGCTGTTCTTGTAGTCTAATTCCCTGTCCCCACTTCAGACGAAACAGAAAAATTTATAGACGATGGGGAATTGTCGGGTCAGGGAATCAGACTAGCTGGCTTGCATTCGTTCATGGATGTGTAACCGATTGCAAACAAAATGTAGACTAACTAAAATTTAAGCTTCCAGTTAAATGTGGTTGGAATAACATCTCTCTCAAGACCTGGGCCTGATTTTGTTGCTCAACTAATCACAGAATTTCACCCTTACGATCACCATTCTGTGATAACAGTGGTAGCAGGAAAAGCTGCGCTAATCCGCTTAGCACAGAATCCTTATTTACTGGATGTACGCAAAAGCCAAAATTCCTCCCTAACCCATGAAATATGTTTAGCACGGAATTCTCTGCTACAGTAAGCATGGAGTTTTTGCTAACGGTAAGCAGAGCCATGAAATTGGGCCCTGAAGGATAATTGAACTCTTTTTTTTTTAGTTTGTAACTGTATGAGTGGGCGTTGCCGGGATGGTATCCTTGGTGACGGGAGGTGCATCTGCAGCAACGGATTCAGTGGTCTACAGTGCGATACATGTAAGTGCTCTTTGTTTCTACGGTTAAAGGTCATTTAATAATAAAAAATAATAATAAAAATAATTTATATTTCACAAATTCCATAAAAATATGATCAAATGCGCATCCCAATTATTATCCCTGTTCATCAGGAATGAGACCCTGCAGCAGCTCGAGATCTGCGCAATTTGGTCTCTACCATCACTGGTACCCATTAATGCTCATGGGTGGAGAGAGGCAATTGTAGTAAAGTGCCTTGCCCAAGAACACAAGCACCGTGTTCCCTGTCAGGGTTGGAACCCATTTGCCACGGCACACAAGTCGAACGCCGTAACCATTGGACCACAGCACCCCCCTTTGAAACCAACATGCATTTTTGTCATCAAACTGCTATGAAGTTCTGATTTTCAATATATGTTGTGTTAATAAAGGAATTAAATGTTTTAATTTGGGTGAAATACTTTGATTATTTTTCAGCTATTGAGTCCACTCCTGCATGCACTGCACAGTGTGATCCCAATGCATAGTAAGTTCTTGTGATTTTCTCTCGTATCTGTTTTTGTATTTGTATGAGATTGCCTGTTGTACACACTGAAATTGTTATTAATAATTATGTAACCCTCCTACTGTTTAAACCCTCCCAGACAGTCAAAAGTCCATCCACTTCCCCTGTCATGCCTTTTACACAGGCTAGTCACAAACAGTCAGATCATATTTTAAGCAAGCACTCTGACTAGTCAAATTCAGTCAACAGACAAAAAGCAGGAAAATGATGGCACAGCTGTCTTATCACTCACCCAAAGTCAAAGCATAGCTGTTTCAAGTTACTTAAACAGTCACGGCCAGTCAATCCTGCTTTATGTAGGCTGGGAGCTCTTAACTGTTTAAAACAGTTACTTGATGTTTTTGTTTGAAAAGACAACTTGGCACAGAATGTATGCTTGCATGGGAGGGTTAAAGTCTGCCATTCCTGAACTTGGGGAGGCCCACTTTCCTGGGCCTGCACAGAAAATACTTACCTAGTGGTTACTGGCCAACACGTCATACAGTAGACCATTATCATGTTGCGGCCATCTTTATATTTTTCCCATTCAAATCAACGTAACCAAAGCGAGGCTGGAAGGAAAAATAGTCTGGTTCCTTTTTGCACAAAAACATTAGTATTCAGTACTGTTATTGGATACAGGGAACATGACTGCAATGGTGGCAGCATGATAAAGGTCTATAGGCCTATGTGTTGCTTGTGATAGGTTCTCTGCTGACTATTACTAAGCACAGCAATGTCTGCTAAACCCCATAAGATTGAGTCCTTTCTTTGCATCTGTTTGAATCAACCCAGTTATTTCCTTCAATCAGCATCTTGTGAGTGTCGTGTACAAGCTGTGTATAGTTATGGATAATTAGCACGATACTGAAGAATGATTAAAATTTAATATGTGACTGTTTTTGTTTTGTTCATAGTTGCCTTGATCAGCAGTGCATATGCTACCAAGGTTACATGGGAAACGGCACTTTTTGCCAGGGTAGGTAGAGACCATGGAATATTCAAATTTAGTGCTAGGGACCAATTTCATGAAATAAAGCAGAAGTTTAATCGTTTTTGTTATTTTGAAAAAAAATCAACAACTAACACTTGGGAATAAGTCTGAAGCTGCATACAAACATGAAACTGCGGTTCACAGTGTGTTTTGGCTTTTAGTGAACAGAAACATTTGCATGCTTTGTAATTATACTGCTATTTAATGGTGAAGTTGGTTGCAGGCTGATGTATTATAAGAGCATTCATTTTTAGGACAAATTTTGGCATTTTATTATTATTCCATGGTGTCCGTGTTGTGGCAATTGTCAAATTCAATTGTTGAATTGTGGAAGTTTTGCAGAATGTTATTTTCAAAGACAAAACATATTTGCCTTAGAATGTTATAACATGCCAGCACTGCTTGTGAATAATACTGAAAAGAGTTTGAATTTGAGTCATAAACTCTAGGTTGGCAAAAAAGCTGATCGTCTTCAATGTTTTAAATTTTGTATTTCTTTCCCGCCCCTCCCCCTCAATCAGTCCATGACCCCTGCAGTGAAGATGGAGTGTGCTCAGAGCATGCTTCCTGCCATGCATCCTCTGGCGGGCAGTTCCAATGTGAGTGTTCGCAGGGGTACCAAGGAGATGGCATGTACTGTGAAGGTGAGACCGTTTAATTTGGCCAAAAAATCCCAAATCTTCCTGAATCTCCAAAATTCCTCTACTTTGCCAGAATTTGTACTTAATTAATCAAAATGTTCAATGGGCATCAATCTTTATGTTAAATAGCGATCGCTGAGCACTACATTGTCAGTTATGCAAATCTTCCAATGATATTTTCAAAAATATCATAAACGGTGTAGAAAAAGAAGATGGATGGATGTGTATTATGAACTTGAAAAATCGTCATCTTAAAGAAAGTTCCACCAGCTTTCCGTTAATAAATGCTTGCTCCTTAGAAGTCATGGTTAACTGAGCACCACTGATCTGAAATAAAAAAAACAAAAAAACAACAATAATTTGGAATGATTCAAAGGTGTCCAAACAATGTGCCATCCCTATGGACTGCAGTTTGGATGGGTAGGCTAAAAGTTCTTGAAAACGATTGACTCTTGTTTTAATGTATGTACAGTGTTGTGAGTACAGTGGAACGTCGCTTTACTGAACACCGCTATACCGAACATTCGGCTATACCGAACATCGTCTTTGGCTCCCGATTTTTTTGTGCAAAATGTACTGAACATTGTTGTTGAAAAAAATATCCAAGTGGCTATTATTTCCCTAAGGAATAGAAGGGGAAAGCCATCTATTGCTGTAGGTAGTAAGCTCAAAAACTGTGTAATTACATAATTCAATAGTGGGCATGAGTTCAAAGTCGTCTTTCAGTAACTACATGTACATGTACCAGGTCATGCAGGGTGAAGTTCTGAAGGGCGCTATTTATTGAAAAGTGAGTACCGGAGCACTGCCACCTTTAAATCGCCAAAGAAATTGTCCAAGAGAGATCGTACTGAAGGACTTGTTCTTTCAGTTAAAGACATCCCTTCATCTTGCACCTCGGAGTTTATACATTAAAGGTCAAACTTACCTCTTGTGTTCCTTGACAGAGGTCAACCCATGCCTGGATGGGGATGACGGAGGTTGCCATGAACTCGCTGAGTGTATACACACTGGGCCCGCTATGGTGAGTAATGATTCATGCTTTCTCAGTGCTGGTTCAAGGAGAGTCTTTGCCCAACTCCCATTAGAAGCAGACTTTTGAGAATACTGGTCTGGGGTCATGGGCGTTGCCAGGATTTTTTTCTAGAGGGGGGCAAAGCACATTATTTCCCCAAATCCTTGAACTTTTTCTATCATATTGTCATTTTAGAAGGTAGACGGGGGACATTTGCCCACCCCACCCCCATTGACGCCCCTGCGGATTCCCATGTTGTTAAATCTGCATTAAATTAACAGCAATTTGACTTTGCACCCCTTTTTTTCCCTTTCTGTCTTTGTTTTCTCTTTTTTTTTCCTTTCCCAGAGGGGGCAAGCTCCCCCCTTGCCCCCTTATGGCAACGCCCATGTCTGGGGTTATGTATACTGAGGAAGTTAATCCTAAGCTTTGTCTCCGGTTTCAAAAATTATTTGGAATCGTTTAATGTTCCAACCATATTCCTAAAATCAATCAAGCAAAGTTTGGTTTTTGACGCCGTACATTTTCACACCAATGAGTAAGTTTAAACGTTGACTCGAACTTCTCAAAAAGCTATTCCAAAACCTCACCGTCCTGGCTCCCTGTTATTATTATTATTATTTTTATTATTATTTGTTTCTGGTAATGAAACCAAGGATTCCTCAAAAGCACCCTAGGCACTGTAGCTCGCAAGCCTGAAGAAACCTATGGAGGGAAGACAATGAGAAGAAATTACAGTTTTAGAGGTGGGAGGAAAACCCCAGAAGAATATTCTGGGGAAACCCACAGAATCAGGCAGGGACTGAAAACCCAATCCACATGTTGGCCCAGGCGGGATTCGATCCTGGGTCACAGCGGTGGAAGGCGAGGAAAGTACTGCTACGCCAATCTGACTGCCCTGTTTTAAACTTTAACGGATGTGGCAAAATTGTACATTTTTTTTACCATTTGGAAAAGGAGTTGTATGTTTTGCTAAACAATTTGTGAGATGGTAACCATTGATAAATCATGTTGTTGTAATGCAGAGTACCTGCCACTGTCAGGAAGGTTACGAGGGGAACGGTCGCACCCGCTGTAATCCCACCAACCCCTGCCTAGAGAATAACGGCGGCTGCAGCACGAGGGCGCACTGCGCACAGACGGGGCCGGGCCAACGCAACTGTACATGCTTTGACAGGCACATCGGAAACGGGCTGGAGTGCACAGGCAATATTGCTGAGGTGAGCTGGCGTGGTTCAAATCTCTTTGGATTTTCAGAGTTTGATTTAAACAACATTTTTTTTTCAGGATGAAATAAGAAGGACAGTAAATCTTTAATGTTAACACTGACTCCTTAAATTGAATTTATATGATGGAATAGTGCATTTGGTATTTTAGGGACGCTTTATATTTTCCCATGCTGTAAAAGATCGAACCTATGATCTCTTGCATACTGGTGCAGATGTCTTAACCATTCAACCACAGAGTTTGACAGGGTCAGCTAGCAAGCTGATTCGAAAAATTGTGTTTATCAACGAAATGGTCAAGTGCATAATTCTTCAGCCAACAGAACCTTATCTTTTGCTCACTGGTATCTTTTAAACTTTCTGTGTGGAACAAAACCGCAAACTTATGCTGTTCCCCCCCTTTTTTCTTTTGCGAACACAGGAGATGGCTTTAAATCCAAACGTCAGTCAATTCTTCTCCCTTCTGGAAGAATATGTAAGTGTAGATATTAAATCTGTTTATTTTTTGTTCGTAAATTAATTCTGTTTTTAAATCATTTGTTAAAATTCGGGATACAATTGTGCTGTTCCCAGTGGGCTAGCCTATATTCCATTCTGCATGCATACCTCTCTGGACTGACTAACTGACTGACTGACTGACTCCCCCTGTTACGCCAATGAATGGGCCAAATCCAATTGTGTACCGAGATGGATGAGAAGACTTCCAGTGAGCAGCCATTTTGAATCAATTTGGGCGATTCACAGTGCATACACCACCAGGAGTTTGCCACGGAGAGTTCACTTTTCCAAGTGCATTGTGGGAGATGGTCAACAAATTCACAGCACTGTACATTTGAAATTGTTAGTTTTTCCGGTCAGTAGTGCGTAAGCGTGTGATTCAAGTATTATGTTTGCCCTTTTCTTTTCTGTTTTTGTAAGGCGTCAGAATGCTATGCCCCAATCTACAGCTCATGTTGTCTAATGACACTCGTTCAACTGGGCCATGTTTTGTTGACCGTAATCTTGAAAAATGAACTCTCCATGGCAAACTCTTGGTGGTGCACTGCATTGTGAATCGCCGAATTTGATTAAAATTGTATGCTCTCTGGGACCAGCGTTACAAGGCTTGCCGTGTCTTGTTTGTATTTAATGACAAGTACTATTATTTTGTTTACGAAGTTGAATTGTTCTATTTTCTGTGCCTACTGAAGACATATTTTGTAAATACTATAGATTTGATATGTATACACTTTTCTTTGCCACAATAAGTCGGATTCATTCTATGTTATCACTTAGCTGCATGGTGATGTCTGCAATAAGTTGGAGTTTCATGTGACGTTTTCTTTCACAACCAATTTGCAAAACAGTTCATTTCCAGCATTTCAATTGGTTCAACCAAATCTTTTTTTATTCTTATTGGCAGAGAGATGTGATGAGGGTTCTCGGCTCGGTTGGTCCCTTGACTATGCTGGTACCCACCAACCAGGCATTTGAATACATCAGCCAGGATCAGGTACCTGACTTTCTTGTCTGTAAACCAGGGTTGGTTTCCATTTTTAAAGACAAACAGTGTGTTACCTGTTGCATGTGGTCCTATCGAAGTGGATATTAAGAAATTTGGAGTACCCTTATAAGTTGTAGCCCGTGTTACTTGTGACTTCATTAATGGGCAACAGACCAGCAACCCAAATATTTAAGCGTCCTTTCCATGTTATTTTGCCCACATTAAACAGTTTATGTCACCACTTTCACACCAATCACATTTCAAGAGATATACATGCATTGCAGAAGAGAAAAATTTGCAGAAAGTTGACATCGCGTGACCACAACATCCAATTTGTAAACAAATGTAACATGGTCTAGAGTCTTGAATTTGAGAGGGCGCTATATTTGCTGATCACGCGCCAAGTCAGGACCTAGATCACGGCTGGAGATGTGCTTGAACATTTTTTTTGATGAATACCCATAATGAACAATTTCACGTGAGAGGAACACACATAGGCATGAGCACAGAAAGTTGTTGAAGAAAGTTTAGAAATTTTTGCAAGTTTTTTTATCAAGTTACAATCTAATTGTCACTGGTCGTCCAATAAGTCAATTAAAGGTTTAGTGACGAGCTCTTGAAATGAAATGTAAGAGGAGGCAACCAGTGTTCCCTCTGGTTAAGCTGTGACCTGGAGCCAAATTGACCTATCGGCATTTGTGAGTTAGCCACGCCCCTTAGATAACCATATGGATTTTTTGTACGCTTAGTTTTGTTTGTCTCAGATGTTGGGTGTTCTGCGTCCATTGTATAACATGTAATTGGACAATATTTCACAAGCTGCGTTCACGCGATAGGTCACTTAGAAATCTGTGTTATTTTTTGTCCTGACAGATTGAAGAGTGGCGTGAAGACAACCAGCTGTCCAGGGTTCTCATGAACCACATCGTTGGATGCACTGCCTTCCTGGCACCCACGGATGACATAACCACGTCACTGACTACACTCTCTGCCCAACCAATTAATGTCATGTACTCTCACGTAAGTCGGCATGTTTCGCAGCAAAAAGTCTACCCCAAACTTCACAGGAGAGGAATTTCAGAAATTTGAAACATCCCGGTTCAAAAATCTTTTGAGTCTTCTGACCAAGAAATATCAGTTTGATTTCTCAATTTTTTTTTGAAGTGTGCGGTGACTCCTTTTAAAATGCACCTAAAAAAATAGAAAATCTTTTCAACATGATCTGGAAATATCAATTCCTTAGAGAGTGGAGTCACAATAAGCCATTTGCGTGTTAAATTTGAATAAAATCTGGAACGCTGACTTAATACAATGCTTTGCACGTTTTAACCTAGCATTCTCCCGACCAAAGAGACTGTTACTATATCACGTGATTCGGGGCAAGCCTTATGCTAGCAACCCCCAGCTCCGGCATAGTCTGGTGTCTTTGTGCCATTCTCACCCATTGTGAACAATGTATTGGTGCTGAGCGTCTGTTACGTAACTACGCAAGAGCTTGCCAAGAATCATGTGATTAGCAACAGTGTCTTTGGTCTGGAGAATTCACAGTTAAAATGTGCCAAGCATTCTGAGCAAGTCATTGTACCAGACGTTTTTCAAATGTAAATCCCAAAGGTTATAGGTTACACGCAAATGGCTTATTTGATCTTCTTCATGTTTCATATTTCCTTTTACAGACGCAAGGCCTGACCGTGAACAGTGAAGCGCACGTGACTGCGCCCAACTTTCTGACCAGCAACGGAGTCGTACATACCATCGACCGAGTTCTTGTGCCTGGCTTGCTGGATCCTAGACCTGATTATCTTGAGGTAAGAAACATCAGGCACAAGTCTTGGTCTGAAATGTCCGAATGTTAAGATGGTAGCACCATGCAATATGCTTTGTTTCATGCTGCCCTTCCATATGTGTGCTTTCAGTCCATTTTGTGTTCGTTGCATTATTAAGCCGATTCTAAACTGCAAGCCTATACTATTCAGCTGATTCGCTCATAATTTGCAGCCATCCAAAAAGTAACTGACTTAATTATTGTTGAAAAGCATACTCGGTTTAAAGATAGCAACGGGACTAAACTCCCTGTGAAATTATCTTTCTGGCCAGCTGTCATTTTGAAGAAATCAAAATTTCTGTTAGTAGTTCATTTTTTTATTCGGCGAAGTGCGCACAAGCGTTGACACGACGCACACGCGCCCGCGGTTTCAATAATTCGTCGCGTAGCTGCAATCGGCTCAGTGAGAACGTGTCTCAGACCCTGAATTCAGGCCCAATTCAGAACATGACTCAGCAACTTTTGATTTGAAATGGAGATTCTAGAATATTGTTTTTCTTGGAATATACAGCATTCACTGAGCTGAAAGTTCATGAGGTTAGTTGTTTAGCACCCTTCTTTAGATTTTGAGCACTTTTGTTGGTTCGAACGAACATAATGCACAAATTGCAAATGATGGACTGTACCGTTAAACGGGGTGCTGGGAAGGACTGATCTCCTTCACAAAATTTTTGTGAAGGAAGCACAGGCACGCAGAGCATTGTGGAGAACTAACCTCCTCATCTAATGCACATACATTCTTTGTGCACGTGTCCTGCGCAGGAGGAGCCGTGTTAATGTTCAAACGAATTCTATCTAGTGAGGAATGGAAGAAATTGCATCATACATCCAGAAGAAATTAGTCCTTCCCAGCGCCCTGTTTGGGTCAACGGACCCAAATGGACTGAAAAACAAGCATATGTAAAAGGCAGCTTACCCTTGTGTCTCAGTTTTTTACTTTCAAGATACTTAATTAGCTGGGCCTGTGTTTCAAGCAATATTGCCAAGTATTGTGCAGCTTTAAAAGAATAACTTTATTCTTGTTGCATATATCAACCTCTATTGCTCTTTTCATGTAATTTTGAACAAAGAAATTGACTGGAGTGGGGTTTGAACCTATGACCTCCGGATTGCCGTTCCGGTGCTCTACAAACTGAGCTATCCAGCTCTTTTCTTGTGATACGAATGGACTCGGAAAGTAGTCTAAACTTGCAAACTTTACAAATTTTACATCCAATTGTTCATATTTTAATTGGGGTCCCGGGTTCTCAAACAAGCTTTACAGTTTGGTCTGGAATACAAGTAGAGCAGGCATGATACCAACTTAGAATTTTACAACCAAGTGAATATTATAAACGGTGCACTTTGAATTTGTTGTATTAGCACAATCAACAGAATTTCCCAACTATCCCACTGACACAAAACACAAAACATCAGTGCCAGACTAATCTCTCACACTAGTAAACATTCTCACATCACTCCTGTACTAGCAGATCTCCACTGGCTTCCAGTATCATACAGAATCAAATACAAACTTGGCCTATTCGTGTTCAAAATCCTCCACAACAATGCCCCTGAGTATCTCATCGACCTCATCCACCCGTACTCAACAGCACGCACCGGACTCCGCTCCAGTGAGCTCATGATGCTTCATGAGCCCAGGACCTCCACTCTTTGGGGTGACAGATCCTTTACTGCAGCGTCAGCCCGAGTGTGGAACCAACTCCCTCTGGCTATCAAATCATCTCCATCCATCACAACATTTAAGACAAACATAAAATCTCACCTGTACAAACAAGCTTATTCTCACAACACACAATCCTAACTTGACTTCCTCCTCAAGCGCCATGAGCGCCTTTTTTAGGTGGATACCGGCGCTTTACAAATGTTCTTTATTATTATTATTAACACCCTTCCAGGACCTACCCTTGGAGCTGGTAGCTCCCAACAGCACCTACAGCATCTTCATGGGCCTGATGAGCCACTCAGGCCTCCTGGAAGCCTTCAGCACGCGCATCTCCCTGCCGGTGACCATCTTCATGCCTACGGACGAGGCCTTCCTGGAGCTGTACCCGGGGAAGCTGGCCGAGCTGCGAGATCCCAGCAACGTGGAGAAGATGAGGGAGTACCTGGCCTATCACATCATACCTCGTCGGACGGTGAGTGTTGCAGCTTTGGTCTGTTGACTTAGGTTTGACTTCAGTGTTTTCTGCTGACAGTCTGCAGACTGTTTTTATCCCCCAGGCTTTCAAGCCAGGCAGAGGGATATTGCGATAGCGTATTCTTTCTGTGTGTCTGTTTGTGTATGTGTGTGTGTTTCATTTGGTCAAGTTCACTGTAAGTTCACTCATCAATCTCAACCAAACTTGATCTGTGGTTAGTGTTCATGGTATCTGGTAAAGTGGTTAGACTCAGGCAACAGGTCATGACCTCCAGGGTTACTCTACAGGCCTTGGTCCGGTAGCCCATGATTTATGCCACTTTGTTTTCCTCTTGTGTCGTGAATGTTATTGCTTTGTAAGTAAAAGGCCCCTTTATGGCTTCACAGTTGTTGACTGTATAGTGATTCCATTTTGGTTAGGTACACTGAAAATTGTCCTTACTAACTGCCTGGATACAAACTGTTAGCATACCAGGGGGATCGCCCAAGTTTTACGTGCAGTATTTTTACAGCTTGCTCTTAGGATGACCAACACCTGTTTCAGACTGGCGTTCAAGAGCTACATTGAACCAAAATAGATTTCACACGTCAAAACATAATTAAAATCTTAGGAATAGTTTAATTTAGCACGACTCCAGAAAAATGTTTTGACTGCTCTAATAATGATCAATTTGTGAACAGATTCGCACCACGCAGATCGCTAACCACGGACTCCAGGGCACTACCTTACAAGGCTCCAACATAACCATTGAGTGCCAGAAAAATCAGGTCAGTAAAACTCATCAACTACGCGTGACATAATGTGATCAGATCCCACCAAATGAATCTCAAAGTCTATTTTGGTCATGTGAACATTTCACATGCATTAGAAAGAGCATACACAGCTCTTCATTGGAATATATATCACATCTTGATGATATATGTGGGTGAAAATGTAGACATTTTCTTTTAATGTCCATTATGACTTGTAACTCCAAACAAGAGACAAAACTACGGATATTTCTATCCCA
The DNA here is from genome assembly GCA_029964075.1 of Patiria pectinifera. Taxonomy (NCBI): domain Eukaryota; kingdom Metazoa; phylum Echinodermata; class Asteroidea; order Valvatida; family Asterinidae; genus Patiria; species Patiria pectinifera. The sequence continues at coordinate 33,681,047 of CM057149.1, read as the reverse complement.
CACAGAGATCATTTATGTTAATGCTAATATTTTTGTTAGTCAAATTAGGTTTTGCCCTTTACCGACGTATAAACACTGTGTACTCAGTGTGTTACCTCCCAAGTGAAAGTTGGAAAAAAATCACTCGGGTGGAACTCAACCCACGACCTCCTGCTTTCTAGTGCAGACGTCTTACCACTCGACCACCGAGCTAACGGGATCGGTTGGCTCTTTCGAATCTGATGTACATAGCAGCCGGTACCGCATTAACTATTCATAAGATGGAATTTTTGCTTTGGGGTGATGTAAATCAAATTAAGTTTTGCCCTTCACCGACGTATAAACACTGTATACTAAAATTCCATCTTATGAATATATTTGTTGCTTTTCAGGGTAGCATCCTCAATATGATTGCTAATGTTAAATTTTGGAAATCCTTATTATTGTACTTTTGATTGTGCTATTTTCTCAGGGTTTTTCAGTGAATCGAGACTCTAAGATTATCGACACGGAGACACCCTTTCAAGGTGGTCTGTTCTACGCCTTGGATATGGTTCTGGAACCCCCTAGCATCGGAGGCCGCTGTGATATCACAAACAACGTCACATTCTCGGTAACTCATCCCAGCAAATTTGTTTTTAACAATAACTGTTTTTTTTCTCCAGAAATATAACTACAGGAGAAGTATTTATTTATTTATTTATTTATTCATTTATTTATTCATTTATTTATTTATTTATTTATAACAGCCCTCATTTGCATGAAATGTGAAAGTAAAGTAAAAAAAAAAAAAATGTGTGTTGGGACGAATAATTCAATGACACATGATCAACAACCCACCAATCAGATGACAGGGATTTATTCAGGCGTTGTACAAAAACAAATATTCGAACTTGTATGCATAAATATAAGTATAGTTGCCATCAGACGCTCAATTTTTAATTTTTTTTTTTACCTTATTCAAAAATGTGCAGACAGAGTGTAATTCCTGCAGTAGAACCATCCAGTGCCCATTGGGATCTATGCCAAAAGTAAGTATTGAAAGAGACCCTCAAAACCCCATATTTGCCCAAAATATGTTTTAAATCATTTTACGAAGCTTTTTAAAGACTTTTTTCACAGTTCACACAAACGCGGACACAAAGCGATGTCAGGAATTGATGTCAGGAAACATTCGCTTCGAAATTTGCTGCAGTTGAAATGTGTCGGACAAATTCGCAGCGCGAATACTTACCATGATGTCACAAATTCGCACTTGCGTTCCCTCTTTTGCACCGACTATGAACCGAGCTTAACGGTTTTGGGGATGATTGTTACAATTATTGTTCATGTTAATTGCAGTAACACAGTCTGACATTATACTGACATCTGACGTCTGACCTATTTTCACAGGGCGACAACATCAACTGTGTGTACTCCGTGGGATGGTATAACTACCAGCAGGGCTGCCTGCGTCACTGCGTCCGGCAAGAAATGGAGCCACACTGCTGTAACTACCACTACGGCCTGGACTGCTTAGGTACGGGGAATGTTAATCGTAATATGTGACCTGCCATATCATAATGAGGAATAACCCCCACCTTTGACTTGCAAGTTATGTGCATCATGTTAAAGCGCAAATCATTAGCTTTCCAATGATACCACATTTATTTCTGTAGCTTAATATATTACAAAGATATGCCGCAGAAACTTCAACAGTGTCCCGCCAAAATTTGCCAGCCTCATTTGGAGAAAAACGGCTTTGAAGAAAGAAATATGCGTCGCGCTGCCAAACGCAGTGGAAAACGTTCTTCAGCTGACAACTTTTGGGGATATTTTGTCCCCAACAAAAGGCCATAATGTGAATCTTGGATACCTTGGCTACTCAAAAATATGAACAAACCAATATTGATATTGACATGATTTTTTTTTAGTGTATCCAACTTCAGGCGTTGATTATTCAAAACATGGTTTTGGGGGACATTCCTCACTTTGCCACAGTAGGTCACATATTAAGTAGAAATTCTAAGAAGAAGAAGGAATAAAGCCAAGATATAAAAAAAAAAAAAACTTCTAAACTTTTTTTAAATATATGAATTTTAAAGAGGATATGACTTTTTTAAGGAAAAATAACTCGATATAATTTCAGAAATTGCTTTGACATTTTGGGGGACAGTTTTAGAAGGTGTAGTGAAAGTTGTGGAAGATGTTGGGACATTCATCGGAGTTGTATATGTATGGGCAGGTTTGGAAGTCAGAATTGGGGGGGGGACTTTAAAAATTGTTAACTTTTTGGAATGAAAATCTGAAGACAGATATGTAGGTTGAGAAACATATCATGAAAGTCTGTGTGACAAACTTTAAAATTAAGTCTTGTTAATCACAAAAATGACCATGGAACGTAGAGAATCTTTAGTCTATGACTTTATCTTGAGAAGTCTGGAGAAAAAAAATATATCTAATCAAACCTGCCGAAAATTGAGTCATCTGTTCTTGCTCTCATCAGAGTGTCCCGGCGGTAAACGCAACCCATGCAGCTGGCATGGCATCTGCGACCACGGCATAGCAGGCACGGGACATTGTGTCTGTGATGAGGGCTACACTGGAGTGGCGTGTGAGCTGTGCCTACCCGGCCGATTCGGACCAAACTGCCAAGGTCAGGATTTCCCCCCCAAAAGAATCATACTTTAAAAGGGATGTTTCACTGTAAGGTTGACATTACCATTCTAGTTGAACCCCCAAAAACCAGGAAAACATGTGTCAACGTTTATTTGGATAGCTTGTGACTTGATTTGTTACTGGATGACTCTTAAGGGACTTGTTAGGACTTGTAAGGGGATGAACCTGTGTTCACAGGAATGGAGTGCCCATCTCTCTTTCGAAGCGATTGGACCAGACTCAAGTCCATGAAATGCTGCTGAAATGCTGCTGTGGGGGGATCGCCAGACCTCCTCCACAGCGAGTCTGTTGACTTCCCAGCATTGAATAATGCCGGTACCCATTTTACACCTGAACACCTGGGTTGAGAGGAGTAATTGAGGTAAAGCACCTTACTCAAGGACTTGTAAGGACTTATAATAGACTCAACTACAATACTGCTATCAATGTCCAACACTTTCTAGATAAGCACCGCAGAGGACGAAACGAGACAAAAAAACACAAATGTTGTAAGACAAAATATTTTACCCCACAAAATTTTGAGGTGTTACATGGAGAGTATCAAATATTTCACCAACTTGGATTACACTGATCATTACAAAATGTGACGAAGCACAACCATTGTTTTGGTCAGAAAGATATTGTAAATGGCTGGAAATATATTTCTGTGTATCCTGTCAACTGCCGTTGCCCTCAGTATTAAGCTTTGTGAGAAAAATTCTGAACAAAATAATTGATGAAATGAAATCGGATTCAAAATTGATTGTAAAAAGGCTTTCCTTTTGTCTTTGTTCATTCTCTGTCTCTTATATTTAATTATAACTCTGACTTACTTAGAAAATATGTTGAAATTATTGACTACTTCTTTTCCGTGTTGACAGAATGCCAGTGCTCCAGCCACGGTCAGTGTGACGACGGGCTGTCGGGCACCGGCAGCTGTTTCTGCGATTTGAACTACATGGGCACCACGTGCGAGACGCGCCTGCTTGTCACGCCGACGTGCGACCCGTTTTGCCACATCAACGCTCTGTGCCGGCCCGGCAACATGTGCGAGTGTCGCCCGGAGTACTATGGCAACGGTTACTCGTGCACAGGTAATATCTGTGGCTTCTGAAACTTTCTCAATCTGTCTGATATTGAGTCAGTAAACGGCCAGTGGCTCATTGTTCTTATGACCTTTGACACGGGGTCCAATACACATAGCAGCCAATCAAATTTATCAAGCAGGGAGGGTGCAGCCTGTCCTTATATCTAAGACCAGGTCTCCTGTTTTTTCCTCCCCAGCTTCACAGCTGTGAACACAACCATGAATTCCATGGGAATCAAAAAAATGTAGGACGGATTTACTAATTCAAAGGAAAGTTGTCTTTCAGAAAAGAAACATGTTAGAAATGTTCACAGCTACAGACCGGTCCTGCTGTCAATTATATTACAAAGGCCCCCATCAATGGAGAAAGCATTGTGCTAGCTATTGTTCAGGTAATCCATCACGGGGCAGATGCTTTGTACAACAATAACATGCACAATGGTTTCTCCATTGGAAGGGGCCTCATGTGTGTAAGGTGATCACTTATGTACACGGATTTGTCTGTGGGCACACAATTACGAAGCTTAACGTTTACTCAGTAACAGCCATTACAAGTTCATACTGTCTTTTGATTGGCTGAGAGCAAGTCACATGGTAATTGTCCCATAGAACACCTTGGGAGACAATGTTGACTTTAACTCTTATAGTTGGAATCTCTATGATACTTGAATTTTTTTTTTCATTTCGGAAAAAACAACGACATATTTTTTCTTTTTCACTTTCCTTCATTGCTGCCAGTGATCAACCAGTGTAGTTTTGACAATGGCGGCTGCAGCTTGTACGCCGACTGCACTCAGGTCAACACCGAGGTCACGTGCCGTTGCCATGTCAACTACGAAGGCGATGGTTACATATGCCAGCCCATGGATCCCTGCATGATGGATCACGGTGGTTGCCATGTCGATGCGACCTGCAAGCTGACTGGCCCGGTAAGTCTGTTGCTTGAGCAAACGAAGCCACTTCTTGGTGTTTTTGTCGTCTTGTATTGCATTGTTTTTAAACATATCTTAACCTCATTCAGGCATCTGGACACAGCATTTGCATTATCTTCGATGAACACTAATGACACGACCTGCCTTTGGCCAGTTTTTGAAACCCCGGCTACATTTGCAGCTTTGGCTTCAAGCTCCACTTCCCTCATTTCAGATCCCTGATTTTGGAAACATTCCTTTTCTTACTATAGGTGTACCAAATTGTTGAAAGTCTGTCTGTTTGGTTTTGAACACTTAAAGGCTTAATGGTTCCTGGTCCAGAGATTGGACTGATGCTGGAACCGAAGCCGAGATTTCAGAAAAGGCCTCAGGCGGGCATCATTGTCAAGTGAAGCATTAGGAAAGCAAACAATATAGTCAGGGATGTTAGGGCGTTATAGGGGCCGTTTGGTTCAGTTTCTTCCAAAAGCACCAAATTTGGCACAGATGTCAGTCATACCATACTATTTCGATTTTTGATGGGCGCCAAGACGGGCGCCCCACGGGGCCGCCATATTGGCAAAATCCAATATGGCCGCCAACCGGGTCAGAGGTCAATCGAACTAAACGAGCTAGAATCATAAATAATACCACTTTTCAGGTATTTTCGGGGTCGAGCAATCTGAATCTGATGTTATTTTAACGATTTGAGGCAAGACAGATGCCCCAAGGGACCGCCATATTGGCAAAATCCAAAATGGCCGCCACATACCGCAGTTAAAAACTTAACTAGCTAGAATCATAAGTAATACAACTTTGGAGGGGTTTTCGGTGTCAACGAAACTCAATCTGGGGTTATTTTAATGATTTGATGCCAGACGGATGCCCCAGGGGCCATATTAGAAAAATACAAAATGGCCGCCAGCCAAGTTAGAGGTCAGTCACAGTTAAAAACTAAACGAGCTAGAATTATTAATAATACCATTTTACATGGATTTTCAGGGTCGGAGAATCTGAATCTATTGTTTTATTAAAGATTGTATGTCACATTTTGCCCTAAAGGTCATTAAGTATTGGACTTATCAATAAAGATTACTGTTTGAACTATTTTCATTTAAATGAAAATAGTGACAAAGTGCTATATGCCGCTGTGTGCGTTTAAATGGAGCTGTTCATTTGTAGAGGACCTTGCATATAGAAACCTAGTGTGATTGCATTTCAACCTTCCTTTGCATGAGGCAGCCGCAGCGCATGAGAATGGCACATGTCACTGAAGCATCATTGAGAGTTGGTCCATCGTGCTAGTGATTGCCATGTACTGGTACCATCTTTGTGCCAGCCCCACACGATGAAGTCAGGAATTTCCTGCTGGACCGAGGTGGCCCGTAGTAGCGGTTGCTTTACATGTTCAAACAGCACGGCAGGTAGCTGGGATGCTTCCGACAAGCTGCTTCCATTAGTGAAGAAGCGATGTCTGGCCCCTTTGATACCTACAGTTGCACCACACCCCTTGTGCTCTGCATGAAATGGCGAAGCAAGTTGTGTCGCACCATGTTAGGCTTTGGAAGAAAGGTGGTGCCAAGGACTTTGTCAGACCGAGATCGGAGTAGATGCTTTGGACTAGTATGTTACTGTACTTTTCACGACTTCTGAAGCCCACCCAGATCTCCAATAGGCCAAGGATCTCCAAAACAAGCTTGAAATGATCTCGAAAGTGATCGCAGTGACTCGACTCTCAATCCTTCACTGGCTCAGTGGGTCGCATATCAAGTTACTCCGGTGCACCCATAAGATGTGAATGCAGCCTTGTCTAGGTATAGGGCGTAGCTCCCGATTTTGGCATGGGGCTTTGCCGACTCGTTTGCTAGCACTGAGTTAATTGTATCCCAACCAGGTGAGGATGTCACCATCTGCAAACTTGTTATGATGTGTCGAAGAAGTCAAGCTTGATGAGCCCGCCTCACTGCAGGGTTCTCATGCAAGAAATAGATATTTACGGTTTGGGCATATCACTGGAACTCACCAAGTGAGAGGTTGCCCTGAGCCATGGTTATCTGTGATCAACATCTTGGGTGGTGAAGACAATGAAACGACCGTTGGTTGATAGCTCCACCCATCCTCAGCATGGCGGGCACACACCACGCGCGCCTATACATCCTTACAATAACGTAGGACAATTTTCTCGCTCCAATCTACGATTGTTTCTGTGGTATGCGTAGAAATGTCAAACTATCCGACATGTGCCAAAAAAGGCCAAAAAAAAGTCTCCGGTTTCTGGTATGGAGCTTGCCCCAAAAAAGGTGCGGCGACGCGGCTTTTTTTTTTTTTTTTACCTTTTTTTTGGGGGGGGCTTCAAAAGTCGGCTGATGACTGCAAATGGTGCCCGACTAAACTCCAGAGAGGCCACATAAATCTTATTCTCGATCATAACCCCTTCTAAAAACACGTTAAAATTGTGCAGCAGCAGAATATCAGTCAAACCAGTGAGTTTGGCGGTTTTGAAACATCATCTTGTATTGAAAAAAAAACGTTTTCATTTTGCCGACGCGCATGGCTACGGCGACGCGCGCGCATACCAGAAACCGGAGACTTTTTTTTTTGGCCTAATGGGAAAAGGTTTTTTTATGGAATGACGCACCAGAAACACCAGGTTTGACCGGAATGATCTCGAGTGGTAAACTTGACATCAAATAATTAAAATAACATCAGAATCAGACATTTGGACCCCCCCCAAAAAAACCCGTTGTATTGTTTTAACTGCGAGTACCTCCAACCTTGGTGGCGGCCATTTTTTCTCTCAAAAATGGCGGCTCCTAGAGCATCTTCCTTGCCTCGAATCATTAAAATGACATCATATTTAGATTCTGTGACCCCGAAAACCCATAAAAGGTGGTATTATTTAAGATTTTAGCTCGTTATTTTCTTAATTGTGATATATGTGGCGGCCATTTTGGATTTTGCCAATATGGCGGTCCCTTGGGGCATCTGTTTTGCCTCAAATCGTTAAAATAACATCAGATTCAGATTGCTCGACCCCGAAAATACCTGAAAAGTGGTATTATTTATGATTCTAGCTCATTTAGTTCAATTGACCTCTGACCCGATTGGCGGCCATATTGGATTTTGCCAATATGGCGGCCCCGCGGGGCGCCCGTCTTGGCGCCCGTCAAAAATCGAAATAGTATGGTATGGACGACATCTTTGCCAAATTTGGTGCTTTTGGAAGAATGTGAACCAAAATATCCCTAAGACCCCCGACTAATATAAATATCACCATGATTTCCTTAATTGTACAGGGTGAGTGAAAAAAAAATGAAACCCATATAGCAGAACCAATTTTTAAATGAAGTTTTGCCTGTAGCACTTTCAAAATCCAGGATATGAAAGCCAAGTCATTAAGCTATCTTGTAGTACAAGAATCAATCAAATCACTCATGTACTTTTCAAGTTACGGAATTTTGAACACAAGCACTGTTTTAAAAGTTCTGTCCACAGATCACATTTGGGTTTGGTTGTTTTTTTCACCCTGTTTGCTGTTAAGATTTGAATCATGCTTGTTTGACACCTGCAGAATTCCCGATCCTGCACCTGCAACCCCCCTCTTGTGGGCGATGGTATCACCTTCTGCACAGTGCCTGCGGATAGGCCCAGGTCAGCCTGTTCCATTGACAACGGGGGATGTCACGAGAACGCAATGTGTTTCGACAACTCAGACAGTCCTGGTAAGGGCAGCACCAAATCTGTTTTGAATTCTTGACTTAGTTGCAGAATTCGGGACTTTTTTTACCTTGAAAAGGCTGGCCCCATCTGCTCCGTGCACTATCAATTGAGGGTGCTGTTTTGCATGGCAGTAAGGTTCACCAAAATATTTGTTGGAGGTGTTTATTGCTTTTGTGTTCTTGTCGTGAAAAGAATAAAGATACACTTAAGGTTAGCTCAGTGTGTCTGGTATACACTAATTCGGCGACAGTCATTTTCTGTGGTGGCACCAGGTTTGCGCGAGTTGCGCTGAGGTAGTATGCACGCACTCTGCTTTCCTCCGACCAATAGCGTTACCAAAATGCATGTGCACCTTGTCCTAAAAGATGCATGCAGCGTTCCCGTGAGTGTGCAGAGATGAAACTTTTCCGATTTTAATCGGAAATCCGACTTTTTGAATTTTCCAACGAAATTTCCGATTTTTTTACAGTGTGTCCCACAAAATTTGATTTTGTAACGATTTTTTTACAAAATGTCATTTTATTTCAATCATAATTTCGAAGAAAAGTCGATGAAAAGTCGATGGAAATGGCATGTTAAAATCATCGTGAACGTAGTTTTAATCTCTTTCACCAGTCGTTATTGGAGTGTTTCAACGGTAGAAACACAGGGCATAACACTGATCGGTACCTTCTCCGGCTGGACAAAAGGTTGAACATTGACAGGTGACATGGAAAAATCACTGTGGCGCACGTGCGTGCGAATATGCAATGGTACCGCTGTACCGTACCGTCCGCTAGCACATGGCCGGTCGGGAACGGGTAGCTTTGTGAAAGATCCAGTGGATAAAATCATTATGTTGTGCGATTTTCAGAGGTTTCAGATTGAGTTGTACAAAATGCAATGCTTTAAAAACCGTGATGATTATCTCGAGGATAGCGAAGAGAGCATTAGCGAAACATTTCACTGGCATTTGTTGGAAGAGTAAGACGATAATGCCTGATTTTTCCCCACGTATGGATGAATGCAAGTGGAGCAATGGAGTTGTATGGTTGAATCATGGCCCTTGTCTTTTGGACTTTTCCCTAGACTTTCTCAAGTAAGAAGTGAACTTCTTTATTGATGACTCCGTTACTCTAACCGTAATTCAGGCATTTTGTGCAATGAAAACACTGACCATTTTTTTTTTTTCATCGTAAAATTTTGTTTGAATCGAAAATAAAGCAGGATTTGGTGTCCGGAAATTGGGCATGAAGTGTATTGTGCATGCATGTACATGTGTTTAACTGCAGCGCGGCCCAGATTTCGGACACGTATTTTGTTCGGCCTATATTTTCTGATTTTTTTGCCATATGCCAGTTTCATCTCTGGAGTGTGGTACCTCTGCAGTAACCGCTGCTTATTTTGGTCGCCGGATTTCACTATAGATAGCAGAGCCTTTCTTTTGATTACTGTTAAGCTGTGTCTTAAAGTGGCAGTTTTTTGCTTCCAGACTGATTCCTGCCCCTTTCTTTTGATGTTTAAAATATAATGGAGGGACAAGGAACCAGTCTTTCTTGCTTCCACTTTGCTGGGTAGAATCCGTTCTTCACCTGTACCCATTTCCACGTGACGTGATTTTCTTTGATGGAAGGAGAAAATGGTCCTGAATAAACAACAGAACTTTTTTCTGGTCACTTTTCTCTGATAGTCTTCAGGAGAAAAGTCAGATCACACTAACCTCAAAACAACGAGTTTCAGTCATAGATAATCCCTTCATGTGGTGTATAAATGCTTCAAGAAATATTTTATCCAGTCTGGCACTGCCAAAAAAAATGCCAAAGTGTTGTGAATTCAGGTAAGCACATACTGGGAAGCAAACAATTTATCTGATACTTTTCTATTTTATCTGTGGCTGCAGTTGGGCCGCCTTCAGACTCTGACCGGCCCGACCCCCACCGGCCCCAGCCATCCCCAACTCGCCCCGCGGGAAGGACTGAGCTGGATAGGGGAGGGTTACCCCCCGCAGTGACCTGTAAATGCAAGCCTGGCTACGTGGGTACGGGCCTGCTGTGCAACGGCAACGCTTTCGAGACCCTGGGTAGCTTGAAAAACCTCTCCATTTACTACCACGTGAGTATTTCTGTGAATGCTACCATTCTGGTGGTATTGTTCATTGTGTCTCATTCGCAGCATTTACTAGAAGGACCAATTTTTAATGAAGTTTTGCCAGCAGCTCTTTCAAAATCTAGGATATGAAAGCCCAACCAATGAGCTTTCTTTTAGTACAAGAATCATTCAAATCACTCATGTACTTTTCAAGTTATGGAATTTTGAACACAAACACCGTTTTAAAAGTTTGTTAAACTTCGGACTTACTTTGCAAAGAAGCAAATATTATGATCCGTGCTCTTAACTTTTTTTTTGAAGTAGCTAACTTTTCAATTAACTTATTTCCCCCTTAATCCAGGCTTTATTGCGTTATGCAAGACAGTATCCAGTAGGACTCAAGCTTGTTGACACATTAAAGAACGAGTCGTCAGTGTTGACACTTTTCATTCCCATCAATACAGCCGCATTAGCCAACACGGTAAGTATACTTTGCAGAGCATCTTTGTTTGTGTTTGCAGTTCTGTGCTGTTGCAGTGAGCAGTGTCCTTTTTACCAGAGTTAAAGTCGTGTCATCACAGGTCCTCACAAGTCATCACAAGTCATCACAAGTCAATCACAGGTCCTCACAAGTCCTCACAAGTCAGCATAAGTCATCACAAGTCCTCACAAGTCCTCACAAGTTCTCACAAGTCAGCACAAGTCCATCACAAGTCCTCACAAGTCCATCATAAGTCCTCACAAGTCCCAAGAAGTCCTCACAAGTCTTCACTGGTCATCATTGGTCAACACATGTTACCAGTCTTTCGCAAATCAATCACTAGTCATCTAGCCCCTAATCAAGCGACAAGCTTTATCCAAATAAATTACTTTGTTCTTCGTCGCCTGTTACTCAAGACCTGGCATGTTGGCATGGGCGCCGCAGTGCATAAAGCGCTCGCCTCCCACTGCTGTGGCCCAGGTTCGATTCCCATTTCGGGTCATATGTGAGTAGAGTTATTTGTTGGTTCTCTCCTGCGCCACAAGGGTTTTTCTCCAGGTTCTCTGGTTTTCCTCCCTCCGCGAAAATCAACACTTCAATCTGGCTGTGCTCCGTGGTGGACATGGGTTGTATGGCGGCTGCCCAAGTTGCCTTTACATGTCTTTGGCTCGACCACATTGTAGCCGCGTCCTTCGCAATTCAGCTTCTGCTGCGAGTAAGGACGATGAGCCCCCAAATTTACCTTTTTACCTTACTTTCATGGACTTGTGATTGACACGTGTTGTAATTCATGATTTGACTTGTACTGAACTGGACTACAGCCATACCCATTTTGGCACAATTGAAAGTTAACATTCAGTCAGTTTCTGCTTTAGTGTCTGCAGCATTATTGGGTTATTTTCTTTGTTTTCATGCATACCATTTGAATATATTTACTTGAAAGAAAGTCTTTTGTCAACAGTTGTCATGCAGTTTTAACGCTAAACATGCTGTGTTTGTTTTTTTATTAAGCATGTGACAGATGTTGACGGATTGTTATCATTTAAAGGAGGTATTGCCATAAAATGATTTGTATAATTTTGTTTCTTTCATCAGACTTTCTCCATCGGTAACCACATAGTGACTGGCAAGGCATACCACAGGGACCAGTTGGTATCCGGTATGTCCATGACAGCTTGGTCCAAGGGGAAACTGACAGTGAAAGTGTCCAGTGATAGGGTGAGTCTAGCACGGACCAACGTTGTGGCACTTCTTAGGCCGGGTCCGAAACAGGCTTCCAGAGCTACGTTTATTGTCAGTTGCTCCCCACATATTTTCAATGGGCGCATTCCTAGACCTAGCTCTAGGCAGCTGATTCAGATGCAGCCTTAATCAGGTTCGTAGCCAATCTGGAAATCAGAGAAATGTTGAAAATGAGCTTCCATTTTTCCAGTCAGGGAAAAATTCAGAGAAGTTGGGGGGAAAAATACCCAAACTCGGGGGAAAACTTAGGGAATTTGACAGTGACCCAGAACGGACAGGTTTTTGCCAGTTTGGCGTTTGTGCATCTTGTGCCATGTTTCCAAGTTGTGTTCATTGACTGACTGGCTATTTTTTTTTTTTTTTTTTAAGTCTTAATGCGGTGTGAATATTATCAGTATCTTAGTTACTTAGTTACGGTGGAATTAAGCCGTCTTACAAGCAGCTTTTCGGGTTATCCTTGGCTTTGTATTTACATGAAATACGTTCGTTTTTTATGCCATTGTATGTTTGTTTATTTTTGCCAAAATAAATAAATAAATAAATAAAAATAGTTGCTTTGCTGCAACCACCTCTTGACTTCCCAGCAACCTTGTTAAAGTGAAAATATTTTGGAATTTTGGAAATTTCTCAGGGAAATATCAAGGAAAACACAGTGAATTTTGTTTTCACCCAAAGGACGATACAGGCTTGTGCATATTCATATGAAAATGAATTGAAGGTGCTTTATGCTTTTGAACCACTGCGTACAAGCACTGTGTCCCTCCCACGACCCTCTCACAACTGATCACAAAGCATCATCTCCTGTCCGTACATGGCGTCCATAGAGGAACTATTATGATTGCCTTAAAATATATTTCACAGAAATCTTAATACAAATTTGTCAGTTTTCACGCCAAAGATTATTTTCGTATCTTGCAGAAAGTCACCATGATCAACAATGTTCCAGTCAGATTGTTTGATATTCCAACCACCAACGGTGTGCTCCATATCATCTCTGAACCCATTAGTGCTGACTACAATGAATTTGACTCGGTAAGTTCTATATTTTCCATCATCTCTGAAGCCATAGCTATATTTTCCATCATATTCTTCATATTCCTCCAATTCAGTATTTCTTAAAGTGATGATTTATTGACGACTGTGGATTTTTTTGGGGGGGGGTTGGGGGAGGGGGAAGGGGGCGGGTTAAAAACAATTTTTTTTTATGATTCCTGGAGTTTTCTTGCTGTCAAATTGTAAACAGAGCAACGTCATGGACCGATGTCATGGAGATGCTGAGCACATAAATGTACCAAGCATGAATTTCAATTTTCTAATTTACAGGAACTTAAATCCATCATGCCTAAATCTTGCGCACACGCCCAAGTGTGTATTTGCCTGTAAACGGGGATCCCATTTGTCCCGCTTTTGTTTATACTCAAATTTTTGAGGAAGACCTCCTATATGTTTTGTACACGAATCCAAATTGGGACCTCTCGGGAATTGGGGACCCTATTGTCTTCTTTTGTTCAACGTCCCCTGTTGAATGCAGAAACAAACTCACATACACCCATCTTTGTAAACACTGGCAATCAAGGACCCCCATTGTCCCTAATCCTCATTCCTTTGTTTGTACTTAACTTTTTTAGCAACAGCTCTCATTGGTTTTAAACAGGAATTTCAATCGTGGACTATCGGTCAATCGAGGACCCTTTGTTCGTGCCCTTACCCTTTTGTCCTAGGTCCACGATTGCAAAAATGTCTCTAAACCTGTTTTCCAGAGAGGGGAACCTAGTGTGGACGTGTGCAAGTCCACAAAGCGTTCCCGCTTCCTGCATCCTGTGGACCTCTTTTGTTCACAGGTCCACAAAGAGTATGTAAGGTTAGAGCACATATACTTAATGTTATTTTTCTGTCTGCTTTACCAATCTCCCACAGTTCAGCAACTCAGGAGTCGTGTCGATCAGTAAGATCTTTGCCGGCATCCTCATCACGGTCTTTGTCATCATACTCATCGTTGTCATCGGATTCGTAATCGTCATCAAAGTCAGGAGGAAACGGCGGTCTGGTTCCCGCCCTGTCATCTCACGCTACAGTGTGGTAAGTCTGTGTGAGATTTCAGTCTGGTGCCCAAGGGCTAAGATTGTATCTGGATTGAATATAATTTATCTGGTAGAAAGTTTTTTGCCAAACAAAATGCTGAAGTTTATAGCGAGTACAGGCCTTTGATTCTGTTTCATTTATTTGAGATTCTTGAGAATTTTAATGATGGCTGATTTTGTTTTGTTTTGCTTGAAAACCAACACTGAATTTAGCTGAAAACAGTTTTGTCCCATTGCTTTGGAAATGGGCACCAACTGTCAAAATTCTCACAAGGGTTGGTAGGCATTTAATTTCTCTGAAAAGATGTGTGAATTCTTTGCATCAATCTTTGTTGGTTGATTAACAGTGGGCTTTACAGTGACGCACATTGTGAGTGAATACATCCATCTTTAATATCCGTGCTGCAACATAGGCCACCTAAAACAATACGCGTGAAGGTCGCACCTCTTTTCATCATTTGATAATGTGTCACTTTCGTAACACTTGTATTAAAAAGAAGTTGTAAATGTCGGGCAGCTAACTTATAAAAGCCCATTGTGCCATGAACTCCCAATGAGCAAAGATAGTGACAATTCGGGAGATTTTCAACACAGGGCTGGATAGCTCAGTTGGTAGAGCATCGGCACGATATTCCGGAGATTGCAGGTTCAAACCCTACTCCAGTCTTGTTCCCTTTTCAACCTAATTTTGATTTAAAAAAAATTATAAACAGAATGGTGGCACAGAAGATGGCAGCGTGACGTTCAGTCGCAGCAACATCATACCAGAAGAGGAAGAAGATGACGACTCCGAGACGGCGTTCCGCAATCCTACTTACCACACCCGTGCTTACAACTCCACAGACATGGACAGCGACACCATTGGCTTTGCCGAAGTAAGTAGGACCGGCAAGTTTTTTTGTCTAACGTACTAACCTGAAGGGCGTCTTAAGGTAAAGATTTCCAAATTGAGTCCTAAATCAGATGTAGAAGATGGTGGTAGTTTTCAGATGCATTAATGAGCAATTTTCCTTTTGGGGACTGGGACGATAACAGCTCTTTCTCTATTCTCAAGTAACAGTGAAAAGTATCGTTCTTGCTTAAGTTTGTCGTTAACAAGTTGTGCAGTCTTAACATCGTAGAATTTGGGGGTTTTTTCCCCCAGTAATTTAATGCTGTTAGTTTTGGTACCCTTAAAGCAAGGTGCAAAACGGAGCTTTAGTTGAGTCAGTCACAAGTCCAATTGCAATTCTGTCACAAGTCAAGTCTCAAGCCAACCATCGGTTAAAGGCATATAGGATCATTTGCATTTGTTACACCCACCAAATTATCATCAAAAAGCTTTCTTGGATTGAAAATCATACTGGTACTAAACACCCCGTGAAATTATTCCGTCGCATTTGCTGCCATTTAGAAGAAATCAAGAAATGTGGGTGATTTCCAACGTTCAGTCAATTGAATGATGTTTGGAATAAAGAGTGCCATTGACAAAATGTGTTGAGCACTGTGGTCCAACGGTTATGGTGTTAGACTCATGTGCCGTGGTATGTGGGTTCAAACCCTGATGGGGAACATGGTGTTTGTGCCCTTGGGCAAGACACTTTACTACAATTGCCTCTCTCCACCCAGGAGTATAAATGGGTACCTGTGAAGGTAGAGACCAGAATGCGCTGATCTCGAGCTGCTGCAAAAACTGGTCTCATGGCCTGATGAACAGGGGTAATATTCCTGGAGCGCTTTGAGACCTTTGGAATAAAGTACTTTATAAGTACCATATCATCATTATTTCCAGATCAAAGGGTTGTGCATGGTTTTTCACTGTTTTCTCAAAAAGTGTAAAATCAACTGAAAGTTTAACAGGTTTATTTTTGAAGATTCTTCTTTGTATTTGAGTGGTGTTACTAATATTTGGTGAAACAAACAAAATGCATGAAAAGTAAATGATCCTATATGCCTCAAAATCATGAGTCAGATCACAGAAACGGGGTGAACGAAAGCAAAGACACGCCTTTGTCTCAGCTTATATGAATACTTGTTGCTGGACTTGAGGCTTAAGGCTGGACTCTTAGTTTATGACTTGTAAATGACTTGATGAGGAATTGATAACAACTTTGACAAGAGGTTGCTGTGTGTGATCTAACTGTTGTTTTGCCTGCCGCCATCTCCTTGATACCAACAGGAGGCAGTCTAGTAGTAATTCAGATGGCACGCCATCACGAGGTCAGTGTAAGGTACAAGATGTCTGGCACCACGAATCCCCACACATTCAGTGTGTGTCAAACCCCTCCCCTCCCCCACCCTGTGTGACCACCCGACTGCTGTGCTCCCTCCCTCTAACATATTGACAAGCTATTTTGCTCTTTTTTTCACCTAATGATAATGGATATCTTCATTCTTCCTACTCTGTTGTATTCCATCGTTTTCTCAGCTTGACTTCACCAGAGCTTACTAAACGGCCAAAACAGCCAGCGCCATTAACATACTTAACGAGTATAAGGTAATTAGCTAAATGTGTGATTTACTTAAGCATGCATATTGCAGGGAATATGTTTATTGCATTTCTGAAGCTTGCTTACAAATCCCCAATGAAGTTGTATTTCATTTTCCAAATGTTCGTGTTTCCTTTATATTGTCTTGAACTGAAAATGTTTCAGGATATGTTTTCAGGTTTTCTAAAAGTATTTCTGGTGAGACATAAACCAGGGTACAAGTACGGCCAGGAATGGAATATGGTAACAGGAAGGAAATATATTATGAAAAACCAATTTCAATCTCAAAAAAGCTATTTTTTATTTCTTTAGTAAACATGCATTGGTTTTTCAATCGCATGGCATGGATGAATAACATTTGATAATTAGGCCGGCATTTTGTTTATTTAACAAGTTTTTTTGGATGATAATACTTTCAATTTTGATTGAGTACATTTCCTTTTTGAATCGCACTAACGAAGTCATTTTTATCCCGTTCCAAATTTAAGTTGCAGTACTTGCCCGTCCTAGAAATCATTGCATGCTTACAGCAGGGCCCAATTTTACGGCGCTGCTAAGCACAAAAATTTGCTGAGTACAAAAAAAGACTGGCCAGAAAAGCGGGGCTACCAGCCAAAACTACATGTGATTTTCATGCTAAGCAAACAACAGCTGAATACTAATCACGGGCAATATACATCACGTGGAGTTTTGGCTGGTAGCCTGCTTTTATAAGCCAGACTTTTTTGTGCCAAGCAAATTTTTGTGCTTAGCAGCGCCGTGAAATTGGCCCCAGAGCATTACTTTACAAAGTTACCCAATCAGGTTAAGAATTTTGCATCATACATGTACTTACTTTGTGATTACTAATATTACAACTCTGGTTATTTATGAATTTCACATGGCATTACATTAACAAAAAACATTTTCCTAACCAAGTAAATGTGCAACTCTATTTGTTTGCAATAGACCTTTATAATGCTTCCGCCATTTCAGTCATGTTCCCTGTATCCAATAACAGTGCTCAATGATAATGGTTTTTTTTGTGCTTTGGTTACGTTGATTTGATTGGGGAAAAATCAAGATGGCCGCAACATGATAATGTATTGCTGTTTCAAGACTATTAACACTTATTTCAGACTTATTTCATTTTGAGTTTATTTTCAAATGGTTTCAATTTTACTCATACTTTTAAGAGAAAGACACAAATCATTCATAAAATGTTTAGAAATCATCTTTTTATTTTAAAACATTCATTTATTTTCCAGGTGCAGTTTTTGTTTTCAGTCAAGTCACATTTTATCATTTGGTTTTTTTATTTATCAGAATATTAAAGCAATATTGTCTTTGCAGCTCGGAAAAAAATGGCATATACTGGTACTCTTCCTTTAATTTCAGACAAAGACGTAATTTCCAACAAAGACGTAATTGTGCTAGTCAACTCACCAGATGCATAGACGGCTACAAGCGAAGACAAGGCCACTTCAGACTCAACAACACGTGCTGAACCAATCTCCGGCAACAACAGACAAATAAATATTGTGTAGTTACAATAAAGTGCATCAAGTACAGGGCCCAATTTCATAGCGCTGCTTAACAGTCAGCAGAAAAGGCGTGCTAATTATAGCAGAAAATCACGCTGCTGCTTAAGCACTATTTCATGGCGTGGACGTGCTAACGGTTGCGCGCGATAGAGTTTTCTATTGTTACGTCTGGGGTTAAGCGTGCTTTTGCTGTGCTTACTGCTTAACGGTCTCTATGTAATAGATTGAGGCTTGGTAAGCACAAAGTGGGCTGTTAAGCAGCGCTATGAAATTGGGCCAAGGGCTTGACGAGTGACAGAATTGTAATACAGGTAGTCACAAGGCAAACACAAGTCAACTGTATTACAATCGTGAATCAAGTTACAAGTCTAATCACAAGTTGGGTCTCAAATAAGAGAGGCAAAAATAGGCATTTGTCGTAAGACTTAGGTGTGCATTTACGAGTAGTACAGAAACCGGGTACCCGATTGAAAAGGAAAACACGGGAATCCGTTAAAGAAACCCAGCCCCAAAATTCAAATCCTGGTCGTTGCTGTTCAGATTGTTCATGAAGGTCCGCACGATAATAGTACTACATCGGTGCGTCAATGCAGCAAGATACAAGTGTGTACAGTAAGCTTTACAGCTTTAGGGTGTAAACTGCAACTTTCGGGAGTATCATAAATGTGAAATATGTATTGTTATCCCCATGTAGCCTGCTTGTCATTTTGAAAATTCCCCACAAATGACATTCAAAACCTTCTTTTTTCATTGTCTGAGAAGTTACTAAGTAATTTGAAAAGTTGGTTACGGGGACCCGATTCCATAATCTGGAACCGGTTCCTGACATCAACGGTCGGTACTCAGGTACACGATTCCAATGCACAGCCCTAGTAAGACCTGATGACTAGTGATTGACTTGACAGCTTGTAATGATTTTTTTTTTACAATTTTGCCTTCTTAATTCATTCTCTCTCCCACATCCCACAGCCCATGGTTTTCTTTTGTCCCCTCCCCCCTTCCCTCTAACCCTGCCCCTTCCTCCCCTGTTTTTAAATGTACTGGGTCTGCCACCACAGTAAAAACCCCAACATTGTTCTTATACATCGTGTTCTATGGACTGAACTGAACTTAATGGACATTTCAGGCCTCAGTTCATGCATTCAAAAATAGCAAGCATCTCTCGTCAAAAAGCCAAACTCAACTTTGTCTTCCCTTAAAACCTCCGTCATACTTTTTTTTAATGAAAATGTTTGTGGAACATTTTGTTGTACATTTGTCTACAGGTTCAAATATGTGTGCTGGTTGGAAGTAAATTTTGGGAACAGAATGTGTGACAGATGGATGTTTTCATGAGAAAAAAACAAACAGAAGAGTTGCAAAGGGAAATATATAATGTATTAAAAAAAAAGGTAAATATTGTTTTTTTTAATTGAAAATAATGACTTTTATACTGTGTCTGTTGCATTTATGCTTTGTAGCGGAAGGCATTGCGATTATCAATTGCCCAAATTGAAGGAGAGCGTAAATTTTCATGAGAGCATTTGTAATGCGCTTGTTTAAGTTTGTCACGTGTGTATGTAATTTTGTGCCCGTCGTATTAGGCAGAATAAAAGTTGGCTCACAAATATGTAGTTTAATACATGTATGCAGAAGACATACATCTCATTTCTTGACACTCACTCAAGTGAACTGTTAGTCTTGATGCAAGACGCTCTTAGCGGGGTAATTCACGAAAGACGGTGCAGCCTTTGTACCGCGCAGCAGAATGCATGTCACATAATTGTCCCGATAGAGGGCGGTCTGTTCCCATCGGCAAAGCTAACTCGGTCTACGAACCACACCCAAAAAACTATCCTGTGCGTGCTGAAACACCACACAGCTAAGGATGTCTTGAAACCAAGCCTAGTGAACTGTAATTAATAGAATTGGCAAAGAAAACCACTTTCCAAAACTTTTTCCATTAAGATTGTTTTTTGAATAACTTAATCAGCTCACTGATTTCTGTATATAATAAAAAAATGTTCAAATTATGCATAACAATTGTACATTCTTAATTATGCAAAACGTTGATTTGAAAAAAATTTTTTTTTTAGTATGTAATTTGTAAGCAGAAAATGCATGTATTAAATGATAGTTTTAAAGAAAACAAAAGTTATTGGAACTTGTTAAAAAAAAGGGAAAAAAACCCACCCATTTTTACTAGCATAAGTGTCACTGTATGTGAGAACTCAGCCTGATTTCATGAAGAACTCAGGAGCTGTTCAACCGTCGGGGTTACAAGAAAAATATATATATTTTTACGATCAAGTTTTTTTAATTGAAGTTTACTACAATTATTGGACTTTCCAGACAAATAACTTGGTTACTTTACAGTGTTGCATTTTCTGCCATTTTATCCCCTTAAGATTAATACTTTGGAGCAGAATTTAGATTTACATAATTGAAACATTCCCTGCATTCCCTGGTTATAGCTGATATGGATTTCCCTAGATTTGATTCAAGTCTGACTTCCTACTCAAGGGCGGATCCAGAAAACAATTTTTGTTGGGGGGGGGGGCAAAAAAATTGGTCCCCCAATAAGTGGGTCCCAAAATTACAGCATTTTTTTTATTGTCGATGCTCTGTGGTGCGATCTGAGGCAATTTTTGACCACTTAAATCAAATCTTTTTGAGGAAAAAATGGTGGTGTACGCAGTGCCTGCCTTTATTGCGACGTCACTTAAAAAAAAAAAAATTGGGTTCGTTTTTTTTTTTTGGGGGGGGGGGTGGCCCCCGTTGCCCCCCCCCCCGGATCCGCCCTTGTTCCTACTCAAACTATTTGTTGATCATGCACCCAACCTGTCCCTCTCTGGATTTGTTTTAATCACCATTTAATCCACTATATTTGCTGTTAGAAACCCACATGTAATAAGTGGTAAATAATACAAGTCGGGCTTTGTCTGGAGGGGAATCAGACTTGAAGCAAGTCTACCTGTACCCAGCTTCTTTTTATGATAAGGGCCGAGAGGATTTTTGGCCAAAGTAAAATCTGCATCATTCCTACAGACGTAGCATGCTCACCACATTGTGATCACAACCGCAAATGAAGCTACATTTAATTTGTTTTGCTCAGTGTGTTAAGTTTATGCTAATTTTACATTTTTTGTTGTTGTTAAATAAGTGCAATATTGAAGTTGGGTTTTGAAATAGTTACACAATTTTTTGCTGCTTCGCTTTGCATGGTTTAGTCTGCTTGTATGATTTGTACATTTCTGTAGTCTGATTCTTACCTTTTTATTTATTCTTTTATACCAAAGGTTATTTTTTTTTTTTAGATATGAACCTCTGACATTCAGTAAGAAAAGCCTGAATATTTTTTTTCACGGGACAAGTTATGTTGAAAAAGATAAAACCATGATGCTTTGGTTGTTGAAAAAAGTCGAAATTATATACATTTTTAAAATATTATGTACTCAGATTGTTATACTTGCTTTTGCAACAAACTATTTGTTTTCTTATTAGTAAAGCATGCTATAAAGGCTTTTTTATTTTTGCTAAAACATGCTAGTGTGTGTTGTACACGTTAGGTACCTTATATTATTTTTTTCTTCTGAAATTGGAAGTAGTTTTGTATAAAATGGCTCTTCTTCAAAAGTTGAAGGGAAATGCTTCCCTTGCCCTTTTTTCTATTACAAACATGTTGGGCTGTAACTTTTGCACACTTCAAAATAAGGTTAGCAGCATGTTATTTTTCAAAGGAGCAGGGTTCGGGAGATTGCTATGGCAGTAGGGTGGTTAAAACAGAGTCTTGCATTTTCTTACCCTAAAACAAAATGTAACAATTAAAGTACCTTTGTTAAAGTTAAAATATCTTGGTCCCTAGACTGCTCCTTTTCATCATTGTATCTGGAAGTTCCATTGATGGAAGATTGATTCCAATAAAATACAAATATTGAAAAAAACTACAAATACTTGCAGTAGACTATACTTTAAATATTCCATAAGGGCCCCCCCCCCCCAAAAAAAAACTATTAAAAGTCGTCAAACTAAAACATTCCACTTTGGTCTTCACAATTAGCCTGGCTTCAAACTTTACTATAAAGTGCCAATTGCTAATCACATAATTTGTGGGGAAAAAATTCCAATTATGTAAATAATTAATGTTGGTGGTTAGTCATCCTAATCACCTCTTGGTTCCGCCCTCGGTATTTTATCTATAAAATCACACGAAATAAATTACATTAAGCAACAGTGATATAACGTCTTTTAAATACTAGCTGCTTTATTACATACAGTCTATGTACATGGTTTACACAAGAGGTTTACCTCCCTAAGACTTGGCACACAATTCAAATTAAAATGCCTGTTGATTTCAAGCGGATGTAACACGACTGTTATAACTCCTTATTGATGTTTTCTTTTAAACATTTTTATTAAAACACTTCTTCATATTTATTAAAAAACACTTCTAGAAAATAAAGATTCATAGTGCTTCCCAAAATTGCTTGATAATCTTGGAACAAACCTCTTCAAAAACAATTGCACATTGAGTTACTATAAAGCCACTGGTGGGTCACTACAATCACGTCTTAAATAGGTTTCGAATTATACAAGTGAGCTATACACACACAAAAATCACACCAGAAAGCAATCAAGTTAAAACAGTCTAATTGAACCGTAATGACCATCTGGTTCGAGTAATGACTATCCGAACCTCGTTCCCAGATCCAGGTTATTCAATTTTAAATAGTTTACCCCTGAAGCGAGTATCTCATAGTCTGATTGGTTACCCCTAAACAGGCAATTGATTTGCATCATGTACTTCATGATTTTTTTAGCAAGTATAGGCGGGCTCAAACATCTGGGAATTTTTGTTTACATTAGCTTATGTAGCTCACAGACCTATTTTCTTGAAACTCAATGGTTCATGAGACTGGAGTGCTTTATGGTTACACATACCAACCGATGAAAACTGGTGTGCAAATGAATAGATTTTTTCATCAGATGACGTAAACCCACCCATTAATTTGCTTAGTATAATTTTGTGAAAACATTGTCGTGTGATTGTATCTTTAAATTTACGTTATATGTATTATTTGATTACCTAATCCAAATTATTATTATTATTATTATTAAGTAAGTCAGTAAGTAAAGTAAGTCAGGCTAGTACATCAGGTTCGAACCAGTGTTGTAGTACTCGTACTCAGTACTCGTACTCGAGTACTACTCGAGTACTTTTTTGGAGCACTCGTACTCGTACTCGAATGTCAAAGTACTCGTATTCGAAATGACGGTACTCGTACTCGGGCAGCAAAGTACTCGTACTCGAATAGCAGTACTCGGGGGAAATGGTATAGCTTGACTTTACACACCATGGCCTTAATTTATCGATACTTTCAGTTTGAAATGGTTGATTGGATTGTAGAGAAATCGAAGTTTCCTGATTTTCCTCTGTGCACGTCCAGACAAACACAACAGCTAGCCGTTATTGGGTCTGCATATCGGTCTGACTGGGTCTGTGCCAATTATTACGCACAATCAACCATTTGCCGTATGGCCGTATTCGGAATACAAGTACTTGTGTCACGTTCGATGTAGAGCTTCAAAAGGTTTGCATGAAAGGTTTTCACTTTCCCGTTGACATCTAGACGGTAGTCACAGAACCCAACCTTCGCGAGCACTTCGAATGGGCCTAAAGTAAAGTACTCCTACTCGTACTCGGAAGTATAAGTACTCGTACTCGGAGACCTGTTCTTGTACTCGGAGGTACAAGTACTCGTACTCGTACTCGGCTACCTAAGTATTAGGTACTTAAAATATCTTGGAAACATGGAAACTCTATAACAGTATTCCACGTTTCCATGATAGCCTATCACGGAATTTTATGTTTCCGTGATACGCTATCACGGAATTCCATGTTTCCAAGATATTTTATCTCAGTATTTTATGTTTCCAAGATTATGTTATCACAGTATTCTATGTTTCCAAGATATTTTAGCACAGTATTCCATGTTTCCAAGATAGTTTATCTCGGTAACGCATTATAGTAACGCCGATTTTCATACACGCTTCCATATTAGTAGACTGACACTGTCTGGCATTGTGCATTGTACTTTGAACTCGCAGCTTAGCCCAATCAATGCCAAATGGAAACTTTATTACGGGTCATGTTGTAGGTCAAGTTGGAGTAGGCATACGCGTGTGCAAATAATCTGTAATGATAATAATCACATTTATACGGGACTAAATGGAAATTCCCTGCATTGTGAGGAGTACGCAATACAACGGCAGCAATAACTCAACAATATCACCGCGATTTCTTCGTTTGATATGAAGCCCGGGAAGGGACAGGGTGGATTTTGTTTTTTGGGAATTTCCTAATTCGTTCGCACGAATTACTAATTGATTCGCACGAATTGCTAATTCGTTCCCACGAATTACTATTTCGTTCCCACGAATTGCTATTTCGTTCGCACGAATTACTAATTCGTGCGAACGAATTAGGAATTCGTGCGAACGACATAGCAATTCGTGGGAACGAAATAGTAATTCGTGGGAACGAAATAGCAATTCGTGCGAACGAATTAGTAATTCGTGCGAACGACATAGCAATTCGTGGGAACGAAATAGTAATTCGTGGGAACGAAATAGCAATTCGTGCGAACGAATTAGGAATTCGTGCGAACGACATAGCAATTCGTGGGAACGAAATAGTAATTCGTGGGAACGAAATAGCAATTCGTGCGAACGAATTAGTAATTCGTGCGAACGAATTAGCAAATGCCAAAAAAAATTCCACCCTGTTCCTTCCCGGGCTTCATAGTTTGAGATCCATCTTAACTCTGGGATAATCGACTTAGAATAATATATGAAACACTGAGCCGACCATTATACGAACCACATGTGTTGTTGGTTTTTAACAAGGAATATGGTAAGTTCCAATCTAACGTACCACCTATTATTATAATTATGCGCTGTTGGAATTAGAATTTTAGCAAAAATGAATATGTGACCAACTGAGAAAAAATGACGAATGTCCTCGAACCTTTCATTTGAGTAATTGACGCCTGAAAATAGTCTATGGAATGGCCACTTTCACTCAAGCGTCCATCATATTCGCACAGATTCGGCGATCAATCATGCAAAACAAGTCTTGATATCCAGATTCTGGCCACTCAGTGGGTGTCTTCTATCGGGAATTCCGTAACCAGTTGTATTACAACTTAGCATCCAAATTGACCAGTCAACAGCTTAGACCACATTTCTGATCGAAAAGACGTCACAGTTTGTAAAGTCGAGTCCGATTGGCTGGCGCGCGTGGTCGCATGAAATGTGCACGCTACGATATCGGACGTTCATGGTGTGTGTGTCTCTGTCCACGTGAATATCTGATCCTCAGACTAGCCTGATGTCAGATATACTGGATCTTTTTTTTTTGTAAGTAGCCAAGGTATCCAAGATATGCCCAGCAATCTCCGGTGAGAATCGTGTCATAAAGGTATTTTCCGTCAAATTTTAGACGTTGGTCATTGCAAAACTTGGCAGGTGCTTTCATACTCAGTGTACACTGTAAACAAATTCCCGTAAATTTTACATTCGAAAGTCAAGGTGCCAGCCTTCTACTGTATTTTTTTCGGTTGAAACGTAATTGTTTCATTGATAAACAATATGTTTTGCCGTGAAAAGTCTGAAAATACTGCCACTTTTTACAGGCACCGTATTTTCGGAAAAAAAAGACGGAAAATCATAATTTTCCCCTTATCTAACCGTCATTTGAAAAGTTTTGCCAATTGATTATTTTGACGAATTTTGCCTGTCCGTCATTTTGAACAGCTTTTCGAGTTGTATCCGTCGTTAATTTTTAGCCTGTTGACATAGCCTATTTATTTATTTATTTGTTACATTTCTTTACCTAGGGTATGCCCAAACAGTTCCATTGGGGTCCTGCATACACTTCAAATGATTATATACAAATGTATACAAGTAAATGCATTACAAATACAATACAACACAAGGAATTTACAGCATAACTACAAAAGAATATACACTGTACAAATGGAATACAACACAATCAAATAAAATAAAAGCATACGAGATTAGTGCAGGATTGTAGAGCAACTATTGTACATCCTTGCAAAGAAACATTTACAGTTTGAAACGACATCGCTAAGGTGTTCCTGGTAGTAACGAAGAATTTGGACATTTCTTGTCACATCGGTAAAATACAGTTATTTCTTCTTGTGACATCGGTACAATATGGTACATTTCTATACATTCGCTGATTACGGGAGGGGCAAAAATCAGTGCATGCAGACGCTATTTTAATTATTTTCACACTTATTCCATCTGGACCTGTTGCTTTTCTGACCGACATTGATGATATTTGCTTTTGAACAAAGTCTTCTGAAATCTCGGACAGTAAGCATTTTACATCAAGTGAATGATCTATAACAAAAGAGCGGATATTATCGCCCACTACGAGTTCACATGGAGGGGCATTACTGGCCATACGTGTTCCGATTGTTGAAAAATGTTCGTTAAATGCATTAGCAATGTCGGTCAGGTCATCTACGAATTCTCCATCTTAGGAACGAATAGTATTGGATCAATTTTCTGTTTGTTGGGAAGAACCTCTTTTAGTTTTTTTTTCACATAATCGATGAGTTGCCTTGATTTTCTTCCATGGTTGATTGAAAGTATTCCCTTTTCTTGCTGTGGAATTTTTTGAGTAGTCATGTTTCACAGCTTTTTGTATGCGTTCCAATCATTCTGTGAGCCTGAACATCTAGCCACTTTATTTGCATGATCTCTCTGTCACACACATTTTAGAGCTTCCCATCGAGCCAAGGCAACAATGCACCCACGAATACGTTTTGATTTCATTGGTGCATGGTGGTTAATAATCCTTATTATATAACTGACATACAGATCCTAGTCATTTGATTGGTGGAACTCACATCAAATGACATTCGTTATTGCTCCCATTCACCCCGCGGCTAAAAATTGTACTATCCGCCCATGGGGAATGGGAAATACTATTCAACAGTTAGGATCATGACGCGGTATTTGTGTGCAAATGCATGCTGGTGTGAGCGTTCAGCGTTGCGCGTAGCGCGTATTGTTCCAAAGAGCCAGCGCTACAGCGTTAGGTTCAAACATTTTCGTGATGGGGTGGTTTGGAAGAGAAAAATAGATTTTCCTTCAGTTTTGTATTGAAAAAAAAAAGGTTCAATTATATAAAATGACAAGGATCTATATGTCAGTTATATAAAACAAATATTGAGTGGCTTTATAGTGAAATGGGAGGAATATTATCGCTCGGTAAAATCTGGACTTTTCCAGTTCACTCGGGTTCGCCTCGTGAAATGGAAAAGTCCAGATTTTACCTCGCGATAATATTCCTCCCATTCCACGCTGAGCCACTCAATATTTGTATACTATCACCCCGCGTCTTCATACGCGCGCGTGACGCGCAAAAACCAGGGAGGTACTATCCATAGATATAGAACTTAAAATGATATCACACACCTAACCTCGTCCCCAGAGTGTCGAGCAGTACGCGCCCACCACTACCTGCTCTCTCACCCTGGTATTGGATTATTTGCATGTGCAAAATTTGTGCACACGTATGCAAATGAGGAATAGTCTGGTGCCTGCGTGTACGATACATTAGCGTTTGTTTTTGTATGCGGTGTCTGTGGTAAAAACACAATCAATTCGTCGCGCCGTGAGTACGAAAACACGATTGTTTTCGAAGTTAAATGTTACAATCTTATCCCGCAAATATGCAATATCAAATTTCATATCAATATGAGCAAATTGGAAAGGAAAAGAGTATTTTTGAGAAGGCGTGGACGTTATAATTACAATGATCGTGAAAACTCGTAATGCACGTTGGAAATAACAACACCAACTACACGATATAAATCCATTACTAACCAATGGCGGTATCGAATCAGGATACAGGAAGATAGTTTCTTATTCAGGGCTTACTATTGAAAACGAGGTTTGAAATCAAGTAAGCACTGGGGACGAGGTTGTCACACGCCTGGGTCGCAGCCATTGATCTCCATTAGTATGATCAATGGTCGCAGCCTTAGATTTGTTCCAGTACTGTGTTATCTCTTTACCAACGACACATGTGCTTTACGTGCGTACCGTGGAGAACACCAGTGAGGACCAAAGATCCTAAAGCGCCGTAGGCGCGGCGCTATAGGATCTTTGGTGAGGCGCTCTAACACAATTTTGCTGGGTAAAAAGAGATTCTATGTTATTGGAATTATTGAGTAATTTATTTCAATCTACAAAATAATTAAGGACTGTAAAAACGTAAATGTCATTTTCAATTGTAGCATGATATACATGTAAATGTCTACTTTATTCCAACATTCAGTTACATATGCTGTAAAATTAAATGGATATCACTAGGATTACATTTATTTTAATTTTGAACAGTTTAACATTCGTGGATTGCATTAAAAAGTCAAATAAAAGACATGAAATGACAAAGAAAGCCTGCGTAAAAGCCATACGGAGACGAAAACAAGAGTCTGCGAGAGGTTCGCGTTTGTTGAGTTACAAACACAGAGTAGTCGGGCAGACAACCATTTCATTAGAAACTGCCCTGTTATTAGTTGTGAATATCTTAATGTCAAAACAAACGATTAAGCTTTCCTGTACAACCAACTATTTTGTTCAAATAAAATGCATCTTTTAGGGTATGATAAATTTCAGTATACATTTTAGGTACAAGTTCATTTTTTCCCAGTTTGAAAACGTCATCAGTCCAAAAAAGGAAAGGAATACTGATTTAGCCGGTAGAGGAAACCAGTTAACAGAAAGTTATAATAACGCATTTTAAAAAAGGGACTTCAAAAAGGCATACCCTTATTTCTCATTAATTTTATAAACTGCTGCTGAGCAGTTCCGGGAAATTGGACATAAAAATTGTAACAAAATTAAGCTAACAAAATTGCCATTTTGAGAGAAAGTTGCTGCAAGCAAAGAACAAATTCATATGATTTCATAAGATTTCTATTAGAATGAGAACGCTGTAAAGCCAGATTACATTATAGAGGAACCTGGAAACGTACACTCACGAGGCCCGCTTCAATGGCAAAACCATTGTGAACACTGTTACACAGAACAACTGCACTGTGGCAATTTATCTTTCGCTGTAAAGGGGGACTTCGTGAAGGATATGATACCGTTTCTTGAAATAGGTCAAGTAAAACGTAAAGTTTATCACAAGCAAAATGTTACCCATCAGGCCGGCGTCTATCTCCGGTATCCGTGTCATGAAGCGACTGAGAATATTTATATTACCCCCGGATGGTATGCCAGTCCAACACGGGTTACTCACTGGTTTGTAAGTACCAATTCATACTACCCAGGTGGAAAGAGGCAAGTGGGGGTGTAATGCCTTGCCTATGGGTACACCACATGCTACCAGGTATATTCGAACCC
This sequence comes from Patiria pectinifera, assembly GCA_029964075.1. NCBI lineage: Eukaryota > Metazoa > Echinodermata > Asteroidea > Valvatida > Asterinidae > Patiria > Patiria pectinifera. The sequence continues at coordinate 33,651,424 of CM057149.1, read as the reverse complement.
GTAACCCTCTATCAAGAGTCACAAACCACTTCTCAAAACAGTAGAAATATCGTGATTTTTGAAGCAATTAAAGCAACTTAACTTCAATAAAACAAGATGTTTTTATTAACGACTTGTGTCAATCCTTGGATTTCCCGTCTGTTCGTACCCGAAATATGACTTCCTTACAGCGCCACAATTGTTCAAAATTGTGACGCGATACGGCTTGACAAGGTTGAAAGAACACTGCATGATGTCGATTGCTCAGTTACCATCCAACTCAAGCCGAATTTCACTGAAGTTCTCGGCCAAATGCACTTGGTCAAGCGAAAAATAGGTCTGAAAAATAAATGAAACAAACACGCTCCTCAGTCCGGAACAAAAACAAGAGTCGGTTGATACACTCGTGGTTAGGGCCTACGGTTAGACTTCAGTAAAGTTGGCAAATGTATAAATTCGGATTTTAACTCATTCATACTAGTAAATTGAGATTGCTGCCAAGCAAAACAAGTACCAAGTGGTACAACCCACAGCGGCCGGGTAGCAGCGAGGCCGGGTAACGTGTGAAGACGGCTATATACGGCACCGTCCTTGCAGTGCACTCGGCGTTCACCGGTATCTCGAGAGTACAAAAAAGGAAAAGGAAAGGCGTGATCTAATATGCAAAAAGATGCACATTAGACGCATGTGCAACAGCTGTTCAAAATCGACGATTTTGCACACTAACGACAATACATGGTGCTTTTCAGGGAGATACATGCGCCAAATTAAAAAAGGGCACCCGGAACAGCTGATGGCACAAAAAGGGCACGATTTTTTTATTTGGGGGTGAACGCTGGTGAAAAAAATGGTATTTGAATAGAAAAGGGCAGTCTTTGCAAAATATATACCCCCTTACTCCCCCCACCCCCCCCCGCTGGCTACACCTATGAGATATGTGAATTGAATTGAGTTTAAGTGTTGTAATCGTCTGTCGCCCTGTCAAACGTCTCTCTACAGCTGTCCTGTAAATTCATAGCATTCGCATTTACTTTTAGCCGATGTTATTAAATCGGGTAATGCGTCATTATATCATTCATGCCTACTGGGCAGAAGCTTGTAGAAATTAAAATTGAAAGGCCTGTGATATTCCATTTACGTGCTTAGTCAAACCCAATTTGCCACATTTCGAAACATACAAAGAAGGTTGCAAACTCATATTGAATATCAGATGGAGGTACTGAACTTGAATAGCTATTGTATATGTACTTTATATTAGTGTATAAATTAATAATGATGTTAGTGTGATATATTTTGTGTCTATTTTATATTGTGACAGATCATAGTGGACTCCGTGAATATTCATAATTCATTGATTGATGGTTGTCTTGTATACATAAAATTATGTTCTGGGTTTCATTTACATTTCAATCCTGTGTCTTTGATAAATTATTATGCTTTCTTTACTTGGGTAGGTCAGCAAGCCAAACTCAATTCCTTAAGTTTTTTTTATGGTCAAGCCGTGACAGTTTCTATACAACAAAAATATTTTATTTATTTTCTTCTCACTGAATATCTACGTGGATGCAGTGTGCCGGGTAACTTTGATGGGAAATTGTTTTCGTACTTACATGTTCAATTTTACTGTCATTCATGTCACTTAGGGTAGAGACCAGTTCAGAGAAACTTGGTCTGTTGTTTGGATCCTCTTCCCAGCACTGGCACATCAGGGCGTAACTAAACGCAGTAACAAGGAAACCGAGTGAGTGACGATTGATCTGGTTTTCTGAAAATAAGCTTAGTGAATGTTTTGTGGCAACAACTTATTGGTGACATAGACCAGAAACACGAGGATAGAATGTGAAGGTTTAATCCTTCTGCATATGCACGTCCTTAGCGTCAACTAGAGCCAATTGAATAGAAGGGCACACATTATTTCTTTCACTATCAAAACACACACATGTATTGTTAACATTCGGAAGATTAAATCTGTATATTTTTTCAGAAAAATTGTATTCCCATTAACGAAGTTCAACAGCTGCTCAACATGTAGTGATTTTCATATAGTGGAGGGCCCTCTTAAGTTAATTCAATTTGGCTGCATCTCTTTGTCCACAAGACTACCTATCGACAAGAATCTGAAAATATTAAGGCAGACCTATAGGCCCACATCATCTACATGTTCATGTTTACTGCTATTCATCAAATGTACGTATTGCCTATATGACATTGTATCTTGTTTGCCGCTTGAGTCAGCCTCAATGTTGACACGTACAAGTGATGCCATCCACAATATTCTATTCCGCCGAGGAGGTTTCAACAGATAGTTTTCCAGCAGTATATCTTTTGGCCACAAACTACTTTTCGTCGTACCTTTTGTCATCACAGTTGCTGGGCTGGGGCATACGGTATCCTTCCTTCAGCTTCATGGCTAGTGACTCGTTCTCGATGGTCGGGTAGGGGGTTCCCCCTTCACAAATTTACGTAAAATGTGAATTACATATGAAAATGGGGAGGACCAGATTTGAAGTTGTTCACACGCGTACAACGATTTCGATGGTAGTAAAGTTGCCTACATCCGTTTGATATTATTTGGTCTGATTTATTTTATTTAACCTTCAGAGGGGCGAAGATGCTACATGGTATTTATGTCATTCTGCTGATGAGTGTCATACGGTACGAAACAGTCTATCCAGAAAAAATATATGCCAAAGTTTAATTAACTTGATCCTGAATTTATTGAATAATTATAGCTCTGCTGAGATGTATCGAGCACTTTGGATTGTTATATATATCTTTATTTCTGTTCTTATATCAGAGTAGCCCGTTCAAATATAATGTGGTCTTCCGCGGGGCCCTGGGCATATATTTAAAAAATAATACTACAAAAACTACCAATTTCAAGGATTAAAAGTGTATACAAATATCAAAACAGATAGAAAATGAGATCATATAAAACCATAACCAAATAATCATTAAATTTAAAGAGACATGAACGGGTATAAAACTTAAACAATCTAAATGTGTATATAAAAAAAGATAATCGACAAAGGTGCAGATTAAGAAGTTAATTTTTAAGAATAATATACGTCCAACATGCATAATAATATACGTATAAATAAACCTATTTTTCTTACCTATTGTGGCTATTTCCCACAAGAGAATGCCAAACGACCACCTGATGATGAAATAAATAACGCCAAGAATTATGCAATTACATCAGGGCCGAAAGTTTCAAAAATAAATTTTATTGGCCTGGCATTAGGCCTACCCATTAAAATACTCCACACGATAAACAAGATTTTTCGTACTTACACATCACTCTTTGTTGTGTACCTCTTATACCTGATTGACTCAATAGCCAACCAGCGGACTGGAACTCGTCTCTGTAATGAAATGCAATTCAACAAACTTGAAAACTGCACTCTAAAAAAAGTCCAGGGGTAGATTTGAACCGAACATGGGGTCATATTTGGACCCGAGAGTTTTGAGAGTGATTTTTTTTGTCAAATCTGATTATGTACATGTTCCTATTATACTCTTACATGCCCATAAAGAGTTCAGCAAATCATGATCCACCAAATGTCATCCCAGCAATCAAAAGTCAAATTACAAGAAACGTCACCGGTATGTTGGGATGAAAATTGAAAAAAAGATCGCTCTTATTTGTCACAGTTGATTTCGGGTTTGACTTGAGATGGACAGGTTCGAAAGACTTGCGAATGACTTGTCACTTACGAACTAACCGTGGTCTTGTAAATCACTTGTCATTGTCTCACTTGTGAATGACTTGTTATAGGGACTTTGTTAGACTCATTTATTCTAGTAAAAAAAATCGTAAAATATTGAAGAACGATCTTTAAATAGAGGTCTGGGTTTTAATTAATATTACCTTTGATGTTTGGACATAGATATCCTCCCCTCTGGACAGTCCAAAGTCTGAAACCTTAGCAATCAGCCCTTCAGATAACAGGATGTTCCTCGCAGCCAAATCTCGGTGGATCACCTTTCAAAATCATCAATAAACACAAAACAAAACTTCTGAAACTAATGAGCTGCTCGGACAAAGCCGTACAAAATACTCCATCTGAGCTCCACGTATCAAAAGACCTGGGTCAATATGGACCCAAATCCGGGTCAGATTTGACCTAACACTTTTCCTGGGTCAAAATGACACTTCCTTTACTCTGCGGGGCCATTTGACATGAACATATTTCATTACGATTAAAACACTTGTCATATCGACCGAGAAAAGTGTCCTTTTGCACGAAAAAAATCACTTAAACCTAGAAGAGTGTCAGGTCAAATCAGATTCACCCGCGGCGAAACCAGGGACTTTTAAGAGTGTAGGTTGCATTTTGATCCAGAGAGGTGGCTCGGGGAGAGGTTTAATTTTGATCCTACAAAGTGTTTGGTTAAGTAGAACTTGGTTCTCGGGTCCATATGGCCAGGGACATTTTAAGAGTACAGGATACTGAGCCTTTTCTGTATAATCAACAAAATGCAAAGATGCAACGGCTTCTTACCCTCGATTCAGCAAGGTGCTCCATTCCCTTGGCAACATCCACAGCAAACTTGACCAGCTGATCGGAAGACAAAGCATCTTCGTCTGAGTCTGACTGTGAGCGAGCCGTCCGCAGGTAGCTGCGCAGATCACCGCGGGGAAGATACTCCAAGGCGACGTACAACACCTCTGATGAAAAAAAAAGACTATAATAATAATTCCACTGAATGCTATAATTTGTCGACTTTCCCATAGACCTGTGCACGGACCTAGTAACCTAACCAAAGTTAACGTTATCCTGCCTACACGAATTTCGGTAAACTTATGTTTTGGACCGCAAAGAATCGATCTAGACGGTTTTCGACGGTAAAGTTCCTTCTCCCTAAGGGTCGTTTTAACAATAAGTCGACACCAACGTGTCGCCCTACTGGAGCGTGTTGCCCTAATATAGCAGTGATAAGCAAAATCTGTCGCCCGTGCACAGTATTCGTAAATTTATCCGTAACCCTTTACAAACATAACATGTAAACCATCTCATGTTGACCAGCTGAACGGAACGGCATTAAACCAATCACCGATCCAAGTTAAGCCCTGCCCCATGTTTTTGACTAATGACAGTGGTGACATGCATGCACAAAAGTCTGACGTTGCGTGCATGAGCGTACGACGCGCGAATGTAGAACACACAGTGGCAGTGACTAACACGCAAATATCCTTTATCTCAATTTTAAGGGTATCTCTGTCTCTTGTCCGGTGGTCTGTTAATGGATTCAGTCCGTTATCATCCAGAACTATTTATGATAAAGTGAATTCTTCACCTTGATGCTGGCATGCGCCAAGCAGCGAGATAACGTTAGGATGGTGGCCGATAGAAATCATCGTATGGAGTTCATCAATAAAATCATCTCGCTCACTCGTCGATGCATGACCTGTTGAAGAAACAAAAATAAAAATTTTGAAAGTAGCATTCAACTGCATAGCATACAGTTGCGTTGTGTATTTAAACTATGTCCTGATCAGAACAGACATTAGTTGGGGCATAATGGATTGGTCTATTACCAAAAAGTCTATGAAATGTAATGACCTCACACAATAAGTAGTTATAGGTTACCTTTGAGCATCTTGACGGCAGCCCTTGTCAGTTCTCCATCTTTCATCACAGCACCTAATCGTACTTCACCAAAGTTCCCACTGCCGAGGACTCGCTCATCCATGATAAGGTCGCAGCGAGGCACCTTCCACTCCTCAGCCCAAGGAGGAAGATTGTCTTCATCATCATCATTTTCAGAGACCATCGGTGTTTCCTCCTTTGGTGGTGTTGTGTCGTCATACTCGTGTTCATCTACCAGCAATGAAATACTGTTTTCGTATTTGTGTGCAACCTGCTGTGAAATGTTGTACTCGTCGTTGCTTGGATCTTGTGGTAAAACCCTTCCTTCGTTTGTCCGTGTAACCTGCTGTGTAATTCTGTTGTCGTGTATGTGAGGTTCTAGTGGTGCAATTCTGTCCTCATTGTACACTTCAAGTGACCTGCCGACCTCAGACTGACCTGGTCGTCCTAAATCATCCTGTTCTAGACCAACATCCTTGAACGAAAAAGACATAAAAACTGTAAATGTGGTGGTGAACAAACACCAACTGTTCGGCTGTTTTAAAAGAGTCTGTGATGATGACGTTACTTCAAATTTCACCTATAAAATATCCTGATATGTCAACAGGTTACAACCAAATTGCTCTTTAAATATAGGCCTCAGAAAAATACACCTTTGATATGATGTCACATGACATGTGATAACGTCACGTCGAGGTCAATTAAATTTTTATCTATAACAGTTTATAGGTACCTATCAAGTTACAACCAAATAGGACATTTGGCTTCGCCTCGGGTAGTTATCACCCATCCAGACTCCCACCGGTCTCAAACAGAGTGTTATAATACTTCCCGAACACACATTTATTCCCTTAGTAAAGATCTTCGTGAAAACGAAATCCACGTTTTCTACATTTCTGTTCAACGTGTTGTTTTTTTTTTTCGGTGGGAAGGAGTTCACGTGTTACGCGCGCGCAATTGATAATGTAATAAACATGTGTAGCTCTTCGTGAAAATGGAAATCTCACTTGACCTACTTTTACGCCTTTCCGTCCAATACGTTCTGTACGTGTTATCAAGGGGCACCTATGTTCGTGTCTCTTCGTGAAAACGCAAAATGCGCTAATTGCGATGCCTGCCCCTCATTAAAGTAATGAAGGAATTAATGATGTCAAATTGGTAATATACGATGTTTTAACGCGAAATAGTGAGAAAAAACCCTCGAAATCTAAATATTGTTTGGACATGCTCTTCGTGAAAACGGTGACGTCCATAACACATGTATAGTTACATATATCAAGTTACAAACAAATCGGACGTACAGTTCCTTATATTTATTCGCCTGAGAAAAATGCCGTTTTACTGTGACGTCACATAACGTGATGCCGTCATGATGACTTCACATCAGTTTGTATCTTTTACACATACCCGTCTATGTACAAGTTTCAAACCAATCGAACTGATAACTTTAATATGATGTTACGTGAAACACGATTACGTCATTGCGACGAAAAAGTCGTCGAGGTCGATCTTCAAGTGGTGTTAAGTCTAATATCAATCCGACATACGGAGAGTGCCAAAGTGTATGGTTGGGGGAAAAAATCGTGTACAAAACCGACGGAGAAGGTGATGGTCTAAATACGTAGTAAGTTTGAAGTCAATCAGATTTACAAAAGTGCTAAAGTGTACGGGTAGAAAATATATAAAGGGAAAAACCTATGAAGAAAGTCTAAAAAGGATACAAAAAACTAGATCTATGTCTGTTCGATGAACAGAACAAAGGGCCTTTTCGCATTTTGTTTTGTTTTCGTCCATACAGCGAGAGAAAAAAGAGTATGTACGAACACAGTTCCATTACTTGTTCAGCTGTTCTTGTTGTTGTTCTCTAAATATAGGACTATTATAAATCTTAAATATGACGTGTCATGACCCATGGTAACGTTATAATGACGTCATCATTCTCTTTGTCTGTAACACGTCCCGTCTATGCACATGCCAAGTTCCATCCCAATCGAACTTTCAGTACTCTAGATATACAATTTTAAAATGACGTCACAAGACTAATGATAGCATCATCGTGACATCATTTGTCTAAAGCCAACCTAACCTTTGGGTCTTTGTTTAAAGTCTGCTGGCATTTTATGTTAAATTTTGCAAAAGGAATAAAATGCAAAAAGTAAAGCAAAATACTACAACATTGAGTGATGACGTTATCATGACGTCATTTCAGATTTTGCATATTAGTAACAGTATCTACCTACCCAACAAGTTTCAAGGCAATCAAATTTACCCTTATATGTGTTTTTAAAATTGCAAGTTTGTTGACGTCATTATTTTGTCACACATCTGTCACTTTTTGTGCATACATGGGTGTCCAAACAAACTCACAACAACAAAAAATATTCTGAAAGTAGCATGTTGCGTTAATGAGGTATGGCGCTAAGCTTAAAAATCTCAAAAATCTGTTTAAATCACTCATGATGACGTCATCTCAGGCTGTACTCCGTGGTGATTTAAGGGTCGATTTTGCTGGCTGCCAAAGGCGTCTTTGCGTGCCTGCGGCTCGACCACGTTGTAGCCGCGTCCTTCGCAATGGACCGATCCAGTAAGCACCGCCCCATGGTGTTCTGACCAATCACAGCCGTTCTTTAAACACGACATGCGTGCACAGGAGTCCAACATGCGTGCACGCGCGTATGATGTGCGCGGCAGGAAAATGCAGTGTGGCATTGGAGAGGAGCACGTGTTAATTTGCCCACGTGCGCAGTGGGCGGGGCTTACTGGATCGGTCCATTCAGCTTCACAGCTCCGAGTATTAAAGACATAGTCTATCATTTGTAATTTGTGCATTTTGTTCGTTTGAAGCAACAAAAGTGTTCAAAATGTAATGATGGATACTGAACAACGAACCTGATGAAGTTTCATTTCAGCTTCAGCTGTATATTCCGAGAAAAACATTCTAGGATCTCAATTTCAAATCAAAAGTTGCTAAATCATGTTTTGAATGGTTTTGACGTGCAGCATTACGCGATGTCGCGCACTGATCTGACGGATTATAGCGACCGCACGCGCCTGTTCGTCGTGCCAATGCTTGCGCGCGCTGCGCCGAATAACAAAACGAACTACTAATTTAAACTTTCCTACGGTGCTTCTTAAGACGCACCGTTGGAAATGCCTTCTTTCTTTGATTTCTTCAAAATGAGAGCTTGCCAGAAAGAATAATTTTCACAGGGAGTTTAATCTACTATCTTTCAACCAGTATGTTTTTCAACAATATTTACGCCAGTTACTTTTTTGGATAGCTGCAAATGATGGACTCTGGCTTTAAAGCATGATTAGCCTCCCCAATTATTTCTATTATTATTATCTCATTTTTTTGTGTACAACGCATGCCGGCTTTCTACAATGCATCTGTTAGGTAGGTAGGTAGGCAAGTTTTTGTTCTTTTATGTATGACCTTATATACCTATTACACAAATAATTTTGAATTTAGCATTTTCGTTGATGAGATATGGCTTTTAGGTTCTAAAATTCAAATATTCATAAAAACATCTGACGTCACCTAAATATTTACCTGTAAAACATCAAAGACTATCAACATACAAAGTGTAAACCCAGAGGTGAGTTTTAGTTCTTTAGATATATGATCTTCAAATTTACACCTTTAATATGACAGCCCGTGACCCATGATAAACGCCATCATGACGTCACTCTTCGGGACACATTTTGCTATTGGGATTGTGCTTTCTTTAACCTTGAATGATGTATGACACAGATGAATGTCAAAAATGGCAGAGAAAATAAAACCTTTGCAAAGTCTATGGGATTTTGCATGGCACTAAAAGAAGAAGAAAGAAAACAAAGGGGGGAGGCTTTTTTCGCATTTTTCGGAAAAAAAATAGTAATAAAAAAATTAACCCATAAAACTAGATGTACGTTTGTCAACAAACGCATGACTGTTTTGCTATTTTGTTACTTTTACAACATAATGGTAGCAGGTATGTGTTCAGTAGAAATATGCAGAGTGATCAGGACCAATTTAGTTCTGTAAAGTCTGGTTCCCGGACCTGACAATTATTCCCGACGCTCACTTAATTGTAGGTCAGGCAGTCACCGCGGCTAAAATACACGACGACATTTACGGCCCTTTTTCAAAGCTCGGCTTCATTTCAAAAGTTGCTTTATCATTTAGAGCTTGCTATTATCATAACGCTATGATATAAAGTTTGATATTTCTGTAAGAAAACATTGACTAATGTGTTGACCAGGAATCTTTTAACTTAGGCACCCAAAGAGCACCGTTAGAAGGCGGAGCCAAATGAAGACCACGCCGAGTTTCGGAAAATCCCTGTAATAGTCGTCAAATTCAAAATAGTACATTACACAGCAAAAAGTTCGCCCCTCGTTTACGATCCAAGTGCATACTTGATGCACAAAATTGTCGTTAAATTTCAAGTTTTCCAAGTGCAAGCAATGAATGTTAAATTGTCATATCATTTTTAAAGTTTTCAATAAGCAATAAGGCACTGAAGAAAACCTGTATAACACTCGGAAATACTCGGGCGCTATCCAATTGTCGATGAAATGAATTCGGCAAACTTCGGACATTTTCAGAAAAAGGAGGCATTCCTCCCGTTTTGGTCGTGACGTATATATATGGAAATGGGTCAACTCGTACCCGAGTTATTTCGTACCCGAGCCAACTCGTACCCCAAAATTGACACCCCAGTCAAGTCGTACCCGAGTTAGGTCGTACCCGAGTCAAGTCGTACCCAAGTCAACTCGTACCCGAGTCAAGTCGTACCTGAGTTGACTCGTACCCGAGTCAACTCGTACCCGCAGCTCAAAATAGTTGCCTATTTTCGAAAAGAAAATCAGCGAAACAAACGGAAGATCGGAGGGATATGGCCGGTTGTCCGTGCAGGGTGACATCGTTTTTTCCGGGCCTGTGCGCACACTCGTCGGTCAAGGTGGTCGGACCGTGCACGGTGACATCGTTTGTGCCGACCCCTGTGCGCGCACTCGCCGGTCAACGTGGTCGTACCGTGCAGTGCACAGTGACATCGTTTTTGCCGGGCCTGTGCGCGCACTCGCCGGTCCACGTGGTCGTCCGCGCACGGTGACATCGTTTTTGCCGGGCCTGTGCGCGCTCTCATCGGCCAACGCAACGGGGTCGTGCTGTGCACGGTGATATCGTTTTTGCCGAGCCTGTGGTTGTGCGTGCACGGTGTTTTTACCGTCGCGTAGTTAGTGTCGGAACCTTCGCCGTTTTTCAACGGCATTAGGCCTTGGTGTAAGTTGTAGTTGTACATATTTAATATGGAGCTAATTTTCATACTTCAAATAAATGTTCTACCCAAAGTATGCATGCTTTTATCGCTTTATTTTATTTTTATATTACAGATGATCCTGTGGTTTTCCGATGAACCATTTTCTGCTGCTCAAACCGATCGATCGGATGGTCTGTCACACAGTTCATGATGAATCGAATCGGATGTCAAGTTTTGAGGATGAAACCCGATTAGCTCAGTTTTGTTTAAGATAAAACTTTCTCTTGCACTTGAATTACAATTTGCTATGTCAAACAATCTTTCACACCCAAGGATTAGCTAACAAATATGTCCCCTAAAACTTATAGAAAGAGCATCTCTGAGTGAAACGAGCCACCAGTTTCCTTTATCGTTTTTACTATAATTCCTTGATGCCTCAAATGTAAACAAATAATTAAAAATCCTACATTTCTGTTACCAAAATAATATTCTAGTCTAGTTGTACAAAAAATGACCAACATATTAAAGAATCATTATAAATTAAATAACGATGTCAGTGTGACTCTTTTAAGTTTCCTGTAATATATTTTCTCTTCAGATTTGTACTTTCAGGGCCCCCTATCTTCCCAAAGAGATTCAGTGCCATGTGCAGTTATTATTCAATAAATGATGGCCAAAATGGAGTGAGTGAACGTTGAAAAATATTACTTTTACATTACAAAATTCATTTTTTAATAGCGACTTTCTTTTAAAAAAAAAAAGGTCTTAAATACTAAATTCATAAAAAGAAACCTATGCCCTTAAAAGACGTTCGACCGAACAAAAAAAAGACGTAGAAGTTCGCACAGTCACTTCGCAATCTCAGTGATCCAGGGTCTCTGAAAAAAAGAAAGAAATAACATCATTACTAAGAGAAAATACTACACAAATTTTAAAATAACACATCTGATGATCTGGATGAAAAGTAAAATTTACCGTTTGTCAGCGAGGGCTCCGTCGACTCGCGAGTACCACACTGATGCTGTTTTGAAAATGATTTCCGTGCGGTACCCGTCGCGATGAAGCCCTTGCCGCGGAACGGTTCATTTTCCCTTTTCATCCAGATTGTGAGCAACATTTGATACCACCGCCTTCAACTAATCCTTGAACTTTATTTGTATTTCTGGCGGCGTAACTACTATTTCTCAGTCGCCGTTTTTGAAGGTAAAATCGGGAGTTTTTGTTAACCATCCATCCGTACTTCCAAACTAAAAAAGGAGGGGAGTACGAGTTGACCTGGGTGCGAGTTGACCCGGGTACGAGTTGACTCGGGTACGAGTTAACCTGGGTACGAGTTAACTTGGGTACGAGTTAATTTGGGTACGAGTTGACTCGGGTACGAGTTGACTCGAGTACGAGTTGACTCGGGTACGAGTTAACTCGGGTACGAGTTGACCCAAATCATATATATGTTTTGTATAAATACTATCGGCTACCTGACCTAAGATTCATCAGAAATAGTCAGAATCTTTTGGTCTGGGAACCAGACTAAGTTCTGTAGATATAGGCCTTAGACAATTTTAGCTTTAATATGACGTTTCGTGTTATGTGATGACGTCATTATGACGTCACTTCAACCCTCGCATAACACAACCTGGCTTGGGTACATTACCTTCCAACCCAATCGGACCTGTAGTTATTTTAACACAGACCTTGAAAATATACATATTTAATGTGGCGTCAAGTGACTCATGATGACATCATGATGACAGCACACATCTGCAGGTGCTGGTCTAAGGGTATGCCAAGTATAAAGGCAATCCCATCCCATGATGAAAACGTGTACAAATGCTAAGGGAAAAGGCTGGAAAAAAAGGTAATGAAAACAAAGGCTGAGTTGCCGAAACAGCCCCCCCCCCCAAAAAAAAGGCTGTTTCGGTAACTTTCCGGAAATTAAAACAATGAAAAATGAAAGAAAAAGGAACTAGAAAAAGGAACTGTGTCTGTCCCAAGAACAGGACATGGGGCTTTAGGCATTATGCTTTTCTTATGAGTTTCTGTTTTTTTATTTGTTTCGTGCATGTTCAGTCACGAAAATTATATGCAAGCACATAGATCTATGACTTATTAGGCTGTTCTTGTAGTTCTCCAGATAAAGGATTTCTAATTTGCACATTCAAGATGACGTCTTATAACCCCTCATGACGTCATCGTAACGTCACACAAATTGTTATCTGTATCATATCCCTGTCTATGTACATACCAAGTTTCAAATCAATTGGATTTACGGCTCTTCGATATGAAATCTTAACATTTACGTCTTTGATATGACGTCAAATGACCGTTGATGACGTCTATGACCTTTAGGTCGTTGTCTGAGCCTAGTGGGAATTTAGCTTGTTTCGTTGATGAGATATGGCTTTTAGGTTCTTAAATTCAAACATTCTTCAACAATCTGACGATGACGTCCAGCTACATATACCAAGTTCCTTCCCACTTGCACTTACAGTACTCTAGATATAGAACTTTAAATTATGCACCGTTAAGATGTCACTCACCGGGACACAAATTTCAGTCTTTCAGGAATTAAAGATGAGCAAGAATGTTTACAACTAAGTCAATTCTAATTATTTATGAAATTTGCAGTTTTTTGCAAGAATTTATTTTATGCCGTTTACTCAAAATCGTTTCATTTCAAAATTCATATTTTTTTCGAAATTATTTCTCTTGTTTTCTTCTGATACTAATGAAATTGAAGCAAGTCCAATGTGTCTTTTGTTTAGACCTAATCTAGCAAGGTTGTCTGTGATACTTTCATTTTAAATGTCACATAAGTCCATGAACCTTTTTAATAATCGTGTATCAATTACCTTGAGAATCCTCCACACCTGCACAAACAAACTACACAAACAAAGCTTTACTTTCAAGTTCTAGAGTTTTGTTTTACGAAATAAGGTGTTTCGCTTTATTCTGAAACCTGTCACAGATAACTATTCGTTTTAAGGCCTAACCTGTCGTTCAGGCCCGGACTAAGTGTTTCGAAGGCCATATAGGCACCAGTGTTCCGCAGGCCCTACTTCGCCCCAGTCACCGACACCAATTCAGCGTACAAAGCACTGTACAAATCAAGCCCGTTGGCTTAAAGCCTGTTGGCACCAAGGGCGTCAAACGCTTCTCAAAAATGAGGGGGGAGGGAGGTATGGTTCATACATGTGTATCTTGATCAGAACTAATGCGAGTGCGAAGCCTAAACGGCGTGGGTTTCGGGGCCCGCTTATTAAGGGGATCCGATAAAAACATGGATTCTAGACGCTCTGTGGTGCGATCTGAGTACTACTGCCCACTGGCAAGGTTTCAGCAAAAGATCCTCATTTCAACATTATTTCGAGGAATTGCATGTATATCTACATTCTGTTCAACCTCAGTAAGTGAAGTCGAAAATTCTGAGAGAGACCCTACAGACATTTATTTAACTTTTCTGTGCACGTGGTTGTGATGTGGGTAGCCTATAATGTGCTTTATGGCACACTGTGGTATTTTCGTAGGCCCCCGAATTTTTCGTAGGCCCTCGAATTTTTCTTAGGCCCCCGAATTTTTCGTAGGCCCTAGGCACAGTGCCTACTGGGTAATCCAGGCCTGCTTTTGTGCAATGTTTCTCCCTCCAACTTTCGTTTTCAAAGTTTAATATGAATAATAAACCTGTTTAATAGTCGCGCGACAATAAAATCATGACATACCACCACACATGAATTTTTGGTTCCCTTTTTTCGTTTTCTTTTCTCCGTTTATATCTCCATTTGTATTTATTGTAATAAATCAGTCAAACATACAAACGCTCACCATTTCGACAGATGATCGAACGTCACGTTGGATCCGAACACTACGCTGCTCTCTTCGGTTCCTTCTTAACTTGACGAACATCACGATTTCCAAGACAACCAATGTGCTTAGAACACTGGTCACAGTAACTATGGCGATAAACACTCCATTTGCATCTTTGACGAGAGCTCCTTTTTATCGAAAAGCGAGCATATTATTAGATAATTTAAATATTTTAAAATATAATTCAAGGTATTTCTTTCTGGACACACTCAAACTATCACGAATCAAATTTGATCTGGAATGCAAGTCATAATCGACCTGATATTTTTTAGTCAAAAGTGTCAGTATTACCACAAAGCAAGTTGACACTAAAAAGCAATTTCAACTCTGACCCGGCGCCTTTAAAACTGCGTATAACAATTACTGAACAAGGAAAATGTATCGAATGACTATGTCTGACTGGGTCAGACATCAGACCCATGAGCTTTCAGTAAATGTAAAGGTATCCTTTCATTTTCAGTTCAGCCTGAAACATTGCTATATCCCAAAGCATCGTAATTATGACGTCATATTTTCCGAAAAAAAGATCCAATTTTCCATTCTTAAACATTTCCGATCAAGTTTTGAGGTGATAATAGAGGCTATGAGATGATATATCATCAAGGAAACGGTAACGTTATTTTTGTTAGATCAAATGTTTTGCTTTCTCTTTAGTGTGTCATAAATGAGTCATGCAATTTTCGGAAAATAAAAATTAAATAAACCTGAGGCAAGATCGAAAGAGATACCATTTGTCACAAAAATAAACTTTATTTACCTTTCTCTGAAATATGTATACTGGTCATGCTGATTTATGTTATATGACAAGGGATGTTTGTCGAAAGATGCACCACCGCCCTGAACTCTTGTAGCAAAATATACAGGTGCGCAGTTTGCCATTAAATACCCAGATTTAAAGGACCCATACAAAAATATATTAGCTACATGAAAGATAATTCAGATTAAGTTTAATGAATCCCTCAAATATTCGACTAAAACAAACATTTAGATTTTCTAAATTTGGATGGCAGGGCCTGTAAAACTCAGGTTTCAGCCAAAGGTGAAATCGTTGTTGGCTAAAAAGGATACTGAGCTTGCCCTCTTGGACCGGCTCATACACACAGTGTGTATACAACGTACCTGCACAAGACGTTAACAGCACTCTAGTGCTCAGTGTCTGATCACTGCTCATTGCAAGGCACGTTAGGTTACGTGCTTGAATCTCGTTGCCAGGGTTGTTCACGATGTGCCAGCTGCTCACGCTACCCAGCCCAGCTCCGGTCCGTGGCTGGCTTTTACTAGTGATCGTCTGATTCCCAAGTATCCACTTGAACTTCCAGACCCCAGGTCTGGCGTCTTGAATCCTGCACTCGAATCGCCGCGTGGTGTCGGACTGGACGCAGACGGGGCCATACTCGGGATCGTCCAGCAAAGCTCCCGTGGATGGGTCCAGCAGGTGCAGGGTTTCTTGGCGATCTAACGAAGAATTATCTAATGGAAAAAAACACACAACCTCCTTGAGTAAAAGTGGAAACCACTGGAAACACTTGTAACCAAACGATTGACGGAATGTATGAAGTTAAGGGATATCCGGCCTGTAGGGTGTAACAAGATATCCACACCTGGACTCAAACAGTACCCTCACACTGAAAATCACAACGGAAGTGATTCGCCGATCGCACGTGTCTTTTTGTGATACTTTTGTGCATTGAACAAAGACTTAAAATGACCCTTAGATAACCATTGACCTCCAATGTCGGAAAACGTGTGATGAACTCCTACCAAGGAATACTCCATATCGAAGTTACAATAAAATCCATCAAATAGTGTAGACAAAGACCTCAGTAATCCAATGAAGAATTGTGCCTTCCTCTGCATCCAAATTCATCAAAATGCAAGAATGCATGTGTAGAAGCTATACAAAACCTAACCTAAACTTTAGCATACAGTCATACATGGATACGGGATACGAACAGAAGGGGATCAGGTCATACAGAATTTAGGACTGGTAAGTGTCCCCCAAAATTTCAATATGCTTTAATTCGCGAATACAAAATGTGAAAAACCTCAAGAGTACCGTAATAAGATTATCACGTTTACCTAGACTCTTCAAAATCGTTAGGAAACATGTCTGTCAGAAAACAAATCTGTTCGTGTTTCACAGAAACATACAAAAGAAAAACAATTTGATTGAATAATGAAAGGTTTGCGGAAACACCATGTGTGAATAATTTCTCAACTAAGAGAATGGTTCTGAAAAGAACCAGAGGTATAAACTCGACGTTCCGGTCAGTATGCTCTGACCGTCTTCAGGAGAGTGCCTAAATTCCAATAAAGTGAATACTTAAGTAGCAAAAGGCGAAGTCAATGAAGTGAGAAATTGACTTCGCCTTTTGCTACTTAAGTATTCACTTTCTTAGAGTTTAGGCACTCTCCTGATGACGGTCAGAGCATACTGACCGGAACGTCGAATTTATACCTCAGGTTCTTTTCAGAACCATTCTCTTAGTTGAGAAATTATTCACACATGGTGTTTCCGCAAACCTTTCATTATTTAGTATCTCCACCATGCAAAGCCTCAAATCTTACTTATCTTCGCTCTACGGGGAGCTGGTAACCAACCAGGTTAGGTTGTATGAACGGACGTCAATTCGGCGTTCTAAACTCATCAACAACTTAACCTTCCTCAAGCGATGCCGCGACTCTAAGATAATTCCTGCCGGTCTGCGTATCCGCGATCCCATACGCAATAACCGGTCGGATGACATCCTCCGGAGAGCCAGTTCTGCCCTCATCCGAGAACGCATCTCCTTCACCAGACTACAACTCGCCATCCTCGACCAGCAGATCACCGATACGGAAGAGGATCTCCGCTCCACCTTGGAACCAGTTCACTTCGACAGGATTTGTTCTCTCACTACTTCTTCTGGCCAGTTTGTATTCTCCACCACTCGTAAGAAACAACTTAGGAATTTCTACTGCCTGGAACGCAAGGAACGGAATACTCCGACTCCTTTCCCCCGTAACCGTAGCCCGCCAACTGGATCTGCTATATCCTGGCGTCGTCCATCTCGCCTACATAGCCCGCCAACTGGATCTCCTATATCCTGGCGTCAGTCTCCGCGCCCGCGTAACCTGCCATCTGGATCTCCTATATCCTGGCGCCATCCACCTCATCTCCGTAGTCAAGACACTTTCACCAAGCATACTGCAGTCAACCTCAGCAGCCGACAGCTGAACAGTACAGAAACGAAAGTTCTGTCCCTTGGCATGAACTTTGCTGTTCCACCAAGGTCCGTACCCATCGAGAGCATCATCCAGTCGACGGAGCCAGCCCTCAGACACCTCACCAAGACAGCAGCCAACGACGTCCGCATCAAGATGAATGACGTCCTCCGCAAGGCTCGCCCAGCTAAACCTAATCTGACCAAAAACAGAGCGGTTCGCTGTCAGTGACCTTCGCCGAGACAACTCCATCCACATCCTCACAGCGGACAAGAGCAACGCCACCGTCGTCATGGACAGGGAGGACTACTGCAACAAGGTAAAAGACATACTTTCTTCTGGTTCATACCGCCCACTCCCCAAGATACCCATCCCCGCCATCGAGAAGCGAGTTGCCAGCCAACTTCTCCTCTTGCATCGAGCAGATGCATTATCCACCCCCCTCTACAGACGACTCAGACCCTCCAGTTCGATCTGTCCCAGGTTCTTTGGTCAACCGAAGATTCACAAACCTGAGTTCCCTCTGCGCCCTATAGTTGCCTCTCGAGGTTCCCCCACCTACAACACAGCCCAACACTTGGCCAAAATCCTCAGACCCTTGGTGGGTCACACACCACACCATGTGTCCAACTCTTCCCAGTTTGTCAGCATCACCAGAAACCTCACTGTCCAACCCATTGACTTGCTTGTCAGTTTTGACGTCGTCTCACTCTTCATCAATGTCCCCACAGGCGAGGCCTGCAAACTAGCTAAGGAAAGACTTGAACATGATACTACTCTTTCTGAACGCACAGACCTGTCCCCTGACCAAATTCATGATCTGTTACTAACATGTATCTCTTCCAGTTGTTTTCAGTGGCAAGGCAAGTTCTACGAGCAAACGGCTGGGACTTCCATGGGATCTCCTTTATCCCCGGTCCTAGCCGACATCTTCATGGAGGAGTTCGAGTCTTCCTCCCTCCTCACAGCAGATCTTCGGCCGAGCCTGTGACTACGCTACGTTGATGACACCTTCGTAGTGTGGCCCCATGGCCCGGACACACTCCAAGACTTCCTCCAGTACCTCAACAAGCTCACCAGCATCAGCTTCACCATGGAACAAGAACAGCACGGCACCATTCCTTTCCTGGACGTCAAGATCTCCAGGAATCCGGATGGCACCCTGGGACATAGCGTCTACAGGAAACCAACCCACACCGACCGCTATATCCACCAGCGGTCGTTTCATCACCCCAGCATCAAGTCATCAGTCAACCGCACCCTAGTACAGAGAGCCTTTCAGATCTGCGACCAAGACAACCTCAAGCGTGAACTCAAGCACGTCCAGGCGTCACTACAACGGAACGGCTACAAACCCAACCGCATCACGATCAGCAAACCTGACCAACGGGTCTCCTATACCCAAGGTCCTTCCACTGTATCTCCCTCAGTCACTCTTCCTTACATAGGTCCAGCTTCTCATCATCTGCAACGCATCCTCCGACAAGCCGGCATCAAGGTGTACCACTCATCTGGCAACAAGCTCCAAGGCAGCCTCCACACTCACAAGGACAAGCAGGACTCCTCTTCCAAGGCGGGAGTCCACCGCATTCCATGTGAATGCGGCAAAGTCTACATCGGCGAAACCGGTCGGTACCTTCCCACTAGGCTCAAGGAACACAGAGCACATGGACGGCGAGGGGATTTTGACAAATCGGCCATTGTCAAACATTCCCATATCAACGACCACAAAGTTGATTGGGATGCGGCCGAACTCATCGCACCGAGTTCGCATCAAGTACAAAGAAAACAGAAACCTGCATGTACATTATAAAAAACAAACCATATCCCATCGAAAAAACAAAACCAACCCCTCCCCCCAAAAAAACAACATTAAGACCAAGACAATGCATTACTGGAATATCAAATCTACGATGCAAACACTTGGCAGCAGATAAGACAATTGACAAGTAGATTATTTTTACACATAAAATGACTATATAAATTGATTAAAACCTTAAAAAAAATAAACATTTTTTAAAAACATTTTTACCTCAATTCAAACACATTTACTCCCTCTTTATGACAGAAATAAAAAGTAATATAAGTAATGAACAAGAAATAAAGGCCACTAGAGGTAGCAAAACCTTGAAAGCATAGCCTCTATCAGGCATGCCATTACACAAAACAGACGAAGCAGTAAACAAAGTTATGAAAAATAATGATAATGGTCTACGAGTAGGCTCGCCGTGCATACAAAGTCCAAGGGCAGAGACACATTACATATAAAATATATTATTTTACATAAGGTACAATTTAAGTTTGCTTTTAAAAATATTATGTGACCTTGAACATCTAAGAGAGAATGGTAGATTACTCCATAATTTAGGTCCGGAGTATTTAATGTAGCATTGAAAGGCAGATGTTCTATGTTGCGGTATGTGGAAATGTAAGTTATTAGACACACGAGTGTTACAGTTATGTAAGTTACAGTTAAGTACAAACATGTTTGAATAGGAAACGGGCCGTAAATTATTTGGATACTTGTACTTAAAATTGTTGTTGGTATTTATGTAGGTTTGTTATGCTTAAATATTTTAGCTCACGTAACTACTCGTAGGGGGACACGGGCAGGGAAGATAGCTTCAACCACTTTGAACACTGGTAACTATGATATTGGTGGCCCTACCAATGATGTTTCTGTTATTTCTTCCCCGGCCCTTCCAATGCGTAACTCTTAACGCGTAGTTGTGAAATGATCATTGAGCACGATACTGATATCATGGTTTTAACTGAGACTTGGTTGGGAGATTAGGATCAGGAGGAAATTGGAAGCATTTGCCCAGCTGGTTACATGGTATGGTAACATGGTACTGAGTGGACCATAGGCAGTGGCGTAGCCACGGGGGAGGGCCGTGGGGGCGACAGCCCCCCCCCCATGAAACCTTGTTGCCCCCCAGTCGCCCCCAACTGAGATTTTGGGTTTCTACAAAAATTATCATTGATCTACATGCCCCCCTCCCCACTGAAATGTTCCAGCCCCCAGCGCTCCCCCACTGAAAAATTCCTGGCTACGCCACTGACCATGGGTGAGTTTGAAGAATTCGTCTGTGTTCTGGAACAGCTTCAAGGAAGGACATTGGTTCTCGGTGATTTCAATCTTCATTATGACTGTCCATTCAAGCCTAAGATCAGAACTTTCACTGCCATCATCTCTTCGTCAGATAATCCAGGACCCAACTCACACAGCTGGTCATACTCGTGACTAACAACTCACTCGTGGTCATACTGGTTCTTGTCAACGACGATGATGCCCTGATTAAGTCGCACACTGTAGAACAACCTCGCATTTCGGATCACCGTGTCATTAACTGTATCCTGGATCTCAACAAACCCCGTGACATGAAAGCGACATACTCATCACGCAGTTCAGATCCATTGACTCTGATGCCTTCCAGCACGATCGTGCGGGTAGAATGGAGAGTTTACTTGTGGATGACCATGACGACATCGATGATCTAGTCAAATGCTACGACTGTGCCTGCGGGGATGTTCTTGATGATCACACTCCAGCTATCACCCGTTCCCGCTCCATCCGTCGCAAGCCCAGGTGGAAATCCGTTGAAGCTGCTCGTTGGGCACGGCGTCGGACTGAACGGAAATGAACGAAGACCCATGCATACGCTGTCATCGAGCCTACGTCCTGTCACAACGGCATGTATCACAACGACATAATAGTCGCCCAACGCATTCAGTTCCGCACATTGGTTCACACTTACAAATCACTGAAACACTCTTCGCCAGGCTGCTGACAGGGCGTTCTGCATTGCCGCCGCCCCCCCCCCCTTCGCTTATGGAATAGACTACCCATCCCTATCAGAAATTCTGGCAGTGTTTTGTTCTTCAAAAAGGCTCTCAAGACCCACCTTTTCTCCAAATCGTAGCTGGCTGTCCTCTTTTCTTGTCTTCTGTCCCTGTTTTTAGCGCCTTGTATCCTTAGGCAATTTGGCACCTTATAAATCCAGTTATTATTATTTATTATTTAAAAGAGGTTGACTGTGGGCCATATATGGTGAATTGGTAATAATTCGAACAACTTTTTCTCTCCAACTTTATTAGTTTATCTTAATTCGTACGGAATGTGTTTCCCAAACAATGTTGCAGTATAAGAAAAATAAGAAGGTATTAATGAACTATATAGAGTATTTAGTACCTCAAAGGGAACAATATGTTTTAACCTGTTGATAACTCCAATACTCTTAGAATCTTTACATACAATCTCTGCAATGTGATATTTCCAAGTTAATTTGTCATCGATGATAATAGCAAAAACTCTAATCTTATCTACCTTCTTGAAAGTTGAACTATCCATGAAAATATTCAAGTTTGATGGGTTATTCTGTTTACTCATTGATGAGTTATTTCCTGTTACTGAAGATCATATAATCACATATAGATAAATTAAGAGGTAAGAGGTAAGAAATAAGATCTTTGTTACAATGGCATAAACTAGTGTCATCAGCATATAATATAAAGGATTACAAGTCAGATGTCCTTGAAATATCACCAATGTAGGTGGTTGGCTCTATTGGGTTCTCTGGAATTCCCCCAAATCTCAGGTTGAAGCTGTGGGAGTTTTGTTCCAAGTTTAGGGTAGCTTCCTCGAGTTGTTTTATTCTGTTTAAGGATGAGTTAAGCTGTGCCTTTAGATTGGAGACGCCATCCGACATGATCTTATTTGTGTCTTGAATTTCGTCGATTGTCTTAGACGAGAAATTGATTGCCTCTTCTATCTCAAGTTGTTTTGTTTCAAGTCCATGGATACTCATTAGGAGATATTCCTGGTTTGAGATCACCTTGTCCAGTTTGCCATGTAGGTCTGATGCCAGTGATTGAATTTCCCGCCGCAGGCTGGCTATTACATTGTTCGATGACGCATCAGGCGATCGGGGTTGGTCACTTGACGGGATTGGTGCGAGAGCTGGCTCTGTGGATACAGATCCCCAAAATTATATTTTATTTTTCCGGAGCACCTTTTTTAGCACGTCAGTTCATGATGAAGCGCCCTCAAACCTCTAGTCCACAGCCACCAGAATTAACTTCTTTTAACCCTCTATCGCTCCCAACACAAGGACACAATAAATGCCTCCCCCCCCCCAAATGATCACATCAATCACTGCTGGTTCCAAGGTGTATATAACCATATAACAGTGACTGAAAATTGAGAAGGCTACTTCACAATGGACAATCAGTGGGTGAATCAGTGAAGAGAGTGATGACATAGAAGCTGACCATGATGTCGTTTGGCTGAAGCGGGAGGTCTGGAATTAAGTTGGTAACTTTGTTCGGAGGTCTTGACGTAATGTTAGGGGATGAACAGTATTGGCGAGATGTATGGCTGTCTCCCGCGAGGCCACGGTGGCGTGCATCTGTATCTGCTGGATACTGCAACAATTTCCATAACGGGATTATGTAAGTTGCAGGCGCGTACGCGTGCGTGGTGGCTAGCGGACGCTAATGACGCCCCCCCCCCTATTAAAGATGATATCTAAATGTCCCCAAGCTTTTGTCTTGAAGGTTTGAACAGTTACGGATTCCCTTATGTTAGCAGGCAAGTGATTTCAATCCACAAGGGTCCTCGCTATGACGGAGAATTTGCAGCCGCCTTTCTGTGCTGCTGGATTGGAAAAGGAGCTAGATTGTAGAAGATGTTCGTGTTGTTATTCCTCCCTTCTCTGATTTAGCCCGGCAATGGTCTGTGTCAACTGCTACTTGGTGGTGAATGGACTTGTATAAACGTGTAAGTGTACAGTATAAGAGAAGATCTTATGCCTTCCGCTGATGACTATGAGTGCATATTTATTGAAATTTAGCGTAATCACGCTTGCAATGTTATCGTAGGAAATGTCTACAGAACTCCTAGGACCTTTCAGAGTTTTCTTGACATTTGCCTCATCACTATTGCGGAAGAGAAAAAAGCTGTGTTACGTAATGGGTGATTTCAAGCTCAATTTACTCATTATTGAGTAAAGTGAAGTGTCTGTTTAACAGTTGTTGACTGATGTGATGTGGGATATGACGTTTTGAACACCCGAGGAACGCATAGCGCTCGAGGCGAAGCCGAGGGCGCTTTGCGTCCCCGAGGGTGTTCAAAACGTCATATCCCACATCACATCAGCCAACAACTGTTTTGTCATACCTCTGTCTTGATGATGTGTTTTACTTGTTTTTCTAAGGGAAATTAAGGGTGGCAAACTGAAGGAACTGAAGGAACTACGCGGACTGCGTAGTCGGTACAACGTTTAGTGTTCGATGAGTCTTGTTCAAAAGCTAAATCTTTTATTTGTTGTTTAATTTGGAGCGGCTCAAAAACCTTTTTTGGGGTGGAGAATCTGTGCCTCCGGGCTCAGCTGACATGTTGAGGCTGATGAGGATCGTATACGAAAAACGAAAAAACTAACTGTGTCAGCTCTGCATTTCCGAAGTTCTGAAGGCCTAGGCACCGTTACTAGAGTCAGTCAAAACGTAAACATAATCTTAATGCCGCTCGTCGCTGGCCGCCAATTTAAAGTAAATATCGTCTGCAAATGCACTGCTCCCTCACTGCTATACATTATATTGTGGAACGTGAAAGTACTGCGTGGTACCAGTGAGTACAAGTATAGTCTGGTTTAAACGCGGTCCGCGCATAATGGTTTGGACTGTGGGGCGGGGACTAGTCTACATGCATGTGATATCACAATGTGATATACAACGGAGTGTGCCATGCATATTTATCGCCCGGTCAGGTGATCGTCCTGGGCCAATGAAAATACAGTATAAAGACAGAGGTATGACAATTGGACTTATTGACTGCCATTCTGTTTGTAGTAATATAACAGTGTACACTCGCCACCTAGATCATGTGATATTCAACCGCTAGTATGCCAGAACTCTTGCCCTCAAGAACTCCATCACCCATTCATTTCCACGCATCTGGAGCAACCTTCTATCTCAAATTAAAGACTCGGTTATACTTGACTCTTTAAGTTCATTCACCAGAAGTCTGTCTGATCACTTCCAAGATCTTGGATAACTTTTCTATAGTGCCCACCTGATATGTATATATATATATATATATGTAAATCTCTAGTTCCACTTGTGTGTGTTTTTCGGCAACATTTCATTTGTATGTTATTTGGGGGTGTTCGTTTGTTTGGTTGTTTTTGGTTCTATTATAGTTTGCTTGTTTTGTTTTGTTGGGCTATCGGGGTTGTTTGGGTGTTTGTTGGTTTGTTGGGGTGTTTGTTAATTTGTTGGTTTTTTTTAAAATGTTTTGTTTGGGTTTGTTTGTTGGGTTGTTTGGGTGTTCGTTGGGGTGTTGGGTTGTGGGGATGTGTGTGGGTTTTTTTTTGCTTGTGGGGGTATTTGTGGGGTTATTGGGGTGTCTGTCTGATGGGGTACTTGTTTGCTTGTTTTTTTTTTATTGGGGGTTTGTTTGTTTGCTCATTTCCTGTTTATTTGTTTGGCAGTTTGTATAGTTGTCTTTGTTAGTTTTTGTTTCTTGTTTGTTGACATGCTCAGTTACTCGTGTGATGTCTTTCTTTCAGTGGGTTTATGTATCTCAATTTCGTTGCGTCTTGATATTTTGGTCTGTGTTGTTCATATAGGAATTATATTACATGTGCTTGCCATTTTGTTTTAACTAAATTTTCGTTTTGTTTTTATTTTTGTTCATTTACTTTTCATTTATATATTTATATTTATATTGTGTACTATTTAATTTTTGTGTAGACATTTCGATCATGGGTAGGCAGGCCTTAGGGCTACAGTGTTTAAGTACACTTTTGTTTACCCTGGCCTGGAATGTTATATTGTTCTTGTTCTCTGTCCCTCTATCTCCTCTTCCCTGTCAAACTGTCCACCCTCCCTTCCCTCCCCCTCCCCCGACCCATTCCTACTCGCATCCTTCAGTCTTGTCTGGTCGCACTTATTCAATTTCCAATTTTTGCACTTTTGTTCATTTGTTGGCCGAATAAATAATAATAATAATAATAATAATAACTGTTTTTGCTGCAATAGGGCGACTTTCCCATAGACTTGTGCACAAACCTAAACTGTCACCTAACCCAAGTTTACCTTATATGTTAGTAATATAATAATAATAATAATAATAATAATAATAATAATCATATTAATAATAATAATAATAAATAATTGTTCTGATCATCAACCTACGGACGACGTTGTTAACATAATCATATGGCTATCATCCCCTGATTGACAAACAGACTCGTTTAACATCACTCACAGCCACTCTAATAGATAATATATTCACTAATAATGATCAGAATGTTACTGCCGGCATATTGCATTTATACACATCACAGAACATCTTCCTCTCTTTCAGATAACCCCGTCCTTCTTCTGTCATCCATCTAGCTCACAAAAGACTTACGTCACAAGGGATATCAACAGCAGCACTCTTTGTTCTTTTATTTCAGAGATTCAGTCTACTGATTGGAGTGATGTCTATCAATCACAGCTGGCAGAAATTGCCCATGACACGTTTCTCTCTTCCTTCGTTAGAATTTATAACTCTCATTTTGCCTTTATCCTCAAAACTGTCCGTAAAACGAACAGAAACCAACCGTGGATCTTGCAATCTATTACGGAAACTGTCAGAGAGCTGAAAAACACTACCAGCTATGGATCTGATGGCATTGTATCATCGCGGTGAAAAACTGTTTTCTCTTTAATTTCTAGACCTCTTACCTATATCTTTAATCTCTCTTTTCTCACTGTGGGTCTGTTCCTTCTCACTTCAAGCTTGCAAAAGTTATTCCTATCTTCAAATCTGGCGATCAACAGTGCAATTGCAACTACAAACCAATTTCCAATCTTGCATGTTTTTCTAAAATCTTAGAAAGACTAGTTTACAATCGCTATTCTAAGTTTCTCGCTACTTTTTACCTTCTTTCCGATGAACACTTTGGTTTAAGACCTCATCATTCCACCGATATGGCCATCAATCAACTAGTTAATAAGCTCACCGATGCTGCTTCTAATAATGTGTCTACTGTGGGAGTCTTTGTTGACGTGTCGAAAGCTTTCGACTCAATTGACCATAGTATTCTGTTGACAACACTGGATTACAATGATATAAGACGTGTCGCACTTGAATGGTTTGCCTCTTATCTTTTTTTTCGTCGGCAATTTACAAAGGTCAAAAACGTCGATTGCAACAGGAAAACATTTTACATGGTGTTCCTCAAGGCCCCATTTCTGGTCCACTTCTTTTTTTGTCTATGTCAATGATTAGCATTCATCCTCTTTACATTATTTGCTGACGATACGACTATCACCTACTCTTACTCTAGTCTTGGTACTTTGGTCGACTCCTTAAATACGGAGCTTAAAAATGTGTCATCGAGTCTCAAAGCTAATAAACTTTCTTTGAACCACCGCAAGACCAATTTTATGCTTTTTACCAGGTCGACTAAGTCTTTTGATGATCTCTAGACCATCGTGACGACTTCTGACGTGCTCTCACTCCAAGGAGCACAGCCATCTTTAACCACAATCGGACTTACGACAACAGCGGTCACTATTACGCCGTACTAAAAAAAAGGTGGCAACTGGTTCTCCTGCGACGACGACTTCCTGCCCGAAGTGCTGCGCAATTGGAGCGGGTAGACAGACAACGAACTACTCATTTCGCTCGGATCCCGGCTGGTCCCACCAGCCCTGGATCCCTGCCCCCATCAGCCCTGAATCCGCTCTTCCTCAGAGGAAGAAAGGTCTGACCACTGACAAGTGGAGCGGGTTGTCAGTGCCACAGCATGTGTCTGCAGCTGCCGCTCGTCTCAGTTCCCCTTTTACCCTTCAGGCACTAGCTCGAGCAACTTCCCAACCCCTACAGCTCTAGATCAGCTCCACCCCTCAAGAAGCACGCAATGACTGCTGCAGAAAGATACCGGAGATACCGGAGAAGGAGCTGGCAGAGGGCAACATCTTCATCAGTGCCAAGGCCCGGCCAGTCGGTTGGAATGGTTTGACACCTCTGAAATAAGTATTCGGACAATACAGGAGCGTAAACGTTGTGTGGGTTATGCCCAGAGGAGGGGCGCTGTCAAAGTGTTGAAGAGCCGTTGGTTGCAGTTACGGATAGCGTCCGGAAACAGGGCCGCAGTCAAGGTCTGATGACCAGAGTGGGCGACAATGTTAACACGCACGTCGTCAACAACGGTAGGCGTGATAAGTATACTGGGTCGTCTCATCAACAAGTCCAAATCCAAGCCAATCCCATCTCAACGGCCCACAGCCGTCGCTTTCCTGGGGCAGGGTTCGCCCCATGGAGTGGACGCTCCCAAATTCGGTATTAAACACGGGACGATCTACTCAAAGTTGGATCGTCCGCACATTGACGGTTCGCAACAAAACTCAACGCCAGCTCCCGGTGTACTGCTACAGATCCCCGGAGCCCCAGGCGTGGCGAACTGACGCCCTTTCATTTGCATGGACCGACCTGTTTGCCTACGCTTTTGCCCTGATCTCCCTACTTTACAAAGTAATCGGGAAGATCAAGCAGGACCCATGCAGGGTCCTCCTGATTACCCCATTTTGGTGCATCTCCGTTTTGTCGTATCTCGACGTCCATTGACTTTGCATGAACATCCGGGTTATTTTAAGCGAGACCTTTTGACATTCTTAAACTCGCGTTTTGCGTTCATGCTATTTTAGGAGATACGACCTTGTTGCATTGACATGATGGACCGTCGTTTCCATGACTTGTCCGCTTTCTCTTTCATGCCGCGCTTCTCCTCCCACAATGGCCAGACATTCTTTATCAACCTCAGCCGGGTCTGCTTCATCCCGATCTGACGAGCCTACACCTGACATGCGCTGGTCATGTCCAGCATTCCTCCAGACACGCTGGACTTTCTCAAGAGGCTGCCGCAATCGCGGCCCATAGTCAGCGTCGGTCAACCCGAACTGTTTATGGCAGCCAAATACGGCATCTATACTACAATTACGAAAATGATGGGGGCGCTGCCATTTTCCCGACCGGTCTCCCGTCCTCATCGCGCGCGTTGGCTACGGGGGAAGCGGAACGGGGCCCGGCTATTTTCCACCCTATTTCCCATAGTTCCCTTCCCCATTGGGCCTCGCCGGCCATCTTGCGTACGGGCCGGATAATTGACGTGCCACGTATACGTTCGTTATGAGCGCCGAGCATGCAGCGCATGCAACTTGCATGCCCCACATTTCTTCAGCACAGCGTTGTTGACATGGTTGATGTATATCTGTTCCTTGCTCCAGTTTTCTCTTTGAACGGTAAGTCTCACTTATGATATGTATTGTTGTTTGTGAAAAGTGGTATTCTTTCGAACGCCACTGGCAATGAGAAGCATTGTTGTTTGTGAAAAGTGTGACTGTGAGTTTCAGTTTGTGAGTACGGGGAGAGTTGTACGGGGAGGGTTGTACGTACGGGGGGAGGCCTCGGACATCGAGAGTTTGGCCGTGGCGTGGGTTAACTTACTAGGCTTAATGTTGCCAATTTACTGCATGACCTCCGTAAATACAGGCCTCACTTGGAACATGTACCCGAACATGTTTGTAGAACTTTGCCAACTCTTGATTTCACAATTGGGCTTTGTTTGTAGTTTATTTTTGGATTTTGCTTTAGTTTGTTTTAGGCCTAGGCCTATAGGCCTACTACTAGCTAGAAAAAACTGCTGCATTTGTATATAGGCCATGAAATGTACATTCATTCCATACAAATTATGCACACTAAATCTTTGTGGTAATCTTAGAACACGGCAAATCATACGTACAACTTCCTTTAAAGAAATGACTTTCATACTCATAAGTCATAGGCAAAACAAAATTAATTTACTGCAAATCAAAGACCAATAACCAACTTAATAAAGAAACCCTCAAATCAAAATTAAAGACGTGATCAAGTTCAAACCTCAGGCCAAAAACCAAAAATACAGGCAAAGACTAAAACCTGAAACCAACACAGTTAGAATAGTGGATATTAGAGAATACACTCTGGCAGAAAATCAAATGACTCGACAACAGACATGAACCCAAGCAGGATAAAGAGCTATTGTTAGCCGATGTATTTTTGTTTACAAGTTTTCTTCACCTTAGTCGTTATTCTTTTCTTTCTAACTCCTTTACACAGGACTCTCGATGACACCCACATCACATGACCAGCTCCAACCATGCTCCAAGCATGCTCCAGTGCATGCTTCAACCAGTTCCCAAAGCAAGAATCTCAACTCAAGACGAAGACGTGACACACCTATTCTTTCCAGTTCAACTGCAAGATTCCTGGTTTTTCTCTTTACCCATTCAAAACACATTTTCCTTCTAGCCATAATTTTATTTTTAGAAGTCATGAAATAGTGCAAAAAAATCACTCTTTTCTGCTGTTTTATGTCCATCCTTTTTTAAATTATATCCTTGGCTTAGTTGTACCCAAGAATAATGATGGAATGATTACCCGATAATTACTGGCCAAGCAGACTTATTTGATAACAAAACAATGTCTTTGATTACCGAGTTACATAATCACTCTTAAAATTTCACAACAAAATATTCATACTCGCATACCCCTCCATTTCTCATGAGTTTTCACCAACACTCATTAAAAAATGTTGTCCTGTAACTTACAATGCCACTGTCATTATTTATGATTACAGCTTTTAACAAAAAAAATGCAATTGCACAATAACCTTTGGCCGTCTTGCTTGAAAGTCTTTCATGGAATGTTTGTGCCTATGGTAAACAAGCCTGGACCGACGTCCCTTGCGAAAATTGCTCCGAAAACTGACAACAATTATATCCCCTGACTTTTGTCGAAGTACTACCCTGTACAGTAATGAATGCTGCAAATACATTATTACTGAAAAAAATCTGATTGTATACCTGATTTCATTTTCACAGTTTTGTAATAAATACATTTAACATGTGGTGCTTGACATAATTATGAAGTGCTCCAATATGTCCTTTCTTTTAGTTTTACTCTCTTCTGCAAATGAACGTGTTACAGTACTTTGCTGTACAACCCCACCACCATAATAAAAACACCAACTGCTATAATGACATTAACTTCTACTTTAATAAGAAACACCCCTTCACCATAACAAATATAAATTGTTGCCCACTTCCCCGGAAATATAATATGTGACCATTCACAGGTGTAACATAAATAGGCATGGGCGTCGCGAGGATGGGCACTCCCGAAAAGCAAAAAAACAATAATAAAAAGAGGCGCAAAGTCATAGTGGTGTGAATTTAATGGGTTTGGGTTTGGGGTGCAAAATGTCCCTGCCCCCTCTAAAACTGATAAATCGAGAATGTGTTGAGAAAACCAGGAATTTTTTGGGCCAAAATATGTTTTGCCCCTCTAGAAAAATCCTGGCGACGCCCACACAATATCCAACCCCCACCCCACTGGCTGCCCCCTCCTCTCCTCTGTAGTGAGAACGATGGATACGATTTTGTATAGGCCAAGATCAAACCGCGTTTCGTCTAAATTACCTATTTGTACAGTTGGTGTATACGTCCTTAATGGTTTGGCACCTTGAAAAATCAATGTTCAAATTGACTGGACAATATTCTAGCACAACATTATTTATGAGCTTTATATAATGAGACATCGCATGAGACAATCGGTCGGCAATAAATACTTAATTTCATTCAACTGTTGACAGCAAGACCTTCCTAATCGGCGCGCAATTTAAAACAACATTTAAACGGTATGAATCCCAGCACAAACATAAACCTCCACAATATCAGCGACTTCAATATCACCATCTCCCCTCTATAACAAAAACCATTTCTCCCCATCCCTGGAAATATTTCTCCCCATCCCCGGAAATATTGGTGACATGGTTGACGGGTTTTACGGAAATTGGGCGTTCCAACTAGCACCCTTCACCCTAGCTAGCCCCTTCCCCTATATTGACAATATGTCCTGGACCCTCGCACAATCTCCGCAGGAAACGTTATGTGCACGCAAATACAACTTAGGCGAGACTGATGGCGAATCCAAATAGGCTCGCGTGCAGCAGAGGATCTGATTCTTTATTTGACTTAACAGTTGTTTGGAGTTATTAGAGTTTAAATTATCGAGATTTCATTGTATACAGTAATTATTACGAAACAGTCAACTCCACCCATCTAGCGGGTGCCGCGCGAAGCGCGGCATCCCGCTAGTTTCTATAAATGGTGCAAAGAGCGTACGGTGGGTCCCTTCGCTACAACTCTAACCGAAGTTGACGATTTTCTTCTCCACCTCTTCCAGTCAAGTCTAATTGCGGTTCGCACTGTCAAGAACTATCGCTCCGTAATTTCGGCTGTTTATCCAGGTTTCCAGGACGGTTCTTCGATTTCAGATTGCACCGCCTCACACACCTCCTCAGAGGCATGTGTGTATGTTTCTCCACCACCTCCACCCCCAACGAACACTCCTACCATCATGGGATCTTGAACATGTCTTGGAAGCTCACACCCGGCCTAGCCTCCTTTTGTATCTCTCGTCCAGGCTACTCGTATGAACGTTTCCTAGAAAACGGCCTACCTCCTGACGGCAGTTACAGCCCGCCGCATGAGTGAACTCCATGCCCTGACCATAAGTCAAGGAAATTTGCATTGGGAGCTCGCGGGGTCCTTCTGATCCCCTATATCGTTCTGTCCTCAAGAAGAACTAGTCGGCGACGTTCTCCCTGCCTGACATCTTCATGTCAGACATAAAGTCCTTTTCCTCTGTACCAGAGGACCAGCTCTCTTGTGACCTGTCCGAACCCTCAAGTGGTAGGCCTGCCTCCATCGGACTGCACCAATCTGAGGTCACAAACAGGCTCTGTTCATTATTACGATTTCACCGACTCATCCAGCATCCCGCGCGCGATGCCATCGCTCGCTTGATCATGACGGCCATAAGACTTGCATCGCCTAAATGGCCTGTCCTGAAGTACACGTCCACGAAGTTCGCAGTGTGGCGACCTCTTTGGCCTTTTCAAAGGAGTGCCCCATGCAGATATCATGCAAGCAGCATGTTAGAAGCCCTCCAACACCTTCAATCATCTCGAGTGCCAACCAGTGATGGCTTTACCCCATTATGGTAAGAGCCCATTCAAAAACAATTTACTTTATTTGCGGCGCAACCGGATCCGGTTCCACCTCCGTTGGCGCCCCACAGTACCAGCCAGCACCTAACAGCTTACTCCATTAAGAGCCGATTCATGTACGATTTACTTTGTTGGGTTTCATTTTGTTGGCTTAGGGCTCACGTTTCCTAGCGGCCCGCCTTCCACATCATACACTCTCATATGTCGTACGCGAACCCACCTAGTACTACCTAAATCAGTGCATATTCTGCATAATTATGTAGCAATACTCTGGGGGTAAGTAGAGCGCAGTAGAATCCCCCTACCAAGGAGTGGGCCAATTCTACTAGCAAATACGTACCCGTAGAGTGCTGCATATACCTCTTCCAAGTCTTACACCCCCATGCATGTTAGTCTACCTAGTGCACTATTAGCAGTTTCTTTTATTGCATGGCTAAGATATGGTACAAAGCTTCTGAGTAATTCCAGAGTTCTAAATTCAGCTTCTACATTCATGGTTACACATTTTGTTTGAATGATCCAACACCAAGATCATTTGTTTAGGACACGTATGGGTGATTTTATCGCAAAAAGAGGATATTTCCTTCCAAGAAATGACGGTCTTGAAAATGGCCGCCACCTTGAATTTTCGAGTGGCTAATGGGCTTTATCAAAAGAGTAGTCCCTAAGGAATATTTGCGCCGATTTTGGTACTTGTATCTACTTTTGAAAAATTTCCCGGAAATTATCTGCTGCACTGATACGGCACCGTCCGTGCTCCTGGGCCGTACCGCGACTGAATTTATTTACCCAAACGCCATCTGAATTTATTGCAAATTAACAATAAATGATATTATTATTTATATCAGGCTTCCAACGGTAAGGGTAAATCATCGTATTGCATGCTTTCATAAAAGGTATACCCGGTTGACTGCAATAATATTATAAATATTATATAAAATAACACAACACCTTTTTATTACATTTTGTTAAAAAAAACCTGTGACCAACTGAAAATATACAGTACTCACCTGCACAAGACGTTATCAGCACTCTGGTGCTCAGTGACTGATCACTGCTCGTTGCAAGGCACGTTAGGTTACGTTCTCGAGTCTCGTTGCCAGGGTTTGTCACGATGTGCCAGCTGCTCACGTTGACCAGCCCAGCTGCGGTACACGTCTCGCTTCTATTGGCGATCGCCTGATGCCCAAGCATCCACGTGAATTTCCAGACCCCATGTCCGGTGTTCTGAATCCTGCACTCGAATCGACGCGTGGTGCCGGACTGGACGCAGACGGGGCCATACTCAGGATCGTCTAGCACAGCTCCCGTTGCGGGGTCCAGCATGTGCAGCGTGACATCTCGTCGTTCAGTCGAAGAATCATCTAATCAGGGGAATCATCGAAGAGTGATCAAGTGAAAAACAACATTCAAACAAATAAAACAACTCTCACTTAACACAATTATTTTTTAAAAAGTTGGTCCCTGACTTCGCCGTATCAAAATTTTATGATTTATTTTGTGGATTAGGTGTGGCAGGAAGTAATGGATTGTAAGAATTAATTAAATACTTTACTAATATTCAGCAAACTCACCGATAACACGGAGTCGTACGGTCGCTTTATAGTCACCTAAAAAGCCGAAGGAAATTGCCTCACACAGGTAGAGACCTCCTGATGTCTCAGTAACGGGGTCGACGGTCAAAGTGCAAGCCTTGTAGGTATCATTACCGATGATGAGGTCGATCAGGTTTTGATCGTCACAGCTAGTCACTGGTTGGTTGTTGAAAAACCACCTGACTAAAGGATCTATCCTTGTGTAATCACCGGGCAGGACGCACGTGAGGGTGGTTCTAGATCCAACGGTAGCAAATCGTGGGTTTCCTCCCTGGATCTTGAGTTCTACCGCTCCAAGTTCAAAGAAAGTTAAAAGATATAGATCCGCATGAAATTGTTAACAACCGATTGGAGGAGGTTCGTCAGCAGACGCATCAACCATTATTTTGTTTAACTAAACTACTCTTCCCCTATCAAAACTATCTATTAACCTTCTTTCAATTCAGCAAATGGAAGTTTTCTCACCAGGATTATTTTTAACTTTACAGATTTCTTTTATGAAAAAATAACAGACTTACCTTCGGAAACCTGCAGACAAGTCAGCAAGAATATAATAAAGATCATTAAAACGGCCATGTTGCACAAACGGCTGTGGAAATATTATGTTCCGTCTATAGGCCAAAATACATTGTGATTCCGAAAATGAAATATTGACAGTGATCAGCAGATGCTCATCTTGCCTGTGGATTTGTAAACATAAACACCCAACCAGTGTAATAAGTGCAGTTTTGCTTTCATTTAAATAATGCGTCATTATGCGAGATGTTTTGGGGGCAAGTGATCAAGCGGGTAATTAAGACATTATACAGACCAAAAACGATTTTCGAGTACATCGCCCAGCAACTTTACCAAACGCCTGGTTGTGTTGCAGACAGTGTCTGGCTGGGTTGTTGTTGTTGGTGGTGGTTGGGTGGGTGGGGGTTGGCGCCACCAACGTTGTAATGCATCTTATTCCCTTCTTAAAATTGACGGCGTTGTTCAAGATGGTAGACGTGTAATTTTCGCTATGCTGACCGGCGATAAATTTTGTCAAGAATGAATAGAACCAAAATACAGTTTGGTTTTAATAATTTAGGTAAAACCATTATTTTAACCCCAAATGTCAATAATCATGCATACAATTACTTCAAGTCTGTCTGTGAGGAATGAAACATATCAGATGGCGTTCCTGTTTACGCCAAAATGTAAACAATGGAATTATAAAAGTCGTTGGCCAACGACACAATGTATAATGTTACTGCGTGGTGAGTTACAGGAAGTAATTGATGCATAGAAGCCTCTGCCAGAAGTCATTGTAATGTTTACATTATTGCAATGCATTTGTATAGCCACCTTCTACTGCATGTGTTCTAGAGCAGTACATGTATATTCTTATGTACTAAATTACATACATGTACTGTATTACATACATACATACGAGGTATCCATCCTGCATAATCGTGTCTCCGTTGTCTATTCATTTCGGCTCCGCCGGCCGATAGTCATCATTCATTAGTCTTAGTCAGACATCATATTGGCGACGAGTGAATAAAATAACATTTCTGAATCATTATACGCGTGTATCTCCGCTGATGATCCTCGGATGCCGATGATTTTCGTCGATTTTCGCTGTTGATTTTGACTCACATCAGACCAGAGTGAATCGTCCAGCATGGCGCAGTATAGCATACCAGCGCCATCGCCGCTCTATCTCAACGATCGAAATCTCTATCAGAGTTGGACAAAATTCTTACAGCGTTTTCAGAACTTCGAAGTAGCTACTGGAGTTCATAAGAAGGATGACACTATTCGCGTGGCAACATTCCTGTCTGTAATCGGTCAGCCCGCCATCGACACGTACAACACGTTCGTATGGACGAACGACAGTGATGCAAAGAAATACGACAAAGTTGTCGAAAAGTTCGCCGCGTTCTGCCAAGGAAAGAAGAACACCACATACGAACGCTACTTGTTTAACTGTACAGTTCAACGTGAAGGAGAAACTTGATGCATTTGTCACAGCACTCAAGACACTGGCCGACACCTGTGAGTTTGGTTAGTTAAAAAACAGTTTGATTTGAGATCGTATCATACTAGGGATCAGAGAAACTGGCCTCAAGCAGCGCCTACTTTGTGACCCAGAACTCACACTAGACAAAGCGGTCTTACTAATCAGGGCTGCAACAACTGCGTCAGAGCAACTCAAAAGCATGGATCAGTCACAGCCTCTAGTCAGTGCAGTTCGCAGGCGACCACAGAAACAAAAGTGGCAACCAAGGCAACGCCCGCAAAAATCGCAGTCACGCAATGCTGACAAGTCG
Organism: Patiria pectinifera; assembly: GCA_029964075.1. Classification (NCBI taxonomy): domain Eukaryota; kingdom Metazoa; phylum Echinodermata; class Asteroidea; order Valvatida; family Asterinidae; genus Patiria; species Patiria pectinifera. The sequence goes on along the minus strand of CM057149.1, from coordinate 33,614,538 downwards.
TACCATGCACCTCACCAGTTTTCATCAAAGACATGTCATAACTGTGGTGGAAATTACCCACATTCAGGCACATGCCCTGCGTACGGCAAAACTTGTGATTTCTGTAAAAAGAAAAATCACTTTGCTTCAGTCTGCCGCACCAAGAAGTTTTCACGCAGAGTGCACACAGCTCAAGATGAATCTGGTCCGGGCAGCTCCACATCTGACGATGAATATGCGTCCATCGTCCATCGCGAAAACAAAAAAACAACCGCGAATCGACATCGTCATAGACGGTAAACATACCTGTGCCCTCATTGATACCGGAGCATCTGTCAACATAATGAGCCAGACAACTTTCAGCCAACTCCCTCAGCCACATTTGCACCCAGACAACGCGAACATTTACGCTTATGGTGCAAATACTCCGCTCCCTGTCATCGGTAAAGTCACCGTGACAGTCGCGTACAAAGACAACTCCATCAGCTGCGAGTTTTATGTAATCGAGGGACAAGGCGATACGCTTCTCAGCTTCCAGACTGCATTGTCACTGAACATTGTACAGATAACGTACAATCTCGACGCTGAATCATTGTCAGTTGACAACATCGTGGCTCAATACGCCGACCGCTTCGAAGGAATTGGAAAGTTGACTGATGTGAAGTGCAAATTTCATGTTGACAAATCTGTCACACCCGTGGCTCAACCGCATCGCAGGATTCCCTTCCACGTTCGTCGTAAAGTGGAGGCTGAACTGAAACGCCTTTAAACACTCGACATCATCGAACCAGTCGGCGACACTCCAACTCCCTGGATATCACCGATCCGCATGGTACCCAAGCCTAAAGACCCTAACGCCATACGACTCTGCATTGACATGCGTGCCGTCAATCAAGCCATTGAACGAGAAAGGCATGTCACACCGACCATCGATGACATCATCGTCAAGCTGAACGGAGCTCAAGTATTCTCAAAACTTGATCTCAACAGTGGGTATCATCAAATCGAACTTGATGAGGACTCGCGTTACCTGACCACCTTCTCAACGCATGTTGGTCTGTACCAATTCAAGCGACTCAACCTCGGAGTCAACAGTGGTGCTGAACAGTTCCAGAACCTCATCCAATCTACATTGGCTGGACTGCCAGGTGTCCTGAACATAAGTGATGACATACTTGTGTACGGGAAAACCACCGAAGAGCACAAAGACAACTTGGCATGTTGTCTACAACGCCTCAGAGAGAAGAACTTGACGCTCAACAAGGCCATAAGTGTGGAATTCTTTGGTCACATCTTCTCAGCAGACGGTGTTGCACCTAGCCCCGCTAAGGTGAAAGCACTCACTGACGCAGCACCTCCAGCCAACAAGGAAGAGCTTCGTAGCTTCCTGGGTTTAGCCACCTATTGCGCTCGCTTCATACCCAGACTAGCGCTGATCACTGAAACACTTCGTGCACTAACGAAGGAATCATCTCCATGGATATGGGGAAAACAACAAAGCGACGCGATGGACAAAATCAAACAGTCAATCACTGACCATTGCAAGATCGCTTACTTCAATCCAGAGAGCCGAACCGAGATCATTGTTGACGCCAGCCCCATCGGACTTTGCGCACTACTCGTTCAACACGACTCTACTGGAAACACAGCTATTGTAGCAGTAGCAAGCCGATCGCTAACAGCAGTTGAACAACGCTACTCACAGACTGAGAGAGAAGCCCTTGGAGTCACTTTGGGTATTCTCCACTTCCACCTGTACTTGTTCGGTAACACATTTGCTGTCACTACCGATCACAAGCCTCTTCTGCCAATGTTCAACCACAGCTACTCCAATCCACCCTAGGGAATCGAGAGATGGTTGCTGAAACTGCAGCCATACAGCTTCCAGGTTCACTACAAACCAGGCAAGTCTAACCCTGCAGACTATTTCTCGCGACACCCATGCTCGACAACTCAACAGTCAGAGCCTAACGCAGAGGAGCATGTCAACTTCATCATCCACAACGCTGTCCCCAAATCGCTAACTCTTTCAGAAATACAGGATGCAACAAAGAATGATCGCCTCCTCCAACTGGCCATCAATGCCACGAAAACCAACGCATGAAACCAGATCATCAAAACAGCCGACGCAACTGTGAAATCTGATCTGACCAGCATCTTCCATGTTCGCCATGAACTCAGTCTTAGCAGTGCTGAGGACATTCTACTGCGCGATCATCGCATTGTCATTCCGACCGCACTGCAACAGCGCGTCATTGACATTGCACACGAAGGCCATCATAGCATGGTCAAAACCAAACAACTTCTCCGCCAAAAAGTTTGGTTTCCCCGACTTGACACACCAGTTGAGAACACCGTAGCTGAATGCCTACCATGCCAAGCCTCAACTGTGGACAAAGCCACAAGCGAACCACTTCACATGTCTGATCTACCCGACGCACCGTGGACACATCTCAGTATCGACTTCAAACAACTGCCAACAGGTGACTACCTGCTTGTCGTGATCGACGACTACAGTCGTTATCCTGAGATTGAAATCACAAGCTCCACCTCTGCAAAATCTGTCATCCCCAAGCTCGACAAAATCTTCGCAACTTTTGGCTGCCCACAAGTTGTTCTCACAGATAACGGCCCACCATTTCAGAGTGCAGAATTCGCGTCCTTTGCCAAGTACATTGGATTTCAACATCGCCGCATTACACCCATCTGGCCACAAGCAAACGGCGAGGTTGAGCGCATGATGCGGAATCTGAACAAAATGTATCGCACTGCAAAAGCCGAAGGCCGATCTTGGCAGCAGGCCATGTATGCATATCTCCGCAACTACAGATCCACCCCTCATAGTACTACCGGCGTCACACCTGCATCATTACTCTTCGCCCACTCATTCCGCACTCGCCTGCCTGATGTTCACACTGCTCCAGTCCAACCCGACATCAAAGCCAAAGACGCACACATGAAGGAAACCATGAAGACAAATGCCGACAAGAAAAAATCCATGCGCACACACAAGCTAACGGTTGGTGACCCTGTACTGGTGAAACAAACTGGAATCATCTCCACCTCCATGACACCATATCAACTGCAACCGTTAACCATCACTTCACTGAAAGGATCAATGGTAACAGTTACCCCTGACGACAACACCACCGTCACCAGAAATGCCTCATTCTTCAAACGCCTGAAGCAGACCATTTCAACACCAGCAAAACAACCAGTCCACCATGATCCAGATGACTCGGGACATGGACATGTATGACACACCTGCTGCAAACCAGACTAATCCACCTGTCAGACGAAACCCCACCAGAAATCACCGAGCACCCCAGCGTCTGAAGGATTACATTGTACATACCTAAGGAACCAGATGGTAAAGATCTGGATAGAGAGTGAAGTGCTTGTAACCTCTGCTCTCAAGTGTTAAGTTAGTGTAGTCAAGTTGTGTTATTCAAAAAAGAAAAAAGAAAAAAAAGAGAGAGTAATTTGAACCTCAAGATCAATTATACAACTCATAGACTCACAAAACAATCTGACTTTTCAAACGAAATTTCAATCTGCAACTCTCAAACAGTTTAAACTGTTTCAAACCATGTGTTAATTCCTTGATATTTTGCTATGATCATTTCTAATTGAGCTGACTTCATCAAGATTCATGGATGCTGAACTCTAGCAATCTGCTTTGTTAAATCATGATTTATATAATGAACACTTGGACACTAACAAAGTGAAGGACTCTAACAATTGATTTATAACACATTTGCATTTCCACCTTGAATTTTGCAATTTATCCAACAGTTCTTTTGCACGAAATACTTGAGTCATTATTCAAAAGATAGGAGGAATGTAATGTTTACATTATTGCAATGCATTTGTATAGCCACCTTCTACTGCATGTGTTCTAGAGAAGTATATGCTTATGACCCTTGACCTGAATGGCATGCACTAAATTACATACTCTCACCAGAGGTATCCATCCTGCACAATCGTGTCTCCCTTGTCCATTCATTTCGGCTCCGATATTCATCATTCATTAGTCTTAGTCAGACATCATAGTCATTGCAAAGACTGAATCCTGGTGTAACAATTCATTTCTACATAGCGAAGTTGCCATTGACAACTTTATTTTCTAGGAAAATGCCTCGGTGTCACCACAGTGTGGTCTCTGTGTGGTCATAGTGTTAACACTATGACCACTGTGAGAACACACTGTGAACACACAGTGATCCTTTCACACTGTGAATCGCCACTGTGTGAACACTGTGAACTCACCGTGATTTTGTCACAGTGTTGATCCACATTGAGACCACACTGTGAAAACACACATTCTGGAATTTGTATTCCTGTGGAGACATTTCTTTGTTCTGGAATTTACTACCTTACGGAGACATGAACACAATAGGGAACAAAAGATTGTATACGTCTCCAGAAGAACATTTCTATAGATGAATACGTCTCCACAAGATTTTCACGAAATAGATATATGGATTTTACTCAAAAACTAGGAATTTCCAAGGTAGGTTGATTTGTCGCAAATGGAAGAGTTTTAGAAAAGGGATATTTAGTCGAAATTTCAGCCCAGGAAATTAATTCTGGTTAAAATAAGAGCATTTTGAAACTTCAATTTCACACTCGAAAACTTTACTACACGAGAACACTGTGACAAGTTCACACTGTGAATCGTCACTGTGTGAACACACTGTGAACTCACCTTGATTTTGTCAGTGTTGGTCCACACTTAGAACACACTGTGAACACACTGTGACAGGTTCACACTAAACCGCCACTGTGAACTCATTGTGATTTTGTCACACTGTTGGTCCACATTGAGAACACATTGTGATCACACTGTGACAGGTTCACACTGTGAACCACTGTGTGAACACACTGTGAACTCACCGTGATATTGTCACAGCGTTGGTCCACTGAGAACACTGTGAAAAACACTGTGACATTTTCACACTGTAAACCGCCACTGTGTTAACACACTGTTTCATGTTGAAATTTTGATACGCAAACGTGTGCAAATGAATCTGGAAATTTCACAAAAAATAGACATCTGAAAAAGGCAGCACTTTCTGATTAGCCTATAAAGAGGGTGAGTATGCTTCTAAAGCAAAAAAAAGCCTACAAACTAAGCCTAAATGTGAAAATCAAAATTTTGCAAAGTGCGACACGTTTTTGTACATGTGGATGTGTGGCCTATGTTTACGGAGGCAGTCCAGTAAATAGGCCACATTTATGGGGCTAGGGCAGGGCTAGACCCGTGAACGTGGCTTGTATGAATACAACGCCACGTTCACGGGTCTAGGGCAGGGCTAGCACATGTTAAGTTTTCCTCGACACTATCATGACTAGCCCTACATCCAAACATGATCCAAACTTATGGACATTGCTGAGTACTGCTGTAGAAGTATATTTATTTACGCTGTGGCTATCGTTACGGCAGCTGTGACATGACTTTCAAGTACCATGACTGCTTAGTGCTATCGTTACGGAACTGCCTGGTTCTATTATATATATTATAATTCTAATATTGGGCATCTGTAAATCTGATATTCATTTGCATTGTTTTTTTACGAGGCCGTAACAGTAGTAATGATTACTAATATACATGAAGTATTTGAAAATGGCGTTACAGCTGTCGTAACGATAGCCACTTTGATAATATTATAACAACTTGCGTTTACGTTTGTTTTGTTTGGTTTACCCATGCTTACAGTCTACCTTTATCTTTTTTCCCCTAATGCCAGGATGTTTATCTGTTGTGGTTTTGTTTTAAATTGTACCACCATGTTTACATCCTTCTTGTCATGTTTGATCTTGAGAATGAGAGATTGTTTTATCCAAGACCAATAAGCTCATGACCAAGTGATTGAAGACAGTTCATCAATGATGGCCAGAGTCAGAGTGGAACTTGAAGACAGCAGGTGACGGGACATGTCTTTTCAGTTAAAACAGGTACATACATGTATTTAAATCCGTCAGATTTAAACATTTTGGCAGATTGTTTTGGTTTTTAATGTAAATTCTGCCCCCCCAAAAAATATACTGGTATAATGTCTGCCTGTAAAATAATTGTTGCTGTGGCACACACAGGATCCGCCCCTACGTTTCGTGTGACAAGGAAAAGGACATTAGCAGGCCAGGCACGGCACGCAAAAAGCACTTTTGGAGATAATCGAGTTGAAAGTTTTGTGCTGCCATTTTTTGATGAAAAATCAATTGACATTGAAATTTTTAAGGATGACATTTGTTGATAATTAGAATAAAATTGGACATTTTTAGGTCAAAATATTACTTATTTGCAAAGATATTTCAAAGTTAATGCTAAAGTCTTTTTACCGGGAACTTCCCATTCCTTAAACGTACGCTTCAGCTGCATGTGAAATCCTTACGTCCTTTTGCCGTGAACAAAATGGCCTTTCGTACATTAGTATTACATACTAACATCCAATTTGCCGGGCAGAAATATTGTAAATCCTCCTTCCATCCTTTGTTTACTGATAATTACGTTGAATGACATAGCTCCTCGAGACAATATATTTATATCAAATGAAAGATATTCCCAAGCTCTATTGATTATCCGAAAAATCTGAATTTGACCTTTTGACCCATTTCTTGCCCTTACGACCTTCCCGGCACCCGACTGGGGCTTGTTTTTGAATTAATACAAAATAAATAATAAGTATGTTTGATATGTCTTATATAGCGAGTATCCAAGAATCTTCAGAATGGAAAGGTCGTGGATGTTGCAGGTTGCTGAATGTTGCATCTCCTGTCAATTTTGCGCCAGAAAGGAGACGTGATGGAGGGACACGCCTGGGGCCCATTCACCTTCATCTTAAGACTTACCGTTGTACGGTCATTGCTTAAAATACAACAGTGTCAAATATTTAATAAACGTATCTGAATAATTGATCAATATTCACTTCTAGGGTGACTGTTATTTTTCCATAAGTGTTCAACAGGGAAAAGTTCTCAAAGTATGGAAACTCAACCACTGTCTTAAAGGTACAATGGACCATTTTTCCTTTACATGTTTGAAATGTTTCATTTGAAGCAACAGTATACATGTATTTAAAACAAGTAAAAAATTTTACGCAATAAATATTTCTGTGGAACATGCATAATGGAAACTTCCTGTTGTGAAGTGTTCATGTATTTAATTGTGATCTCTATAGTCGCCCTGTGCGGACACTGTGATCTCTGTATGGTCACCCTGTGCGGACACTGTGATCACTATATGTTCACACTGTGTGCACACTGTGATCTCTATGTGGTCACACTGTGTGCACACTGTGATCCCTATATGGTCACACTGTGTGGACACTGAGATCACTGTATGGTCACACTGTGCAGACATTGTGATCCCTATATGGTCACACTGTGTGGACACTGTGATAACTGTATGGTCACACTGTGCAGACACTGTGATCTCTATGTGGTCACACTGTGTGGACACTGTGATCGGTCACACAGTGTGGACGCTGTGATCACTGTATGGTCACACTGTGCAGACACTGTGATCACTATATGGTCACACTGTGCAGACGCTGTGATCTCTATATGGTCACACTGTTTGCACACTGTGATCTCTATGCGGTCACACTGTGTGCACACTGTGATCACTATATGGTCACTCTGTGCGGACAGTGATCTTTGTGTGGTCACGTGCGGACACTGTGATCTTTATGTGGTCACACTGTGTGCACACCTTGATCACTATGTGGTCATTCTGTGTGCACACTATGATCTCTTTATGGTCACACTGTGCAGACACTGTGATCTCTATATGGCCACTCTGTGCGGACACTGTGATCTCTATATGGTCACACTGTGTGCACACTATGATCCCTATATGGTTACCCTGTGCGGACACTGTGATCACTATATGGTCACACTGTGTGGACACTGTGATCACTATATGGTCACACTGTGCAGACACTGTGATGTCTATGTGGTCACACTGTGTGCACACTGTGATCCCTATATGGTCACAGTGTGCGCACACTGTGATCACTGTATGGTCACTCTGTGCGGACACTGTGATCTTTATGTGGTCACGTGCGGACACTGTGATCTTTATGTGGTCAAACTGTGTGCACACCTTGATCACTATGTGGTCACTCTGTGTGCACACTATGATCTCTATATGGTCACACTGTGCAGACACTGTGATCTCTATATGGCCACTCTGTGCGGACACTGTGATCTCTATATGGTCACACTGTGTGCACACTATGATCTCTATATGGTCACACTGTGCGGACACTGTGATCTCTATAGGGCGCTTGCACGCGGGGTCAAAAGGTCAAATTAAACACCGCCGCCATATTGTGGGACAACGATCCGCCACCGCGCGGCCGCACGGCTTGAAACTACATGTAAAGGTTACGCCATTGTTACACATAATGGCAGGACAACTAAAGAGCTCGATTAAATTGTCAACATGTGCTGACTGCCTACCACCTTCAGAGAAAGCAAGATACATGAAGAAAGCAAGCCTTGTTGGTATTGACCCTTATGTCATTCCAAAATGTGAAAATCCTCCCAACTTGCAGACCTGCCCGAACTCAATTCAGTGGACGTGATGGCGTACCTTATTCATTCCCCGAGCCCGTATACATCGGAAAATTTCCGTAACTATAAATCGTCAGAGGCGTACAACCAGTTCGTCAATGGATGGGTTTCGGATGTGGCAACTTTCAAATTAATTGGTCGGAACAACACAAGAATAGTGACAGGACAGGTAAGATATTTATCGGACTTTTTACGCTAAACAATAATAGGTCCGTGGCTCCGTGCCGCCATCATCATGATCATGGGCATGGCCATGATTTGGGTACGTACTCGGATCGGCGGCCGGCGCGGCACCATCCCGCATACGTAATGTTTATGTGTAAAACGGTTGCTCATTCCCATGGTTTCAAGTTCAGTTTTTTTTTCTTGACTGTCAAAACAGCGATGTTATGAGATAGTGATGGTGAACTAAAAAGAACTGTCTAACTCTTAGTGTATAATAATTAATACCCTGGATGAAGGTTATTTCCGTTTGGAACAAAAAGTCCCTGATGTGAGAGACGATGACCAGGATGACCGATACCTTCACTTAAAAATTAAATTTGGACATGTCTGAAGCAGACAGCAAAATGGCCGCCGTCCAAATGAGTTGTGCACAATCGTGTTTTTTTTCTTCATTTTTTTATTTCATGAGGAAATAAAGGTATCACAGTTAAATGTTGGATATTTTGTATTAACTGAACATATGTATTACAAAATGTATGCACTCCAAGGATTTACAGAGACCTTTACATGTAATTGTTTTACAAAGTCTGCACTACGATTTACTCATAACATTGTTTAATGCATGGTACCTGTAAATCATTATTTGACCCTCAATTTTCATTTCAAAAGCCATGTACTTGAAGTTTCTTTTTAAAGTGGGATTAAATGGTGATGATTGCAAGAGAGGTTTTGTTATGTCAGACCCAGTGACAATATGGTTCTCTAATTATCTGGAATGTAAGTATGTTTGAAAGTAACATTTCTTGTTCTGAGAAAGAAACGATTACGAAAACTACAAGAATGAATCTAAATACTACTATGAAGGCAGCTGGGCGTCCGTCTACTAATGACTCCATGACGGGCCAGCGGGAAACCGGAAAGTCATCACGGACCGTTGGTCCTGATAAGCGTCGTCTGCCTACCTTCAAACCCCTTGTTGTGTCCACCTACAATGTTCGTACCCTATATCAACAAGGGAAAACCCATCAGCTGTTCTTTGGTTGTGCTGATGCTGGTATTGATATAGTCGGCATACAAGAGTATCGGCTAATTACCTTCAACCCAACTGAAGAGCTATGGTCTGATGATAAGAACTGGGTACTTGTTTACAGCTCAGCCACTGACAGGAGATTGGGGGGCGTTGGACTACTCATGTCTAAACACATCTACAAATGTCTACAGTGTGTTCACGTCATCACCAACAGAATTCTAACAGCAACATTCTATGGAAATCCCCAGTTAACCATCACCATTGTGTATGCTCCAACGGAGTGCTCCGCCGTTTCTGACAAGGATGCATTCTACACTTCACTGAATGACCACTTGGACCAAGTCAAGAGGCACAACATCCACTTAGTTCTAGGTGATTTCAACGCTAGAGTTGGACTAGACAGCCATTCCCATCACCCGACAGTTGTAGGACGACACTGCTTTTATGAGACCACAAAGATGAGATTCCCACAGCCTAGATCACGACTCTGGTCATGGCGTCACCCCTCAGGCTCTGTGCACCAGCTGGATCACATCTTGATAAACAACAAGTGGGTTAACTCTCTACGGAATTGCCGTGCTTACAGCACAGTTGAACTGGATTCTGACCATCGCATTGTCAGCATTACCCTAGTCACCAGTCTTAGAAGTAGCAAGGGTAGGCCATCTCGACGACCAAAGTTCAACTGGAAGCGACTGCAAGACCCTGTCATCAAGGAGAAGTTTCAACTTGAGCTATCCAACAGATTTGAAGCACTACAGAATGACATCACTTCAACAATTTCTGAACGGTATGACAGCTTCGAAACCGCTGTAAAGGAAGTGGTTGAAAATGTGATTGGGGAACGCAGACCATGTGAAATGCCAAGCTGGGTGTCCGATGAAACCATGAAACTCAAAGATGAAAGAGATGAGGCCAAAAAGAGGTACTCAATATCAAAATCACAACAATCAAGGGAGAAGTGGAGGAAACTTAACACCTCTCTGAACGAATCATACAAGAGGGATGAAAATGGCGCACTCAACAAACAGATAGATGATCTCAAGCTAGCAGATGAAATGGGAGACTACTCCACTACATGGAAAATTATCCATGACCTCTCGGGGAGTGACAAAAGAACAAGTGTCAAAGTCAGAAAGAGAGATGGAACAGTCCCTGCTAGTGATTCAGAACTGCTTTCAGAGTGGAGCAAATATTTCAGCTCCTTACTCAATAATGAAAATGGCCCTCCGTCGGAGCTACCCCCACCTGCTGTGAAGGACTTGCTCATCATCACCGACTCTCCTTCACGGTATGAGACAGCCAAAGCCATCAAATCTTTGAGAACCAACAAGGCAGCGGGTCTTGATTGTGCAATAACTGCTGAAGCTCTACAGAGTGGAGGTGATCAGATGATAGACGTCATCCATAGTTTCTGTGTTGAGGCGTATACAACATTATCACCACCGCATCAGTGGACCATAAATGTCATCGTACCAGTGCCCAAGAAAGGGGATCTCTCTCTCATGACTAACTACCGCGGGATCAGTATCACATCAATAGCTGCAAAAGTTTTCAACAAAATTCTGCTCAACAGGATTCGCCCCGTCGTTGATCCAATACTGAGGAGCAACCAAGCTGGCTTCCTCCGGGACGCAGTTGTGCTCAGCAGATTCACATTCTTCGAAGGGTAATGGAAGGCTTCAAAGACCACCAACTTCCTTTTGCTGTCACCTTTATTGACTTCAGGAAAGCCTTTGACTCCATCAACAGAGCTGTAATGTTTTCCATATTACGCCACTATGGCATACCCGAAGCAGTGGTTCGAGTTAACATACAAGCCATGTATGTTAACTCTCGAAGTGCTGTTATGGTGGGTGGAAGAATCTCAGAGCCTTTTGATGTATCCACTGGAGTTCTGCAAGGGGATGTGCTTGCTCCTTTTGTGTTCATCATAGTTGTTGACTACCTTCTAAACAAAGCCACCGCCGGTTTGGATTCTGGAGTCGTAACTCATCCACGTCTATCTAGGAGATATCCGGCAAAACAGCTTAACGATCTTGACTTTGCTGACGACATCGCCCTTTTTGAGTCTACGTTACCACGGGCCCAGGCACAGTTATCCATGACAGCTTCAGTTGCAGAAGGCGTTGGCCTCATAATTAATGTACCCAAGACAGAGTACATTACGTCACATTGTGAGGCTTCCCCCTCACTTCATGTCCACGGCAGTCCAATAAAACATGTGACTGATTTTAAATATCTGGGATCCATGGTAGCATCCAGCGCAACCGACCTCAAAAGACGCAAGGCACTGGCCTGGACGACTTTTTGGAAGTTGGAACAGCTGTGGAGAAGCCCCTCCTTACCAATTATCACCAAAATGAAGTTGTTCAACACAACATGCATCACAGTTCTCCTCTACGGATGTGAGACATGGGTCATCTCCAAAGACATGGCAAGTAAAATAAACGCTTTTGCTACCTCTTGCTACCGCATTATGCTGAGCATCAAGCGCACCGACCATGTCCCCAATGCCACCATCTATACTATGACCAACTCAAACCCTCTTGTGGAGCGTGTAAGAACTCGGCAGCTCAAGTTCCTTGGGCACATACTCCGCATGCCAGACGATGAGCCTGCAAAAGTGTATGCCCTTTATACACCTACCCAAGGGAGAAGGAAACCAGGAAGACAACGCACATCATACCTGACTTATATTCAACGCTTGCTTGGAGATAGTGATGGCATGCTGCGACCAGACCAAATCGCAACACTTGCCCAAGATCGCAGTAAATGGAAGAAGCTTGTAGTCGACTGCTCCGCAGCCGAAGGATGATGATGATGATGTTCTGAGAAAACTATTGTGTGCACATCAAGGAATATTTGTGTGGTCCTTGATTGAATATGCCTTCTTTTTGCTTCCCTCAATTCTGTCAATCTTCAGGTAATGCACTCACAAACACCAGGTGCTAAACCTTACCAGGCGTGGTGTGTTGTAGACAGCCCTGGAAGTATTCGCAGCGCACACTGCAATTGCAAAGCAGGCCTCGATGAAACTTGCAGTCATGTATCTGCTGTTCTATTTGCCACTGACGCTGGGAATCGCATCAGAGAAAAATCAACCCCCACAATGGTCAAAGCTTACTGGATGCAGCCAGAAAAAAGGGAACTTGATGCACAACCACTTCACAGCATTTACTTTTCTTCCTCCAAGGCTAAAAAGAGGAGGGCAGACCGTGAAATAGACCACAACGCACATGACGTGATTTCAGTAACCTGTTCTAACACACAACCCGATCGGATGACGAAGAGTGAAGTTGCTGGACCGACTGAGGATGAACTTAGTTCCTTCTTGCACAGTCTTTCAATGTCAGGCATCAAGTGTGCGGTGCTTTCAGGGTTTGAGCCTTATGCAGATGCATTTGTTCCAGTTGAGCAGAAGAAGGAGTTCCCTGTGATACTGACTGACCTGGCCAATCCCACAACCTTTCACATGAACTACACTGATTTGCTCAGGAAATGTGATGAAGTTAATATTACAGTGTCTGCAGAAGCTGCTAAAAAATGTGGAGGCGGAAACAAGAGACCAGTCAAAATCCAAGATGTGGATTCGCTATCGTGCTGGTAGAGTCGCCTCCTCCAGGCTCGGTGCAGTTTGCAAGACCAACCCTGCAATGCCAGCTATTAGTCTCATTAAATGCATTTGCTATCCAGACATACTGAAGTTCTCTTCACAAGCCACAAGATGGGGATGCTGTCATGAAAAGGAGGCCATTGAAATATACACCGCAAAGATGATGCAGACACATGAAAACATCAAGGTGGAAAAGAGTGGTCTGGTTTTGAACACCATGATCCATTTTTGGGTTCTTCACCAGATGGGATTGTCAACTGTAGCTGCCATGGAAAAGGTTGGGTGGAGGTCAAGTGCCCATACTGCAATCGAGACCAAACCATTGATGAAGCTGCAACAGATCCACAGTTCTATCTGCAGAAATCAGACAGTGGGGAACTCGAACTTCTCAAATCACACAACTACTACTACCAGGTTCAGGCTCACATCCATCTAACATCAATGAGGTATTGTGACTTTGTTGTGTGGACAGGCAAGAACAACAGCCTGCACATTGAACGACTACAACCAGATGCACTGCTATGGCAGGAAGCAGTGCAAAGCGCTGAGCACTTTTTCAGGGTAGCCGTCTTGCCTGAATTAGTTGGCAAGTATTTTACAACAGTTCGAGATGTTGAGAATCAGGCATTTCACTCAACATGTGGCCCAACAAGTTCATGCTACTGCGAAAAGCCACCAGAGGGTGACATGGCCAAATGTGGAAATCCAACATGCAAACGGAGTTTCATTTGAAATGCCTCGGACTAAAGAACATGCCTAAAATGAAGTGGTTGTGTCCACAGTGCAGAGGACTTCCCCAGTTCAGGTGCAAAAATAAGAAATGTCAGCATGAATCTCTCTTGTCTGAATCACTTCATGTGACAGAAGAATGAACTTTGCTGTACATGTACATGCAAAATATTGATACCATGTTTTCAGCAAAACATTACATTTGACATAGGGATGGCCAACAACTCCATTTCCGTTTTGGGTTTTGGAGGCTTTTTGTGGGGAATGTATTTTTGTTGCTCCTGAAGTCAAAAGGAGACACATTGTCTTTGCCAGTTTTAGTTTTCATTCATAATGCCACCTAAAAAGGCATTCTGTTATAAATGTAAACGTGTCTATTTTACAGCTTACTGAAGAAGATCCCATCTGTGTATACCCTAACTCAAAAACATTGATACACCATTGAAAAGTTGCTATACTTGGTGTAGGTGAACAATTTTGAAACAGCAGGTCTTTCTTTTTTTGGGATGCACTTGTAAAATGATGGGTTTTGGTCTGCTAACCCTCCTACTTTAGCTGGCAAATGAGGAAACACAGTAGTGTCACCAATCAAAATCATTAATAATGGGCTGCTTTTTTTAACAGAACATCCACAGGCCTGTGCCGGGGAAAGGGTATGCTGTAGGTGCTTATACACCAACCCCCCTACCAAATAAGAATGAAACCAGCAAGGATTTTTTGTACCTTTTTCAATCGCCAAATAACACAATTTTGACTGAAATTTAAATGATGGGTTTTGGTCTGCTAACCCTCCTACTTTAGCTGGCAAATGAGGAAACCCAGTTGTGTCACCAGTCAAAATCATTAATAATGGACTGCTTTTCTAACAGAACATCCAAAACACGAAATCCAAACTGTGTTACAAAATTCTTCTCTTTTATAAATTGCTGCCTACACTTATGGTCACGCAGCCCCCCAGCTGGAAATCCTGAAAGCAGGCCCGTTGCTTGCTTATGTCGCATAGGAAATACATTGTATTTTGGTTGAAAATGACTGCTCAAACAGTAAGAGGGCTTAAGGAAGGCAGTGGGAGGGGACATCTGCACCAAAACTTGAGGTTTCAGGTATTGGTTATGACAGCTTATGGAAACATCTCATCAACCCTCACCCCTCAGGATCCCCCAAACAAATCCCAAAGAGACTGTTTATCTAGGAAATATGTATTTTTTTAAAGTTACTTTCGGGGAATAAAATCTTTGCTTGTCAAGTCAAATTGAGATACATTATCTAAAGCCATTTCCAGCTTTCATTATAATGACAAAACATTAAATCCCAAAAGTGTTCCAAGATTCTTCCCATGTAAAAATTAGAAGACAAGCTGTAAACAACTTCTATTCTACAGTTAACTGAAAAAAAATGCAAGAGTAAAACTTGACATTAATGTAATTGTAAAAACCTCAGAACAAGAAAAAGAAACAGCTCAAAATGATAACTCTAGATTTGGTTTCAAATGCATAAAATTTTATTTGAATTCTACATGAATATCCGTGTATTTACTGGAATTAAATAGAACCTATGCTTAATGGGACACTTCATTCATTTAATAATGCATAAACTCCAGTTCAAAATATCATTAATAGAAAAAGACATATTTTGTTTATAAATGTGCATACATGTATTGCCAAAAGAAGTTTCGACTTATCTTCAGAGAAAATAAAACATGTATTAGCTGACAGGTTTATTTCTTTTCTGTGGGTCATAGATGAGAAATTAAACACATCGAAAAGTTGCTTTGACATTTCATGAGCATTGCATCAATTTTAAATAGAAAACAGCAATGTATACTTAACCATATGTGTGTGAACTTAGAATTTATTGACCACAAATATAATGTGTTGTTTTGTGGAGTACACGTATAAATTTCCATGTCTAAGTACTATAGAAATTTTACAAATTCATTCACGTTCATTGTAAAATAAATTTATGTATATTAGATTGCAATAAGTTAATAAATCTATATTACATGTAGATTGCAATAAGTTAATAAATTCACGTTCATTGTAAAATAGATTTATGTATATTAGATTGCAATAAGTTAATAAATCTGTACACGGGTACATGTTACATGTACATGTAGATTACAACATGTGCACAGAACCCTTTACTGTTTACAAGCTTTAAAATTCATGTCAATATATGGAGATGTATTTTAACAATATGGCAATTAATCATCAAAATGAAATGGTTGTTTTCACTGATGATTTTGTAACAAACACATCTTGTTCTATTTCTTTTAAAGGGTGGGAGCAATTAAATTGAAAACCAATTTCTAACCAAAGAACTTAGTACATACATGCCAGTATGATTTAGTTCGTTTCAGGGTCACAAGAAAGCACTCCTTTTGACTCTTTTAATTTTTCATGAAATACGAGGGCATTGTTTGTGCTGTTTCATGAAGGGAACCCAGAGCTAAAAAGTAAAGAAAAAACATAAAACTTCAAGGTGCAGCTTGAGTCTACTAATTTGTTTTGACACCCTACAACTTCTACTGAATCATTACAAAGCAGGTACCAATCAAATCAGGTCAATAGATACAGGAAAAGTCATAGGAAAATAAACATCTTTTTACTTTTTATCACCAGTGTGTGTAACTACTGCTGCTGTTGCCCACATGACATCATAAATTTGCTCGTGAATATGCAAATTTTCATTAGCATAAACACAGGAAATTTGCAGCTCAAAGCTTTTACGAAAAAGGGAATAAATGTATGCTCGAGAGGTTTTTATCACTCTGTTTAAGACCGCTTAGTGTCTGGGTGCTGACAATTCCCGAGCCGGAGGCAAGGGTAATTATCAGCACCCAGACTCTAAGCGGTCTTAAACAGAGTGATAAATACCGACCGAGCACATAATTATTCCCATTCATAAATACCTTTTTGGTATAAAAAAATCAAATAATTCGTTCAAAAAATCCTGATTTTGTTCAACAAGTTCACTTCATGCTTTTTGAAACATCCCTCTAGCAAAATAATGGAGTGTTCAGCTGGCGAGTAAGATGTAAACAACCCTTTAATATGGAGATTGACGCGCGCGAAGCATGTTCTGCGCGATGTCGCGCAGAATGCACCTGGGGCATTGCGTGTTGAATCTAGAACTATAAAATTCTGACTCGCTGGTAGTGTTGCACATGCCTACGTGAGGATTGTGAACGTTCAACCAATAAAATTGTAAGAGGCACCGGATTTTTAGGAGTCCATATTTTATTATGACACTAGAAAAGTGTTTAAGACCAGCTAGCCATGTCTTTATCATCCGTTTAAGACCGGCCACGTGACGGGCTCTCGACCAATAGGAATAGCTAAACTGTCTGAGGTATTTATGAATTTGCATTCAACAGGTAGTAGCATGAAAAGTACACTCTTTTGCAAGGTTTTTGAATGTGAAGTAAGCCAATGACATTATGAGCCTTAGATGCAGCAGTACACTTACCGCTTAGTTAAGTGGAACCACCGACTCACGACAGTTGGTGAGCGCACAACATACTTGCGCAATTTTATCAATTGTAGGCACCTTTTGTTTCTCAGATGTAACTAAGGATTCCCATGGAACTTTTTCAGACAAAATGCTGTAAGTCTCTCTCAGTTCACCGATGACACGTTCAACATGTATGCGAAGGTGAGCAATTTTCCGTGATCTGTCAACATCCAGTGCTGAAAGTTGGGGCTTGCCTTTTGAGAAGGCTGGCGTCAGAAGCTGTGCACAGTAGAATCCGACCTCATCAGAAATGTTAAATCCTCGATCAGCTAAAACGTAGTCACCGGGTAATAGTTTGTACAAGAAGTCGGACTGAAGTGTGATGGCTTTGTCCGAACCCCTTCTTCCCCATGCTGAAGACAGATATGATATGATGCCTGAAGGGGTGATACCTATCGAGAATTTGACTGTATTGTGGTGCTTGTAATTCGACCATGCCTGTGCTCTTGCCTCTACACTTGATGGACGGACACAGGATACTTCGAAACAATCAATAATCACGGCAACATGTTTGCGAAAGGCTTTTCTGAAACCCATTGGCATTGTTTTCCACAAGGTCTCTCTGGAAGGCCACGTTATCAGTGGTGACAGCTGGGTAGATAGAATGTCCAACATCAGAGAAAATATGCGGCACACTGTAGCTTCGCTCACTTGAAAACGAAAAGCAAGATCTTTGTGCTTCAGGTTTAACTTCAGTTTCATCAGAACCAGTACAAGTTGCTGAAATGGTGTCAGAATTTTCCCCACAGGAATTTTAGGTACTACAAAATTGAAGACTGCCATCAAAACTGTAAGTGTCGGAAGTCCAGTGTAAAACTTCACTTTATCATCATCTTTGGAGTACTGTTCAATGATTGTTGCTCTTTCCGCTGTCTTCATGGCCCGCTGAAGCTCTGAGCTGTTTCCTGCTGCCCGACCTTCCAGAACACTGATGTCTATATGGCATAAAGATCAGTCTGGGTGCTCACGCTCTTAAATGAGGGTTTCTCTGTCTGCACACCTTTGTTGTTTTGGTTTAGAAGTGTTGCTTGGTCTTGGGGTTCCTTGGTCTGCGGTTGATGTTGTTTATGTGCCTTGGCAGCCAACTGCCTTCGTTTTGATCGCTCATACCGTTGCTGACTGATGAGAAGGGTGCTTTGACATTACTTCTTGTGGCCCAAGTTAATGGTTGGCGCCCAGTCTATGCTCAATTCATCATACAAAGCTGCTGGTCGACCTGCAATTAACATAAGTATGCAAAGTGATAAGTACACGTTCACATGCTGCTATCTCATTCCCAATCTTCTGAAGGTTATAATTCCAAACAAGCTATTTGATCTAATAACAGGTTTCCAAGTCCCATTTTAGTTGGGAATTATGTGACTGATTAAAGGCCTAGCTGATGCAAAACACAACTGCAAGAAGTATTTATTTGATTGAATTTCAAAGAAAAACTCATGTGAATGCAGAGTAATGTTTGCTCTATGTTTTTTTAGCAGGCTGATAAATTTACAACAGAAAAGAAATGAAAACCAAACGGGTCCAAAATTGTATGTATTAAAGTACCAAGTACTACAGCTTTTGTTTTGGAAACAGTGCTTTTGTTTTGGAAACAGTTTCTGTAATTTTTCACCATTTTCTGACACTGATATCCATTCTTTCATTAAAATGGAAACAAATTATTTGCTAGTATAAAAAGCTTAGAACAAAGAAGGCCTATAGGCTTTGATCTGGATAAACTCCTTCAATGACATGAATAGGAACTGAATATTTGGGGGAGAAATTTTTATTCTTTAAAGAAAAAAAAGGAGGAAAAAATGGGTGAAAATGTATTTTAAAAATTACAACGAAAGTACTTTTCGAAATGGATTTTCAGGAGGGGATTTATTCTTGCCTGGGGGTCAATTGAAGTTCGAATCACACACAATAATAAAATAAAATATAATAATAAATAAAAGAAAATAAATAAATAAGTAAATAAATAAATACAAAGGTACGTCCATATGAGCCCCCTCCAAAAAACAGAAGCCAAATCCTGGGTACGCTGCATGGTGCCTGTATTTTAACCATGACCCCCAAAAATTCCCTCAAAAAATTGCAAATTTTGAAAAGGTAACCTTTTGCTTGGGTGGTTTAAAAGTAGATGTCATGCACAACCATGTCAGACTTTGGACAATGGCCTGATGGTGCTGGTTATACTACATGTATAGCGAAAAAGAAAACGTGTTTTTGTGCACAGCAAAATACGGCGATGATTTTCCTCATTTTGCTGTCTGCTTTTGGTCGGAATAGGCCTGAAGTCGGGTTCGAAAGCACAGCTACATGCTTTAATGGTAAAACCTTTCCCTTATGTGTATTTTCATCTCAAGAAAGTCTGCTTATGATGAACCATAGGATAAACTGACCTGAAACAAAGTGGTCCGAGCAAACTTTGTAGTGCCGGGTTTTCGTCGGATCCAAGTCTGCACGTGAAACGTTTGCAAGCCACTGTACTCTCCGTCTTGTTGACAATTCCTTAATTTTTTTCCCCCTTGGTGGTGGATAATTTTGGGGATGGAAGAGTAGGATTTGTCCTTTTCTCGTTCACTTCGATTGCTGCAAGCATGCATGCAACACACACGATGTCAACTGCTTGTCCCATTTCATGGCGGACAGATCGTTGCTAAGTTACGACTTGACCTTTTGACCCCGCATGCAAGCGCTCTATATGGCCACACTGTGCAGACACTGTGATCTTTATTTGGTCACACTGTGTGCACATCTTGATCACTATTTATGGTCACACTGTGCAGACACTGTGATCTCTATATTGTCACACAGTGTGGACACTGTGATCTCTTTATGGTCACATAGTGTGCACACAGTGTGAACACTGTGATCTTTATATGCCCAATCTGTGAAAACTGTGTTCACACTGTCAACACAGTGTCGCACACAGAGAACACAGTGTGATCACAGTGTGACCACAGAGTGGTATACACCGTATGGACACTATGTGAAAACTCTGTGTTCACACTGTCATGACACTATGAATTTGTTCCATATTCACAGTGTCGCACTCAGAGAACACAGTGTGATCACAGTGTGACCACTGAGTGGTATACACCGTATGGACACTATGTGAACACACTGTGTTCACACTGTCATGACACTATGAATTTGTTCCAAATTCACAGTGTCGCACACAGAGAACACAGTGTGATCACAGTGTGAACACTGAGTGGTATGCACAGTATGGACACTATGTGAAGACACTGTGTTCACACTGTCATGACACTATGAATTTGTTCCAAATTCACAGTGTCGCACACAGAGAACACAGTGTGATCACAGTGTGACCACACATGGTATACACCGTATGGAAACTATGTGAACACACTGTGTTCAACAGAAGTTCCACACTGTAGTGACTGGGGGAATTTTCCTAAGGGAGAGGGCGCTGCACATTGGCAACCACTCGTTTAATTTGCACTGTCTGCGCCAAAGTTTTATCTTTTGATCAATTTATCACATTGTTTGGGTATCTTCCGTGTTAGTGGCTGGGCTGTGTGAAGCATTATGGCTTCAAGCTCAAGTTTTCTGTGGCAGTTATTCGTCGTGATGTTACTTTGGTAAGTCTGTGATGTTTCTAAGGACATATTATGCAGAACCATCTGCCCGGGATTGGAGTGCGTTCGATTTGCTTCCCCAGCTTACTCGCGCCTACTCCTCGCGTGATGCGCAGTGTAGCTAAATAACGAAGGGTTTCGGGTTAAAGCTACAGTCAAATATTTGCAGCTATCCAAAAAGTGACTGACGTAATTATTGATGAAAAGCATACTTAGTTGCAATAATAAGGGAACTAAACTCTCTGTGAAATTATTCTTTCTTGAATGCTGTCATTTTGAGGAAATCAACGAAAGAAGGCCAGTAGTTATCAGGTCTCCAACACAATTCAATATGCATTATCAAGCTGGATATTCTCGATCTCCTCGAAGCTAATTGCTCCATTTTTCCCCTCGTATTAATTTTTTTCGTTTCAACATGGTGGTGCGCGTTGCAAAAAATCTCCGAACAAAATCACTCTTATCTTATAATATTGTGTATAACAATGTTGTTTTAAGCAACAAAAAAAAGAAAAGAAAACGTAGAATGTAAAAAGTGCTTTAAATTACCGTTGAATTATTCAAAATTAAAATTGTGAAATGTTCAAATGGAGGTTTTCAGAGATCATATTTCATACATGATTTTTAATGACAAAAATATTGCTCCTGTATAATCGAACCACTCAACAACCGTGAACTTTGTTCAGCAAACAATGCGTAGCATTAGGTCGTAGGTGACTAAACTGGGAAGTCCCTGTACTAAACTGAGTGTCGTATATACGGAAGTGTATTTAGGACATGACCAAAAAAAATTAAAAATTCCGGCCCTATATTTCGCCCGGGCGGACTAATAATTCGCCTGGGCGAATTATTATTTCGCACAGGCGGGTTACTAATTCGCCCGGGCGAATTACTATTTCACCCGGGCGGATTACTATTTCGCCCGTGCGGATTACTTTTTCGCCCGGGCGGATTACTATTTCGCCCGGGCGGATTACTATTTCGCGATTATATTTTCGGTCATGTCTTAAATACGCTTCCGTACTACGTATAAAATGGGAAGTCCCTCTACATAGTATGTGACGATGGAGAAATACCTTGACAGCAGTTAAAACAAAAACATCCGTCTGACATTCATCTTATCCGACTGAGTGTGAGAAAATCGACTCCGAAAAATATATTTGTATATATAACCGACCATATTAGACGAACGTGTTCTTAATCGTAATTCTGACGGGAAAATAAGTGGTAAGTTTGAGCCGTTTATACGATATTAATAACTTCCGGAAATGGTTTCTGTGAGAGACATGCCCATGCAGTCCATCATGAACAAAGTCAATAATCGTGGTGACGGGTCACTGCATGCACAAAATAGACTGAGAGCTGGATAGCGTTTCATCAAAATTTCGGGAACAAATTCCTTGATTGTCTTTATAAAGCATAGTATCATCGACCCTGATCACAAAATGGCCATTCTTAGTTTCACTAGATCAGACAAAGGCCCTTTGGCGCCATGCCAAGTGGGCCCAATTTTGCATTTAATCAATATTTTGAGAACAAGATCGAAACCAGTATCATTTGTTAGCTTGGAACTTGTAGATTATGGAAAAATAACTGAAGAGCGATTTTAGATCAGACTAATTTAACTTAAGAGCGCTCCAAAAAGCGCGGAGGTTGGGCGTGGCCGTCACCCCTCTTTTCCTTTTGGCTTATCCCCTCGCAACGCAACGGAAGATGAGATAATGAAACCAGTTTGTATATAATTATTAGCTCTTGTGAAACATGAAAATATTACTTAAGAGTCATTTCGTGTAAATACTTCATATAAGTGTCCACGTTCAAAAAATCGAATATTCTTATACTTTGTGGGATGAAAGGATTTGGGGAGCAAGTAACCAAAATAGACTTTTTGAGGCTGCAAACATTCATTTTTGTGTTATTTTTAAAGGCCATGAAGCCAAACTGCGAAGTAAATCACCTTTACCCTTACAAGAAAAAAATAGAAACACTTCTGAAAAATCACCTTTATATTATTTTTGGCCCTACAATAGGGCGTACAGCATGTTTTTACAACTAGCAAAATTGATTTTTTTAACCCAATTTTTGGCACTTGCCAGGGCACTCACAATATTTTTCCTTCGGCTATGTTTAGTTCAGGCATTGGTCTTTTCATATCTGGTGAGTAAATCTTGGGTTATTGTATAGCCTTTGTGCAGTGGCGCTCCAAAAATGGTAACTTTCACAAAAACTTTAAAAAGTGTATTTTCAGTTTTTCCTTTGTTTTGAGTAATAACTTGTATGATTGGTATTGTTCATGAATCTAGCACATTTTCACAAACAGAATCAAACTGTGCATCACTTTTAGACAAGTGGATAAATAGTAGGTCGTGTAATCTCCCCCACCTTGCTAGTCCCCGCCCACTCCCCTTTGCCACCGAATTTAGATATTGTATGTTACATAGCGAAACAAATGTAAATAAATAATCAGCAAGTAAACACTTCAGAAACTAGAAAGACTTCCTTTTCACAGCCTCCCCTTCCCCCACCCCGGGGGCATTGCTTGGGGTTGAGGGTGGGGTGTGTCCACCTGCCAATAACTTGGCTTTGTCGGTAAAATCCTTGTCACATGGGCAAAAATCACGTGTTTGCCAGCCGCAATGAATAATAATGGTATAATAATGGCCATATCCATTGTCCTCTGATTGAAGTGCATCCATTATTCAAATGATGTCCAGTGCTCCCCGCCCATTTAGGCCCTGCCCCATCCCTGGCCACCAAATTCAGGTTTTGATTCTACATGTATGATTCTAAATTGAATTGTAAATATATACTAGATATCAATTTGCAAGTGAACCTTTTACAATCTACACCAACAGCCGTCTCACAGCTAGCCCCCCCCTTTCCCTGCCACCCCCTCTCCCAATCATAAGAGAACCCCGCCCTCTCCCCAACAAGTCAAAAAGTTCAACTTTGTTGAGACTACATACATGCACACGGGGCAGCTTGGAATATCCGGAAAGTAAGGAGGAGTAGAAAGGGGTGTGTATGTCGCGGGGGTGGGGGGGGGGAGGTGGGAAGGATGATCTGGACACATGCATGTACACTGTACATATTTTTTTTATATTGCAAGTTACTTTTGGAATTACAGTAAAGGTGTGGTGAACAAAAATGTATTTTATTATTTTCAAAACGGAAAAGATCTGGTGATTTACAGAGAAATTCACCCTTATTTAAAATACACGTACTTTAAAATAAGGATCACTCCAGTAACAACTCCGAGAAAAAAACCAGCATCAATTTGATTGAATGAATTTCACTCTGACTTGACTTGGTTATATACATGTAGTTAGGGTCGGAAGTATATTTTTTTAAGTTGAAGTGTCCACCAATTTTGTATTTGCCTGATCAACATCAAAATTTGTGACTTTTCCATACTTTCAACAGTGGTCACCATGGCACCAAACACACTTCTGTAGCGTGCTCATTATTATTATGACAACCGAATAAGTAAAAAATACTTCCATTTTCAAAACTTATCACGAAAGAATTATATGTAGACTGAAATTCATGGCTACATAATTAACAACAATACATGCTCAGTATGTAATGTGGCCGCCATTGGTGCAAGAAGCCCTTGTAATTTTCACCTTTCAATTTGTACCATTTCTTTGCTTTGATGTACTTTTCTGATAGTTATTACATGAATCAATTGCAGAGCATTAAATAACATCACCATAATTATGTATATTTACTTCAGTTTGCCAATTCGGGTTGAAAACCCGACAATTTTCGGAATAAAATCAGTAAGTATATAGTCCCTATGGCAGTGACAATGGATGCATACAATTACCTGACCGGGATAAATGTGTAGACCAATAATGTTTGTTCTAAATATAAGAACCATTTACACATAAAATACAAAAAATTATGCCCAAAATGTTATCTAGACAAGAGATTGGAATATATATAGAAAAAAACACCTCTAATTATAGTGGAAGTAGCGATAGAACCAAGAATGTCATATTATAGAATAGTGGTCAACCAATATTTTCCTGCCAAACAGTTGTAGGAAAATCGGTCAAATCATATAATTATGCAAATCAACATGGGATTCACAATGTGCTGTACCCCTCCCTTTCAGAAAAACCCCCCAAATACCCGCCAGAAAGGGTTAAAATCTGTAGGCACTTGGTTAGGTGGGGAAGTTGATTTGATACCAACAAACCTGTAATTTATAAGCACCAATACATTTAAAATTGCTTACCATGCAACAATGTATGCACCACAGAAGTGT
Source organism: Patiria pectinifera (assembly GCA_029964075.1). NCBI lineage: Eukaryota > Metazoa > Echinodermata > Asteroidea > Valvatida > Asterinidae > Patiria > Patiria pectinifera. The sequence goes on along the minus strand of CM057149.1, from coordinate 33,589,069 downwards.
GGCCATGTTGACTACTGATGACAGTTTGGAAGAGACTCAAAATGTAATGCTGATTACAAACTACGATTTTGGAGGGCATAACACACTCACGTTCGGTACTGTTGTGAAGCATTTATAGAATTTCCCAAACTCAGCTGAAAGCTCTGTGAGCCTACTTAATCTTGTGGTGGATTAACCCCTATCGACAGAGCCCATCCTGTTACTTCGTCCTCCTTTAATATATTTAATTATTCGAAATGTGGGTTTAGTTTTATAGTCAATACAATATTTGGACCCAGGTTCTGTTTCACAAGTTTCTTCATTTATTTGTCTATCCTGCAATGATCCTGGTAAAACATAATAGTACCATATTTGACTTTATAATAGGGCCAAGAAAATTCAATCAATCAAAATAGAAGCCGTTTGAGTTTTCAGTAAGTTCTAAATTCGGTGGCAAAGGGGGAGTGGGCGAGGCCTAGCCAGGTGTGTGTGTGTGTGTGGGGGGGCAACACTACCTACTATTCATCCGCTGGTCTAAAAATGATACACAGTCTGATTCTGTTTGTGAAAATGTGCTAGATTCATGAACAATACCAATTATACAAGTTATTACTCAAAACAAAGGGAAAAAAAAATGAAAATACACTTTTTAAGGTTTTGTGAAATTTACCATTTTTGGAGCGCTACAGCACTAAGGATACAAAAAACCCAAAGATTTTCTCACCAAATATGAAAAGACCAATGTCTGAACTAACCATAGCCGACGGGAAATTATTTTGAGTGCCCTGGCAAGTACTATTTTGGAGGGTTTAAAATGGGGTAAAAAATACTATTTTGCTACTTGTAAAAACATGCTGTAAACTTTGTGTTCACACTGTCATGACACTATGAATTTGTTCCAAATTCACAGTGTCGCACACAGAGAACACAGTGTGATCACAGTGTGACCACAGAGTGGTATACACCGTATAGACACTATGTGAACACACTGTGTTCACACTGTCATGACACTATGAATTTGTTCCAAATTCACAGTGTCGCACACAGAGAACACAGTGTGACCACTGAGTGGTATACACCGTATGGACACTATGTGAACTAACTGTGTTCACACTGTCCTGACACTATGATTTTGTTCCTAATTCATAGTGTCGCACTCAGAGAACAGAGTGTGATCACAGTGTGACCACTGAGTGGTATACACCGTATGGACACTATGTGAACACACTGTGTTCACACTGTCATGACACTATGAATTTGTTCCAAATTCACAGTGTCGCACACAGAGAACACAGCGTGATCACAGTCTGACCACTGAGTGGTATACACAGTATGGACACTATGTGAACACACTGTGTTCACACTGTCATGACACTATGAATTTGTTCCAAATTCACAGTGTCGCACACAGAGAACAGTGTGATCACAGTGTGACCACTGAGTGGTATACACTGTATGGACACTATGTGAACACAATGTGTTCACACTGTCATGACACTGTGATTTTTTTCCAAATTCACAGTGTCGCACACAGAGAACACAGTGTGATCACAGTGTGACCACACATGGTATACACCGTATGAAAACTATGTAAACACACTGTGTTCAATAGAAGTTCCACACTGTGGTGACATGGGGAATTTTCCTAAGGGAGAGGGCGCTGCACATTGGCAACCACTCGTTTTTGCACTGTCTGCGCCAAAGTTTTATTTTTTGATCAATTTATCACATTGTTTGGGTATCTTCCTCGTTAGTGGCTGGGCTGTGTGAAGCATTATGGCTTCAAGCTCAAGTTTTCTGTGGCAGCTATTCGTCGTGATGTTACTTTGGTTAGTCTGTGATGTTTCTAAGGACATATTATGCAGAACCATCTGCACGGAATTGGAGTGCGTTCGATTTGCTTCCCCAGCTTACTCGCGCCTACTCCTCGCGTGATGCGTAGTGTAGCTAAATAACGAAGGGTTTCGGGTTAAAGCTACAGTCAAATATTTGCAGCTATCCAAAAAGTGACTGACGTAATTATTGATGAAAAACATACTTAGTTGCAATAATAAGGGAACTAAACTCTCTGTGAAATTATTCTTTCTGGAATGCTGTCATTTTGAGGAAATCAACGAAAGAAGGCCAGTAGTTATCAGGTCTCCAACACAATTCAATATGCGTTATCAAGCTGGATATTCTCGAACTCCACGAAGCTTGCTCCATTTTCCCCTCGTATTTATTTTTTTCGTTTCAAAATGGTGGTGCGCGTTGCGAAAAATCTCCGAACAAAATCACTCTTATCGTATAATATTGTGTATAACAATGTTGTTTTAAGCAACAAAAAAAAAGAAAAGAAAACGTAGAATGTAAAAAATGCTTTAAATTACTGTTGAATTATTCAAAATTAAAATTGTGAAATGTTTAAATGGAGGTTTTCAGAGATTATATTACATACATGACTTTTATTGACAATAATATTGCCCCTGTATAATCGACCCACTTAACAACCGTGAACTTTGTTCAGCAAACAATGCGTAGCATTAGGTCGTAGGTGACTAAACTGGGAAGTCCCTGTACTAAACTGAGCGTCGTATATACGGAAGTGTATTTAGGACATAACCCCCCCCCCCCAAAAAAAAAATTTCCGGCCCTATATTTCGCCCGGGCGGACTAATAATTCGCCAGGGCGGATTACTAATTCGTCCGGGCGAATTACTATTTCACCAGGGCGGATTACTATTTCGCCCGGGCGGATTACTAATTCGCCCGGACGGATGACTAATTTGCCCGGGCGAATAAGTAGTCTGCCCGGCCGGGAGAATAAGTAATCTGCCCGGGCGAGTTAGTAGCCTGCCCGGGCGAATTAGTAATCCGCCCGGGCGAAATAGTTATCCGCCCGGGCGAAAAAGTATTCCGCCCGGGCGAAATAGTAATCCGCCCGGGCGAAGTAGTTGGCCTAAAAATATTTTCGGTCATGTCCTAAATACGCTTCCGTACGTATAAAATGGGAAGTCCCTGTACATAGTATGTGACGATGGAGAAATACCTTGACAGCAGTTAAAACAAAAACACCCGTCTGACATTTATCTTATCCGACTGAGTGTGGGAAAATCGACTCCGAAAAATATATTTGTATATATAACCGACCATATTAGACGAACGTGTTCTTAATCTTAATTCTGACGGGAAAATAAGTGGTAAGTTTGAGCCGAACTTGTAGATTATGGAAAAAATAACTTAAGAGCGATTTTAGATCAGACTAATTAACTGAAGAGCGCTCCAAAAAGCGCGGAGGGTGGGCGTGGCCGTCACCCCTCTTTTCCTTTTGGCTTATCCCCTCGCAACGCAACGGAAGATGAGATAATGAAACCAGTTTGTATATAATTATTAGCTCTTGTGAAACATGAAAATATTACTTAAGAGTCATTTCGTGTAAATACCTCATATAAGTGTCCACGTTCAAAAAATCGAATATTCTTATACTTTGTGGGATGAAAGGATTTGGGGAGCAAGTAACCAAAATAGACTTTTTGAGGCTGCAAACATTCATTTTTGTGTTATTTTCAAAGGTCATGAAGCCAAACTGCGAAGTAAATCACCTTTACCCTTACAAAAAAAAAAATAGAAACACTTCTGAAAAATCACCTTTATATTATTTTTGGCCCTACAATAGGGCGTACAGCATGTTTTTACAACTAGCAAAATTGATTTTTTTAACCCCATTTTTGGCACTTGCCAGGGCACTCACAATATTTTTCCTTCGGCTATGTTTAGTTCAGACATTGAAAACTTTAAAAAGTGTATTTTCAGTTTTTCCTTTGTTTTGAGTAATAACTTGTATGATTGGTATTGTTCATGAATCTAGCACATTTTCACAAACAGAATCAAACTGTGCATCACTTTTAGACAAGTGGATAAATAGTAGGTCGTGTAGTCTCCCCCACCTGGCTAGTCCCCGCCCACTCCCCTTTGCCACCGAATTTAGATATTGTATGTTGCATAACGAAACAAATGTAAATAAATAATCAGCAAGTAAACACTTCAGAAACTAGAAAGACTTCCTTTTCACAGCCTCCCCTTCCCCCACCCCCGGGGACATTGCTTGGGGTTGAGGGTGGGGTGTGTCCACCTGCCAATAACTTGGCTTTGTCGGTAAAATACTTGTCACATGGGCAAAAATCACGTGTTTGCCAGCCGCAATGAATAATAATGGTATAATAATGGCCATATCCATTGTCCTCTGATTGAAGTGCATCCATTATTCAAATGATGTCCAGTGCTCCCCGCCCATTTAGGCCCTGCCCCATCCCTGGCCACCAAATTCAGGTTTTGATTCTACATGTATGATTCTAAATTGAATTGTAAATATATACTAGATATCAATTTGCAAGTGAACCTTTTACAATCTACACCAACAGCCGTCTCACAGCTAGCCCCCCCTTTCCCTGCCACCCCCTCTCCCAATCATAAGAGAACCCCGCCCTCTCCCCCAACAAGTCAAAAAGTACTATTTTGTTGAGATTACATACATGCACACGGGGCAGCTTGGAATATCTGAAAAGTAAGGAGGAGGAGAAGGGGGGTGTATGTCGCGAGGGTGGGTGGGGGTGGGGGGGGGGAGGTGGGAAGGGTGATCTGGACACATGCATGTACACTGTACATAATTCAGTGTTGGAGCAAAGGCTTAGACCCTCAAGGCCAAGGCTAAGGCCAAGGCTTTGACCCTCAAGGCCAAGGCCAAGTCTTTGACCCTCAAGCCTTGAGGCCAAGGCCAAGGCTTAACCCTCAAGGCCAAGGCAAAGGCCAAGGCCCTGTTTTATGAAATGACCACTGATAGAACTAATTATAGTCACATGAGTGACACATCATCACGCAAGGGCAGATCCAGAACACAATTTGGGGGGGGGGGGGGCAAAGAAATGTTGGTCCCCCTAAAAAAAGTGGGTCCAAAAATTACGGCTTGGGCTTCGGGGCCCCGAATTTTTTTGGATTCGAGATGCTCTGTGGTGCGATTTGAGGCAATTTCTGACCATTTTAACCGATGTTTTTTGAGGAAAAGATGGTGGTGTACTCATTGTCTGCCTTTATTACGACGTCACATAAAAAAATGGTTTCGTTTTTTTTTTTTGGGGGGGGGGGGCATGGCCCCTTTTGGCCCCCCTGGACCGCCCTTATCACCACGAATTGCTCATTACGAAGAATAACATTTCTTTAATTGCAATAGCAATATGCTCGCATAGGCCTACACCGTTTTATGACTGCACTGTATCTATTAAAGTATAAGTTCAGGTCTTCAATATGGTTTAACTAAACAAAATAATGATTTACTTCAATATTGACACACAATTCTCCCAAGTGTAACAAAAGGGGATCTAAGAAACTGATTTGGGAAATTTTTATTTGCTGGCCCAACATGGTCAGAAATATCAGCATTATCTAAAACAGATACATGCAAATCTTTAGCACTTATCAGGGAGACATATACAACCAATCAGATATATTCCATAGTTATATGCAATTAAAGTGATCATCTCATTAGCCCCACAAGTGTACGGAATATTTTTGCAGCAAATCTACTACAATGGTAACAAAATGTGATGCTACAAAAGTGGAAGAGTGCCCAACACACATATCTATAGGGTGCTTCCCTCCTCCATGGTAATACGATTAATATGGTAACAGCAAAATTTCGAACAGATTTATCTAGAAAATGCAAAAATCTATGGGCCTTGAAGAGCCTTGACTCAAAATTGCAAGGCCCTGAACCTTCAAGGCCAAGGCCAAGGCCAAGGCTTTTGCCCTCAAGCCTCGAGGCCAAGGCCAAGGCCCTAAAATCCAGCCTTAAGGCCAAGGCCCAACATCAAGGCACTACATCACTGGTACATATTTTTTATATTGCAAGTTACTTTTGGAATTACAGTAAAGGTGTGGTGAACAAAAATTTATTTTATTATTTTCAAAACGGAAAAGATCTGGTGATTTAGAGAGCAACTAACCCTTATTTGAAATACATGTACTTTAAAATAAGGATCACTCCAGTAAAAACTCCGAGAAAAAACCAGCATCAATTTGATTGAATGAATTTCACCCTGACTTGACTTGGTTATATACATGTAGTTAGGGTCGGAAGTATTTTTTTAAGTTGAAGTGTCCTCCAAATTTGTATTTGCCTGATCAACATCAACATTTGTGACTTTTCCAAACTTTCAACAGTGGTCACCATGACACCAAACACATTTCTGTAGCGTGCTCATTATTATTATGACAACCGACTAAAGTAAAAAATACTTCCATTTTCAAAACTTATCACGAAAGAATTATATGTAGACTGAAATTCATGGCTACATAATTAACAACAATACATGCTCAGTATGTAATGTGGCCGCCATTGGTGCAAGAAGCCCATGTAATTTTCACCTTTCAATCTGTACCATTTCTTTGCATTGGTGTACTTTTCTGATAGTTATTACATGAATCAATTGCAGAGCATTAAATAACATCACCATAATTATGTATATTTACTTCAGTTTGCCAATTCGGGTTGAAAACCCGACAATTTTCGGAATAAAATCAGTAAGTATATAGTCCCTATGGCAGTGACAATGGATGCATACAATTACCTGACCGGGATGAATGTGTAGACTAATAATGTTTGTTCTAAATATAAGAACCATTTACACATAAAATACAAAAATTATGCCCAAAATGTTATCTAGACAAGAGATCGGAAAATATATAGAAAAACACCTCTTATTATAGTGGAAGTAGCGATAGAACCAAGAATGTCATATTATAGAATAGTGGTCAACCAATATTTTCCTGCCAAACAGTTGTAGGAAAATCGGTCAAAGCATATGTGCAAATCAACATGGAATTCACAATGTGCTGTACCCCTCCCTTTCAGAAAACTCCCTTTCAGAAAACCCCCCCCATGGGTTTGCAGGCATGTTGCGCAACTGGTCATGGAAGAATTAAATCTCATAGGTTTTAAAAACACATATTTCATCATTTTTTTGTCAGAACTTCAGCGTGAGAGCATATGATGAATAGGTCAATCAAGTTGGAATGTTCGTCTTATTGTAAGCTTAACATCAAGTGGGTCACTTTTTAGGCCGAAGTTGAAAAAATTATCACTCCCATCATATTCTATTTTCCTTAATAATATATAAATGTATCACTTTTGAAAAGAAAACAAACCTCAATATTGTTGTTATGATGCACAAACTGAAGCAGTAGACAATACAAAAAAAAAGTTTTATTTATTTTCGGTTCAAAATTATTTCAACATTGTAATTTCATGTCTATTAATTAGTAAGTTGCTTTTCCCATTTAATATAAATATAGGTGTGCGTTCTTTCAGCAAAACGAAAACAATTCACACACATCCCTATGTGATTTGTTTTCGTTTTGCTGAAAGAACACTTAATTTTTTGTGATCCGTGGACAGAACTTTAAAATGGTGGTTGTGTTTAAAATTCCGTAACTTAAAAATGACATGAGTGATTTGAATGATTCTTGTACTAAAAAAAAGCTTATGAATTGGGCTTTCATATCCTAGAGTTTGAAAGTGATAGATGTAGAACTTCACTAAAACAATGCTTTCGGCATTTGGGTTTCGTTTGTTTGGACTCACCCTGTATTTGTCCTTTATTGTTGCTAAATGCAAATATAAGGTATCAACCGCATGACATTTGTAATTTATGAGAAAACCAAGTGTTAGCTGCTATTGCAGAGATGTGTGGCTTCCAACTAAGTTGTTAATGAATTTCCACTCCAGACACAGCTTGCAGGATAATAATAATAATAGTTACACATTTATACCGCGCAACATATCTGTTCAGAAACAGGACACCCAATGCGCACATCAGGGGAAAAAAATTGGAGGAAAAAAGGTTCGAATCAATGAATGAAGTATTAATCAAATCACGAGAAAGTTTTGGTGAAAAAGAAAGTCTTCAAATTTGACTTAAAACACTGTAGGGATGAAGATTCGTGGATGTCTCTTGGGAGAGTGTTCCAGACTCGTGGTGCAGCTACTACGAGTGACCTGTCTCCCCACGACCGTCTCGATCTGATCTCCGACAACCTGTGGATGTTGCTGGAGCAAAGACCTGAACGGCGGGGAACATTAGTTTGAAAAAGCTCCGAGATGTACAGTGCAGAATGACCGGTAATTGCCTTCAAAGGTTGTCAAGGCAAGTTTGTATTGAAGTCGCTGTTTGATGGGGAGCCAGTGTAGTTGCTTGATGATTGGTGTGATATGAGATGAAGACCGGAAACCGGAGATAAGACGTGCAGCTGTTTTCTGCACCTTTTGCAGTCTCTTGATCTGTCGTTGAGGTAACCCAAATAATGTGGAATTGTACAAGTCGAGAGGATACTAGACGCGAGGATACTAGTGCATGAATGAGCAGTTTGTTGCTTGTGGATTCAGGTACTCTCTGATTCTGCAAATGCTTCGCAGGTGATAGATCGAAGACCTAACACAAGATGAAATTTGAGGTTCCATAGTCATGTTGGCGTCGAGTATCAGACCAAGGTCACGAACTTTGTCGGCAGGGCGTATTTTGGGAATCCCCGACTTTGATGTATGGGATGGTGACTTTCTTTCGGTGTTGAACAGATCCAAAGAGAATAAATTCGCTTTTGCTTTCATTCAGTTTGAGGTAGTTATTTGTCATCCAAGTCATGATCTCTGCTACCCACGCTTCCAGTCTAGCAACTATGCAGTCGATATCACTCTGATTAGGCAAACAGGATGCGGACAACTGTATATCATCTGCATACACATGGTACATGAGGTTATGTCTAGTAACAATGTCACCGATCGGCAAAATATAGAAGGAGAACAGCTGTGGTCCAAGTACTGAACTTTGAGGCACAGAGAAGTTAACAGCTACTGGTTCTGATGTATCCAACTCGCACCGATTGTGTCCGGCCATGAAGATAAGAACTGCACCACTCAATGACAGATCCACCGATACCAAGATCAGCCAGTCTCTGAATCATTATCTCATGGTCGACAGTATCGAATGCTGAACTGAGATCTAAAAGGATAAAGCCTGTCAGCATGCCTCGGTCCATAGCTTGAAGCACGTCGTTGCTTACTCGCAACACAGCCGTCTCAACGTTATGATTCTTCCGGTAAGCAGATTGATGAGGATCTTGTAGCTGTTTATCATCTATGTATTCAAGAATACGTGATGACACGACTCGCTCAATCACTTTTCCAAGATACTTTAAATTTGCCACTGGTCTGTAGCTTCCAAGAGCTTCCCTGTTGAGATCAGACATTTTCAGTAGAGGTATACACAGCCGTCTCAACGCTATGATTCTTCCGGTAAGCAGGAAGAATAATCGCGTGTTTAAAGTTTCCAGGAAATATACTTTCCTCAAATGACCTATTCACCAGACTCGTGATAAACGGAGCAAAGATATCCACATGCTCCCTAATCAACCAAGTTGGGAGTGGGTCCTGACCACATGACTTGGCAGGTGAGCGCATGATGACGTTCCTGACCTCCTAAACTGAAGCTGGTTCAAAGGAGGAAAGTTGTGGGTCTGTGGATGAACTTGGCCTCTCGTCGTTTGTGGATCTCTGTGCCCCATGTTGCTCAAGGACATCGCGTATCTTGGTGATTTTGCCTAGGTAATGCTCAGAAAAGCTTTTGGCTAAATTTCGTTCTGATGTGTGGTTAGGCAGCACCGGGTCACCTGTCCTATGAAGGAGTTTGTTGACAATGGTGAACAGTGTTTTCTGGTCAGTAGAGCAGCTATCGACAGCTGCGGAGTAGAACTCCTTTTTTTTTCGTTCCTGATAGGTTGGATGACAGTTTGGCATTGTTTCTGATACAGTTGCCGATCTGCATCGGACCTCCTCCACTTTCTCTCCAACCTTCGTCTGGATTGCTTAGCAGCCCGGATTTCATCGTTGTACCATGGCAACATCCGTTTGTGTATAACGGATTGAGTCTTTAAAGGAGCAAGTTGATCAAGAAGGTTTTGTATAGAAGACTCAAATTCCACTACTGATTGGCAGAGATTGTTGTTCTCCACATCAATTAACGACAAAGTTTCGCGAACACCAGATTGAAAAAGATATCTGTTGAGGCCCTTCCAATTCCGTGTGGTGACGGTCTTCCTCACAGGATCTGGTTTCTGCAAAGCCAATCTGCATGTAATTACACTGTGGTCAGACAGTCCTGGGCAGACTGACACACTCGATATGATTGGTTCTCCGTCTCGTGTTATGAGCAAGTCCAAGATATGACCAAGGCGATGGGTAGGGCCAGTGATATGTTGATGCATGTTTTAAGCAGATAACATACTATTAAAGCGCATCGCATTCGCATCAGTTGGTTCATCCATCCAGATGTTGAAATCACCAGTAAGCAGTAATTTGGATGGATGCAGGAGATAGTGGTCCATCAATGAACTGAATTCATCCAAGAAGACAGTAAATGGCACCAGACGACCATCTTTATCATTACCAGAACGGTAGATAATGACAAATCGAAAAGAACAGGTTTTATTTGTCACTTGCACATGTAGGGACTCAAATGATGAGAATTGTCCAGGGTTGTCGCCGTTCGGATTAAAAATTTGGATTTATATAACAGTCCAACACCTCCGCCTGTTCGTCCTTCACGAGCGACATGAAGAAACTTGTAGCCCTCGGGTGTGGCATCATTAATGATGACGTCATCGTCTGGTCTCAGCCATGTCTCAGTAAGGGCCACAATGTCATAATCATGATCAGTCACAAATTCTACAAATGCTGTTGTCTTGTTTCTGATTGACTGTAAATTAACTGTACATAATTTTGCAAGTTCGGAAATGGGTTCAACGTGAATGAGATTATCCACATCGCACCCACGAGCATTTACATCAACACGTACTTTGTCCTGCCTTGTATGTGGCTGTAAAACAGGGATTGTGTGTTGACGCTTGCAGAAAGCACGAATTCCTCTCTCTGTAGGTTTGACTGCACTAATACTATTGTCCACAATTGAATGGTAGACATCAAGAGGCAACCTGGTCCTACAGCATTGTTCCTGTATTTCCAGAAGCTCCTCGTTAGAATACAAAAGCAGTGACATTGTCCAGAGGATAATGATGGTAACTGCTGCACATTGACATGCCATAGCTGGCTGGTCGCAAATCCAGTCAGTGATTACTGGTACAATTAACTTGCCATGGCAATCCTTTCAAAACCAGTCCACAGCCATAAGGTGTTCAAAATGAATCACACTATTTCTCCAGAATATTGCTTGTGTGGAAAAAGCCAATGATACAGGAAAGAGTTCACTGTTGTCAGTACACTTTCCTCTTCAAGTTGATATAACATTTATCTAACTTATATGAACCAATCCTGAATAAAAGATGAAAACTGTAGAGCTTATGGTCAGTGCAACCGCAAGGCGCAACCGACATTGGGATGTCAACTCCTAAGGTGTAGTTTTGGATGATAGGCTGTTTCTTCCTGTGAATCCTAATAGTGTAGCATTTCCTAGAGTTGAAGTTCATCTGCCATTCTTCTGCCAACGTGCTTCAGTTGTCAAGATCTTTTTTTTTTTATCTTAGTAGCATCATCTGCTGTTTGGATTTGCCTGAAGAGAAGACGGTCATCAGCGAACAGCTTAATGATTGAGTCTATCTTGTCCCCGATGTCGTTGATATACAGTAGGAACATCAACGGACCCAGCACTGTTCCCTGAGGTACCCCGGAATCAACATGTACTGTTAAGGATGCTTTTCCATCGACCACTACTTTCTGTGTTGTGGTAAGCCAAGTCTTGATCCATGCATTGGTCTTATCTCTTACTCCATAATATTCAATCTTCTTCAGTAAACGTCGATGGGCTACCGTGTCAAACGCCTTGGAAAAATCAAGTATCCGAACATCTGTTTGAATGCTGTTATCCAGAGACCTCGTGATTTCCTCCAAGGCGTTGATATGACAAGCTGGGATTCGGTATAGTGTTGTGTCGAAATCCATGTTGGTACTGGACAATTAGTTGTTGATCGTCAATGTGCTCCGTAATAGAGTGATCAATTATGTGCTCCATTAACTTGGTGATGACACACGTCAATGAGATTGGGCGATAATTGCTGGGAAGATTCCTGTGTCCCTGTTTGTAGATTGCAACAATATGGGCTGTCAATCAGTCTTTGGTAATGTGCCCGTCTCATATGAGTGAGTGAAAATCACTTGTAGGATCGGCGCGATCTGCTTTGCTGTTTCTCTCATGACACGGATAGGGATTAAGATCTGGTCCGCATGCCTTACTAGGATTCAACTTGCTCAGCAGCTTCTCAGTTCCATCAGTGCCAAAGGTGATGTCTGTCATTGCCGGGTGCGGAATGATATTGACTGTTCAGTGCCTCTGCCTTGTCTTTGCTGGTGGTTGCAAGTCCAGACTCGGTTTTTAAAGTGGGTATGCCTCCACTGTCCTAATTCTGGCTGTTGATAAATTGCCAAAACCTTTTCTGTGATTCCGTTATTGTATTTTTGAGAATACCCCCACATAGTCTTCATATGCATTTTTCATATGTTTCTTGACTTCCTTGTGCATATCTCTAAACTCTTCCACATCTTCCCATTGTTGTTGTTGTTTTTTCTTTCTGATCAGCCTTTTGATAGTAGTATTCATCCATGGGACATCTTGCCTGGAGGACAGCTTTTTCTGAGGTGTGAACTTATTCATTGCTTCAAAAATCTTTCCTTTGAATATAGTCCAATTTGTTTCTACGTTTCTGTCCATGGGTTGAGACTGAAGGAATTGATCTTTAAATCCTTCCGTTTCTTGGCGCAGTCCATCCATGTCTCCTTTTTTTGTAGACATATACTGTTCGTAGTTTTTCCCGGCCATATTTTACAGTTGTGTCAAGATTTACTGTAACTGCATTATGGTCTGATATTCCTGGCACAGTTTCAATCTGCTTTACTTGATCTGGTAGGGCGGTAAAAATCAAATCAAGGGTATTCTCGCCACGTGATGGGATGTGCTACATTTGAGAAAGAACATTGTCGTTGGCCATGTCGAGTAAAGTCTGATTGATTCGTTTTCCATACTGTGGTTTGTTAGTACCACTAATAATGTGTTATATTCCCAATTGATGTACGGAATATTGAAGTCACCGGTCATTTTATGTTAGGTAATGTTAAACTTCCTGTCAGTTTCTTGTAAATACTTCATATAAGTGTCCACGCTCAAAAAAATCGATTTTTTTTTATACTTTGTGGAATGAAAGGACTTTGGGAGCAAGTAACCAAAATAGACTTTTTAATCCGATATTTTTCCCGTTGCCATGGTTACAGGCCATTATGTGTTTTGGCCATTTTGGGGCAATTTTGAGGCTGCAAAAATTCATTTTTTTTGGGGTTATTTTCAAACGTCATCAAGCCAAACTGCAAAGTAATGTCACAAAAGTAACTATATCACGACAAAGTATCATCCTTACCCTTACAAGAAAAAAAATAGAAACACTTCTGAAAAATCTCCTTTATATTATTTTTAGTCCCCTGTAATACAGCATGTTTTTACAACTAGCAAAATTGCATTTTTACCCCATTTTTATCCCTCCAAAATGGCACTTGCCAGGGTACTCAGAATAATTTCTTCGGCTATGGTTAGTTCAGACATTGGTCTTTTCATATCTGGTGAGAAAATTTTGGGTTATTGTATAGCCTTTGTGCAGTAGCGCTCCAAAAATGGTAAATTTCACAAAAACCTTAAAAAGTGTATTTTCAGTGTTTTCCTTTGTTTGGGTAATAAACTTGTATAATTGGTATTGTTCATGAACCTAGCACATTATCACAAACAGAATCAGACTGTTTATCATTTTTCGACCATTGGATGAATAGTAGGAAGTGTTCTTCCCCCCAGACCTGGCTCGGCCCCGCCCACTCTTCTGTGCCACCGAATTTTGAACGTTTATGTTGCATAATGAAACATATGTAAATAAATAATGTGCAAGTGAACACTTTAGAAATAACAGAGTGTCTTTTCACAGCCTCCCCTCCCCCCACCCCCGGGGCATTGCTTGGGGTTGAGGGTGGGGTGTGACCACCCACCAATAACTTAGCATTGTCGGTACAATCATTGTCACATGGGCAAAACTCATGTGATTGCAAGCCGCAATGAATAATAATGGCCATATCCATTGTCTTCCGACTGAAGTGCACCATTATTTAAATGATTTCCAGTCCTCCCCTCCCAGCTAGGCCCCGCCCCTTCCTTTGCCACCAAATTCAGATTTTGATTTCTGCATGTATTTGCCTAAATTATATTGTAAATACTAGATATCAATTTGAAAGTGAACCTTTTACGATCTACACCAACAGCCGTCTCACAGATAACCCCTTCCCCTGCCACCCCCAATCCCAAAGCTCAAAGATAACCACGCCCTCCCCAACAAGTCAACAAGTTTGTTGAGATTACTTACATGCATATGACCTTGGGGAAAGTCTAAATTATGTAAGGTGGCTTTTTTTTACAATACGGGGCAGCTTACTTGAAATATCCGAAAAGTGAGAAGGAGAAGGGGTGTGTATGTCGCGGGGTGGCCGGGGGTGGGAAGGGTGATCTGGACACACGCATGTACGCTGTACACATTTGTTTATATTGCAAGCTACTTTGGAATTACAGTAAAAGGTGTGGTGAACAAAATGACGTTTATTTTATTATTTTCAAAACGGAACAGATCTGTCAATTTAGAGAGCAACTAACTCTTATTTGTTAATATTGAAATGCATGTACTTTAAAACAACGATCATTCCAGTGAAAGCTCCGAGAGAACACAGCATCAATGGGATTGCATGAATTTCACTCTGACTTGATTTGGCTATATACATGTAGTTAGGGTCTGAAGTATTTTTTAGTGGAAGTGTCCTCCAAATTTGTATTTGCCTGATCAACATGAAGTTTTGTGGCACCAAATCCACTTCTGTAGTGTGCTTATTATTACCATGGCAACCGTTGTAAAGACATCGGTGCTCATCAACTAAAGTCACAAATACTTCCATTGTCAAAGCCTATCACGGAAGTATTATCCTATGACTGAAATCCATGGCTATATAATTAACAACAATACATGCTCAGTATGAAACGTGGCCGCCATTGGTGCGAGAAGCGCATGTAATTTTCACCTCTCAATCTGTACCATTTTGTTTGTTTTGATGTATACGTTTCTTATTGTTATTACATGAATCAATTGCAGAGCATTAAATAACATCACCACAATTGTGTACATTTCCTCTAGTTTTGCCAATTCGGGTTGAAAACCCACACATTTTTGGAATAAAATCAGTAATTATAAGCTGGGAGGGGAGGACTAGACATCATTGGAATGATGGTGCACTTCAATCAGAGAACAATTGATATGGCCATTATTCATTGTGGCTTGCAAACACATGAGTTTTGCCTATGTGACAATGATTGTACCGACAATGCCAAGTTATTGGTGGGTGGTCACACCCCACCCTCAGCCCCAAGCAATGCTCCCAGGGTGGGGGAAGGGGAGGCTGTGAAAAGGAACTCTATGTTATTTCTAAAGTGTTCACTTGCTTATTTACCTTTGTTTCGTTATGCAACATACAAGTTCAAAATTCGGTGGCACAGGGGGAGTGGGCGGGGCCTAGCCAGGTCTGGGGGGGGGGAGAAGTACACGACTTACTATTCATTCAATGGTCTAAAAATGATACACAGTCTAATTTTGTTTGTAAAAATGTGCTAGATTCATGAACAATACCAATTATACAAGTTATTACTCAAAACAAAGGAAAACACTGAAAATACACTTTTAAACGTTTTTGCTACTGCACAAAGGCTTTACAAAAACCCAACATTTTCTCACCAGATATAAAAAGACCAATGTCTGAACTAACCATAGCCGAAGGGAAATTATTCTGAGTGCCCTGGCAAGTGCCATTTTGGAGGGATAAAAATGGGGTAAAAAATGCAATTTTGCCAGTTGTAAAAACATGCTGTATTATTGGGTCTAAAAATTGTATAAAGGAGATTTTCAGAAGTGTTTCTATTTTTCTTGTAAGGGTAGAGATGATACTTAGTCGTGATATTGTTACTTTTGTGACATTACTTTGCAGTTTGGCTGGATGACCTTTGAAAATAACGCCAAAAAATGTATTTTTACCGCCTCAAAATTAAAGTTAAAAATAAAAGTTTAAAAAGTCTATTTTGGTTACTTGCTCCCTAAGTCCTTTCATCCCACAAAGTTTAAAAAAAAATTCGATTTTTTGAGCGTGGACATATGAAGTATTTACACGAAATTACTCTTAAGTACTTCGTCTATAAATTTCACTCGGCCTAGTGGGTCATCGTTGGTAGGCCAGTAGAATGAGCCTATGTACAGCGACTGCTTACCAGCAAAGATAATCTTTACCCATATTGCCTCACACTCTGTATCCATACTGTCTTCTTGCACAGCCAAAAGGTCTTTCCTCACACCAACAAAAACCCCACCTTCATATTTGTTTCTGTCCTTCCGGAAAATGTCGTAGCTGCTGGGAAATACTTCACTTGTGAGATGATCTTTGTCAAAGTGAGTCTCTGTGCCACCTCTATATCTGGGTCTTCCTGCTTCCATAGGGCTTGCAGATCATTTGGTTCTGTTTACTCTTGATACTTCGGCAGTTTACAAGTAGAAATTTTAGTTCTCTAAACTTTGGTCTTTGTTTAGGTCGTTCAGGTTTACTTTCTGTAGGACTGTTATTACAGGTTGAAAAAGAGTCTTCATTGAGATTTCTTTCTGAACCATCTGCTTCCAAATCAGACTCGGATAATATTGTCCATCCTCACTAAGTGGCCAAACCAGGCAGATTGGGTTTTGTATAGGCCTATGTGTAAGGTGATTAACTCCAGTGGATTGTCATCAGCCGAAATTCTCCTCCACACCTCGTTATTTCGCAGCTTGTTTTGCCAAGATATGTTCAGGGAACATATAAGAGAACATATGGGAGAACAGAATAGACGAATGCATTAACAAGATGCAGCTTTGTTTTCTGTGAGACATCTTTGTCCTTGCAAATCCTCTGAAGCTTCCCAAGGACCACTGACGCCAGCATGAACCTGTTGTTTCATTTAGCAGGAGGAGTCACTGGAAGGTGTGAAAAACTCCGGGTTATTTAAACTGCTATGTTCAAGCGCTGTGCCATTTATCTTTACGGTTACCATTTCTTGCTCTTGGAGAGTAAAAATCATTAGTTTGGTCTTTGGTACAATAATCTCCATTTCATACTTGTAACTGGTCTCATGAACCCTGTCAAGAAGAGTCTGAAGGTCGGCTTCTGTCTCAGCTAACAGAGCTATGTAATCTGGCTGTAATCTGTCTAAAACAGCACGTCAAGTACATGGCGCACATTACGCGCATGCCCAACTCGAGCGGGCAGAAACAGTGGCTGTTCACCAAGGCCGAACATAAATACGCCCAGAACCAGTGGATAGCCCTCGGCCAGGGCCTTGACGGACTAGACGAAATGCAAGTTAGGTGCACGCTCTTCAACTGCGAAGAGCTCAACGCGTGGCTTCGATTGGCGCCACGAATCACAATGGACGTAAAACGTCTGCAAGTGACAACACCCATGATGATGATGATGAGAATCGCAGGTCCCGCAGTCTGTACCAATCTACGTTTATCCCAAGCTGGTCGCATTCAGCAAAAGCCTTGGACATGATTTATTTCAGAATGAAGTTGAACAGATCAGGAGACAAGAGGCAGCCCTGTCGTACGCCAATTGTAGTTAGGAACCTGTGAGTTTGTTGTTTACTCTAATGCAGCTCTTTGCCTTACTGTAGATCCTTGGTGATGTTGACCAGTTTGCTAGGGACACCATACTAATGCAAGACTGCAAACAAACCGTAATGCCATATACAGTCGAATGCCTTCTTGTAGTCAATAAACACAGCAAACACCCTTCCACAATTCAGTTTCATCATTGACTTAAAAAGAACCAATTGAGGTTGCTGATCGTGTTTCTTTATTTAAACTATTCCAGACAGTAGCCCCAGCAACAAAAGGACTATGCTTTAAGCAGTCTGGTTGTATTTAGGAATGGACAGGGTGTCCTCAGTTGCTTGTCTGGTGGAGTGATGGATGGTGCATGTCAGATATTTTTAATGAAATCGTCTGTCAGGTAGGTATAGTTTAGTCGGAAAAGGGGGGTATCGTGCACCCTCGGAAATCAATTTCTAATCAACGTTTCTAGGTCAGAAAAAGTGCATAGAAAACGATTTGCTATGTTAAAAAATTCAAAAAATGTCCCACGTATTGTTTTTATGCAAATTAGTGCCGCCATTACCGAAAAATCTATTTTTAATTATATCTCAGCCAATATTGCAGATAACTGAACGAACTAGGTGTCCAAACCCATGTTTTCAAGGTCAGAGATCACAATAAAACTATTCTGGAAGGGACCACATGTGTCTGTGGCATAGGAATATGAAGATTAGTGCCGCAAATACCGGAAACTCATGTTTTTGGCATATCTCGGCCAATATTGCATTTAACTACACAAGTAAGGTGTCTAAACCCATGTTTTGAGGGTCAAGTATATTTAGAAGACCATTCACGAAGTAACTATGTGTGTCTTTGGCATGAAAATATGTAAATTATAAAGTGTCGGTTTATCAGATATTTGATTTTTAGCCAATATCTCGGCCAATATTGCACTTAACTACACAAGCAAGGTGTCTAAATCCATGTTTTGAGGGTCAGATATTATTAGAAGACCATTCACGAAGTAACTATGTGTGTCTTTGGCATGAAAATATGTAAATTCTAAATTGCCGGTGTATCAAAAATTTGATTTTTAGCCAATATCTCGGCCAGTATTGCAGCTAATGTTGACAGAAGGGTTTTTGATAAGCAATAATGATCAAAGTTTATTTTAAGCCATCATATTCAAAATAAACTGTAATATTGGCTGAAATTGAATATAATTTGGCTGAAAATCATTTTTTTTTTGTTAAACCGGCAATTTAGAATTTACATATTTTCATGCCAAAGACACACATAGTTACTTCGTGAATGGTCTTCTAATGATACCTGACCCTCAAAACATGGGTTTAGACACCTTACTTGTGTAGTTAAGTGCAATATTGGCCGAGATATTGGCTACAAATCAAATATCTGACAAACCGACACTTTATAATTTACATATTTTCATGCCAAAGACACACATAGTTACTTCGTGAATGGTCTTCTAATGATACTTGACCCTCAAAACATGGGTTTAGACACCTTACTGGTGTAGTTATGTGCTATATTGGCCGAGATATGCCAAAAACATGATTTTCCGGTATAAGCGGCACAAATTGCATATTCCTATGCCACAGACACATGTGGTCACTTCCAGAATAGTTTTATTGTGATCTCTGACCTTGAAAACATGGGTTTAGACACCTAGTTCTTTCAGTTATCTGCAATATTGGCTGAGATATAATTAAAAATAGATTTTCGGTAATGGCGGCACTAATTTGCATAAAAACAATACGTGGGACATTTTTTGAATTGTTTAACATGGCAAATCGTTTTCTATGCACTTTTTCTGACCTAGAAACGTTGATTAGAAATTGATTTCCGAGGGTGCACGATACCCCCCTTTTCCGACTGAACTAGTAGGCGCAAGATTATTGGTACATTTGTAGTTTTGAAGTTTAGAAGCCACCTCAAGGCCATCCTTTACTTGAGATGGAACTCCGATCCCTGATGCGCTGGCGTCAGTCTCCAGAATGAATTCTAACTCAGGATCAGGATACATAAAAATCGGTGCCCTAGTCAGTCGTCCCTTATGTTCCTGAAACGACTCCTGGAACTCCTCTGTCCACTCAAATTGCCTTGATCTTTCAGTCGGACGGTGCAGGGGATGGGCGATGTCCGAAAACCCCTGAATTAATCTTCTATAATAAGACGCCAATCCTAAAAAATGGTGGACGTCCCTTGCTGATTGTGGGGTAGGCCAGTCCTTCACTGCTCGTATTGTCTCTGGGTCTGTCTCGACTCCTGCTGCCGACACGACGTGTCCAAGGTAGCGAATCTTCTGCTTAAAAAGTTCGCATTTCTGCGGCCTTACCTTCAGTCCTGCGTCTCTCAGACGCTGAAACACCACCCTCAGGCGGCTTAGCTCCTAAGGAACTGTCCTCCTGTACACAATAACGTCTTCCAGGTATACCTGAAGAATGTCCCAATGCAGAGCCTCTCAAACGCTGACGGCACGTTACACATGCCGAAGGGCGTGACACGCCAGATAAACAGCCCTCCCCTTACATCAAACACCGACTTCTCCTTCGCTTCGTCGTCCAGGATTGCCTGCTAGTAGCCTGAAGTCAAGTCCAGGGTCGAACACCAGCCTGATCCAGCAAGGGTGTCCAGTGAGTTGTCAATTCTTGGGATAGGAAAGGCGTCCTTTACAGTCATTGCGTTTAGTTTTCTATAGTCGACGCAGAACCGATTAGTCCCATCCTTTTTCCTGACCACTACTACATTTGAGGCCCATGGGCTGCTTGAAGCTCGATTTTTCCTCCCATGAGTAAGTCCTGAACTTGTCTGTTTACTTCATCCTGCTCTGCAGCAAGGAACCTCCGTGGCCTTTCACGTCTCGGCCTCTCATCGCCTTTATCCATTCGATGCTTTATCCAGTCAGTGTGCCCGATGTCGCCCTTATCCCTCAAAAATACGTCATTGTATTCACTCAGTAGCCCCGCTATCTGTGGATGAAACTCTGGGTCGACCCCTCCAGTGCTTCTGTTATACAGGTCCCTTAAATATTCAGGTAGTTCCTGCCGGTTATTTCCTTCTTGTCACCTCTGATCCTCCACGTCACTTTCTTGCACTGTAGTAAGAAACCATGCCATACTTCCCGCCTTCACAATGCACAGCCGCTGTCCCTTTAGCCAACAGAGGGCGCTGTGCAAATGTTATCATTCGCTGAAACATGGCTGCTTCCAGAAAGTTATAATCTGTGTCAAACTCGTGTCATTATTTATGCTCTACCCGCGCTTGAAACATGGTGGCAGCGATGGTAAGCATCATGATTATGCATAGAAGTGCCTGCAACTAATGTTTGTTTGCTGTTGAGAGCATTATTGGCACAAATGACAAGGTTTCTGACTATTTGTAAGATGGAATTTGGCGTCGGGGTGATGTAATCAAATTAAGTTTTGCCGTTTACCGACGTATAAACCAACATTTCTGACTGCCCTATGCCGAACTGCGAGAGTCTCATTTTCACTGCATTCTGTGGCATTTACTGCATGTACTGCACTATACATATGAACATGTAGAACTGTGACATTTCCACGTGACTACTGCTGGACGAATTGCCATCTCTCTCATTTCAACTTTAATGACTGCATGTCCACCGTTCCGAAGTGTGATTCTGCACAGTGTTTTTGCTCATACATGTAGGCCTACTTTCTGCCTACACCATTAACTGCTTAACTGACACAGTAATCTACTGTCAAAAATGCCAACTACTCCTGAAGCCACCCAAACTGCTTCAAGCTCTAATGTTATACGGAGCAATATAAAAAGCCTCACATAATCCACCAGCTCATTTCAATGCAATTGCTAAGGATGCAGCCGAAGAGTGGAAGATGTTGCGTCAAATGTTGGACAACTACTGTGTCCTCACAAACCTTGCAAGCCAACCTGATCAAGGCTTTCCAGAAAGCTCTGCTGCTTCACAGTGTTGGCATTGAGGGTGTACGCATATACAACGGGATGAAATTTGACGATCCTGCGGACAATCAAAACTGTTCAAAGATTCTCGAGAAATTTGATTCTCATTATCTGGGCCAACGCAACCAAGAAGAATGTGAGCCCATTGAGCAATGCATCTGTACACTCCGCAACGGACCGCCTCCACTAGACGATAAAGTGGGAGAGAAAATGGTGGCGACTCACGACCTCACTCTGACAAAGGCCATTGAAATTTGCAAAGTAGTTGAGGTTGCAACTGTGCAGATGAAGGCAATGAAGAAGGAGGAAACTGTACACAAAGTGAGGCCGAAGAAAACTGACAAAAGCCACGACAGCCGAAGCAGCGTCCTCCTCGAAACCTATCTCCAACCGATGCAAGCTTTGCTGTGGGAACCATCCCATATAAAAGAAACTCTGCCCAGCCTGGGTCTGAACCTGCGATTCATATGGTGCAAAAAAACACTTCAAGAAATCCAGAGTATGTAAGAATCACCGCGTCCATGCAGTAGAAAAATACGGCTACACTTCTGCTTCAGGCGAGGCGTGAGCTTTGTCACCACTGACATAAACTCAGTAATAGATGACAGCAAGCCAGTATACTGCACCATGAAAATCAGGGCTGAACGTGTGAAGTTTCAGGTTGACTGCGGCGCAACTATCAATTCTGATTCCCAAGAAATATGCCTGTATCACTGCTGTCGGCAGAAGCAACATAAAGCTTCGCAACGCAGTGACGCAGCAGAAGTACAAAGTTAACTTCGTAATCGTGGCCAAGGACCTCACACGTCTCATAGGTCATAAGGCCGCCGAACAGATGGGTCTCATTACCATCAACAACGACAAGTTCTCACAAGTCCACGGTGTTACCCGGCCTCATGCTGATTTCGTCAGTGAGTACCCTGATGTTTTCAATGCGTCCGTCACTGGCATTATGCCTGGCCAAAGAGTGCACCTTACCGTCAGCTCGGATGCCGAACCTGTCACATGCCCTGCACGAACAGTTCCAGTAGCACTCAAGCCTACTGTCAAAACGAGATTGAGAAATTGACAGAAGATCATTGGCAGGGAAGAAAGCACTGGTACTGCGCAAACTTGATGAGAGATCATGAAGTGCTTCAAAATTACCAGGTTTACAGACTCGACCGAGAACACCTGAGGAAGTCAAAGGAATAACCTCCAGAACAACATATGCCTGGTACTGGTAACACACTGCACGTCAACACTGACTACCAGAAAGAAGTCTCCATCCAAATAGACACGACTCAAGTTCCACCCAATCCTTATCCAGCCGCAACACCTGTTCACTCCAAAAACCCAACATCGCTTGATAACCCAGATCCGACAACCACCCCCACTAAACAGCCCACACTGCGAAGATCCAGTCGCACTTGATGTGAACCACTAAAACTCGAAGATTATGTTCAATTTTAATCACTAGTCAAGCAAAGCAAAGCAAAACGAAAAAAAACCCACCAATCTTTCCACTCCGTTTAAATCTGTTTTTTTTTTGTTAAGGGGAAAAAAGAGAAAAAATAACCAAGCTCAGAGTAAGCTTTTTTTCACTCAGATTTTTGGCAAAGCAAAAAAAAAATCTAATAGTGTTACTATTCAAGTATTACTCATGTTGTATTTACCCTAAATTTTCGATCAGGTGTTGTTGCCTAATAATAATATTCTTTAAGACATCTAGTTAAAAGTTTGATTCAGACATGGAAGCCTTCATTTTTAAAGCCTTTTAAAAAATTCCATCTCAGCACCGTAGTTGAAGGACCGCTAATTTACAACAAGCACGTGAACTCTTGAACTTTGAGCTCAAAGGGGAGGATGTAACAATACGTTCTGTATAATATACCTTCATTAGTCTTGCACCCTTTAGCCAACAGAGGGCACTGTGCAAATGTTATCATTCGCTGAAACATGGCTGCTTTCAGACAGTTATAATCAGTGTCAAACTCGTGTCATTATTTATGCTCTACCCGCGCTTGAAACAATCTGCAGGTTCAAGTACTCCTAGTTCCGTTACCTTAGTTGTAACCCGGCCTGACACAAGAGCTTCTTGTCCAGGCGGCACGATGGTCGTCTCCTCGACCACCACTCTGGCGCAAAAATGTCTACCAAGACACTTGATCTGCTCCCCGATCACGGTGAACAGTTTCCGAAATTCAGCCTCACATTGGTCGGCAACAATTAATCCATTCCCAGGATTCCTTTGACTTCCAGTTGTGCAAAAAACAACACACACTGCTCTCACTGACTTCCCAACCTGGAGGTACACAGGCGCTCCCCACTTAATTAAGGTATTTCAGTGTTCGGTGAAGGCGTTCTTTCTGATGCCATATTGTAGTACGTCGACGCAGAAAGTAACGTGCTTGTAGCTACAGTATCAATCAACATATTTACCTTCGCTCCCCTAACCACAGCAGGTACGAAAAGTCCACTTCCCTGTCGCTATGTCAGGTTGTCACCTCAGGGGTTTGGCAAGTCTCCTTTCCAACAAATCAAGGGGGATTTCTTCAGGGTTCTCCTAGCAGTTGTCTATCTCTCTCAAGCGGTACCTTGTGGGCCTTCACCTCCTGATCCACTGATCCACTTCCACTTTGATTGAGGTTTCCTTGGAACTTGGCTGACCCTTGACTTCTTCCAGCCGTTTCACAGGTCGCTTAGACGGCTACATGTCGTTTCTCGACATCCTTGATCTCCTTGCCTTCAACTTCTTGCAGTCTCTCGCAAAATATCCTTTGCACCTGTAATTGTGGCACACGTCTTCCGCGTTTGCCTACCTACGTCCGAAAGGTCGTATCGTCTTCTCGTTCCCAATGGGAATGTTCCCCCTAGACGGAAAATTATCTGCTGGACAGCTCGATCTACGACTGCCAGATTAGCCGGAACCTCTCCCGCAGTCTCCACGGTTGGTTCCGTTTTCACGATTCTTGCATACTTCTTGGTTTTATCTGCAGCTCTCTACTCCTCCACTTTGTGGTAGGTCTCAGCAGCCAGAGATGCCTTAATCGAGTCATCCAGGGACGTTGGTTTGGCCTTGAAAATCGCTTCTCTACTCGCCCTATTTCAAACTGAATCCATGAAATGTCCTCTCGCTAATCGATCCCTTCCTTCCTCTGAAAATTCGGGTTACGCCAACGCTGAGAGTTTCATGATACTCTGCCCTAACTCCTGTAATGTTTCTTTTTCTCCCTGATGACGATGTCGCAGGTCCATTAAAATCTGGTACTCCACCTGTTGACCTGGGCCGAACCTCTGGTCTAACGAGCAGATTAAGTCCCTGAAGGAACGTTTCTTACCTTCGGGCTGGAAAACCAACACACTTAAGGCTGGTCCCTGGAGGCTTGCAGCAAGAAACACCTTCGCTTGCCCGTCGTTCCATCCTTTGGCCACACGACAGGCATGAAGTGTGCCTTATAGTCCTTCAAATGTACCTTCCCGTTTAATCTATCCAGACGAATGTTCGGTTTCTTTAACTTTATCTCTGATTCAGCCACGTTCTTCTTGACTGGCTCCGATGTGTTTTTCTCCTTAAAAGACCGTTCCTGCAGGTTTATCATTCTTAGTTGTTCCCAAGGCACATTCCTCTCTCACAGAGGTCGCCATCGTTTTGGCTGGTGCTGCTGACAGTGTTCCCAAGGGTGACAGCCTTGGTGTAAGCGATAACAACACTGGAGTTGTAATTCCTGATGTCATTTCCAGTCCACGTTGCGTAGGAAAATGTTGTGGTCGACGGTGTCAAAATCGTTTTTTTTTTAAGATCTAAAATAACAAGCCCTGCCACTTTGCCAGAGTCCATGTTATTCAGTAAGTGATCCGTGACAAACTAGATTGTTCTGTAAAAAAAACGTGTATTATTGTTAGGAAAACTAAACAGCTGGTTGGACACTGCTCTCTCAAGGATTTTACTAACTGAAAGTAAATCAGAAATCGGTCTGTAATTAGAATCATTTTCGTAGTCGCCACATTTAAACACAGGAGTAGCCTGAGCCGTTTTCAAACCTTGCGGCTCGATACCTTCAGCTAAGGATTTATTTATCAGATAAGCTAGAGAAACACA
The DNA here is from genome assembly GCA_029964075.1 of Patiria pectinifera. NCBI lineage: Eukaryota > Metazoa > Echinodermata > Asteroidea > Valvatida > Asterinidae > Patiria > Patiria pectinifera. Next base: position 33,563,328 of record CM057149.1, on the reverse strand, counting down.
GATGGCAGGACAGGCAATCTTTAAAAAAAATCTTAAGAAATGCCATCAAACCCTGCTGCCGTTGAAGGGTTCCTAACTTCATGTGCTTATTTCATTCCTTAACAAACGAGACGTGATAAGAGTAAATTTCAACGCATGCATGTCCTGCCTTGTAAAAGAGGGTTCTTCATGGTTAGTAGATGCGTTAACTTCAACATTTTGTGTCAAATCTGAGCAAATGCTGACAAAAATATTAACGTTATTTGCGAGCTCATATATCAACTAATGTCCGCTTCATTCCACTCAGTTTACTAATTAAAAATTATTGTTCTATTTATAACAATTGTTTGTTAGTTTTTTTTTATTTTTATGTTCTTTTTTCCTTTCTTTTTTGGGTGTGGTTTTTACTAATGGGTTTACTGATGTGTCAGTTTTAGTGTAAGTAGGGTTTGAAATATGTAAACAGTTTAAACTAAAATTGCATTTCTATCAGAAATAAACTATGAATTAATCCTTGTTTTACACAAATGAAAAAGCATAGCCGTAGTAAACACAACATTTTCTGACACGGTAAGGCATGCAAACGCCGTGATCTGTATTAGATTTTATGTGAAAGATCTTTTATTTTTCTTTTGTAGTGGGATGAACAACATCGTCATGGCGGTTTCATACACAACAATTATTCTGTTAATACATGTAGTTTTTACAGCAACATACAAGATATGCCCACCTAGCTCCGGTGAGTGATAGACCTAGTTTGTTGAAAAAAAATCCAATGAATAATTTTTGCTGTGGTAAATTTTTCTGGTCGTCAAATCTGTCTTTAAGTTAATTTGAGCTTGGTCCTATTAACCTTCATTACAAAAATATGGATTTTCTCTTAATAATGGAATTTGGCATTTGTGGTTTGAATGTCGGATTACCTGCACGAATTTTAGTCGAATTGTACAATGATATAAGAGCGGATGTTGTCACCTCACCCCACCCCACCCCACCCCACCGCAGGCCAACGTTAAACACACCTATAAAGTCATTGTTATAAAATTCACTTTTAAAACGAAACAAAATGGTGCAAATGTGCATGTGATGATAATAGCAAGAAATTTAGCACTGAGTAAGAGTATGTCATGAGAAAAATATTGGGCCATCGCAAAGTTGTCCTTTGAAAAATAAAATGTACTTAGAATAACAAACAATGACAGCCATTTTGAAAAATTTGAAAGTTGCTTGTTGTTCCACCTATATCTTCAGACATGCTCTGACTGTTTGCCAAATGCCATGTATGCTTCTATCATCAAAGTGAACAATCACCCCCCGATAATGTTCCCTATACGCCCCACTAGTTGATGATGATTTAGTATGATGATATCCCGAGGCCACATGAATGATGTTTATGTTGTTTTACTAGACAGACTCAAAACCGATTTATTACCCCAAAAATCATCGAGTAAAATCACCGGTTACACTCCTATGTTCCGACACACGTATGTTCCGACATCCCTATATTCCGACACATAGGGATGTCACTCGGAACATAGGGTAATCACCAAATCACCGGGTACAAACGATGTGTGTTATTTCGCCCACGCGAAACAGTTTACGCGAACACTTTGAACACATTGCCATCACGTGCCCACAGTATCCAATTTTGAAAACAAATGTCACATCTTGTATGTACATGACATATGTAGTGTTATAATTCTAAAAGACGTTTAACGTTTATAACACACAACTTCATCTTCATTTACATCCACGGTAAACAAATAACACAGAACACTTGTAACTTGTTTTCAGTTCACAGTACTCAGAGTGCGTTTGGCACAGTCAACTATGTTCAGCTAGGCGTATGGCACCAAGTACCTTGCCCACCCTTCCGTCCCAATGAGGCTATCAGTGGAGTCATTTGGTTCAAGCAAGAAAACTCTACGACTCCTGAGAAAACTTTGATCACTTACAGAGGTGAAGCAGTCCACCCAGAGAGCGACAGGTACGCATTCGGGACGTCTGGTTTCAGCCTCGTTATTAAAGGTGTCCAGGAGAATGATGGTGGAAGGTACGTGTGTAAAGTTGTACCAAGTGACGCTCGAGTTCGAGACGGAGATATCAACATCGAAGTTATAGGTAAGCTGTTTTGTGGTATTTGGTATGCACCATTGTAGCATATACGGCATTTTTTTCTGACCGATACAATAACAAACTAGAGATCTATGTCTGTTTGCAACAGAACATAGGGATTTTCCGCATTATGATTTTTTTATATCAATAATACGTCTCTGACTATGCATTAACATAAAGTCTGTCAAAGTTAGCCGAAAATCGGGTAAAACGGTCACTGTGGTCAGGATTTGACCTCAGCAACACGTGCGCTAGCGCTGCGGGCTGACTGACATACGATGTATATGCGTATGTACAACGTACGTGCATGTACATATACATTGGGGACGTCCTGTGGATGTTTTAAAGCAGATGTATATTGTCAACCTGAAGTTTTAAGCATGCGCAGGCCATGTTCGAGTTTGCTTATTGCCTCGAAGCTTTGAAATGTTTTAGACCTACCCTTCAATCAGCAATTAAAGTAAAAACAAATATAAAAACTGCCATGGTTGATTTTTCAGGAATTTTCAAATGAAAAAGGGTCTTTTCATTATAACTTCCGGTTTGATGACGTCATACGCCTAAAACTTCGCACACATCTTAAGGTGGTCAATGTTATTATATACACCAATATTTAGGCGATTCCAACAAACTTCGCCACAGACATCTATTCAAAATACTTTTTGCTAATTTTGAACCTGTCGCTAGAGGGCGCTCGAAGATTGCATGACGTCATCGATTTGAAAAATACTATCAGCCAAGAGACTAACACCGTTAAAAGCAAGTTCATATCTATAACCACTTTTTAAATAATAAGCCACTTCCGGTTTTGGCCTTTTTCGACCGGAAGCAAGGGTCACGTGATTTCACGCACACTGAATGAAATAAAAACCTCAACCTAGTCTACCACTTGACGGCAAGAGAATGCTGCGGACGCGTACGGTTGATTTCTTATGCATTTTTAAATATTAAAAGTGTCACAATTTAATTGCCCATAAAACACACCGGATGACGTCATCATGACGTCATCATTACACAATGTTGTTTGAATTAGGGTCTTTGCTTGGACAAAGATTGGTGTAAATGAATTACTGGCAAAGAGTCAAAAATGCCCTTTGAAAATCGACAATTTTTTTTAAAATTTCTGTGTACAAAGTCTATGGGAAAAAATTAAATATTCACAAATCTATAATAAATAAGTCGATGACGTCACGATGACGTCAATCTTCGGGACACATCTTTGCAATAGGGACTATGCTTCTGCTAAGTTTGAATGATGTATGGCAAAGATTAATGCCAAAAGTGGCACTGAGAAAAAACGTGCACAAATTCAATTACATTTGAAAGGGAACAAAAAGAAGAAGAAGAAGAAGAAGAAGAAGAAAGAAAAACAAAAAACCAGAACAGAAAGAAAGGCTTTTGCGCAACTTTGCGGAAAAGCCAAAAAAAAAAAAAAAACGAGCACAAAAACAAAGGCTTTTTTGCAAAACTGCGAAAAAATCTGTAACATGATGACGGTTCCAGATCGCCAAGTTATAGAAATGGTGGCTTGAAAACGTGTACAAAGTCAATGGGCTAACACGTGTACAAAGTTAACGGGCTAAAAAAAAATCCCACTGCAGAAAAATTGCACCTTTAAATTTGTAATTTGCCTTTGAACTAAAACAATTTTATGACATATTACTTGATATTCTGACCCTTAGGAATATGTTCAATCGAATGACAGCGCGAAAAAAAATACGATTTCTCTTTCCTTCTCATAGTAATTCTCGGCTGAAGTTCAGAACTACTCAGTAAGATATCAGTGTTGTATAGGAAAAGACTTGTGGAAAATCCCACTGCAGAAAAACTGCACCTTTAAATACGTAACATAAGGCTTTTCGGCATTATGATTTTTTATTATACGTCCCCGACTATGCTCATGCATGAACATAAAATCTGTCAAAGTTAGCCGAAAATCGGCTAAAACGGTCACTGTGATGTGAAGAGGATTTGCCCTCGGCGACACGTGTTCTGCAGGCTGACTGACATACGATATATGTGCGTAACGTACGTGTATGTACATATAGACATTCTGTGCGTGTTTAAGAGCAGAGGTATTGTCAACCTGAAGTTTTAAGAGTGTGCGGGGCATGTCCGAGTTCGCTTATTGCCTCGAAGCTTTGAAATATTTTAGGCCTACCCTTAAATCGACAATTAAAGTAAAAACTAACGTAAAAACTGCCATGGTTGACTTTTCAGGAATTTTCAAATGAAAAAGGGTCTTTTTGTTATAACTTCCGGTCTGATAACGTCATTCGCCTAAAACTTCGCACACTTCTTAAGTGGGTGAAGGTCATTATATACACCAATATTTAGGCGATTCCGGCAAACTTCGCCACAGACATCTATTCAAAGTACATTTTTGAAAATTTTCAACCTGTCGCTAGAGGGCGCTCGAAGATTGCATGACGTCATCGGTAGATGATTTGAAGAATACTATTAGCCAAAAGACTAACACCGTTAAAAGCAAGTTCATATCTATAACCACTTTTAAATAATAAGCCACTTCCGGTTTTGGCCTTTTTCGACCGGAAGCAAGGGTCACGTGATTTCACGCACACAGAATGAAATAAAGACCTCAACCTACTCTACCACTTGCCGGCAACTGAATGCTGCGGACGCGTACGGTTGATTTCTTATGCATTTTTAAATATTAAAAGTGTCACAATTTAATTGCCTATAAATAAACACAGGATGACGTCATCATAACGTCATCATTCCACAATGTTGTTTAAATTAGGGTCTTTGCTTTGACAAAGATTGGTGTAAATGAATAACTGGCAAAGAGTCGAAAATGCCCGACAATTTTTTTAAATTTTTGTGTACAAAGTCTATAAGAAAAATTAAATATTCAAAAATCTATAATAAATTAGTCGATGACGTCATCATGACGTCACTCTTCGAGGCACATCTCTGCTTAAGGGACTATGACTTTGATTAAAAGATTAATGCCAAAAGTGGCACTGAGAAAATACGTGTACAAAGTCCATGGGATTTTGGCGACAAAAAGAAGAAAGAAAAACTATAGGTCTATGTCTGTTTGCAACAGAACATAGGGTTTTTCCGCATTATGATTTTTTTAAATCAATAATATGCCCTGAATATGCATGAACATAAAATCTGTCAAAGTTAGCCGAAAATCGGCTAAAACGGTTACTGTGGACAGGATTTAACCTCGGCAATACGATGTATGTGCGTGTGTACAAGGTGTTTGCTTGGACAAAGAGTGATCTAAATAAATTACTAGCAAAGAGTCGAAAACGCACTTTGAAAATCGACAAATATTTTTAAATCTTTGCATACTAGTATGATTAACTACCTACCCACCAAGTTTCATGACAATTGGACCTTTCCTTATATGAGTTTTGAAAAATCGCATTTTGATGACGTCATGATGACGTCACACATTTTTCAAGTTTTGTGCGAATAGCTATTACATAACAGACCAAATGCAAAAACGAATTTTGCATTTTGCATGTTGCAATCGGGAGATATGGCTAAAAGGTCAAAAAAAATAAATATTCATATAAAATCTCAGGATGACGTCATCATGACGTCACCTCATTTTTAATCTATAACACATCCTGGTATAGCCACATACCAAGTTTCAACCCAATCGACTTACATTTCTGTAGATATAAGACTTCACAATATGTACGTAAATTTTCAAAAATCAATAAAAAAAATTAGGTGATGACGTCATCGTGACGTCATAGTCTTGGCATAATATTTGTATGAGGGTCTACCTTGGCTGTTACTTTGATGACGATTCCAGATCGCCAAGTTATAAAAATTGTGGCTTGAAAACGTGTACAAAGTTAATGGGTTAAAAATCCCACAGCAGAAAAACTGCACCTTTAAATACGTGATTTGCCTTCAAACTGAAACATTTTATAAAATATTACTTGATATTCTGACTCTTGGGAATATTTTCAATCAAATGGCAAACGTAAAAAAAATACGATTTCTTTTTCCTTCTCATAGTAATTCTCGGCCGAAGTTCAGAACTACTCAGTAAGATATATCAGTGTTGTATAGGAAAAGACTTGTGGAGAAAGCTGTGTACAAAGTCTACGAGAAAAATTAATTATTCATGAATCCATAATAAATCACTTGATGATGACGTCATGACGTCACTCTTCGGGACACATCTTGGCTATAGGGACTATGCTTATGCCAACTTTCAATGATATCTGACAAAGATTAATGCCAAAAGTGCTATAATACGTCCCTGTCTATGCGCATGCATGAACTAAAACATAAAAAAAAAAAATCTGTCACAGTTAGCCGAAAATCGGCTAAAACGGTCACTGTGGACAGGATTTGACCTCAGCAACACGTGCGCTGCAGGCTGACTGACATACGATGTATGTGCCTATGTACTATGGGCGGCCATTAGGGCAAAAAAGACAAAAACAAAAATAAAGCAAAACCACAAAATTAAATGAAAACACACAGAAATAAACGAACAACTCAGAAATAAACGAATTTAACTCAGAAATAAATGAACAATTCAGAAATAAACAAACATTTTAGGAATAAACAAATATAACTCAGAAATAAACAAACAACTCACAAATAAACAAACAACTCAGAAATAAACGAACAACTCAAAAATAAACCATCAAGAACGCAGAAATAAACAATCAACTCTGAGTTAAACGATCAACTCAGAAATAAACGATCAACTCAGAAATAAACGATCATTTCAGAAATATACACGAACTCAGAAATAAACGAACAACTCAGAAATAACCGTATAACATCCCCAGGGTGTCGAGCAGCAGTACGCGCCCATGTACCATACATTACAGAAGTGCAGACGACATAATGTTTACCGCGGCATCCAAAATGGCGGACACTTTGCATCGCTTCACGACCTCCGACGCCAAAAAGAAGTCTATGCGAAAGGTAAGCGTGATAACAGTTTGATTTTTATGATGGAAAACGTTGACTTTAATCGTAAAAGTTTACAATGGCATATCCCGCCGTCATGTCTGTATGTACGTCATGCATGTCATGTGGACGGCCGGGTTTGGCCACTGTACTGGCGCGGCGCGCCGGCGCGGTGCGGTGGGCAGACCGGCACCACGGACCATAAATGGTCCGTGGTACATGGTCAGATCAGACCAATGAGGAATAATTCCTCCATGATCAGACCGACCATCGAGCTATATCCGAGGTGGAATGATTCCCACATCTGGCCATCTCTATTTTCCCCCTTCAGTGACCTATCATCATCAGAAAGTGTTAATATGTCCAAACAAGTAAAATTTAGCTTCGGAAAATATTGAAATATTTAGGAAACACTTGGAATAGAAACGTCCAGACCAGTCTCATACGGTTTGTGCACAGGGATGGCCAGATATGGGAATCTTCCCATCATGTTCCCTGCAGTGTTAACAGCCATCAGCTGGAGAACATATTGAAGTATTTACCGAGAGAAAAACGAGAGAGGGGAGGCAAGGGGGAGGGCGCTGCCCCCCCCCCCCCCCAAAAAGGGGGGGGGGGAACAAGAAAAAGGAAATTTAAGAAAAAGAGGTACAAAGTCACATTCGTGTAAATTTAATGGGGTGGGGGGGGGGGGCAAAATGTCCCTGCCCCCCTCTAAAACTGATAAATCGAGAATATGTTGAGAAATACAGGATTTTTTTTTGGGGGGGGGAAAATATGTTTTACCCCCAATAGAAAAAAAATCATGGCGACGCCTATGTTTGTGCATTGGGTCACCATGGTCACTGTCATGGTGATTTCCAGGTATAAATCTTTTTCTGGATAGCTTTATGACAGGTGATTGCACTGTATTTTACTCTACACTGCCACAGCCACCATCAGTCCCCTAATTACAACTTGATTAACATCTCTGTAGGCCTGGTCTTACAGAGTTTGTGATGACAGTTTGGCAACTTTTCATGCTAAACCGTTTCATATATTTTGTTACTTGTCCCAACAGAGTGCAGGATATTGTGGACAGTGGTCAAGACGGCTACATCAATGATCCAGAAGGAAAAGCAACAGAAACTCAACTGAAAGAAAGCAACTTTAGTCTTGTCTGATAAGTGCTGCATGCGTTCCACAGCCCATGCCAAGTATGGACTGAAATTCTGGCTGAACTACCAGATCTTAGCTCCATGATACAAGTATGTAGACAGCAGCTGGCTACTAGTAGCTGCAGCTCCCTGAATACCATGTAAAATGGCAAATGCACTGTTAAAGTTATAGAGATTTTTTTATTATAAGACCCCCGAAAATCCACAAATACATGTATGAGAGAAAGTTCACTTGCAATACTGATGAGCATCTATGCAGAGGATTCAATTAGTTTGGAACTTGCTGCAACCCCTGTCCAGGTTGTCATAGAGGATTCTGTCTGAAGACTTATTGAGGTGAACAGTCTGTCAAGGGTGAGAGAGGTGACACTAAAGGAAGTGATTCTAGCCAAAAAGGACTGCAACTTTCCTCTGCAACTGAAGGAATCAAAACCCCTGACGAAGGAGAAATCGAGTTTTACCAAGTCAGTGAAGATGCAGATGGCAGATGGCAGTTGTAGGAGTGCCTTGTTGTGACCTTCGAATTTTCACCAATGCCACAGCGATGTGCTCATAGTACAAAAATGTACATGTTTCATTAATTGAGGCATTTTTGAAACCATTGAGGATTCTTCAATTTCATAAAGGTCAATGTTTTTCAAAAAGGTCAATGTTTTACCATATAGCCCAGGGTTTCCAATTTTTATCAAGACACCTCGCACAAATTTTATTTGGCAAAACTAGTTAATTGGTCTTGTCATAAATGTGATTGCTCTAGTTCAAATAGTAAAAGTGCATGTACATGTACATGTTATTAAAATTATATTTTTGACATTAAAATTTTTGTCAACAAATTGCAGACTTTTTAGTCATCTTTAAAAATCTATACTTTTCTATGAATAGTTAGTGCAATTTTAGGTGAAATACATTTATCTACTAAGCAATTTGTTATCTCCTGAGCTAAATTTGTCATTAAGAATAGGAGCAACTTGACATGTATCTGTACAAGGATTGGATGTATTTCATCAAGTTTGGTTTTCCAACTTCAGAGACTGAATGTTAACTGTTATACGGCAGTCCACATTTTGGATAGAATTCCACATACACTTGAGACCCTGTATACAACTTTGAGAGTGGTCTGAGCATTTCTGTTTTCTCACAAAATTCTTCAATGTTTTCCCTGCTATATTTGACTTTTTACGACATGTTATCGCTTTCTGATGGCTGGTAGGTCATTTCAAGGAAAAATTATTGACGTCCCTATATGCAATTCTTTCCTACATGTTATTGTTATGTTTATTTAGTAGAAGGATTTTTTAAACAACATTTTAAGGTTTCCTTCCACTCTTGAGTTTTATTTGATTGCATTTTACTAGACTGGGGCAAGCATTATTTGTGTGTAACTGAAAGAAATTGCCTGAAAAAGTACAATTCACATTTCACAAGTTAATTAAAACCACTGCTTTAATATCTCATCCAAAAAAAACCCACATTGTAATGTTAAATTAACAGTTATATTAATATCACTTGTGTTGTAAACATTTTTTTTGAGAAGTATACAATGTACACAATTGTGCTTTTCAAAATATCATGTATGTACACAAGTTAACCATGCTCAACCTGTAACACTATAACAGCACTTCATGAGATTACACAAACATTTGAACAAAATGAGCTAAAGGTCAGGCGCGGTTCTAGAACAAATATTTTGGGGGGGGGGGCTAGCACGGTGGATCCAGAATTTTTTCAGGGAGGCGTGCTGAAATGTAGACCGGTTATTTTTTCCTGACACTTAGGCCTCCGAAAATCAATAGGGGGGGGGGGGGAATCCTAACATCATTCACACTATATTAACTATGTTAACTAATGCACCATTGTCACGGCTTTTTCTTCTTTAGGGGGAGACTGTTCGCATGTACATCACAATCCTTCTTCCTTCTTTTTGCTAATGCAATTTTTTCTTACGGAATTTATTTTGGGGGGGGGGGGCTAGTCAAAATTTTGGGGGGGCTACAGCCCCCCCTAGCCCCCCCGTAGAACCGCGCCTGCAGTAAAGGTGCACCATTCTAAATTTTGTCCAAAATATGTGGCATATGTGAACCTTGGTCTGTGTTTTTCTAGTGTTCTGATGGTCCCCATGAATATCCTGATATCTGTTTGACAAAGGTGGGGGACAGGGGTGGGGGCGGAGGCACTGGAGGATGGAACATTTGGTGAATTGGGTGGGGGATGAGGGGTGGAAGTGTGCAGTTTAAACTTGTGATTGGCTCCTAACACAACTCTATGTAAAATTTACATGAATCTGCCAAAGATTAAAGACGACAATGCTGTGCTGGAGATCCAGAAACTTTACTGTGTAACACAACTTCTCCTGATACAGTTTTGTAGTGGTACATGATGTCAGGCACAGATTGACTACAATAACATAGAAAATAAAATGTATGTATTTGTTACAAGAAATTACCCAGTGTTTGTGTAACCTTATTCTAACATAATTAGCTCATTACATATCACTTACATGTTCCAAACTCATGCACACACATGTCCAAAGCAATGTTTATGTAAATACACATGTAGGCCCCTACAATGTACATGTACATGGAGTGAGTGTATCAACTATGACCTAAATCCAGTGTCAGTCCAACAATTTGCATTTATACTAGCTTCTCCACATTTAAAGAATACTGATGTCTAAATGCAAGAAGGGTTTATGTACACCCTGTATAAATCTCGACCTGCAGTACATGTGCTTTTAACAGGTTCCACAATACCGTGACTATACAACCAACAAATGCGTTGAAAATGCAACTTTTAGGCTTATAAAACGGTACTAAATATCACACTAATCACTAAATAATTTATAGAAATTGTTTAACGGTAAACAGCGGGATTAGAATTTAACACACAAGGTGCAAAAAGAAGAAATCTGAGTTTGGCCGCTACATTACATGTATCTAGCACTGCATGTATCTATTTAAATTTAATATTTTTTTTACAAATATCTGCAGAATAAAATGTAGCACCTATTTTAGTTTCTGTGTGCGGAAGTTGCACAGTTACAATTTACATGTAGAACTGCAAATGTGACATGGATTAGACTTGGAGTGACAACAAAGACTAAAAAGTAGGGCCTACATGTACATGTACATGTACATGTAAGCTACACAGACAAAAAAACTAGGCCTACTTCATTTAGTGAGGGCCAAATATTGTAGCATAGCAGCGCACTTTTTGAACGCTTTCTGTAGGTTAGGGGAACCTCCTTTCCAAGAAAATGTCACTGTTTTCCCATTTAACGGTCGCACATGCTACTGCAACAGACTCAACCAGCAGATGAGGCTGCATTGGTCTGCTCCCATGAGAAAATGAGGTATAGTAAAGTTGTAGTTTCCGCTTCATGATTGCTTCTCGGCAGGATCTTGTTTCATCACAGGCTTCCCTTCCATGTTATTAGAATTGTCCTGAAACCAACATTTGAGAGTTACAAATTAATCATCATGCTGACATCCTGTTCAGATTACTACCATTACCCTTGTACCTGTGCAACCAGTGGAACCAAAGAGAACTGATATAAACTGCTGATTTTGTTTAAGTAAATCCAATTCATTTTTTCCCTTTATTTTCTCTGCTTCCAAACACACAATGCATGATATTTTCTGTGGGTCACCAAAATAATGCAATATGCACACAGCAGTTCCCAGTTTATTTGGGGTTCACTGAGTATTTCAGGCTAAACAGTTAACTAACCATGTCAATCGCGCTCAACATTAATACTAGTACTAGGGGGCTAGGGGCCTTTTGCGTTTGTACAAATTGTTGCGTAAAGATACTTAAAAAAAATCAAATCGAATCGAACTGAAAAATAATGGGTAAAAGTATCTTTTATTAGAATTGTGAATAAAATCTTAGAGTCGCAGAAGTCGTTTGATCTTTATAGCGGCAAAATGCTCAAAAAATAAACAAGACATATGGACCATGCATGTCTGGGGAAAGAATTCCTTAGTCTACCTCCATGTCTAGATGGACTTTACTTCACACCCTGTTACAAACCAGTATGATGAGACTGGTCTGAAAAATTATGTGTTTTCTCACTAAATATTTTAATATTTTCCCTGCTAAATATCACTTTTTAGGACATGTTCACCGCTTTCTGGGGGCTACTACTAGTACTAAGTCATTGCAGGGAAAAACTAGTGGCGTACGTATATGGAATTCTTTCCAGTCTGACCACCGTAGTCATGGCGCAGTGCCACGCCGCGCCATCCCAGCCCAGTACATGTGGCCAAACCCGGCTGGCATTGGCATACCGTTCGTACACATGACGTACAGACTAGACGTGGCGGAATGCAATGGTAAACGTTAACAAAGTCAACGTTTTTCATTGTAAAAATTAAACTGCATCCCAGGCTTACCTTTCGCATAAACTTCTTTCTGGCTTTGGAGGTCGTCTACGAAAAATAACTACATTTTTACCCTCCGTTTTTTCTACGTGTTCATCGCGTGAAGCGATGCAAGGTGTCCGCAATTTGGATGCCGCGGTAAACATTATGTCGTACTGACTACATGGTACATGTTGGGCGCGTACTGCTGCTCGACACCCTGGGGATGTTGTTCGTTTATTTCTGAGTTCTTCGTTTATTTCTGAGTTGTTCATTTATTTCTGAGTTGTTCGTTTATTTCTGAGTTCGTATATATTTCTGAGTTGATCGTTTATTTCTGAGTTGATCATTTAATTCTGAGTTGATGGTTTATTTCTGCGTTGATGGTTGTTTTTTAGTTGTTCGTTTATTTCTAAGTTGTTCGTTTATTTCTGAGTTGTTCGTTTAATATTTCTGAGTTGTACGTTTATATCTGAGTTGTTCGTTTATTTTTGAGTTGTTCGTTTATTTTTGAGTTGTTAGTTTATTTCTGAGTTGTTTGTTTATTTTTTAGTAGTTTATTTATTTCTGAGTTGTACGTTTATTTTTGAGTTGTTTGTTTATTTTTGAGTTGTTCGTTTATTTTTGAGTTGTTAGTTTATTTCTGAGTTGTTCGTTTATTTCTGAGTTATATTTGTTTATTCCTGAATTGTTGGTTTATTTCTGAATTGTTCGTTTATTTCTGAGTTGTTCGTTTATTTCTGAGTTATATTCGTTTATTTCTGAGTTGTTCGTTTATATCTGTGTGTTTTCATTTATTTTTGTAGTTTTGTTTTATTTTTGTTTTTGTCTTTTTTGCCCTAATGGCCGCCCATAATGTACAACGTACGTGCATGTACATGTACATTGTGGACGTCCTGTCCTGTGCATGTTTTGAAGCAGAGGTATTGTCAACGTGAAGTTTTAAGCGTGCGCAGGGTATGTTCGATTTCGTTTATCGCCTCGAAACTTTGAAATGTTTTAGACCTACCCTTCAATCGACAATTAAAGTAAAAACAAATATAAAAACTGCCATGGTTGATTTTTCAGGAATTTTCAAATGAAAAAGGGTCTTTTTATTATAACTTCCGGTCTGATGACGTGCTAATTTTCAACCTGTCGCTAGAGGGCGCTCGAAGATTGCATGACGTCATCGGTAGATGATTTGAAGAATACTATCGGCCAAGAGACTAACACTTTTAAAAGCAAGTTCATTTCTCTTACCACTTTCAAATAAAAAGCCACTTCCGGTTTGGGCCTTTTTGACCGGAAGCAAGGGTCACGTGATTGCACGCACACAGAATAAAATGAAGATCTCAACCTACTCTACCACTTGCCGGCAATAGAATGCTGCGGACGCGTACGGTTGAATTCTTATGCATTTTTAAATATTAAAAGTGTCACAATTTAATTGCCTATAAATAAACACAGGATGACGTCATCATGACGTCATCATTCCACAATGTTGTTTGAATTAGGGTCTTTGCTTGGACAAAGAGTGGTGTAAATGAATAACTGGCAAACAGTCGAAAATGCCCTTTGAAAAGCGACAATTTTTTTTTTTAATTTCTGTGTACAAAGTCTATGGGAAAAATTAAATATTAAAAAATCCGTAATAAATTAGTCGATTAGTCGATGACGTCACCATGACGTCACTCTTCGGGGCGCATCTCTGCTATAAGGACTATGACTATGCTAACTTTGAATGACGTATGACAAAGATAAATGTCAAAAGTGGCACTGAGAAAAAACGTGTACAAAGTCAATGGGATTTAGGCGACAAAAAGAAGAAGAAGAAGAAAGAAAAAAAAATGAGAACAAAAAGAAAGGCTTTTCCGCTTGTTTGCGCAAAAGCCAAAAAATGAGAACAAAAAGAAAGGCCTTTCCGCTTTTTGCGGAAAAGCCAAAAAAAAAAAAAAAAAACACAAAAAGAAAGGCTTTTTCGCAAAATTGCGAAAAAGCCAAAAAAAATGAGAACAGAAAGAAAGGCTTTTTTGCAAAATTGCGAAAAAGCCCCCCCCCCCCAAAAAAAAAAACCCTTAAAGAAAACTAGAGCTGTGTGTCTGTTTGCAAACCGAACACAGGGCTTTTCCGCTCATTACTTTTTAATTCCACGCTTTCTAGCGACTTGGGCCCAAGACTACGCGCCCACTGGTTTTGCAGTGCCACGTGGCCCTTTCAGTGAATGCATGTACATTCATGTACGTACACGCACCCTGTACACTGTTCATGAAGTTTTGATTGACATATATACACGTAACTGTATATTTGCTAAGTTTCAACCGAATTGGCATGCTAAAACTACAGATATCAATTATTTAAATTATAATCTTTAATACGACGTAACATGACTAATGACGACGTCATTATGATATCACTTGTTTAGGACCAACTTTGGCCTTGTAATACGCCTAGTTTAAAGTTAATATGATCCCATTTCATGTAAAATTTTGCAAGTAGAAGAAACAGTAAAAGAATTAAAAATGAATAACAAATCAGGTGATGACGTCATCATGACGTCACTTCAGGTTTTGCATACTAGTAACAGTATCTACCTACCCACCAAGTTTCAAGGCGATCAGACTTACTGTTATATGTGAAATAAAGAATCGCATTTTTGATGACGTCATCATGACGTCATGCACTTTTCACTTTTTTCCAAGTATATATTATTATGCGATTTGAGGCTTTGCATGGTGGGGTATCGGTATCGTTTCGGTTTGCGGTAACACCATGTGGTAATAACTACTGCTTAGAAGATATTAGTTCTGAAAAGAACTTGTCCTGCTTATTATCAACTTTGCTAAGTAGTTTTTTGTTCTGATAAGAACAGTCCTGCTGTAAGTTCTAAACAAACTTGTCTTGGACTCAACGTTTCGACTAGCCTGCTCTAGTCATCGTCAGGAGACGTCTCGTCTCCTGACGATGACTAGAGCAAGCCTCCTGACGATGACTAGAGCAGGCTAGTCGAAACGTTGAGACCAAAGACAAGTTCGTTTAGAACTTACAGCAGGACTGTTCTTATCAGAACAAAAAACTACTTAGCAAAGTTGATAATAAGCAGGACAAGTTCTTTTCAGAACTAATATCTTCTAAGCAGTAGTTATTACCACATGGTGTTACCGCAAACCGAAAGTATATATTACCTAACAAACCCATTGCAAAAAGAATTTTGAATTAACCATGTTCCGTTGATAAGATATGGCTTGAAGGTCCAAAACTTCAAAAATTATTATAAAATCACACGATGACGTCATAGTGACGTCACCTCAAATTTAACCTATGACACATCCCGGTTTACCTACATGCCAAGTATGAACCAAATGGGACTTACCATTCTGGCGATATAGGGCCCTAAAGTATGCACCTTTAAGGTGACGTCACATGACCCATGATGACGTCATCATTGCGTCTATCTTCGCGAACGACCTTTGCTATATGTTCTGTGACTATGTTAAGTTTTGACGTCATATGACTTTGTTTTATGCCAAAAGTGTTTGCTAGAAAAAAACGTGCACAAAGTGTATGGCATTTTGGTTGGAAGTCCCAAGAGGAAACTAGAGGTCTATGTCTGTTTGCAACAGAGCATAGGGCTTTTCCGCATTATGTTTTTTTTAATTGGGGTCATGTTTTTGGTATGGTGCAAAACTGTGTGCATTTATGTTTTGTCTAACAAACCTCATTCGAAGGGAAATTTGATTTTGGCATATTGCATTTGTGAGATACGGCAAAAGTCTTATATATAAAATATATATATATAATCACAAGATGACGTCATGATGACGTCACCTCAATATTTATTTGTAACATATCCCGGCCTACCCCCATACCAAGTTTTAACCCAATCTGACGTACTGTTCGTGAGATGTAGGGGCTTAAAATATACAAGTTAAGGATGATGTCACATGTCTAATGATGACGTCATCGTAACATTACTTGGCAGTGCTCATTATTTTATTGTGGTTTTAGTCTGTACCAAGTTTGAAAACAATCGGATTAATATAAGTGTTAAATTTTGTAAGCAGAATAAAATAAGCAAAATTTAAAAAATCTTTAAAAATCGATCGATGACGTCATCGTGACGTCATTCAAGATTTTGTGTACTAGTGTTATTATCTACCCACCCACCAAGTTTCATGACGATCGGACATTCCCTTATATGTGTTTCAAAAAATCGCATTTTTGCTGACGTCATCATGACGTCACGCATTTTTACAAATTTTGTGCATATATCTATTGCCCAGCGAACCTAATACAAAAAGAATTTCGAATTTATCATATTGCGTTAGTGAGATATGGCAAAAGTCTTCAAAAATTCAAAATTAATATAAAATCATATGATGACGTCATGATGACGTCATCTCAAATTTTATCTATAACACTTCCCTGTCTAACCACATGCTGAGTTTCAAGCCAATCGGACATACCGTTCTGTAGATATAGGGCTTTGAAATATGCAACGTTGCGATGACGTCACATGACCCATGATGACGTCATCATTGCGTCTATCTTCGCGAACGACCTTTGCTATATGTTCTGTGACTATGTTAAGTTTTGATGTCATATGACTTTGTTTTATGCCAAAAGTGTTTGCTAGAAAAAACGTGCACAAAGTCTATGGCATTTTGGTTGGAAGTCCCAAGAGGAAAAAAAAAAAAAAAAAAATTCGTAGAGAAACAAAGGCTTTTCCGCAACTTTGCGGAAAAGCCAAAAAAGAAAAAAAGAAAAGAAAAAAGTTCGTAGAGAAACCAAGGCTTTTCCGCAACTTTGCGGAAAAGCCAAAAAAAAAAAGGAAAAAAAAAAACTTTAACGAAAACAAGAGCTGTTCCCTATTGAAATTTGGAACAGCTAAAAAAATCAGAACAAAAAGAAAGGCTTTTTCGCAAAAGTTGCGAAAAAGCCAAAAAAAACCTGAGAACAAAAACAAAGGCTTTTTCGCAAAATTGCGAAAAAGCCCAAAAAAATCAGAACAAAACTAAGGCTTTTTCGCAAAATTGCGAAAAAGCCAAAAAACAAAACAAAATGAGAACAAAAAGAAGGGCTTTTCCGCATTTTGCGGAAAAGCCAATCAATTATTGTAGGTGTTGGTACCAGATGTACTTAACTGTAATGTTCCCCTTTGACCATTACTAACTTGATGAAGCTGCATCTACAACTATATTCATTATGGCGGTCAGCTGCATATATTCTGTGTAACCTGTAAACACTATGGGGAACTCGCACTTAAAAGACTCTATGGAGATTTAACTAACCAAAATAAACTTAACTCAGGATCTTTCCAGGAAAAGGCGCGAGGAAATTGAATTAATAGATACACAGCCACAAATTCTAGATTTTAATCAAAGCAACATAATTTATTTTTAAATTTACAATAGCTGAAAATCAGGACTAAACCAAAACCGATGGAAATTAACAAAATACTTAAATAATAGGACCAAAACAATTAAAAACCAAAACCAATTTATCAACCTAAATCAAAGACCGACAAGACTAACAAAAACCCCTAAAACCAACACAGTGCTTAATACAACGGAACTTCCAAGACTCTTTGGTAGAAAATCTGTAAAACAAGATAGGAAAAGTACAGAACACAATATGAGCCAGTAAACAATGCAAACAAAGTCAAGCTACACGGCCTGTAGTAATAACAATGCCATTTACAACTACTACAGTCTTTCCAAGAACATCTTTTGTGAAATGGGGTAATTCAACATTCCCCAACAATATATTTGCCGAGGTCCAAAACATAAGATGGAACTAACTGAGACAGGTGGCTAAATACACGATAAAGGCAGGGACGACGAAACGCTTTTTAAAATAGGGGGGGGGGGGACGGGACGGGGGCACCACCAAAAAGGGGACCTGCTCAGAAAAAGGGGCACCTTCCGTCGGTGTGATAGTGTAGTAAAAGAATATGGTCCCGTTCATTTCGCTCTAAATCTATATGACGAGGAACAAATTATGAGTATGTTGTAAATCTTTCTCTTTGTGTTTCTGTCACCTATAGTTATGTAGAGAGACCACTTTTTTATCGCGAGAAAGGGACTGTAACTTTTCATGGCCAGTTCAGTGACTTTTTTTACTGGCGTGAAGAGCACTATTATTTTTTAGGGGCCAGTCCATTCATCTGGAGAGGGGCGCAATCTTGTCAATGCGAGAGGGGTGCTTGTCTTTTTGAGGGGCGGTTTTGCTTTACAAGAGAGGAGACAATTTTATTTGTAACACGATTGTCAAATTATTTCCATTTTTTTATGTCTCGTTTTTATGCCAGAGTTTTTTTGTACGTTTTGTTTCTGTTTCCTTTATCGTTCACTCGACCCCGAATTCACGCAGTTTATCACACTTCGATCTAGATACTTACGCAACAGGTTTTAAACGCGATGTCTTCACGGATTTCGCACCTGATTGGTAGCACAGTCCAATTATCTCTTTTATTCGACGGTACCAGTAGGAAGACGCCCCTCGAAATAAATAGTTATTGTAATTTACTGTCCTTTTCCACGGTAATTCGTTTGTAGTATTTTATATGTTCTCGGAAGTCCAGGTGAAAGCACATTTTTCGAACGTGGTATAAAGTTGAAGCTTAAGGTAGAGTGTGGGAGAGAACCAATTGTGCGCTTGGGAGAGAGAGGTATCCAAGAGTTATTGTGTGAAGTTTTGTTGGGTCGTCGCCACCCGTAACCAGCAGGCGAGTGGAAGCAGCCACCGCATGTACCGGGCCGGCCAACCTAAACTGTTGAGGCTGAGAGCCACATATAGTCAGAAGAACATGTAGAATAGAATAGAATAGAATAGAATAGAATAGAATAGAATAAAATAGAATAGAATAGAATCGAATTCTTTATTGTCATTTGTATGAAAAATAAATAAATAGAAATTCATTATGGCGTTGCGAGCTGTTACAAAAATTATGAATACATACATACATAAATCAATGAGTAAAATGTTTTAACAACGACTTATTACTGTTAAAACACCTTATACAATTACTATTTAAAAAAATGCATTGGTACTCAAAACCAAATAAATTAATACTAAAACGTTAAAACTATATCAACACTTGTTCATTTACTAGACGTACTGCACTGTGATAAAAACTGTTGAAAGTGCGATTTGAATTAGCCCGGATTGTTCTGTAACGTTTGCCTGTTCTCATCAGCTCAAATAAATAACTAGCAGGATGGAACTTCGTCATGAATAATTAACCTAGATTTCTTCAGTACACGGGACGCATACAATTTGTCTAATGCCGGAAGCTCACAACCGATTATTGCACTGGCAGTATTAACTACACGATTGAGACGTCTCCGGTCATCCACCGTGGTGTTGCTGTACCACACAGCGTAAACACTCTCAACCACTGCCCGATAAAACTTCACCAACAGAACTTGGCTGACACGGAAACTCCTAAATCTCCTAAGAAAGAACAGACGTTGCTGGGCTTTTCTAACAATGACGTCCACATGAGTCACCCATTTCAGGTCATTGGATATATGTACACCTAAAAATTTGAAGGAGTCAACAATTTCCACTTCAGATCCATTGATACTCAAAGGCTGAATGACAGAGGGATTTTTTCTAAAGTCAACGATTAATTCCCTGGTCTTGTTAACGTTCAATTCTAACTTGTTGTCCTGACACCATTGAACCAAGTTACTGACTTCCTGACGATACGAGGATTCATCGTTGGAAATGAGACCCCGTAGCGTAGTATCGTCGGCATATTTAACAAGGAAGTTATTATCAGAGTTTATTGCGCAATCATGCGTGAACAATGAGTACAGCATTGGTGATAAAATGCATCCTTGTGGTGCTCCTGTGTTCAGAACAAGTGACTTAGAAAAACATTGTCCTATTTTCACCACATGTGAGCGATCCAATAAAAAATCTAAAATCCAACGACACAAAGAAGGGTTAAGATTTAGATAAATAAGTTTATCATACAATTTAAAAGGAGATACAGTGTTAAATAAAAGTCTGTAATAATTGGGGATATTGTTGCGTTCCCTAATAGCAGTTTATAAAACATTTATTAGAGTCAACAATAATTCAATAAGTTGGAGGGAAACAGAGCTTTGGGGTGACAGTCACACATGTCAATACACTGATTTATTCATCTCTTCACTTTACATAACTTTGTTAGATTTCATCAACCTATAGGGTTTCTCCTTTTGGTTAGTCTTTGGTAGCGTTATAGAGATAACAGGTTGGTGTCTATAAAGTCTATACATGTACTATGTACTATGGCAAAACCATGTCAACCAATACGAACCGAGTGGGCACCGGCACGGTACGGGTTATCGACGGTCCGACCGAAGCGGGAGCGGTCCGCTACGGTGACCGGGGAGGCAACTGGACGGGGCCAGCAAGTGTACCAGGCCGCACTACTAACCAAAGTGTGCATGTGGCGTATCGGGTATCTAAGGTCAACCGAGGCTCTATGCACCAAGGATAGTGTTTATGAGAAGACCGGGCTAGCATAGCTGAACTACGGGGGAATGGCTAAGGGGAGCAGGCTGGCCACAGCGGGAGCGATCCGCTGTGGTGACGGGGATGAACTACAACCGCACAACACGTTCAAGCTAAGACTAGCAGTCCAATGGCCATTTGAAACCGCACAGCACCATTGGGACTAGTGTATTACTATTTCACCAGCTTCTACACCAGTGTTGGAGCAAAGGCTTTGACCCTCAAGGCCAAGGCCAAGGCCAAGGCTTTGACCCTCAAGGCCAAGGCCAAGGCCAAGGCTTTGACCCTCAAGCCTCGAGGCCAAGGCCAAGGCTTAACCCTCAAGGCCAAGGCCAAGGCCAAGGCCCTGTTTTATGAAATGACCACTGATATAGAACTAATTATAGTCACATGAGTGACACATCATCACACAAGGGCGGATCCAGAACACAATTTGGGGGGGGGGGGGGGGGCAAAGAAATGTTGGTCCCCCCCCAAAAAAAAAGTGGGTCAAAAAATTTTGGCTTGGGCTTCGGGGCCCGCTTAAGGGCCCCGAAAATTTTTTGGATTCGAGATGCTCTGTGGTGAGATTTGAGGCAATTTCTGACCATTTTAACCGATGTTTTGGAAAGATTTCCATATACGAAGTTCACTAATTTTCCTCTGTATTGACTAACAAGCCCCCAGATAGCAATTTCATGTCATCAAAGTCAATTTGAGCAGTGAGAAAATACAAGCATTTTCTTAGAAAACACTTAGAATTTTTCAGTCCAATCTCATAGGGTTTGTATACAGGGTGTTGAGTGAACTTCGTATATGGAAATCTTTCCGATGTTTTTTGAGGAAAAGATGGTGGTGTACTCATTGCCTGCCTTTATTACGACGTCACATAAAATAAAAAAAAATGGTTTCGTTTTTTTTTTGGGGGGGGGGCATGGCCCCTTTTGGCCCCCCTGGATCCGCCCTTATCATCACGAATTGCTCGTTACGAAGAACAACATTTCTTTAATTGCAATCAACATGCTCGCATAGGCCTACACCGTTTTATGACTGCACTGTATCTATTAAAGTATAAGTTCAGGTCTTTAATATGGTTTAACTAAACAAAGTAATGATTTACTTCTATATTGACACACAATTCTCCCAAGTGTAACAAAAGGGGGATCCAAGAAACTGATTTGGGAAATTTTTATTTGCTGGCCCAACATGGTCAGAAATATCAGCATTATCTGAAACAGATACATGCAAATCTTTAGCACTTATCAGGGAGACATATACAACCAATCAGATCTATTCCATAGTTATATGCAATTAAAGTGATCATCTCATTAGCCCCACAAGTGTACGGAATATTTTTGCAGCAAATCTACTACAATGGTAACAAAATGTGATGCTACAAAAGTGGAAGTGTGCCCAACACACAAATCTATAGGGTGCTTCCCTCCTCCATGGTAATACGATCAAAATGGAAACAGCAACATTTCGAACAGATTTATCTGGAAAATGCAAAAATCTATGAGCCTTGAAGAGCCTTGAGTCAAAATTGCAAGGCTCTGGACCCTCAAGGCCAAGGCTTTTGCCCTCAAGCCTCGAGGCCAAGGCCAAGGCCCTAAAATCCAGCCTTAAGGCAGCCTTAAGGCCAAGGCCCAGCATGAAGGCACTACATCACTGTTCTACACACTCCTCGAGGGATCTGGGAGAAGGATGCTTCATAATAACACTAGTACTAGTGATTGCACTATTACTTCACCGCGCCTCAACCACCAAGGGAGGCCGATGCTTCGTAGTGACAAGAGTCGCCCAACAATCGGTCTGTCACAGTCGAGTTCGTCGCACATCATACGATTTACCGCACAACATATACATTCACCGCACAACTTTGGGTTTAGGGTTCGTTCGCACTACATTGGGTTCGTGGTTCGCCGCACTGCCGAAAGTGAGGTAAACCTCCGGTATTTATAGGCAGTAGAAGTCTCGGGATTAAATAATGCATGAGCACTAGTTTAGGAATTAACCAATAGTAATCTTCCATGTCTAAGGGTCACATGACTAGTCACATGATTTACTAAGAGTGCCTAGTGCAAGAGACGAGAAACGTGTGCATTTACATAAGGGAAAACATGGAGAGAGAAGTGTGCAAATACAGAGAGAGGTGTGTGCAAATAGTTAGATCAGAGTGCAAAGGTGTTTACGCAACATCTCGAGCAACCTTGACGGAGTGAGTGACAAGTGTGGCGAAACAGTCGGTGGACCGGTGCGAGTTTACCTTGGCTCACCTGGTTCCCCGACGTCGTGCGTAGGGTATAGCGCGTAGTCAGAGATTTGTAGGCAGTTCGTCTGCAGACGCTGTTGAGGGTAGCAGACCAGTAAATAAACTTCCATAGACCCCAATGGTAAATGCTCCCACTTCAAAAATTCGGGAAAAATACTCACAACTCTCCAAGGTGTTCGAGACACACATCAAATTAAAGCTTATTTCATCATCTTTCAATTTCTGTTCAATTTACGGGGGGTCAACTGATGACTTTTAGGAGAAATTTCCATCTGAAGACGATCACCCCTGAAAATAGTCCTGAAGCCCATCGCCATTTTGAAAAACGATGCCTACACTCCATTGCAAAGTAGAGCGCTTTTAGGGTCCAAATTACATCAAAATTACACAGAACTGCAAGCTCCAAGTCCTGTGCACGGTTTCCATCCATATTTTTAACAAACCCTCAAGTTCATGGCCCACAGCATGCTCAAATACCGAAGATTTTGAGGGCATGCAATTCGTGATTTGGCCGGTGCAGGCAATTTCGGACCGATTTACTGGTCTGCACCCTGAGTGAACATCGGAACGCAATTATTGCCGATTACTGAGTTAACCTCGTGTATGTTCGCCGCTGCTGCTATCGGAAGTGTGGACATCGCGGCGTGCTGTTGAAGGCGTGTATGTATTTTTAAGCTGTTTAGGCCGAGGCGGCCTAAGCTTTGCTGGGCCCTGTGTGGCGAAACAGTCGGTGGACCGGTGCGAGTTTACCTTGGCTCACCTGGTTCCCCGACGTCCTGCGTAGGGTATAGCGCGTAGTCAGAGATTTGTAGGCAGTTCGTCTGCAGACGCTGTTGAGTGAACATCGGAACGCAATTATTGCCGATTACTGAGTTAACCTCGAGTATGTTCGCCGCTGCTGCTATCGGAAGTGTGGACATATGGTGAGGCGTATGGTGAGACTTTAGAGTCATAATTAGCAAACTAGATCTTTTGTTGTAAGGGGAAATTAGCCTGGGTTGCTGTGGGTTGAGCTGGTGACTGGGGACCTAAGGTTCGTGTGGTATGTGCAGCAGTATTCCCTGGTCGGGAATTGGGTTGCCTGTTGCCTGTCGACCTTTGTCGCCAGGAGTCACCTCGGGGTTATAAACCGCGCTCCGTAACCCGAGCCCAGTGATTTCTACGGTGGCTCGTATTCGCCAATTTGTTGCGCATGTCCTTTTTTTCTTATGGCGTTATATCGCCGTACTATGGCGTTATATCGCCGTACTATGGCGTTATATCGCCTTACTATGGCGATATAACGCCGTATTTTATTGCGTTATAACGCCGTATTTTATAGCGTTATATCGCC
Organism: Patiria pectinifera; assembly: GCA_029964075.1. Taxonomy (NCBI): domain Eukaryota; kingdom Metazoa; phylum Echinodermata; class Asteroidea; order Valvatida; family Asterinidae; genus Patiria; species Patiria pectinifera. The sequence goes on along the minus strand of CM057149.1, from coordinate 33,538,734 downwards.
GTATTTTATTGCGTTATATCGCCGTACGATGGCGTTAGTATCGCCGTACTATGGCGATATATCGCCGTCCTATGGTGTTATATCAGCGTACTATGGCGCTATATCGCCGTACTCTTAACGCCGAAAATCAACAGTGCCGTCGCCATTTTGAAATGCTACACTACGAAAGCCCATTAGCGCCACTGCAAGTATATATGTTACAGATTATTTAATTCGTTATTGCGGATTATTAATTCGTTATTACGGATTATTTAATTCGTTAATACGGATTGATTTTCTTAAGAGGGGGCAAGGCATATTTCTCAACCGTTTATTCTCTATTTATTTTTTAGAGGGGACAGGGTCATCCCCCTAAACCCATTAAATTTAATGCAAAATTACATCGCGTCTCTTTTTCTTTCCTTTTCTTCTTTTTGTTTTCCTTTCTTGTCTGAATTTATTATCATGAGAGTAGAATAATAATAGTTGCAATATCCATCCTTTGCACTTCACGAAAAGCTGGCGTTTTGAAGAATATAAATGATAAATAGTGATAAGTTTGTATACCAAGTTAATTGATCCATCCCAGGGTGCCAGAGGTCTGATATGCTCCTCCCACATCTGAAATTATTTGAATAGAAACCCAAATGTCTGTAGTACATGTGTGAAGTTTCAATTCGACCTGTTAAAATGATTTGTTGTCATGGTCATTAAAAAGTCGGCACTCTCGATCTCATGCGCACTCTCATGTAAATTAAACATGGTCAATAGAAGCGTGAGGTTTCTGAGGGATGAGGATCATTATCAGGTGATGAAGTGTCTGTCGGAGTATAATGGTGTGTTTTCTCGGGGTGAGCATGATATTGGTCAGACCGAGGTTGTGGAGCATCACATTAACACGGGCAGTACGGGGCCAATTAAAGAGAGGCTTAGGCGTCACCCGAGTTGTAATCAACAGGAGATCATGAGGCAAGTCCGTGACCTGGAGGAAAGGGGTGTCATCGAGCCGTCGGATTGTCCTTGGGCTGCCAACGTTGTCTTGGTCAAGAAGAAAGATGGTACGAAGCGGTTTTGTGTCGACTATAGGGGCCTGAACGCATGTACCATCAAGGATGCCTACCCTGTTCCAAGGATAGATGAAACGTTGGATGCGTTAGGGGGAGCTCAATGGTTTTCCACACTCGATTTGGCCTCCGGCTATTGGCAGGTTGCCCTCGACAAGGACGCCAGCCAGAAGTCAAGTTTTGTTGTTCGCAACGGCTTGTATAGGTGGAAATGCATGCCTTTCGGCCTTTGCAATGCTCCGGCGACATTTGATAGACTAATGGAGAAGGTCATGGCTGGTCTCCAGTGGGACATCCTCTTGATTTATCTTGATGATGTGACTGTCTTTGGGAAGACTGTGGAGGAAGAGGTACAGCGTCTCAGGGTTGTGTTCGAGAGACTGCGGGAGGCTGGACTTAAGCTGAAGCCCAGCAAATGTAGTCTGTTTTAGCAGTCAGTAGATTACCTTGGCCACATTGTGTCGGACGAAGGTGTGGCAACTGATCCTGGAAAGGTGTCAGCTGTGGCCAATTGGCCGGTCCCGAAATGTGTCAAGGGAGTAAGGAGTTTTCTAGGGCTTGCTTCCTACTACCGGAAGTTCATCCGGGGTTTTGCGGAAGTTGCATCTCCGCTGCATGAGTTGACAGGGAAGTCTAGGGAGTTTCTTTGGACAGCGGCGTGTCAACAGGCCTTTGAGGAATTGAAACGAAGACTGCAGGAGGCTCCTGTTCTGGCTTATCCCTTGTCTGTTGGTGACTACATCTTGGATACAGATGCGAGTGGAGATGGGATAGGGCGGTCCTGTCCCAAGTCCAACGAGGGGAGGAGAAGGTAGTGGCCTATGCAAGCCGTAAGCTGAGCAAGGCTGAGAGAAACTATTGCGTCACGAGGCAAGAGCTGCTGGCTGTAGTGGTTTATCTCAACACTTCAAGCAATATCTGTATGGTCGAAAGATTACCGTGAGAACGGATCATGCTGCGTTGAGGTGGTTGCTCAACTTCAAGAACCCTGAGGGCCAGCTTGCGAGGCCTGGACGGAAACATGCAAACGCAGATGCTCTGTCCCGCAGGCAGTGCAAGCAGTGTGGGCGTAGTGAAGACCCTGGTGAGGTGGACCCTGGTGAGGTGTCCGAAACTGTTGAGGCTTGTGAGGTTTCTACAGAGTCTGTCTCAGGAGTCTCAGAGGTTGCCGAGTCAGCAGTGAGGAGAATTCTTGCTGGGCCTCATCTATCTCAAGAGGTAGTGAGGGAGGCACAGATGGCAGATCCCGACATGAGGTGGTTGATCGAGGCGAAGGAAGGTGCGAGGGGTCGGCCGGACTGGAGTAGTGTCTCACACACTTCCAAGGCCCATAAGACGCTTTGGTCTATGTGAGCTCAAATGGAGGTGCGGCAACAAATGCTGAGCCGAAGGTGGGAATCCAATGATGGTCGGTCAATCCGTTGGCAGTTGTTGCTGCCGGAAAAGCTCCGGAGTGATGTTCTGCAAGCACTTCATGGTGGACGGACGAGTGGTCATCTTGGCATGAGAAAAACATTAGCCAAGGTGAGGTTACGTTACTATTGGCCAAACATGACGGCCGATGTGAGGTCCTTCCTTCGATGTTGTGAATTGTGTCAGAGGCGGAAGTCGCCATCGAAAAGGAGAGTTGCTCCTTTGCAGCAGTACAGAGTGGGTGCTCCCGTTGAGAGGGTAGCTCTGGACCTGCTGGGTCCACTGCCCCAGAGTGACAGTGGAAATGTGTGGATTCTTGTTGTGGGTGACTATTGCTCCAAGTGGATGGAGGCTTATCCACTTCCCGATGCCAGGGCGAAGACAGTGGCATCAAAGTTTGTCACTGAGTTTGTATGCCGTTTTGGAGTTTCGCGGGAGCTTCATTCTGATCAGGGGAGCAATTTTGAGTCTGCAGTTTTTGCAGAGATGTGTAGAGTCCTAGGAATCAAGAAAACGAGGGCGACGGCTTACAACCCGAAATCTGACGGGATGGTAGAGCGGTTCAACAAAACTTTGGTTAACATTGTTTCCATGCTGATTGAGCCTAAGAGGAAGCAAAGGGACTACCTTACGCGACCTTTGCTTACCGTTGCAGTCCACAAGAATCCACCGGTGAGTCACCTAACATGATGATGTTGGGACGTGAGGTGACATTGCCTGTTGATTTGATGGTTGAATGTCCTGAAGTCGAGGAGGTGGTCGAGACTGATTTTGCTTCGGAGTTGCGACGTAGGTTGCAGGAGGCCCATTGCCGAGCCAGTGAGTGTCTGAAGCAGAGTCCCGCCGACAGAAGCGAAACTACGACAGCAAGGTTGAAGGGGAAGGCCTGAAAGAGGGCCAGTTTGTTTGGTTGTTTAGCCATTCCAGGAAGAAGGGTGTCACTCCTAAATTACAGCTACGCTGGGAGGGGCCATATTTGGTCGTGAAGAAGTTGTCCGATGTGACTTACAGGGTTCAGTTGAGGAAAGGGAGTAAGCCTCTTGCAGCCGTGGGTGTATCGACCTAATAGAGTGACAGAAAGCTCTGAGGATACCGCACACGAGGTTGCTGAAATTGGGACAGCTGTAAGTGACGCACATGAGGTTGCTGCGGATGACCTTACTGTGAGTGGTGATTGTCATTGCCGACCAACAGCAGCCAGTCCTCTCCCTCTCACCAACACCGATCTCACCGTTGGTGGCCTTCTCCCCGGTTCGCCCCCCTCTAGTGTGGAAACCCCGGTCTGTGCTGCTCAGCTCTCCTGGATCTTTGCCCTCCCTAAGCAGCCTTAGTGATGAGGAAGCAGAAGGGGCCACGAAGGATCAAGAGACGCAGACAGCCCCGGAGATTGCAGTCAAGGATCAGGCGACACAGACCGCCCCGGATGCAAAGAAGGGGAAGCGCACGAGGATGGCTCTGGTGGAGGAACGACATTCAAAGGTCGTTCACCTGGACGGACAAGTCGGGAGGACCGGGTCAGCGGGAGGACCGGGTCAAATTGCACAATCAGCCTGTCGATGCGGACCTGTTCACTGTGGAGCCAGCCGACTAGACATCCATCCCCCCCCCCCCAAGAAAAAACTGTAATCTTGCCAATCAAAAATTCCAATGGTGTAAAGAAATCCTTAATTCAACTCGTGATCCTTCTAATTAAGAAAAGAGAAAAGAGTATTTTTCTACAGGTGTTGAACAAGTTTTAGGATGTTATGTTTTATATAAAGTTTCTATTTTTATGCATGTGTATTTTAAATAAGGTTTATGGAGTTATGTGTTTTTAATGTATCTTCTATTTAGTGAACCTCGCGGACTATTTTTACTGTATAAGTAAACCTCAAGTGTGAGGTGCATGTTATTTTGTATAAAGGACAAGTAGTCCACACTGTTTCTAATTATGTATTTTTAAGCTGTTTAGGCCGAGGCGGCCTAAGCTTTGCTGGGCCCTGTGTGGCGAAACAGTCGGTGGACCGGTGCGAGTTTACCTTGGCTCACCTGGTTCCCCGACGTCCTGCGTAGGGTATAGCGCGTAGTCAGAGATTTGTAGGCAGTTCGTCTGCAGACGCTGTTGAGTGAACATCGGAACGCAATTATTGCCGATTACTGAGTTAACCTCGAGTATGTTCGCCGCTGCTGCTATCGGAAGTGTGGACATATGGTGAGGCGTATGGTGAGACTTTAGAGTCATAATTAGCAAACTAGATCTTTTGTTGTAAGGGGAAATTAGCCTGGGTTGCTGTGGGTTGAGCTGGTGACTGGGGACCTAAGGTTCGTGTGGTATGTGCAGCAGTATTCCCTGGTCGGGAATTGGGTTGCCTGTTGCCTGTCGACCTTTGTCGCCAGGAGTCACCTCGGGGTTATAAACCGCGCTCCGTAACCCGAGCCCAGTGATTTCTGTATGCTAGGTTGCATGTGAGGGTTACTCTGGTAAAGACTTGATCAGTGTGTACAGTTCATAACTTGTTGCTGTTGATCGCACTGGGTGTGCACAGTGAGGTTCTTGCCACTGTGGGATAATCTTTCTAGCTACTCAACGAGGTTAATTATATAGAGCCTGGTTAGGCTGGTTGTTGTAAGCATTGTTCAATAAGAGGTTATTGTTGTGTAAGGCTTACTTTATAGGGATAAACCTAGAGCAGCGGGGAACGTTGTTCTGCGAGGTTTATTGGCCACTCATTGAGCTGTAAGCTTGTGTATTTGGACCGAATAAAGAGTTGTTTCTTGTTGTTCTCTAAGACACGTGTGTAGTGAGGTTTATTGAGGTTCTCCGGTCACCTCTAGGTTGCTTGCCACGTGAATTGGTATTCCTTTAGCGTTGGTATATTTCCAACAAACGGACAGGCCTAGGATTTGAATCCTCCGTTCGTGACGTAGTCCCCCCTTATTTGCGTGTAACCGCTCATGCGCATGTAAGGTCATTAAATATTTTTTGTGGGATAGTCAGCTCTTGTTAGTGTGGGTGTAATTCCTTATCCATAGACGGGCGAGCGCGCCACACAAGCTAATAGGTTACTGTGTCACAGGTTATTTACATCACAGGATGTCTTACCACGCCCAGCTACGCGACCACGCAAGGGTAGCATTCCATTCCCTCGAGCTAAGTACGGGACTGGAAAACTGGACCGAGAACTCCAGCTAGTGTTCATGGGTAACACACGGGGGAGAGAAATGCTCCGTGCCGCTGAGCAGTCTCTCGGAGAACGCCAAAGCACGCATGCTATGGGGAAAGGAACTTAGCTCGCTGGGGCAAAGGGAGGTGTGGTCAGTCGCGCACATGTACATCGCTACATGAATAATGCATACAGTAGCCCACGTGGTATTGCATCATGCGCCGTGCTTGGTAAGAGACCCTGGGAATAAAAGTGCAAGTTGGCAATTTTCGATAATTAGGTAAAATACAGGAACTATAAAAGACAACAAGGAGATTGTGTACTTCATGGACAGAGTGAATCAAGAAGGCGCTAGATTTCCATAATCAAGCATTCTGGGTTCGTAACAATATTCTTGTCCAGAAATTGAGATGCTTGAAATAAAGCCCATGATGCTGCATCGTCCACCGATCTGTTTGCTTTGTAGGCGAATTGAAACGGGTCTAAATTGGCTGGAAGCTGTGACTGGATGAATTTTTTTACTAAAGTTTCCATGCATTTCATAACAATAGACGTTAAAGCTACTGGGCGGTAGTCATTTAGAGAAGTAACGCGATCGTTTTGGCACAGGAATAATAACTGATTTTTTAAGAACGTTTGGCACATGACAAATGTTTAAAGACCAGTTGTATAATTTACATAAAATATTGCACAATTCGTCCTTACAAGATCGCAGAAGGCGTGGGCTGATACCATCTGGTCCAGGTGCTTTCTTGATATTTAGCTGAGCTAGAACACGACAAGTATCTTCAGGCGTGATTAAAAATGGCGGGAGTATTGTTTCACTCAGTTCTGGTAATTGGTCTATTGGGCGATCAAATCGTGAGTAAAAGTCATTGAGTTGAGTCATTGAGTTGAGTTGATGTAAAGGTACTTGCTTGACACTCTCTTCATCTGAATGACCAGACGTCACACGGCAGTAGCCTGACTCCAAGAGTACACTCTCCAAGAATTACCGTAAGTTCCTTTTTATTTTCAAAAACTGATTTTGAATCGAGTTTGGGTATAATCTGAATCCACTTATTTAGACACCATTTGAGATCAATTTGTATTTTCATGTGTGATTCCAAAAGAACAGAGATTTGTAGTGTTTTGGGTTATTTTACATTCCATGGATAACCATTTTCCCTGGTGGGAACAACCAACCCTAATCCGATCCCGTGATCTGTAAATGGCAGGGACCCCACTGTAGCCAGGCGGTGACTGATCAACACACTGATCGAGGCAGAGACGACCAGCCAGTCCACGCTTGTGTCACCCACCTTAGCCGAAGTCTGTATCTGGGGAAGGTTGCAAGTATCTTAAACATAATCTAGAATCTGGAATCTAAAACCCTCAAATTGGCTTTGATTTAAATTGTAATTTGTAAAACTTAAAGACCGGTTGCTTTGTTTGCTTTTAATGTAACAACTAAGTTGGCTTTATTTGAAGATTTGGATTGATATTTCTGTATTCGTTTCTTGGCTGGATCAGCAAATTTTCCGTTAATATTTTGTTAAGACTCATTGAGAAATTGCTGAATTATTTTGTTGAATTGAGTTTTCATATTTTGTTGTGTTGTTGCACAGTTGCTAATTTGTATGCCTTGCTAAGTTAACCTGCTAAATTAACCCGTGCTAATTCAACCTGCGATTTAATTTGCTTGATTTGAGAAGTTTCTTTTGATTTGCCTAAGTTAAATTCTGTTACATTTTGTCATCTTCAGAGAAACCCTGAATTCTTTGGATCGTTCTTAAGTTGAGTTCTTGAATTGTGGAAGATCCTCTGATTTAATTTGATTATTTTGTATATATTTTTGTAAATATGCCTTTTCTTTTTTTTTTCATTTGATTTTTCTTTAAATAAAATTGCACTTTTGCTCTTGAAGTTAAAATCAAATCCGTTTATGTTTGCCTTATTTACTGAGTTGAAGACAGAACTATCCCATTTATCTAAAGGTCTTGAGAAAATACTTGACAGCGATCAAATGCTTTCGCACGTGTGCATCTGAGTGGCAGTTTTGTTTTCATCTCAAGGGGACATTTCAACCGCGAGAGGGGCACTTTTGTTGGCCTGGGAAAATTGGGGGGGGGGGGTTGCCCCCCGCCCCTCCCCGCTTCCGCCGCCCCTGAATAATGGATGGCAAATCTACAGTAAAGTAACAGCCTGGACAAGCCTAGCTCATGAATAAACATCTAGCAACTAACAGTAAGAAATATGTGGCAATACCACTCCTCTTGGCTTATACGTGTAAAATAAAATATAGGTAATGGAGAAACACAGATTTCCATCCACTTAAAACCAAATGTCAAACGAAAATCATAGAACTATAAAAGCAAATATAATCAAATCTCATAATTGAAATGGCAGTCATAAAATACACTCATCAACTTGACTAAACACGGGCAAGAAAAGTCAAGTCATTCTTATCACCAAGAAAACAGTATATGAATAATTCAACCTTGTGACAACGCAAGTTTCCTCAAACTTCCAAAACTCTTGCGATTGTGATCCATCACAATAAAAGCAAAAATTCTTAATCCTAACCTCACCTAAAGCTACAAAATACTACCGAGTAGTAATTACCTGTAGTATGCATTTCTTTCCATACAAACTGCACTGTAAAAAATAATGGGTAAAACACTGTTGGGCAATGTAATTTAACCCAACATTGGTTTGAAATTACCCAATTTGGATAAAATTTTTCCAACATTGGGAAAAATTTGCCCAAGAGTTTATACTGTTGATTATGTTGACCAACGTTTCGCTTTTTTTTTGACTGACCCTGAATACGATTTATGTCTTTCCTGGTCATTTCGTCACCGTTTTGACGAAGTGACGCATCCGTCCAAAACCGAGATTTTCTGAAATCTGAGATTTTTGGATATTCTAACATTTTATGATGTCCTCTACATGATTACCAAATTTGGAGACACAACATTCCATCGTTTGTTAATTACGCTAATTGCACAAGTGTTGAAAATGCTACGCACTTAGCTGTTCGTTTTGACGAAGTGACGAATCTCTTTTTGTTTACACGTGTGCTATGTTTAGAAATATGAAGCCTCCACGATTTGCGTTTTGGTTGTGACGAAGTGACCCATCTGCGTTCTAAAATGTATACATTTTATATACGCGCACGCGCTGTGTACAAAAATATGCCTCATTTTTGCTAAGAAGTAGATTTTTCGTGACGGATATCTTTAGTAATTAATATCTTCTAATTGAACATTATTTCATGAACAGAGAGAATTGTTTTTGGCTATTTAACTCCTGGGCTTTTGTCTCAGTTATATCTTTTTCAATTCTGGGGGAGAAATGTAAACAAAAATGTCGATCAAAAAATCCACCAACTTCAAACTCAATTTTGTCAAAAGTCGGTTTTGCATCTGTGTTCACAGATGTGTTACTTTGTCAAAACGGTGACGATTTATTTACCAAACAAGTGATTTTGAATTACAGCATGCCTTGTGGGTTAAGAAGTCCTTTCATAATTCTTAAATATAAATTTTACTATTTTAATGAATTAAAGTTATCGCATCTTTTGCTTTTGCTTTTTTAATACAAAGAATAAATATGTAATTTACTCTGATTTATAAGATTATTGACCTTTGTTGCTGGGTCAAGTGTCTTTTGTTTACTATCATCTCGATCATGGGCGTCGCGAGGGGGGGGCAAGGGGGGCACTTGCCCCCCTCTGGAAAAGCCAAAAAAAAAAAAAAAAGGAAAAAAATAAAAAGAAAAGAAAAGAAAAAGAGGCGCGAATACAAAGTGGTGTAAATTTAATGAGTTGGGGGGGGGCAAAATGTCCCTGCCCCCCTCTAAAACTGATAAATCGAGAATGTGTTGAGAAATACAAGCATTTTTTTGGCCAATTTTTTTTTGTCCCCCTCTAGAAAAAATCCTGGCGACGCCCATGATCTCGATAATTAGAAAATATCAGATGACACTTTCATTTGGTTAAAGACCTGTTGAAGTTATACTTTGTCAACTACCCGAACTATACTAACTGGGATTTTGTAAGTGCCTTGTACAGCTCACAACACCTGTTGGATTGTGATGCACTAAATAGAATGACCAGTCATCCATAAATTTCATTAAGAGTTACGTAATTTATTTTATAAATCCTTAACTTGCTATTGCGGTATCGAATGAGGACAGAGCATTAAGGTTCTCACCGAGGGGTTACTATTTGACACGCGGTTAAAAATAAGCTTTATCTGAAGTTTTTGACAGTAATTGGGCCAAATTTAAATTGGCATGTGCATAACAAAACTAGTAAATCCTATTTGATATCGCAATAAGACTAAGTTCTCTTTTTTACTGAATCGCTATGAATAATGAATATTCATGAACTATACAGGAAACGTATTCAAGGTATACCACAAGGGTTTATCAATTCTTCCTGTTTCAACCAAGGCCGCAATCAGATTATAGCTTTTATTTCCAAGTGTTTGTTTCAATAATACAGGCGATACCTTTCCATTAGGCAATAGTCAGGCATCTTCCACTGCTAGTTTCCAGCGAGGAAGCAGACAGACGCTGGCGTGTGAGTGCGCGTCACAGACACCAGAGGTAGTGTATTGGTCAACGGGAGAGGGCGTCACTACGGATACACAGATCATTAGTGCGCGTTTCTCTGATGGTACTACCCTGCAGATCCAACATGGCGCCGATTACAGCGTTGGTAGCGACGCTTCACTTACAGTCAACTCCCTGAATGACGTACTGGATACACAGAGATTCTGGTGTCACGTTTTCACTTCAGATGGTATTCTCAGAAATTGCGACATCAATTGCCGTACATCAGGTAATGCCAAATCAAATTAAAAATAAAATATTCAAAGATGTCTATGTCTTTTAGACGAACAGGCCTTTCCGCATTAAGATCTCTTATCGGTTATAAGATTTGTTTATCTACGCCCAAACCTACTAAGACTTTAAGATACCTACCTTTAAGATGGCGTCATGATAACGTCAACTCGAGTTTTATATGTAACACATAGGGCCCTGTCACACTTCTGCGTATCCTAATTCCTTATGAGTTGCGCATTGACAGTTTTTTCATACGCAGTCGTACGCACAATACGCACCTCATATGCATCCCTATCGTTTTGTGTAGGTTTTATGTACGCAGATATACGCATGGTACGGCCCAGTACGCAGGATAGTTTGGGGCATGCCATAGATATAGAATAAAAAGACTAGATCGGCAGCGCGTCCACACGCGCCCATTCACTGTGCGATAAATCTCCGCCATTTTTGTTGTCTCTCGTGGATGCGCAACAAATTAACGTAAAGTAATGGAGCTAAATGTATCTTTCCTCCAGCACGTGACCAAGCTCAACGCGCGCGAAGCTAGAAATCCGCACCGAGTATTTACGCGATGCGTATACGCACGCTTACACGTTGGTGTGCCGCTTTTCATTTCGGCTATGGGATAATCAGCAGTTATTTTCTGCAAAATAAACCTGTTTTAAGACAACCAAAGCTAAGTAGGCCCTAGTCATAATCATAGCCATTCATGTTCAAAAGATACTGAATGAAATAAACAACAAGAGTAGACTGGTGTTTCAACATTATGGGAACGGTGTTATCTTATCTATGCTCTTGTATTTTTATTAGCATTGAAGTAAATAACAAGAGTAGACTGGTGTTTCAACATTATGGGAACGGTGTTATCTTATCTATGCTCTTGTATTTTTATTAGCATTGAAGCTCTCAAGTACAGTAACAGAAAATAAACTCGCATTGTGCGCGTCAACGGCGTCGCGTTCGTCACGTCTAGCACGCAATTTGTATCTTTCCTCCAGCACGTGACCCTCCATGCAAGGCCGCGCGTATGCACGCGCTGCCGATCTAGTCTTTTTATTCTATATCTATGGGGCATGCACAAAACTACGCTGCGTACGTTGTTACGCAGGTCATAAGTTATAAATACGCAGCGCATCGGTCCCGCATCGGTCGAGTGCGTTACGAGTACGCTATGTGTTCGTGACGCACCCCGTCAGCATATGAGCCGCCTGTATGGACGTATACATAGCGTAGTTGAAGCGCAGATGCAACGCACGCAGAACGGCAAGCGGCGGAAATGCGGCGGGAATACGCTCAGAAGTGCGTCAAGCATGCGGTCGGCATAAGTCGGGTGCGTCTGGAATACGCTCGGCATGCGCACTGCATACTGACCTATTCGCAGCCCGAAAGATAATGTTGTGCACTGCATACGCAACTCATACGCATCTCATACGCAATGGATGCGCTGAATTCGTTACTTGTACGCTAGATGTGCGTCGCACATAAGTCAAAGTGATCAAAACCTTTCGACGTTAATTGAGCGTACGGCTGCGTATTGAAAATTTTTGATAAGGAACTCATAAGGCATTAGGATACGCAAAGGTGTGACAGGGGCTTTACCTGTTTGCGAACGTAACACATTTCAACCCAATTGGATCTGTAGTTCTCTAGAATACTTCAGTTGTGTACATTTAAGATGACGTCCAATTACCAACTACGGCTTTATCAATACGTCACATAATTTATTGTTGCCTTTGTAACCGTCCGTGTATGTGTATATACCAAATTCTCACCCACTCAGAATATGTACTTTTACGATGACGTCACATAACGTCACTTGTTTAGAACATAATTTACATTGATTAAGTTGTTCATATGTGCGCTGATTGCATTTTATATCCAAATTTGAAAGTAGATTATAATATAATGTAAACAAATATTACAAATCATTTGTGAGGTCATCATGACGTCACTTTGAATGTGTTTTGGGTATAATAGTATAGGCCCTAGAGAGAAATGCACATGTAAAATGACATTATGTGACCCGTACTAACGATGACATAACGCTTTACATCTGGACACGAGTTCACTACGGGGTCTTTACCTAAGTTAAGTTTATGGGAATATGACTTAATTTTATGTAAAAAGTGTCAGGTTGAATAAAGACGTACAAGGCTATGGAATTCAGCCTAGAGCAAAAAGACAAAAAAAACCCAAAAAACCCCACCCCAAAACACACTTTTTTCCACAATTTTGAAAGAGGGCGCTCTGTAGTGTGAGCTGCCATTTTATTTAGCTGTTAGTTTTTGTTTTAGTAATCAATTTTTATCTTCGTCCGTGTTTGTCATCCTTGCTTTTAAGCTGATAACCGTGCCTCTTCAATGTGTAGTGAACATTATTACTGCTTTTTGGCTGGAATTTGTGATGTTTTTTAATGGATTCTGCTGTATTGAACTTGTGTCATACTCATCCACACGCAATCTTCATGGGCTACAATGTACTCAACATGGACACTGTACATGCCGTATCTATCGTGAGTACATGTGCTGCCTCAACAACATGGACACTACACATGCCGTATCTCTCGTGAGTACATGTGAAGGTGCTTGAATTGTTAATTGTTTTGTGTGCAATAGCTCTGCTGAAAACTGGATTTTGCATAACTCTACTCTGTACACATGAACTGCAAGCTTGTGTGTGACCATCAACAGTGCACTGTGATAACCACCGGTGATTAGGAAGCAGCCATGTACAACTATACTGTGGCGGTCGTGCCGACAGCAACCCCGAGTCGTCCTCGGCCGACGTCAGCGAGCGGTCAATTCTGAGAAGCCAAGGGAGCAGGCCCGTTTTGGGGCAGTCTACCGCCAGGCAGGGGAACAACTTTATTCGCGGGCGGGTCTTACGCCAGCAGCTCTCGCGCCAGCACACACGGGAACAGGGCAGGGGAAGGAAAACGGGGCACGTCTAAATCAAACACGGGACTCTTCTCTTTAGGTGAACATTCCTTTATTATGATCTACTCAGGCAGACTGCAAATCATCTCTAGGCCTTGACAGGTGTTGGTCACCTTCCCAGGTGTCTGCCCTAAACAGGTGCGGGTTTCCTAAACAGGTGCGAGTTTCCTAAACAGGTGCGAGTTCCCTGTACATGTATAAATCTAATTCCCCCGCTAAGTTAACGTCCACTCACCACTACGGCCTCGCTACTTGTTCCGGTGGACGGAGTTCCTCCCCTCTTCAACTGACCGAACAAGCCCCCGCTAAACTTATCCCAGTAAGAGCCTCACTTACGGACACAGCTGCCTACTACCACTAATCTGCACCGGCGAGGGACTGAATAAACACGCTCAGCAACTGCGACGCACTACTGGTCACCCGTGTCTCTCTCTGGTACGGGACTGGAACTGCTCAGGAACTGAGGAACTACCGCACTGAGCGCGCGCTCGCGCTTATATACCCACGCGGCAAATAGACTGGCGCTGCAGCGCATTACGCGCATCAGCCCTGGCTGACGTGTAGGTCATTATCTATTTTATAGCTACGATAGCCCCTGTACCACCAAACTACTATTGCGCCACAATACTAAGGAGTTTCTTTTGAACATACGCAATACTAGTGTGCATGTTAGAACGAGGAGTAATTTTGATCCAGCTGTGTGGAAATTAGTGAAAGAATTGAAGATAGCCAAAGTCACACGTCGCGGCTGTAGATCGGGCAAAAGCAAACTGAGACAAATAAAAAACCCGTATCACAACTCGCTCACATACCTGCATTCATAAAGTCCGTGGAGTTTGCCATGCAAACCTAGCTACATGTAACATATCGAAAGCTGTAACTGAACCAAAAACATGTGTTCTGCCCAGGGTCTACCTATGTAATCCCCGGTCTCTTAACAACAAGTTTGATGAATTTAGTACAATGGTGGACAAGGGCGGATCGGGGGGGGGGGGGGCAAAGGGGGCCATGCCCCCCCCCAAAAAAAAACGAAACCATTTTTTTTTTTTATGTGACATTGCAATAAAGGCAGCCAATGAGTACACTACCATCTTTTCCTCAAAAAACATTGGTTAAAGTGGTCAGAAATTGCCTCAGATCGCACCACAGAGCATCTAGAATCCACAACTTTTTCGGGGCCCTTAAGCGGGCCCCGAACCCCACGCCGTAATTTTTTGGACCCACTTTTTTGGGGGACCGAACGTTTTTTGGCCCCCCCCCAAAAAAAATTGTGTTATGGATCCTCCCTTGATGGTGGAAGACTTAGATGTTGATATTTCTGGTGTTTCAGAGTCATGGTTCACATCGGAAGACCCAGTGGAACATTTTCAGATCCCGAATTACGCTCTTATGACAAAGAACTGTACACGGAGACGTGGAGGCGGGGTAGCCATTTATGCTCGCGAGAACCGAGGAGTTCAAGAAGTTGATTCTATTACTGTGCCAAACCACCTGGTAGTATTGTGGGTGAAAGCCAGACCGCAAAGACTACCGCGTGAAATTTTTGTGCTTTTTATGCCATTATTTATTCACCACCTAACAGTACCCATGAATGTGAACGTATTGAACACCTACTGGATGGCTTTGACTATATCCGCACCAACTATCCACAGGCTGGTGTGACCTTCGGTGATATTAACCACCTCGATACAAGTCAGATTTGCTCTGGTAACGGGCTATCGCAAGTTGTGAATCAACCTACGAGGAAAGACGCGATCCTTGACAAAATCATCACTAACCTGGATACTTACTACAAGGTTCCTGAAATATGTTCCCCAGTTGGAACAAGTGACCATTCATCAGTTCTTTGGTCTCCTGCCAGCAGACCCCCATCTAACACCAATGCAACACGATCCCGAGTAGTTCGACCGATGAAAGACTCTGATATCAGAGCGTTTGGAACCTGGATTGTGGGTCATGACTGGTCGGAAGTATATGAAAAAGCAAGTGCTGTTGACAAATGTGATGCCTTTTATGTCACCTTACAGGCCAGTATAGACAATTATTTCCCTACCAAGAACACGACACTTCATAGTACGGACAAACCATGGATGACTAGCTACATCAAAAGTCTTATTCGAAAGCGTCAACGGGTTTTCCACCATGGTCATCGTACGCACAAATGGAAACGCCTTCGAAACAAGATTCGTCGTGAAATTGCCAAGGCAAAACATGAACATTACAAATCCAGGGTTTAACAATACAATAAAGCGAATCCAGCAGAGTGGTACAAGCAGATTAAGCTCATGGCCAATTGGAAAAACTCTGAGTCATATGTATTCAGCCTCCTCCCGGTGTGGATCCCAACGACTTTAAAGCCATGTCCAACAGTATCAATGACACCTTTGCCTCGGTTTCTAAAGATCTTGAAGCCGTTGATACTTCTTAACTCCCTGCATTCCGACCAGATCAGCACCCCAGTCCAACTGTTCAGGACTATGAAGTTTACGACATGCTGAGGAAGACAAAGGTGGGAAAAGCCGGAGGTCCAGATGGTATATCTGCCAGGTTGATCAGAGAGTTCTCATATGAACTTAGTAAACCTCTCGCTAACATCCTCAACCAATCATACCACGAAGGAACAGTTCCACCTCAGTGGAAGAGAGCTGTGGTCGTCCCAATTCCCAAATCAAAACCTGCCACTATTGACAAGTTGAGACCAATATCCCTGACTGACCACTTTGCTAAAGTTGCTGAGGGATTCATGGCAAGGTGGTTGTTGCAGGACTTAGAGAAATCAATCGACCCCAATCAATACGGGAATCGCAAAGGAGTCTCTACTACCCATTACCTAGTTAAACTTATGGACACCTTGTTTATGAATTCTGATAAGCCTGGTCATGTTAGCTCTGTCGTTATCACTGATTTTAGTAAGGCCTTTGATTTAGTTGACCACAGTGTACTCATGACAAAATTTATCGCCCTCGATGTCCGACCTTCAGTTGTTACATGGGTTGCCAGTTTTCTCAACGAACGAGAACAGTGTGTTCACTATCATGGCCAAACCAGCGATTGGATCAGGTTGAAGGGTGGTGTGCCTCAAGGTACACGCATTGGTCCACTTGGTTTTGTCGCTGTGGTTAACGACGCAGCTTCAAACACCTCGCTTACCACCTTGAAATATGTAGACGATTTAACTCTGATAGAGACAAGAGCACATAATGCACCATCAGTTATGCAAGGTCATCTTGACGAATTTGAGGAGTGGGCTATGCAAAACCATATGAAACCTAATCCTAAGAAATGTGCCTTTATGAAAGTGTCTTTCATGAAAAAGAACCTAGACGAGCAACAACTAAAGATTGCCAATGAAACTCTTCAGTCTGTGGCAGATGCTAAAATTGTAGGTGTTCACATCAGGGCTGACTTAAAATGGTGTACCCAGATCACAGAAATGCTTAAAAAAGCCAACGGTAGATTGTATCTCCTGAAACTTCTCAAGCGTTTCAACTTGCCTATGGATGATCTTATCACTGTCTTCTCTGGTTTCGTACGTCCTTTAGCAGAGTATGCAGCCCCTGTATGGCATCCTGGGCTCACTGTCATTGAGGGCACTGCATTGGAGCGAGTCCAGAGGAGGGCGTGTAAGATCATCTTGGGCAATCAGTTCAAGTCTTACGATGAGGCACTTGAAGTGTGTAAGTTGCCTACATTGTTTGATGGACGGGAACAGCTTTGTTTGAACTTATTCAGCTCACTTATCAATTCAGAGCGTTTCAGTAGTTGGGTCCCACCAAAGAAGAGCACCATTCATAGTAAAGTATTAAGGAACTCACAAAAATTGGCCATCCCAAGGTGTAGAACGACCCGCTATCAGAAAAACCCTCTTCTATACCTGGCCAATCTGTGGAACAAGGATGGCTCATAGTTTTTTGATTTTGTATTCTGACTTGCTACACCAGAAACTTTTGCATCCTTGATTAATTGATACTCGCTTATTTTCATGCTTTCAACTACATGTACCAGTATCAATATCATTTCAAATAATGTGCAATAGTAATTTTTATTTTCACTCTTACCAGTGGGCTGGTATAAAGGCAGCGTTGGTTGACTAACTTTTTTACTAAAGTGGTGTCTCTCTCGTCTGATTGAAGTTGTTTTGGCTAGTTTATTTTCAAAGTGTTCCTTTGGGATGCAGTTTATCAGTTTTAACTATTCCGGTGTATTAAGTGATCTTGACACTTGTGCGGACTGTTGTGCTCCGTCCCGGCTTAGTTGTCCATGGAATTGATTCCATTTATGGATGATTGGGTCGGGATGGAGTCCAGTGAGTTTGCGCGGGTGTCGAGACTGCGCTGGTTCGTCTGCTCTTTGGTGCATGTTAGTCTTTTCCTTTTCTTAAATGTTTTAAATATATATTGAATGTTATTTCTTCATGTTTTTTCAATATTGTAATAATTGTTGCAATTCAGTTTTTTTGCTGTGATGGCAATTTTTAATAAACCTTTTATGAAATGAAATGAAATGAAACAATTAAGCAAAAGTAACCCGGCACTTTGCGAAAAAGCCAACAATTCAACTTTGTGATTTTAAGTTCATTGTATAAATGTAAATTCCTTCATTGTCCCCTTTGGTTAAAAGTAGTTTTTACTATTTTTTTTAAGCATATGAGATGGAATCAGCTAGTGATGCACTGAAGGCCTCAGAGACATCTTTCTACCTGAGAAAACACATGCGCCAAATGCTCCCTTGCCTGAGCTGGACACAAGGTGTTACAGCTTGTGAGGTGGAGTGGAGTAAGGTCGACAACCCAGATCGACAAGTCCTCAGTTACAACCCGTCGACTGGTGTCGTCGATTCTAGTCCTGAATTCGATCTCGCCACTGGCTTTTGTTTGGTGTTTGAGTTAGTTTATGATGATCATGCTGGAGTGTATCGATGTGATGTGGGAGATAAAAATCAGACAGACGTGGAAGTCCGAGTAATAGGTAGGTGGGGGAATTCAGCCGTGCATTGGAGCTCAGACTTGAACTGGTCAGGGATTGCAATGTCAGATCTCACTAATCGAAAACGTTTTGATTCAGTGTGCATGGGCACCATTAACCTCTATATTTTCTGTCTCTCAATCTGTTTTGTTATTATAGGGGATCACTTTCCATTGGACGTCGGCAGCGTTATGGGGGACAGCGTGACCGTTCAACCTGGAAGTAGATTTGATATTCCATGTCTGGCTCTTTCAGCCAACTCCTTGACAACCAAAGCAACTTTGTTCTGGTCGTATGGCGCCCCTGATGCGCAGACGACCACTGTGATCGGCGAGGTCAATCTAGTACCAGATGGTTCCAAAACGCTTTTAAATCGGGGCGGCAACGACTGCTTAGGTCTAACCACAGAAGGCACTCTGATACTTAATAACTGTTCCCAAGATGGTGTTGTCAGATACTGGTGTCATGTTTTTCCAGCAAATGACGATCTGATCCGGTCATACGTGGATGTGTGGATAGAGAGTAAGTTTATGTCTTTCAATGGTACAATAGTTTTCAACATGTTAGGGCGCTACAACTGACAATCGGAACATCTAAGCGTCTTTCGCATGATGTTGATGTCACATCGTTCGTTGATGGACGGGGACCATGCTTTACATGAAAAAGTGTTACCTCGGCATAATGCGTGGTGTGATTCCCGGCGTGACCCTGACCCCCTTCTCACGCGATTCAGTTGCAGATATTTGAAGGAAATTGGAGTTTGGCGCGACTTTTCATTAGCCAGTTCGAAAACTATGTCGTGAGAACGAAATGTGAGGAGGGTAATTTGGGTCCCAGGCAATGACTCGATCCCATGAGGACGCATCAACATTCCCAGGTGCATTGCTTAATTGCCGATCCTAAATCAAAAATGACCGTTTTTCATTGTCATGTTCTTGTAAAACAACACTCTGAAATGAAGCAACTAACCGTTTGTCGCTTTCAACAATCAAGAAAAACAACAAAAAGGTCACTGTTTTTTGTGACCTAATACCGTTTGACCATTTTACAAAATGTAAAACAACAAAACGGTCAATGGTTTGTTGACTGTTTTTGTTTTGAGGAAATGCAAAACGGTAAAACGAAATAACGGTATGTCCCGGGATTGTTTACTGTTTTTGTTTTTGAGGAAATGCAAAACGGTAAAACGAAATAACGGTATGTCCCGGGATTCTTGCGGTATATGCTTGCTTTACATGTAGATGAGACTCTCTCTCTGCAGCAACTTGCGCAAGGGTATATTTTGCCGATGCCGCGTCAACTGTGTGAACAATTTCACAAGCTCGGAACTTTGCACTGTTGAGGCAAATGTTTACGCTATCATTTAATGGGCAAATCAAGATTATATCTATATGGATTGATTTGTTAGCAATTTTTGAAAAAGGTAAAGGTCTTTTCAACGCAACTTCCGGTCTGATGACGTCATACGCCTAAAACTTCGCACACGTCTTAAGTGGGTCAAGTTCATCATATACACCAATATTTAGGCGTTTCCGACAAAATTCGCCACAGACATCTATTCAAATATATTTTTGAAAATATTCAACCTGTCGCTAGAGGGCGGTCGAAGATTGCATGACGTCATCGGAAGATGATTTGAAGAATACTATCAGCCAAGAGACTAACACCGTTAAAAGCAAATTCATATCTATTACCACTTTTAAATAATAAGCCACTTCCGGTTTTGGTCTTTTTCGACCGGAAGCAAGGGTCACGTGATTTCACGCACACTGAATGAAAAAAAGACCTCAACCTATTCTACCACTTGCCGGCAATAGAATGCTGCGGACGCGTAAGGTTGATTTCTTATGCATTTTTAAATATTAAAAAGTGTCATTATTTATTTGCCTATAAATAAACACAGGTTGACGTCATCATGACGTCATCATTACACAATGCTGTTTGAATTAGGGTCTTTGCTTGGACAAAGAGTGGTGCAAATGAATTACTCGTTAAGAGTCGAAAATGCCCTTCGTATATCGACATTTAAAAAAAAAATTCTGTGTACAAAGTCTATGGGAAAAATTAAATATTCAAAAATCTACAATAAATTAGTCGATGACGTCATCATGACGTCATTGTTCTAGGATCATCCTTGCATAAGGGTCCTTCATTGGTATAAGTTTGATGAAAATCCGAAGTTGCAAAAGCACTAAAGTCGTGTAGAGAAGAAAACGTGTACAAATTGAATGGGCTTTTTGGAGAAGAAGAAGAAGAAGAGGAAGAAGAGGAAGAAAAAAAACTAGAGGTCTATGTCTGTTTGCAACAGAGCATAGGGCTTTTCCGCATTATGTTTTTTTTTATTGGGGTCATGTTTTTTGTTTGGTGCAAAACTGTGTGCATTTATGTTTTGTCTAACAAACCTCATTCAAAGGGAAATTTGATTTTGGCATATTGCATTTGTGAGATACGGCAAAAGTCTTATAAATATATAAAATATATATATATATATATAATCACAAGATGACGTCATGATGACGTCACCTCAATATTTATTTGTAACACATCCCGGCCTACCCCCATACCAAGTTTTAACCCAATCTGACGTACTGTTCGTGAGATATAGGGGCTTAAAATATACAAGTTAACGATGATGTCACATGTCTAATGATGACATCATCGTAACAACACTTGGCAGTGCTCATTATTTTATTGTGGTTTAGTCCGTACCAAGTTTGAAAACAATCGTATTAATAAAAGTGTTAAATTTTGTAAGCAGAATAAAATAAGCAATATTAAAATAATCTTGAAAAATTGACCGATGACGTCATCGTGACGTCATTCAAGATTTTGTGTACTAGTGTTATTATCTACCCACCCACCAAGTTTCATGACGATCGGACATTCCCTTATATGTGTTTCAAAAAATCGCATTTTTGCTGACGTCATCATGACGTCACGCATTTTTCCAAATTGTTTGCATATATCTATTGCCCAGCGAACCTAATACAAAAAGAATTTCGAATTTATCATATTGCGTTAGTGAGATATGGCAAAAGTCTTCAAAAATTCAAAATTAAATATAAAATCACATGATGTCGTCATGATGACGTCATCTCAAATTTTATCTATAACACTTCCATGTCTAACCACATGCTGAGTTTCAAGCCAATCGGACATACCGTTCTGTAGATATAGGGCTTTGAAATATGCAACGTTGCGATGACGTCACATGACCTATGATGACGTCATCATTGCGTCTATCTTCGCGAACGACCTTTGCTTTATGTTCTGTGACTATGTTAAGTTTTGATGTCATATGACTTTGTTTTATGCCAAAAGTGTTTGCTAGAAAAAACGTGCACAAAGTCTATGGCATTTTGGTTGGAAGTCCCAAGAGGAAAAAAAAAAATGAAAAAAGAAAAAAAATTTGTAGAGAAACAAAGGCTTTTCCGCAACTTTGCGGAAAAGCCAAAAATCAAGACAAAAAGAATGCCTTTTTCGCAAAATTGCGAAAAAGCCAAAAATCTTAACGAAAACAAGAGCGTTTTTGGTGTGTACACCGAAAAAGCTAAAAAGTTCAGCGCCCCATCACCCTGCGTTTGTTACGAAAACAAACACGAACTTCGAACATAGTGTTTGGTTAATAATTTTGTCTTAATTCATTTCTAAGGTTACTGTGTGTTAAAAAGCTGATTATCAGAATGTTTTTTTTTGCATGCATTAGATTCAAACTTCAATCCTGAATCGTCAAACATCGTCGTCGTCATCGTTCCCGTCGTTGTTTGCGTGTCTTTATTGGTCATATTTATGATTGTTGCTTTCTGTTGGAACCGGCGTCGACGACCTGAGCGTCGCACAAAAGACAGTGAGAGAGGTGAACGCACACAACTCCTAGGTGAGAAAAATAATGAGGTTGATATGAGAAGTCTGTCGGGCGAACTATGAAACCCATTGAGGGAATATTTGTTAATGTTGCAGCTTTTCTCTCGCATCTACATCCCAAGTAGAAAAAAAACGATTTGATTTTTATTTCAAGAAATCAAACGGCTAACTAGATTCCCCAAAAATATTCGGCATTGCAATTGATGATAAAAAGTGACAGTAAATTGTTTTATAGTCAAAATAAAACCTATTGCAATACTTCAGGATTGTATTTCAGAGTACCCTGCATTTCATTGTTTCATACTCTCTTGCATTTTTATTTTGGCTTTTCTCCTTTTTATAACAACGTCTGTCTGTGAATGGACATCAACAAAAATCAACAGATCCCCCCCTGGAGATGAAGTCGTTTGCTGGGTCTGACGAAACAAAGACAGAAAGCGAGAATGCAGAATCGATGGGGGAAAAGACGGCAAGCGAGGACGGAGAATCGATGCGGGATAATACGACAAGCGAGAACGCAAAATCGATTGGGAAAAACACGGCAAGCGAGAAATCAGAATCGGTGGGGGAAAAGACAACAGGCAAGAACGCAGTGTCGGTGGGGAAAAAGACAAGCGAGAATGCAAAATCGGTGGGGAAAAAGGCGGCAACCGAGAATGCAAAACCGATGGAGAAAAATCCGCCAAGCGACATTGCGAAATCGGTTTGGAAGAACACGAAAAATAAGAATAAAGAATCGATGGGGAAAAAGAAGGAAAGCGAGAATGCAGAATCCATAGAGGTTAAGGCGGTTATCGAGAATGCAACCTGTGAAAACAACACCATTGAATCGAGTGCGTTGTTGGCACGAAAAGTTCTCAAAGACGCTACAAAAAGCAGCCAATACCAGCGGCCAAGCAATTCGCTCTTCCCGCGCATTTTAGACGAGCGCTGCGCTAGCATATAATATAATTCCAGGAATCTCTGTCTGTCTGTCTGTCTGTATTTCGATTATCTTTTGAACCGGGCACCGTATGAAGTTGAAAATCGGCGGGTATATTGCTCGGGACCACAGAATGTGCAGTGCCAAGTTGGAAGTTGTTTGGACAAGTGGTTCTCGGAAAAGCTGCAAAAAAGCAGCATTTTCTGGGCCTCAACGTGGCAGATTATATACCTGGAACACGCGCAGTCCTTTTTTATTGTTTACGTCCTGTTTGAGCTAAGCCCCTGTCACACTTTTGCGTATCCTAACTCCTTATGAGTTCCTTATCAAAATGTTCAATACGCAGCCGTACGCTCAAAATGTCGATTTTTTTAAAAATTACTTTGACTTATGTGCGACGCACATCTAGCGTACAAGTAACGAATTCAGCGCATCCATTGCGTATGAGATGCATATGAGTTGCATATGCAGTGCACAACATTTTAGGGGCGTGGCATCAAATTAAAAAAGGGGGTGGGACTCATCATGCTCGCAGTGAAAACGGTTGTTTCCACTTGTCACAAAAGCAGGAAACTTCACAAAGACATAATTATATAGCCTATAAGTGTTTTCCAGATTCGGAACCACCACAGAAGTACCTTTTTGGGGGCGTGGCAGCCATTTAAAATAAAGGGGGGGGGGGGTAAATATTATGCCCACCTAGGGAAAAATTGTGCTCATATTTAATAAACGAATAAAACGTCCCACAGACATTTATACTCATGAGGGGAAAACATCCAGATGTGGCGCCATCTCGAAAACACCTTTTTAGGGGCGTGGCAGCCATATTAGAATAAAAGGGGGCGGGGTTTTCGTTATGCCCAACATGGAACCGCGTGTTCCCACATTCGTAGAGAAATGGAACTATTCCACAGCCATTGACATTCATGAGAAAAACAATTCCAGATGTAAAGCCATCGCGAACACACCCTTTTAGGGGCGTGGCAGCCATATTGGAAAAAGGGGGCGGGGTTCTCATTATGCCCACCATGGAAAAAATGTGCTCACATCCTCATAAACGTATGAAGCTAATTCCCACAGACGTTAATATTCGCGAGAAAAAAATGCAGATGTGGAGCCATGGCAAACACACCCTTTAAGGGCGTAGCAGCCATAGTAAAATGGGGGGAGGGGTGGCGGGGGGGGGGTAGTCATGATGCCCCTATAAAAAGGTGTGCCTCCCTTTTATAATCAGATTAAACTCCACCCTGACAACATATACATAAAAATGTTTCTTTTTTGGAATGTGAAAATATCACAAACTTACTATTTTAGAGGCGTGGCATCCAATTTTTAAATTGGGGGGGGGGGGTACTCAATATGCCTACTGTGGAAAATTTTGACCGCTTTTCATATAATAAAATCCACCTCAGATAGCTTCTGATGTGTTGGAATAAGGCCGCCTTTATAGTTGGAAGTGACTGTTGGCAAACCCTTTTTTTCTTACACTATGCATTCTTGCCTCATCTACATGTATATTAACCCAGTTACTGGTTCTGTCGTCTGTAGAATTATTGTTAACCTCTCAACTGCAGCAATTTCTGAATTGGAAAGACTATTGTTACCTTCAAATACATTATGTGTTTCCCATGCCTTTTTTTGACAGACCGAAAGGCATATGCAACCTGTATTATAAAATGTTGTCAGGGCTACTGATTTTTTATTGGATTTGGTTGGGGTAAAACACTCGTCAGAGATATTGATATACTATTTTTTAGTGAACAGAGGGGGTGTATATGGTGGGGCATGGAGCTTTAGCTCCATGGCTGGGGGTACACAGATTCATTGAATATGTATGACGTCACCACCACTTTGTTTGGAGTTTAATTTGTTTATAAAACGGAGGCACACCTTTTTTATAGGGGCATCATGACTACCCTCCCCCATTTTACTAAGGCTGCCACGCCCCTAAAAGGGTGTGTTTGCGATGGCTCCACGTCTGATTTTTTTTCTCGCGAATATTAACGTCTGTGGGAATTAGCTTCATTCGTTTATGAGATGTGGGCACATTTTTCTCATGGTGGGCATACTGAGAACCCCGCCCCTTTTTCAATATGGATGCCACGCCCCTAAAAGGGTGTGTTCGTGATGGCTCTACATCTGGAATTTGTTTCTCATGAATGTCAATGGCTGTGGAAAAAGTTCCATTTCTCTACGAATGTGGGAACAGTGGTTCCATGGTGGGCATAACGAAAACCCCGCCCCCTTTTATTCTAATATGGTTGCCACGCCCCTAAAAGGGTGTTTTCGCGATGGCTCCACATCTGAATTTTTTCCATCGCTTATTTTTTTGGATGAGTATATTGAACAAGGAAACGGTGACCTCTAAGCCGCGGCTGTTCTTCCGTATAAATTTGAGCCCCGCGACTGCCCGAAAAAGAGACCAACGCAAACACGGATACTGCAACTTGCCAGCTAAAGACGTCACACAGAGAAACGTTAACAATGCTATGTAAATAAGCATAACAAGATTTGCTGACGTATTTGCCAATCGGCATACTGCTGCTTCATGCAAAATCGGCAAAAAAAAAAGTTTTAATACATTCAATTGAACCATTTCTTTTTCTTGTTTTCTGTTATGTTATTACAAGTTCACTGATGTTTGAAAGAGTGTTGAAAGCTGCTACTTTCGATATATGGTGAGGACGGTACGACAATATTTTTAATAAATGTTTAAAAAGAGCCGTACTGGAAAATAAATACAGATTTTTACGGCGCATTGTAATGGTTTTAGAGCTTGGTTTTCTTTTTTTGGGGTTCATGTCAGAACTCTCAAACCATTTATGGAAATAGTAACTGAAAAAAATGTCTTTACCAAAAAATCGCCTCGGATACACGCCACTGCACTGGCCGCAAGGATAATCCTGCAGTGTGCATTCTTAACTATACTTGAGCCGTATTGTTTACTAAACTTAAGTGGATGTCATTTTCTGAAAGAGTTGAGTATAAAAAGGCTATTTGTCAATGGTCCCAACCGCACTGATTTTTTTGTGCTTAAGTATTTCAAAAGGTTTAACTTTACTTAATTGTAACTTGTAGTTGACGGAAGTTCCAATGTAAGGAATTCACTTGAACAATGGGCATTGCGTTTGAATTGGGCTATGTAAGAATGCCTCACCGCGAACCTACCAGTGTAATGGAATTCCGAGTGCATGTAGCTCTCTGGTGTTCTTTTAATTGTGATAAGCCAGATCTATCCGAATTCTTTCCTTTGTGTTAGTGTAGTATATAACTTATATAAGGCCAAAAAAAAGTCTCCGGTTTCTGGTGTGCGCGCGCGTCGCCGTAGCCATGCGCTTCGGCAAAATGAAAAAGTTTTTTTTTCAATACAAGATGATGTTTGCACAATTTTGCTGCTGCACAATTTTAACGTGTTTTTAGAAGGGGTTATGATCGAGAATAAGATTTATGTGGCCTCTCTGGACTCCCATATATTTGTACTAAGTTTAGTCGGGCACCATTTGCAGTCATCAGCCGACATTTGAAGCCCAAAAAAAAAAAAAAAAAAAAAGGTAAAAAAAAAAAAAAAAAGCCGCGTCGCCGCACCACTTTTGGGGCAGGCCCCATACCAGAAACCGGAGCATTTTTTTTGGGCCTAAGGTTTAGAATGCCAAATCTCGGCAGAGTACGTGCCACATTGACACAGTAGGGATTGGTGGTCTGCAATCGTCACTGAAGTCACGGCCGCCGCCGCCGCGTTACTGGACCAAGCCCAGTCTAATGTGGCTTTCGCGAACCGGCGGTCCCAACTATAGTTGGGCCTGTCCCAACTATAAGTTCCACTGTTGGGCTGGCCCATCTATAGTTGGGCGGGGCCACTCCGATCTTTTTATTTTGCGGTCCCAACTATAGTGTACATTGTTGTACGGTTATAAAACATTCCCTACAACTCTAATACACATCTGACTTTACTTGGGACCAATGAAATTATCTATGGGTGGGGACCATCTGAAGTTGGGCCACCGCAATATTTTTATTTGGCAGTCCCAACTATAGTTTACATTAATGTACGACTATAAAACATTCCCTACAGCTCTGTTACATGTCCGACTTTACTTGGGACCTTTGACATTAGCTATGGGTGGGGCCCATCTATTGTTGGCCGGCCATGGGAATCTTGAAATTTTGCAAAATGTTGCTGGACAATAAAACCTAGCAGCTGGACAACTCATCCAACTAGGCAATACCACGTGACCGGCCAGCCTTGCGGCATGCATGCATGACGAATACAGGTGCCAGCGCCGCGGAACATTTAATCCAACAAGATCTATCAAGCATGCATGAAGCATCCGGCGTAACTCCAGTCCTATAGTTGGGCCGACCCAACTGCCGCACTATAGTTGGGACAGTCTCAACTATAGTTGGGACCGATGCGATAGTTGGGGCGTAACAGCTTTATATTTAATTTGCTTGCTTTCTATTGTTGAGTTTGAATCATCAAATTGCATTTTGTTAACTTGAGATGGGCTTATACACAATTTCAGTTTGCTGAAATGCATGCATTCTGTTCTTTTTACTTTCTGTCACGCAGGGTTTTCAGGCATGGGCTCAGCTCACTTTGAGGAAAGCAAATCCGTCCAACTCAATTTTCGTTATTTTTGTATAAATTAATTTAAGTTTTGTAGTTCATTGCTTTTCATTTTGAATTTGCTTTCATTTGGCAATTTGCCAACACCCATTCATTCCAGTTTCAAGTTTATCTCTCACAATCATGTAATCTTAAGGCGAACTTTATGTTTGGGTTAAAAGTTAATTCCTTTTTTTTTTTTGTTATCTGAAATCTGGCGTCAAGATTCAATTTTATACTGTCTGAGTTGTGTTAAATCTATTTCTGACCACCGTCATTTAAAAGTCACGATTCCATCTGTGACACTATTCATGTTTACAAATGTATAAGCAAAACAAAAGGTTTACAAACGCATAGTGGTCAGGCTGACAACTATATCTGACAACTTTTGCTAAATGAATACAGATTGGCAACAAGTATATCACGTGTTGTGCATATCTTTTTTTTGTTTGCTTCACTCAACAATATTTCTTGTTTTCAGATCCATGAGATTTTACCCTGGAAGATACACACTGTAAAGAAATTTAAAACATTGAATCTGATTTTTATACTTGTTTTTACACCAAACAATTTTTATGCCCCGCGGCGAAGCCGAAGGGGCATACTGTTTCCGCCTTGTCCTTCCGTGGGTGGGTGGGTGTGTGGGTGTGTGTGTGGGTGGGTGTGTTAGTGGGTGGGTGGGGGGGGGTGTGTGTGTGTGTGTGTCCGGACAAATCTTGTCAGCGCGATAACTTGAGAAATACTTAACATATGAACTTCAAATTTGGTTTGTGTATTGTTCTTGGTAATAAGAAGCCTATTGCATTTGGGGCCGAAAGGTCAAGGGTCAAGGTCACAGTGGCTAAAACAATAGAAATCTTGTATTTATTCTGAGATTAATAGGGATTAGGGATTAATTCATATAAAACCTACAGAAGACACTAATGCTGTCAATGAACGTTCCATGTGACCAATTACATGTACATGTAAGTTGATGTTGAAAGAGTGGTGTTATGTCATGGGAACAGTCGCGGTTGCGGGGTACTTGTGTTTGTAAACACACCTGACTTGTTTTTTTTAAACTTAGTATAGCATATTATAAAAGCTGGGTTTTTTTTGTGGCTAAAACATGTTAGTGTATATTGTGCACATAAGGTACCTCATATTATTTTTTTCTTCTGAAATTGGAAGTTTTGTATAAAATGGCTCTTCTTGAAAAGTTGAAGGGAAATGCTACCCTTGCCCTTTTGATCTATTACAAACATGTTGGGCAGTAACTTTTGCACACTTCAAAATAAGGTTAGCAGCATGTTATTTTTCAAGGATGCAGGGTTTGGGAGAGTGCTATGGTAGTAGGCAGATTAAAAAAAAGACATTTTTTGCATTTTGTCACCCTAAAACAAATAATTTAAAAGTTCCTTTGTTAAAGTTAAATTATCTTGGTCCCTAGGCTGCTCTTATCAACATTGTATCTGGAAGTGCCATTGATGGAAGATTGCTTCAAATAAAATAAAAATATTGAAAAAAACTACATGTACAAATACTTGTAGTAGACGATACTGTAAATGTTTCATAATCCCCCCCCCCAAAAAAAAATAAACTATTAAAAGTTGTCAAAACTAAAACATTCCACTTTGGGTCTTCACAATTAGCCTGGCTTCAAACTTTACTATAAAGTACCAATTGTTAATCACAGAGCTTGTGGGGAAAAAATTCCCATTATGTAAATAATTAATGTTGGTGGTTAGTCATCTTAATCGCCCCTTGGTTCCGCCCTCGGTATTTTATCTATAAAATCACACAAAATAAACCAAACGTTACAACAGTGATATAACTTCTTTTAAATACTAGCCGCTTTATTACATACAATCTATGTACATGGTTTACACAAGAGGTTTACCTCCCTAACACTTGGCACACAATTCAAATTAAATTGCCTGTTGATATCAAGCGAATTTAACATGACTTTTTTAACTCCTTATTTATGTTTTCTTAGTTAAACACTGCTGGAAAACAAAGACGGCATCTATGAAGTGCTTCCAAAAATAGCTTGATAATCTTGGAACAAACCTCTTCAAAATTAATTGCACACAAGAAGTTACTATAAAGCCACTGGTGGATTGCTACATACACGTCTTAAATAAGGGTAAGAATTATACAAATGAGCTATACACAA
Source organism: Patiria pectinifera (assembly GCA_029964075.1). Taxonomy (NCBI): domain Eukaryota; kingdom Metazoa; phylum Echinodermata; class Asteroidea; order Valvatida; family Asterinidae; genus Patiria; species Patiria pectinifera. The sequence continues at coordinate 33,508,855 of CM057149.1, read as the reverse complement.
GGGTTACGCTAAAGAGCATTCAAGTTAAACCAGTCTCATTGAACCTTAATAACTTCTGAGATTAGCTGATAGGGCGAGTATTGACCATCCGAACCTCATTCCCAGGTCCAGGTTATTCAAATTCAAATAGTCTGCCCCTGGAGTCAGCGATATATGATTGGTTAGCATTAAACAAGCAATTGATTTGCATCATGTACTTCATGATTTTTCCAGCATGTAAAAGCTGGCTCAGACATCCAGGTTTTTTTTTTTTTGGCTTATCTACAATCCCGGCCAAAATGGTTGGGACACTTCCTTAGCCTCCCACGGTCACCCACTCCCCCACTCCCCCAGTGTTGGTCTCTCCAGCTGATGGAGCACACACTGCGCAATGAGAGACAACATTGAGCGGGAACCGGGAGGTTGGGGGCTCAGCGAGACTTGGCCAGGATTGTAGCTCCCAGACCCATTTTCTTGAAACTCAATGGAACCCGAGTCAAGGGTGCTGAATGGTCACACATAGGAACCAATGAAAACTGGTGTGCAAATGAATAGATGTTTTCATCAGGTGACGTAGTCCTGCCCATTTGCTTTAGTAATAAAACTTTGAGTGAAAATATGGAGGGTGGATAGGTGTGATTGCCATCTTTAAATTTAAGATATTATTCAATTAATTCAAAGTTACAAGAAATTCCATCCTCATCCTCCCCCCCAACCCTTCCCCCATCCTCCTAGGTGCAGATTTTATCACTGAGCAGCAGTTTATCTGTGTAATGACTACCTCCTTGTCCAGCTGAACTAGTTGGAATTGCTGAAAATCCTCGCTCATTCCATTTTCTGACTGACACATGACTGAACACGATCAGTGGCTTGCTCTCCAAATACCCCCTCTCTTTACCCTCCTCCCTTCCCCCACCCTCCTAGGTGCAGATTTTATCCTTGAGCAGGAGGTCCCAGTTGATCTGCGTGGTGAAGACCTCGCGGTCCAGCCAGACCTCGTAGAACCGCTGGAACTCCTCGCTCAGCTCCATCTTCTGGCTGAGCACGCTCTGTGGGTTGTTGTCCACGGGCTGGTACTCCGGGTCCTTGGGCGTGCACTGGTCGTAACGTCGCGTGTTGAAGCGGTCCACGCAGGCACGGAGGGCGCACTCCTCTGCTTGGAAATCCCACGGGCGCGCATCCATATCTGAAAACAAGTACATGAATCAGTATTAAACCCTTTAGGGACCGTAGCGGCCACAGAGAGCTAGCTTTCTCAACCATCTGTTTCTTTAACAGCAAATGGGGGTGGGTGGAGGGGTGGGGGGTTTAGACACCATCTGACACAAGGTGGCGCTGTTCTGCTCACCATTTCCATACGCCCAGTCGTCATTGAGCCGGTGTCGCACCTTCTGGTAGATGGCCGACATGGTCTTCATGTTGCTCTTACGCCACTGCCTGCCCAGGTACTTGGTCTGTACCTTGAGGAGTTTGAGCACGTAGACCTGCATCATCGCCTGCTTGACCTTCAGGGCTCGCTTCAGTATGGGGGCTGACTTGAAGACCACTAACATCTGGGAGGAAATGAGACAGAAACATCTTGAGGTTGTATGTGATTGACTTGGCCAGCAGTAACACACAGAAACATCTTGAGGTTGTATCAGAATGACTTGGCCAGCAGTAACACATGAGTCGATGGGAAGTTGATTCAACCACTTCTGTATTCACATGTGCATTTTACAGCAGTTGCCAAGTAATTTAGATGTGTTGGCATTGTTGTCTATGGCTACAGCTATTCCCCATAGCACATGAATGGCAAAGAGCCAAAGCTGTAGCCATAAAAAAAATCTGATTCAGACACCCCCCTTAGGACAAAAGATGTTCTTCTCAATATGATTGCCATTCTATGCATACAATGCTAGCACAATCGAAAGCAGTTTGTTAAAGCATGTACGCATGCACACAAGCCTATATTCCTTGCTAACGTTTTCAAAATGCTTGCTGTTAGCGCAAAATTTTCTGCTGTACTTTTAGAGAAGATTGTTCGCTTATGGTAAGAAGGGCCATTAAATGTGGCCCTAATCACTTTTCAAAGAGCAAATCCAGAGACAGCTGACTTTTTGTAGATCTGGTGAGTTCATCTAGCTTGTAACACTTTTAAATTCAATTCAATTCAATTCAATTCAATTCAATTCAATTCAATTCAATAGAAATATATTTTGAACTCTCCAATTGGTCATGTATTTGTTGGACAGGTGTGAAATATGCAGAAAAGATGTCAGGCAGAAGATTGTTGACAAATTTATACATGAATATGCCAGTTTGCAGTTTGTTAAGCTCAGTAATGGTCTAAGTGTGTAGCCGAATGAAAAGGGGTGCGGTGTGGTGGAAAGTGCATATGCGTATAGCTCTCTTTCGTGTGACTAGCAGTGCGTGAAGTTTACTTGTACTCGTTCACATTCAGACAATATTACAGCAGTATTGCTACATCACACCAGCACTTCAAGCAGAAAAACCCCTGTCTTGATTGGCTCTGTAGTTTCAACTCTTTGTCACAGAAGACTACCAATTTCTTAAACAAAATCCTGGTTCGTGTCTTACCATTGTTCTGGAGTGCTTCCACTTGGTGAGTTTGTTGAGTATCCTCAAGAGATTGATACAGGAGAAGAGATTACGCCAGCAGTAGGGGATGGTGTCACCAGCCTCCTAATGGTGAAGAATGAAGAAACAATAGTGACAAAATAACATGCATTCAGAGTGTTTGAGAGAGAAACTCAGCTCTCTGCCTGTTCTCATCCATATACTGTTGCTATACCTAGACGTAGAACAAAAGGATATTCCAATAGCTTTTTCCCACGTGCTGCATCTCTTTGGAATTCCTTGCCTGGTGCTTGTTTCCCTCCAGCCTATGATCTGTCCTGTTTCAAGACGAATTTTTACCTTCAGTTTTCCTGAGTACCTTTTCTTCTTTTGATTTCTCTTGTAGCCCTGTACCTGGAGTGGCTTCTAGCCTTGTTCAGGGCAAATATGCATTAAAAAAGTTGATGATTTGAAACGAAAAGGCTGACTGATCCCCGACTGCTGTTTCCCACAGTGACTTTTGGGGATAATCCATGACAAAATAGGGTATATGGTTTTTGAGTTGCTGTAAAAAAACAAAGACATGACAAGACACGGCAAGATAGCTCAGGTGCTTGGGTTCTGACTTAGTATTTCAAAGGTTGTAGGTTAACATCCTACTTGGTCTTTTTTTGTGCCACTATAATTGATAGATATGAAAATATACTAAAATTACAATTAGCGCAACAATTAGCAGCACAACAAATTAGCAGCACAACAATTTTTTTTTTTTTAAATCTCTTAGTTGTGGTACAATCTTACCAAGCTTTCTGCTGTGAGTTCTGGCTGATCTCCAATCACACACAGAGGAAAGTCAATCACATTGATGCTGCAAATGCAAAAAAGAGAAGTCACTTGTGAGAATCTCAACCAATCCAGCGTAAGTCGCTTGATTTCATATTCACTTTTATTTGTATGTGAATTTCTTGTTCCTAACAAACTTTAGTACATCTATGGACTGCTCAGTTTGTCTTTACCAACAACCAATGATCAACTGATCTAAGTTGACTTCAAGTTTTTAAAACAAATCTCAAATAAACTCTCTTCGTAAACTGCATTTTCCTTTCAAAAATCCACACGATAGTGACCCATTCTCACGACTAATTTTCACATTTCAAGAACCTACATTTCTTTTTTCTTCTAAATGACAGCAAGCCAGACAGAATAATATCACAGGGTTTTTAGTACCAGTGCGATCTTTAATCCAAGTAAAGTTTCTGATAATAATTTGTTTAGGTTACTTTTGGGATGAATGCAAATGATCCTATCTGCCTTTAATGGATTGGTCTATTGGACAGTACCTGTTTTTGGTGCTGATGTAGGCCATGATGTTCTGATTGAAGAACTTGAGGACCAGCGGGATGCAGTTGGCAAAGACCAGGTGCTGACTCATGAACTCAAACTAGCAAAAGAAAAGGGGGACACAAAACAGTGAAACACCACAATGACACAAGTAAGATCAGTTCTAGGTTTAGCATGTGGAGTGGGAGTTAAACTAGTCTTGGTCCAAAATTAAACACATATAGACTAGCAATGAGGTCACTAGTGCACGTCTATACACCCAAGTGAATGTGAGTGGCCAGAAGAGGGTCCTATTTTCCGAGGTCGAAGGCCAAGGGAAATGGGACCCTCTTCTGGTCACTCACAGGCCCGAGGGGGGCACAGACGTGCAGTAGTGACCGAATGATGCCAGTCCAATGTGTCTTATAACACACACCTGTCCAAAATAATATAAGAAAAGAAACCATTCAGGGTTTTTATAATTCAACTGTTTTAATTCAGCAATTAACTCATCAGCAATTTAACTATAAGCAATTCAACAATTTAAGGAACACTTTTAGTTTCCCCAGATTCAGTTTTCAAGTGTGAGTTTTAGAGAGGGCGCTGTAACCAGTCAAAATACTTTGAGAGTAGAGCCCAATCGGGCACTATACCCCTGAAATCACGCGCCCGCGATGTCTTGACGCGCGTCTAGCTCACGCTGACGTACATTTCATGCACTAGTCTATATTAGTGAACCGCACATGACCGTGTTTCAGCCAACCAGGAAAAAGAACCAGCAAGAGTTGTGTTATAATGTATTTTATTCCCCTAATGCAACCAGTCCCTGACGAATGTGGTAAAGCCGCTGTGGCGATACAGGTGACAATCAACAAGATGGATCAAAATCAATCTTGGGAACTCTGGCAATGCTATCCAGAAAATTCCAAGCATATCTCACACGCATGCATGAGCTTGAATACACACATGCAAGCATGAGATTGAATACAGCGTGTGTGAGGTATGCTCTGATTCTTTTGGGTAGCCCTGTCGAAGTTCCCAAGAGTGGTTTTGATTCATCTGGTTGACCTCTGCCATCGCGGCAACTTGACTGACTTAGCAGGCACAAGCCTTCAAAGAGGAAAAACAAATATCTAAATTCAGTCTTGAACACAGACTAGATTTAAACCAGTGACCTCTAGTTCAGCATTCCTGTCAAAATTCTTTGTCCAACCTTATCTTACAATGTTAACACAATGTATCTGCTATCAAATTGACATCCATGTCAGGAATTCACCGGACTTCACATTTTATGAAATGAAAATGACTACAACGAAAACTATTACATTTGATCTGAATCAGTAATAATAAAAGCCATGAAAGAGACTTTTTATCCAACTAAATGTTGCCGGGTACCTGGTAGACGTGATTGAGCTTGAAGTGTTTCAGCAGTAGCAGTAACAGGGCTGATATGGACTTGACGATGACCTCCTTGTGTCGATTGACGTCCACTCCAAGTTTCATGGACTGCAAGACTGTGATTCTACGAACAGAAATGGACAAAAAGTTTTAAATTGTAAATTTGTAAGTTGTTTGGCCTCGGGGTCTGTGAGACTGCTGGCTGTGATGTATGGACAGCGATGCTGGTGTCTGTGCGGCATTATAGGGCATGGCCCCACAGGTATGGTATGTGGATAGAAACCCAGATCCCTTTGGGTTAGGCTGAAGAGGAAGGCTTCAATGGCAGATCATAGTAAAATAATAATTGGGACAACAACAAAGTCTTACACTGAGAGACAGTAAAATTTACACCGTCGGTAAAACAGAGATGAAAGAGGTGGCTAGGATCAGCAAGATTGAGAACATGAACTAAGCTAAGGGGTGGGGATAGGTTACATTTTGAGTCAGATTTGGGATAATTGTTTGGTCGCGCTACTTTATTGCCAGAAGAAACATTTTACGATGAGGGGGCAAATGTTTCCCTTCAAATGCTACGATAAAACAGGAAGATTGATAATGTAAAAACAACCAATTTGTCCTCAAGGAGAACTTTTGTCCGAGACACTTACGGCATTTCCTCTGGAAGCACGTCAGCCAGGATGTTGATGGAATCCGTCTTGGCCTTGGAGGTGGGTGCAGCGGCCAGGAGGATCTTCAGTAAGGAAATCTGGGAAAAGAAAACATGGAAAACAAGCGCGTTCTATTGCCGTCCTAATCATGTTAATGCTCAGACACAGGTTCAAGTTTCTTCACTTTAAAGCATCTAGAGACCTTTTCACACTATCGTCTCGCCTACCCAGGTTGAAATCAACATAGGTCCACAGTGAGGAGAACCAGGACCCAATTTCTTGGCTCTACTTACCGTTCGTAAAAAATCCCTGTTTACTACAGCAGAAAAATCCTGTACTTACGGTAAGCGTATTTCACAGGTTAGTGAGGAATTTTGGCTTCTGCGCTTGCGTACATCCCTTAACTAAGGATTCTATGCTTACAGGGTTAGCACAGAATTTTTCTGCTGGCGTGATTAGCACAAAACAAAAATGGTGATCATAAGCGCAGAATTCTGTGGTTAGCAGAGCCATGAAATTGGGCCCAGGTTTCATTGAACACGGGTAGGCAAGGCATACCGTTCACACTTAACACCTGCGTGTACGTGTACGTGTACATGGGTCGGCTGTAGGTTTTGAATTTTTTACCTAGGTAGAGCCTCTCAACCCTGGTCCCAACCAATGTTGGATTTTACCGGTTGAGGGCCGGACTCGTGTAGAAGCCGTGTTGGATTCTTGATAGTGTGAAAAGGGGTTCCTGAAGACTCTGAGTTGGACCCGGGTCCAACACGGAAACCTTGGACAGTGTGAATGGCCCTTAATTGGATGCAGTGCAAACCTCACACTGAAGAGGTATTTTCTTGTCTGTCTTTTTTTGGTGGCCTTGGTTCACATCCAATACTTTACATTATTAAGTATTAAGCTCCTACAAAACTATGTGCCTTCAAGTGAAATTTCCAAAAATTAATAAATAAATAAATATTAAATAATAATTTTAAAATGCCACCAGTTCTTGCTTTTAAGATGTCTTCACATACACAGTCTGTTTTGAAAAGAAAACCTCTTTTCAAATACTAAAATGATTTATGAAGCACCAATTTTCCATCTGCTGTTTGCAAGTTATAAAATGTAAAGATACAAGTGACATGCATTTTTTTGGTCTAAAATTTAAACACATTTGAGTGAGAAGTCTACTGACCATATACTGTGGCAGGTTAGGTAGCACGGCTTGGTACAGGAGCTCGGTTGCTGTGGCTGAGATGTTCTCCTCTCCCTGGGGGTAAAAAAATCAGTTTATATTTAAGTTGATTGGATAAAATAAAAACCAGGCATATTCTGAACATCATTCTCTTGGAATATTTAAAAAAAAATATAAAAAAACATCTGGCACGGGGAAAACATTTTACAAATCTGAAAAATAAAGTGGGGAAACGTCACAAAAACCTTGGAGATTTCACTTAATCACAACGAAGAGGTCTCACCTTGCCTGCTCTGCAGGGGAGGTGGTTTCACGGGCAATCACGTGCTTCGCGCATGATCAACCATGACCGTGAAAACCTTTGCACTTGATAATATAGTGGAGATGTCTTTAATTCCTTTCTTGAGATTTTGCAGTTACAATGTTTTTGGAAACATTTCAAGCGGCTATATTTTGCTAAACACAGAAATGTTGTTTTGTTTTAGGGTGCAAGTTAAAGTCAATTCGGGCGATTCACAATGCAGTGCACCACCAAGAGTTTGCCATGGAGAGTCCGTTTTTCAAATTCACGGTCGACAAAACACGGCCAATTTGAATAAGTGTCAGTAGACAACTTGAGCTAATTTGTTATAGATTGGGGCATAGCGTTCTGCCGCCTTACAACATAAACCATATTGATATAAAGAGAAGAAAAGGGCAAACATATACTAGAATCATATGCTTATAAAACTACTAACCAGAAAAACTAACAATTTCAAATGTCCCGCGCTGCGAATTTGTCGACCATCTCCCACAATGCACTAAAAATGAACACTCCGTGGCAAACTCTTGGTGGCGCCCTGCACTGTGAAACGCCTGAATTGCTTGGGTCTGGTTCTCAACTGATTTTTTTTGGCTCAGCAAGTACATTTGGTACGCAAGTTTTTTTTTTTTTCTCTCCATGGTTTTGACACTGGGGAAATTCTAAGAAATATTCTAGATGAAAAGTTCAACATGGCAAAATGTTGACTGCTTGAGCTTACCTTAGAGATTGGATTCTTGTTGATTTGCTCCTCCTGCTTAATCTGTACCTCAGCCAGAGACACATACACGTGCTGGAAAAAAAAGGAAGAAAGGGCTGTAATAGACCTATCTAGTAATATTACCCTACCCGTGCTCTTCAGCATATTGGACTCTTTTCTCGTAACGAATTTTCAAACTTTTCAATTAAACCTAAAAGGAAAACTAGGTGCATTATAATAAATTTGAATGTGTGCAAAGAAATTGACTAGAGAGAGGGATTTTGAACCTGCGAAAGGTTCAAACCCTGCTCCAGTCAATTTCTTTGTTCAAATTTCAAATTTTCAATTTGTTTGTGTTCTTTAAATAAAAAAAAGTATAGTTTTTCCTATTTTGGATGTTTTTAGCCCTCTAAAAATACACATTTATTTTGAGTTGCTTTTGCACCCATAGCGCGCACAAAAGATAATCGTAAATTAGTGTTGATCCGAAAGTAATTCAAACTTTGTAAAGTACTAATTCCATAACTATGCGTGGGCAGATTATTTTTGCTAGATGTTTCATTTCAAAGTGAATAACTTTTGTATAGCTAGAAAAATAGCAATTAATAAAAAAAACCTGTTCTTCTTACTAGTGCCGATGTCTTAAGCACTCAACCATCAAGCTTTACCTAGGTTGGATGGAAGTTTGATTCTGATATGATAGCTGGTTTAATATATATCAGTAACGTTCAATTGAATGTTTGCATCAGTGAGATTGGAGTAATACCTTCATATTGTGTTTTGCCATTTACAAACATTATGTTATAAGCACTATATACTTGGTGCTGTTTGAAAGCTCGTGAGGAAAAAAAATTCAAAAACTGCTGTAAAACATTTACCTTCTTTAAGACATGAACCCCTTCATGGATGGGTTGGGGAAGTCCTGCCAGAGTGTCACTATCACTTTAAAAGAGAGAAAAACAAAAAATTTATAAAGGAGAAAAAATACAACCATAGATAACACTGGCTGTGCAAATGTCTACAGTTTATGTTGACAATCGTTGAAGAAGTTAACTACAAAATATGATCTCAAGTTGTGAATTAGTTTACTTTGGTTTTTCACTGAAACAAAAATTGACAAAAGCTAACCATTAGCCAGTGGAATATGATATTAAACGTGATTTTTATTAAAAACGGGAGCTGTCTAACCGTGCAAACTTTGAGCTCATTTGGTGGAGGTTCTGCAATACCTGACATGAACAGTTTAACACAAACTCAAATTGTACTGGGAATTTACAATAATGTGTTGAATGTTGGGATGTTGAATTTGATTCAAGACTTTGTTTCATTTTGTATTTACCTCTGCACTTGGAAACCTACAAACTTTCTTCTGGTGTGGTCCAAGAAGGCATCCAGATCTTTTTGCCTGATGGAAAAAAAACCCGGAAGAAACCAAAAGGTTAATTTAAATTCCTAAGTATAGAAACAAAAAATCACCATCAGATATTCTTTGGAAAAAAAATCTGATGAGTAAACGTAATTTTTATTTTGTGAGTCATCACCTGACTTTTGGTGTCCATGGCAATGTCTTGTGTTCCCTTGGAGTGGGCGGCGGCTGGCTGCTGTTCTCTTCTTCCTCCTCACTCCCTCCGTTCAGCTGTTCTTCCTTACTCTCCTCCTCCCTTCGGTCTGGATCCTCTGGCATCGGCTCATCGATGCCATTCTGTTTTACGAGGCCCTGGGGTTGTAAAATGATGAATTTATTATTACCATTTTTTAAGCTACCGTAGGTAACAGGTTGTACATTGAAAAATGAGAATAAGCAAAATTGAGGTGAATTAGTGTTTTTATTTTTAAAAAAGCTGTCAAAAGCCAAGTGCTGGAATTATTGAAAGACAAGAACCATCAGAAACTTGAAACACAACAGAAGTGGAATGACATACAGAGTTGAGGTAGTTAGGGGTGAGAGGTGAGGGGTCAGGGAGTGGGGGTTATGGTGAGGGTTGGTAGGGAGGGGAAGAAGTAGGACAGAGGGTGAAGGAAAGACAAGGGGGTTTAGAAATGAGGCACATTAGATAATGGAAGGATTAGGATGGAGTAGGGACAGGACATGAAGTGTGACAGGAAGAATGGGGGGTTGGGTGGAGAATGTGTATTATTATGGAATTGAATTAAATTGATAAATTTTATGTGAAGTCTCAAATTAAAAAAAAAATTGGCACTCCCTGAAAAAAATGTTCTTACGGAACGGTTTCTGTTGTAACAAAGTAACATACTTCCCCCAAAATTCCATAAACTTTCATTTTTTTTTATCTTAAAAATGTATATTTGCACTTTCCAACAAATAGGGTCTCAAAAATTACTTTAACAAGTACAAATATTTGGTTTTGTTCCCTCTCAAATTGTCTGTCTAGATCTCCTCGTGATCCCAAAGGAACACAGTGAAACAAGAGTGATCTTCTTTTTTAATCAAAAAATTACTTTCCAGAATATGCTAGAGAAGGCGGGCACTGTACGAAATAGAAAATGGGGGAAAACAGGGGGGTGGGTGGGGTGGGGGAAAGGGTGGGGTGGGGCAAGAGGTGGGGGCAGGGGTGGGGTGTGGCAAGGAGTGGGAAGGGTGGGGTTGGAGTAGGGGGAGGAAAGAGAGGTGAAGGTACAAAGAGGGAAGATACGATCAGTATGTCAGAGGGGAAAGTGGGAACATGGAAGTAAGGGGATTGAAAGCGTTAAGAGTGGTGCAGGGGTAAGTGTATGGCTAATAGGGTAGGTAGAGGGGGGAGGTGGGGAGGGGTGTAGGAAGGGGGCTCGGGCCTGGGAACACAGGGCAAACGAAACATTAGCTTCTAACCACCAATACAGTGCTCCCATTTGTCACCTCTACAGCATCAGTGCAGCACCATACATAAAACATAAACACATTTCCATCACAAAGCACAAAAATACTCTACAGTCTACATCCCAAAAGAAAAACCAAAATTCAATTGGAATTTCCCAGTGTCTTTGACCACCACCTGCATCACAATGCCTTTGGATCTAATAACAAAAACTAATCCACTAACCATAGGCAGGACAGACAAAGCTACAAAACATTGACATGAACACCTATGTATCTAAGACTGCACACCACTGCGTTACCAAGTTCACTTCATCACAGATTCAGCATTTACTGTACCCGCTTAACCAGAATATCAAAGTGCTGTTGTTTTATGCACACTGCCAGTGCTTTGAAGATCCACGGCTGTTTTGCTCAGACAAGCAGTAACTCTCTTTGGGAATCAAAATGGTAATTCTAACATCTCCCATCCTCACAAGCCATGGTAGTCTTACTCGCATACATCGTAAGACGGTTTCCTGGCAAACCGGGTCCATATCTTTCCTAAATTGACCTCGTGAGATAAATGATTCATGAACCACTTCCATACACAGACTGACATAACTTTGACCAATCAGATCGCCGACACAGAATTGACCGCCTATCAAATAAACTGGCAGCTGTGCTGTCCTGAAAAGCACTCTGCTATTGGCTAGCAAACTTGACCCTGTAATTCCAGACCTGAATATTCAGTGCGTAGGAAATGTCCCAAAGTCTTAGCAGAGAATCTGATTGACGGACGATGTGTGTCAAAATTTGGCTTTGGTTTGGCAGGGCGGCTTCCGACACGGCTAGCCGCTAGCCAGTGGCTTCCATAGGTGCGTGTGTTATTCCCAGCCGTAGCCAAGTGATTCAGACATGGCCTTAAGACTTCCATGGCTAGCGAGGATGACATCTGCAGATGCAGAATTGATCTGCTGGATTCCATTGAGCTAGTAAGCAGATAATTTTCACTTAGCATGAAACAGTTTTGCTAAATGAAAACAGGTTTACACAAAATTTATCATATGTTGTGCATTACCTGTGATTGGTTTCTTTATTCTATTTTTTTGGTCATTTCGCAACAACAACATTTCTTGTTTCAGATTTATAAAATTGTACCCAGGAAGTAGTAAGTTTGCACCTCCCTCACACAACACGTTATTTGAGTCATCCATAACAGCTTGCCATATATAAGTGAAGGAAAGACAACACAGCCACCAAGAGTTACTTCCTATAGCAACAGAGTGTTGCATGGTGCGTATTTAACACCATCATAGCATTTGAAACAGTGAGCGCCGAAACTGAGACAGACAAATCTAAGAGAAGTAACTGAGTGGATTTAAATTCAAAATGCGAGTTGGGCCACAAGTAACAATGGACGAACAGTGACAAAGGAGTGCCTTTATCACTGAACATCACTTAACTGGATAACTTGTGAAGACTTGTGTATGACTTGTGAATGACTTGAATACAACTCAGCTAAAACTTCTAAAGAAGGGACCATTACTAGGACTGGCATTTCAACTGCACTTAAGTTCATATTGGCAGAGTTATAGTCGAATCTGTCACAAGTAATCACAAGTCAGTCACAAGTCATCACAAGTCATCGCAAGTCATCACAAGTCAGTCACAAGACATCACAAGTCAGTCAAAAGTCATCACAAGTCAGTCACAAGACATCCAGTCCCTAGTCAACTCACAAGCTATTCAAATGAACAGTGACAAAGGCATTCCTTTGTCATTGTTCATCTCTTGTTGCTCCTAGTCACAGCGTCAGTCACAAGACATCATAGTCAAATCTGTTACAAGTCGTCACAAGTCAGTCACAAGTCATCACAAGTCAGTCACAAGTCAGTCACAATCAGTCACAAGTCATCACAGGTCAGTCACAAGACATCCAGTCCCTAGTCAACTCACAAGCTATTTAATGAACTTTGACAAAGGCATTCCTTTGTCACTTGTTCATCTCTCGCTGCTTCTAACTTGAGTTTTAAATTGACTTGTGAACTGACTTGCGATTGACTGGCGATTGACTCAGTTACAACTCCGCATGTTCGTAAAATGATGTTAGCCATAAAATATTAACTGGGGCCATTTTAGGAAGATGCTAACCACAGAATTCTGCTTAACATATTTGCTTAGAAGCTTAAATTGCGTATTTTTTTGCTGTAAGGGTACTCTAAGCAATATCTCCCTGCTTAACAGATCCATGAAATTTGGCACTGATTGCTTGAAGACAAGCTACTCTAACACCAAAGAATGGCCAACTTTTTTGCATTACACCAATGTAACTACTTCTAAATTACCCCCCCCCCCTATTGCTGGCATATTCATCAACGCCATTAGTCAAATTAATCAAGTGACTGTTTTTAACAGTTGAGTGCTGCCTGCCTTCATAAAGCAGGATTAACTGGCTGCGACTGTTATAAAAATCTGATACAGCTGTGCTTTGACTGTAGGAGATTGATAAGCCAGCTGTGCTGACCAGTCACCTGCTTTTGTCTGTTGATGGAATTTGACTAGTCACAGTGCCTACAAGAAATATTATCGGACTGTTGGGTAGGTGACTAGCCTGTGTATAAAGGCACGGCAGGGGAAGAGGATCAAGTTTTTAACTGTCTGTGACTGCTAAGACAGCAGGAGGGTTAATACAATAGTGCAACAACATAACATGCAGGCAAGCAAGCAAAAAAAAACCCAAAGTGCAAAACAACAACAAATATAGAATAAAAACAAATTAATGAAAGAAGGAGAGGTTGCTTTCGCATCAATTGATCACCTCCAACAATTTCCAACAAGCCATCCAAAGCAATTTTGTAGTACAGCCTTGTAAAATTCAGCTGAAAGTCACTCTAAAGCCATATGCTTCAGATGCTTTTGGCTTTATAGTGGTTACATTTTAATAAAGCCAAAATCCTCCGCATTCATCAAAATTTACATATTGAAGCTGCTCTACCCACGCTCTTCAACATACGGAGTGTGCCAAAAAAAGTGCAACATTCAGATAAACAAATAATGAAAACTGTTAGATGTTTTTTTTCTTCAATGAAATTATATATTACATAAAAGCCTGACTATTTCTCAATCCATTCCTTTTTACCCCATTCCATTTGGGTCCCTAGATCCAGAAATACAATCAAAAAAGTGAAAGGGTGTAAATTTTACTTGGGCTATCTGAATCTGACATGCTGAATCTGGGTTTAAGCATTGAATTGGCGTTGAATAGGTATTGAAGTTGGTGACATCACAGGTGAGAGTGGCCCAAGTCAAATTTACACCCTTTCACTTAATTGATTATATTTCTGGATCTAGGGACCCAAATGGAATTGGGTAAAAAGGAGTGGATTGAGAAATAGTCAGGCTTTAATGTAATGTTTTATTTCATTGAAGAAAAAAATATTTAACAGATTTGATTATTTGTTTTCTGAATGTTGCACTTTTTTTGTTACACTCGTTATTCAAATTTTTCTCGAAACGAATATTCAATTTGTGTGTTTTATTCAAATAAAAAACCTTCTTTTTCTTGTATTTTGGACTATTAAACCTTCTGAAAAGACAATTTTCTTTTGGATTTTGGCCCATAATGCTCAAACAGATGCGCCTGAATTATTGTTGTGCCGCAAATAATTATGAACATGTACAGTGAATCTTCCATGACTGCATGTGGGCAGATTTTCTTGTTCGCTGTTTCATTCAAATGTAAACCACTTGTGTTTTGCTAGAAAAAAAGTAGCAATTGAAAAGCAGAATCTTTTATGTTTTGTTGTTAAACTCGACTTTAATCACCTTCACAAAATTAGCCCAAGGTCAATGCACTTATTTTACTACGCCCAATAGACTTGAAAACAGTCCCTCCTCCTTTCAAGTCCAAAAACAAATAAATAAATAAACACATACACAACAGTAAATAAATAAATCAAATTTAGAAAAAAAGTAAACAGTAAGACTAGAGCAATGGTCTCTAATCTACCGCTACGTTTGGCATTTTGTTCTACTTCTCTCGTACACCATGGGGGAAGGTTGGTTGGTGGACAGACACGGATGGGCGGGGCCAGAGGATGAAGGGGGGTCATGTAAACAGATGAGCGTGACGAAATACGGAGAGAGGAGGACCACGGTCAGAACATCATTCGCCCGAGATTTAATATCGTGAAAATAAACGACCGGCCAATTTATACATACAGAGAAAGAAAGATGGGAGAAAAAGAAAAAAACATTTGGAAATGTAATGTTAACATCAGACACATTGACTGGTTTCAGGTTTTTCTTCCAGTATTTTTGTTACCCCCCAAAAAAATTCAGCATTCTTTGATTGTTATGATATTTTAACAATTTTACGCAAGATCAATGCAATCAATGATAATGAAAATGTTTTAAGTTTAAGGGAATATACAACATTTGCTTTTGCTGTAATTTGCAGAAATGGATGGATTTGGGGGTTAGTATTTTATAGCAAATATTGTTAGACTGAGTTGTTTGAAGCTTCATGTGTTCGTAGATGCTGGAAAAACCAAGAAAAAAAATCATGTGCCTGTGGTCTGGTTCCCTGGCCCCACTTAAGATGAACTTCCCGGAGCAATTTATAGACGTCAGGGAATTGTAAGGTCAGGGAACCACTCTCGAAGGCTTGTACCCGTTCATAGGTGTGTAATCGATTGCAAACGGACTAAATATGGTAAATTGGAGGCAGTATTTGAAAAAGCCAGTTTTTTCCAATCCTGGTCGGCTGACCAGCGTTGGAATTTGATACAAAAATACCACTTTTCTTGAATATGACAGCACACCAGGTACCACGATTTTACAAGATGCTTTAGACCGCTTTCACTTACAGTCCAGTAAGGTATTTCATAATAATTTCATAGTTTTTTGTTTGTTTGATGTTTGCAAATGTTGTATATTCCCTTTAAGATTTGAATAAGAAATGCAAAAACTTCTGTCACAAAACAACTATAAAAATGTGCACAATTTCAGAAAACCTTTTTGGACTTTTTTCAGGTAGATTACTTAAATATTTAGTATAGAAATGGCACCGCCACTCTTTTTTTGTGAATAATTATACACAGAACTTGCAAAAAATAGAATCAACAGATAATTGATATCTTGAGAATTTCAGAATCTAAACAGCAAGCTGTTTTGCCAACCTATGCAAAAAAAAAAATTAACTTGGATAAAATGTTTTCCAAGACTGCTCCCAAAAATTTAGAGTTTTTAGAATTTTTCCAAATACACAACTTGAACTCTAGCAATCTCTAGTAATCAAAGTATGTTAGAACGGATTCTTGTTCCAAGGCACCTAAAAGAAATTGTACACATCATTTCTTCATGCAATGAAAACAAGCAAGGCCAAATCATGTTAATCTTTGGTTGATTAATGACAAGACACATTCAAAGATGAGGCAAGGAATTTCTCACACAAATTCCTTGAAATAAATCTCAGATTTTGAGCTTCCCATGTTTTGTATATGTGGCAGTCAGTGTCGTAGAGCTGCTGCTCACACAATTTACTAAGCAGAAGAACTGGTCACCGACCAAATATCATAAAATGACACCGCTTGTGAATGGTTCCCATCCAAAATGTACTTAGCATATAAGTTTTCTGCAGTGTAATTTCTGCTTAACGGTACTGTGAAACTGGTTCCAGACCCTACCACACAAGAACTCAAGCTGTCTTCGTGCATATTTTATCTCATTCTTATATACTGGAACAAAATTGTCATTGACACTCTTTCAATAATTAAAAATAAAGTATAAGTTTGTAACAGATGTTACATTCACTAACAATATCATAAAGTCTATAAGATTCTGGAGACTGCAGACTCTGTAGACTTGTCACAAGACTGGACTTGGTTTTCATATCCCTAAAGCAGTCTGTCCCTGACAAATGGTAATGCCGCCGCGGAGGTAGAGTTCGCCATCAACACGATGAATCACATCTAGTCTTGAAAAATTTGGCAGCGCTACCCAGGAAATTTGAGCATACCTCACACATGTAGATTAGCTTGAATATGGCACGTGTGAGGTAAGCTCAGAATTTACTGGATGGCGCTGCCGAAGTTCTCAAGATTGGATTTGATTCATCTTGTTGACAACGACCTCTACTGCCACGGCAACATTAGGGGAATATAAACCAAATTCAGACATGCATCAAAGACTACAGATTCTGTAGACCTGGCAGACTCAGCAAACTTTTAAAACACTACCGACCATGCAGACTTCGCTAACTGTCAATACTGAAGCCTACCCTAATTTCTTCAATGGAGAGGATGATTTTTGTGTTGTTAGCTTACCCTGCGGAGAGATCCTCTGGTCCGCCTCTCCTGCAGCCCATCCCCCGAGGAGGCGGGAGGGGAGGACGCCCGCATCGTCTTGGTAACCTGGATGGTGTCCTCCTTGACCGCGTCCAAGTCGGCCGCTTTCCGAGCCTGGTGCTTCATCAGCTTGTACTCGTTGATACCACCCAAGGAAAACTAAAAACAAAAGTGCATGGACAGAAGACAACAGTTCGTCACAACTCCCAAGAGCTCAAGTGGGGGTGAGTTTGTTTCTGCATTGAACAATAAAGGGCAATAGGGTCCCCAATTCCCGAAGGGTTCCCAATTTGGCGATGTGTACAAAACATATGGAAGGTCTTCCTAAAAACTTAGAGTACAAACAAAAGAGGGACAATAGGAGGTCCCCGATTGCAGGGCAATACACACTTCTGTGACTGGGTGTGTGCGTGCACCAGTTCCAAAAACATGTGGCGTCTTCACATGACGTAGTACAAGAGCGCCGTCGGCATTGCATTCCCTGAACTTTCTGTTTTAGAATAATGCTCACACAAGCTAAATTTGCCAAAAATCACAATCTCACAACAGTTCACACAAAAAAAAGACTTAAATTGAGTTTCGCCCTTCGCCGACGTATTTTATAGACACTGCTTACTCAGTGTTGTATGAGGGTTTGCAAGAAAAATTCACAAGTTTATTCGGGTGGGACTCGAACCCATGACCTCCTGGTTACTAGTGCAGATATCTTATCACTCCACCACCGAGCTTGCCTGGTCGGCTGTCTGGTTCAAGTCTGATGTAGCAGCGGGTACTGCAACCAAACTTCTTATAAAGACGGAATTTGCATTGGGGCGATGTAAATATAACATTTCCCCGACGCAAATTCCATCTTTTTTTTTAAACAAAGAATTACTATTGTCTATTTTGCAAGTTTGAATCTCGAACTCACCAGCAGCGTTTTCCACAAGAGGAGGAGGATTTTCTTGATCGGAAAATGAGGGGCGTGGCCACTGCAGAACTTAGTCACCATGTTAAAAAGGACGATCGCAAGGGAGTCTTCCCCACATACCGGTTGACCTGCGGGGAGGGAAAATTCAACATTTTACTTATTTTGCTAAATCTTAAAAACCACAAACCACATTGAATGTCAAAACACAACCAAATAATTTCGAGAGGACTGTCGTTGAACTTTGACCAAGTCTGTGAAATTGATAAAAGCATATCATATTTTTTTCTTCCCAAGATGAACAGAGCACACTGTTTGAATGAAATAGATTTAACTCATTCTTTTCAGAACCAAATCCAACTTCCAAAAGAGACTAATGTACATGATTATATCACATCTTTGTCTTATATTTACCTCTGTTTGACAGGTCAAACTTGTTTCAACTATAAAAAAATTATCATGTTAATATTTTTACACAAGCTCTCACAAAATGGGCTTAGTTTCTATAGAGTAAAGTTTACTTTTGATCAATTTTAAACATCAGCAAAAATGTAACTATGGACTTTTAATGACTTCATTTTGCATGAGAAAAAAAGTTATGTCATAAACAGTCCGGGCATACCGCTAATGGTGAATCATATCAAAGGGTATCCTTACCATACATCTTGGGGAAAACATTTCTCTCGCATGAAAAATATAAGTTTCAAACTGAATCCCCCCAAAAACAAGAGAACTTAAAAAGTTGAAATTGTCTTCAAACTCACCTAATTCTGTCTTGAAGATTTCCCTCTGGTGTTTCTGTTTGTCAGAATCTTGGTCTGAATCCATTCTCAGGGTCTCGATCATGATGTACAGCACACTCAACACAACCCTTAGGGACAAGGAATGCACATTAAGCAATTACTAATCAGTTCTCAATATGAACTTCTTTTTTTTTTGTTATTAAAAGAAACAACAGTCCATATCGTATTTTTGCAATTTCTGTTTGTTAGTGTCTAATGTGAACAAATCATTTTTGGCAGTTTTGTTGATTGGTGTCCCACGTGAAGAGATCTATCACAGATTTCCACTTGAGAGTTGAGTGGGGTAAATTGAGGAACTTCTTTTTCCCCCCCTAATTTATGGTGTGTGTGAGTTTGTTTCTGCATTCAATAGGAGACATTGAACAATAGAAGACAATAGGGTCCCCAATTCCCAAAAGTCCCCAATTTGGCGATCGTGTACAAAACATATGGGGGGTCTTCCTAAAAAGTTAAAGTACGAACAAATAGGGGGTCCCCGATTGCAGGCAAAAACACACTTTTGTGCGTGTGTATGTGTGATCTGATACACCGTGCCCTCTGGAGACATGCACCTAATAGGGAACAAAAGATTATATACGTTTCCACAGGGCAATTTCTATAGATGAATACGTCTCCATAAGGTTTTCACGAAATAGATATATGTATTTTACTAAAAAACTAGGAATTTCCAAGGTATGTTGATCCATCGCAAATGGTAGAGTTTTAGAAAAGGGATTTTAAGTCCAAATTTCAGCCAAGGAAATTAATTCTGGTTAAAATAAGAGCATTTTGAAACTGTACTTTTAAATTCGAAAACTTTAGTACACAAGAACAAAGAAATGTCTCCACAAGGATACAAATTTCAGTATTGAAGTGTGCTAAGCATGTTTGTGCACTTAGCACTTAGCACAAAATTTGCTCCAACAGACAGGATGTGAATTGCAATCTTTGAAAACACAGCGGGAAAAACAAAGTACCTGAGGTCTGTGCTGTCCACTATTGACACTGCTGGCTTCCTCAGGGCTGTTGATGCTGCTACAGAGTTTCTGCAAACAAATGAAAGAACACAAAACATTTCAATGTTCAATTACTTAAGGCATTTATAATACAATTGTTGTGGTCAAGACCCTTGCTTACAGAAACATTGATCATTTTATGGAGACTGTAAAGTTTTAACCACAGCTTGAGCTGAGCACAATCAGTTCAAAAACCAGTCATGAGATCTACCATCTGAAATTTTGCTGGTAACATGTTTTTGTTTTGGGGCAATTCCGAGGAATTATAAACCTCAGTGCCAAATCTTAAACAAAGAAAGAAATGCCACAAATTAAAAAAGTATATTATTTGGAAGCTTATTATCTGTATTTTATTATATGTTCAACAGTTCAGCTGTTATAAGTTCAACTGAAAACTTTAAAGAGTGCCGAAAAAAATCAATTTGTCCGAGAACGTCTGACACAATGGTGTTTTGAGCCAATTTCTACTGCAGCAAAATGTTGGTTAAATAATTTTTCTTTTAATCACTGTTGTAAGTGACTGATACGTTTCATCAGAATTAAAAATCCACTTTAGGATTAAACTTTTATAATGTACACCGTTGAATTGGCCAAAATGTATGTTTGACACCGTGGAACTTCCCTCTGGCTTATCGAGCATGTTTTGTGGGAATGTCTCTTTCCAAGTGCTCCATTTATTCATTTATTTATTTACTTCTGATCTTGGAAAGATTTCCATATATACGAAGTTCACTCAACACCCTGTGTACAAACCCTATGAGATTGGACTGAAAAATTCGAAGTGTTTTCTAAGAAAATTTTTGTATTTTCTCACTGCTCAAATTGACTTTGATGACATGAAATTGCTATCTGGGGGCTTGTTAGTCAATACAGAGGAAAATTAGTGAACTTCTTGTATGGAAATCTTTCCCTGATCTTCTATCAGGGTAGCCTGTTCACATATAATGTGGCCTTCCACAGGGCCCTGAGCATATAACTATAAATTAATAAAACAAAAACTAACAATTTAAAGGGAATATACGACATTTGCAAACATCAAAAAATAAAACTACCAAGTAATGTGTATAACATAAGCAATAAAAATGTGTATCTGAAAAAGATAATAGAAAAAGGAAAGATTAAGAAGTTAAATTTAAGAATAAAATCACAAAAAAAGTCCTACAGTCCTCCTTGAAATATAGGGCACGAAAAGCGAGTTAAATGTTTGATAACTTACTCTGCCTCCATGCTGAGGAGTTCCACAAAGGTGTTGAAGACTGAGCACTCGTACAAGAGGAAGCAGTTCTCCCTGGCTCGCTTCACTTGTTCCTCTTCACTTGAACATTCACTGAAACAACCTGTGTCCAAAGAATACATTGCAATGTCAACACTTTGTGGAATCTCAAAAAAAGAGAAATGTTATAATTGTTTGTAAGGTGGCTTATAGTGGTTATCCATTTGTGAACTATTAGTCCTTTAACCCTAACCGCCCAGGCTCTTTGAGCTAGGAACCGTCCTCAATCCTGCAAAATCCTCCAATTGCCACTGTGTTGACCTTAACCGCCCTGAATCCTTCAAAATCCTCTTTGCCAAAGTGGAGGAATTTGGAGGATTGAGGTTACCGTACATGGCAAAAGTGCATTTTTTTTAAGGATGCACTTTGTCAAGGTCTTGGGCCGGACCTTGTGTTGTTTTTGCTCAGCCATGCATAAATATAGGCCTGGATTATGCTTGAAATCCTCGGAACTGCTCCAGGATGTCACTGGCCAAGCCTCAACATATTGACAGTCACTGCCGCAGGATTTTGCAGGATTCAGGCAGTGGTCACACCTCCACGGACCATATTCAAGAACTAATGGAGGAATTTGCAGGATGAGGCTATATGCTATTTTTCCATGAGGCCAATTGGAGGACTTTGGAGGATTCAGGCTACATCCTAGCAAAAAGGCCTAGGGAGTTAGGGTTAAAATTGAATTAACCATAATTCCTTAGGTATCTTTGCTAGGATGTAACCTAAATCCTGCAAAATCCTCCTACTGCCTCCATGTAGAAATAGTATACAGCCTCAATCCTGCAAAATACTCTGTTATTTCTTAAATGTGGTGCTTGGAGGGGTGACCACTGCCTCAATCCTGCAAAATCCTCCGGCATCCAAAATGTTGAGGCAGAGCCAATGACATCCTGGAGCAGTGCGGAGGTTTTCAAGTATAATATAGGCCTAAATTTATGAATGGCTGAGTATAAGCAACACAAGGTCCGGTCCAAGACCTTGACACAGTGTATTCTCTGAATTCAGCAACACACGTTTGCTGTGTAGCCTCAATCCTGCAAAATCCTCCATTCTGCAAAGAGGATTTTGGAGGATTGGGAAGGTTAGGGTCTAGATGTTGCCGTCATACCTTGAGCCAAGTAGAGGACTGCTCTTGCAGATTTCATTCTCTGTTCTCGCTTGGCACTCTCCACGCTGTTCAGCAGACGCAGGATGTGCATCCGTTGGCGGTCGGGACTGAGCTGAGTCCATTTCTCCTTGACTGTAGGATTAAACCAATCAGGTAGGACAGACGTAAGTAAAGAATGGTTAATACTTCACACAAATGCAAATGCCGAGCGAATTCGATGTCAACAAACATTCAAAATAAGTCATCAAGGTTGTAATGTATTCAACTTGTGAATTTGTAGTTTGATAACTTGCAGCGACATCAAGTTTAACTGATTATAAATCGCCGGTTTTCCATTTAAATATTTTTGGTTACATTTTTTTATCTAATGCCTTTTTCTTGTTTGTTTCTGTTCTATGGTTATATTCACATTACTTTTGAAGGTGCTGTGTCAAGCAGACGTAGAGAAAACAAAACTATAAAGGCTAATTGGAAGAAGGGATATAATAGCTTACTGTAGGAATGGAAGTCCTCTTCAAAGCATTTCTGACAAAGCGCAAACTCTGGCTCCTCTGTGTAACTATACAACTCTGTGGGTATAAAAAAACAAGACGCTGTGTAACAGCCTGATGCAGAATGCATCCATAACTACACCCTAGCAGTAAAAATGCAACATGCAAAACAAAACAGTTACTGACAGACGCTGTGCTGTGATTTTGTATTTGCACCGGTGCTTAGGCGCATTCCTCACTTCAAGCATACAAAACTTTGAGCAAATTGTGATAAACAGTGGGCCGAATTTCTAGCACCGATTCCTGTGAGTGAAAAATTCCTGCTTTATTGTAGCAAAAAACTATGTGCTTAGCATATGTCACGTGTTAGCAAGGAATATGCGCTCAAGTGCATGCATACACCCTGTCACTAAGGATTCTGTCTTTACAAGGTTAGCGCAAATTTTTTCTGCTAGCACTGTTAGCACAGAATGGTGATCACAAGAGTGGAATTCTTCGGTTAGCAGAGCCCATGTACGACAATATGCTCAGACTTTATTTCCTAGTTGGCTCTTGTGATCAGGCAATGTTTAGGCACCTAGAAGTGCATAGGCCACAGTTCAATTTTGAGGTACTTACCAGCAATCTCCTGTGTGTACTTGTTGGCATCATCATACTCAAAGTCAAGATCTGGGCTGTCGTTCTGGCTCTGGAAAATCAAATATTATTAATAATATTGATTAATCCAGTGGTAATTCAGCCATTAATTAAGTGAATTAATTGGCACTAATGGCAATCCGGGATAGCGTCAAATGTAAGTACTTAACATACAGGTGCAATTTCAGTTCACAAAATGTTGCAAAAACTTTGATTCGACACACGGTGGAGAATACTGGCATGTTTACTGGTCTAAGGTTTCCCAAGCTAAGTTGTGATGTTGAAATATCAATCATCCCTTTCCTCGCATGGTCTCTTTTCGTGTCCGGGTTACTACGTGGCCTCGACTCAAGTCTACATGACTGACAGCAGAAACGATCCAGCACGCACGTGATCTTTTCGATGTTGAAAATTAGATACACAAATGTGAGCAAATAATCCTGGAAACTAGACGTCTGAGAACTTCTTTTCTATTGCTATAAAGAGGATGATGTTTGCTTCTAAAGCGTACTACTACTAGAACTACATACAAACTAAGTCTAACATTAAGGTAAAAAATGTAAAAAGTTCTACATTTTTTTGTGATCACGTAACTACGGTCCCGGTTCGAGAGCTGGGCTCGTAGATACACGATCGCTGAAAATGTAAAACTTTTTACAACAAAATCCACTTTTAAATTATTTATTATTTATCATAGATAAAGGGCAGGGTTTGGAATTTTTGAGGAAAATTTCGGGGTAAAATGACGATGACAATGACAGAACGCAACACCAACATAACAATTAGAGATGGTGATCACTGCGCGATGTACTGTGAGCACGCAAGTCGCACTGCACGGCATTAACCGGCCCGTAAACCGCATAGGAAAATCGTACTTTCTAACCCAAGAAACTGTCTAAAAATTACCAAAAAGGTGTCATTACATTGATAGAAGTCTGCTTTAGGTTGACAATGTCAATTTTTAGTAATAAAAAAAGAAATTGATTCTAATTTGATCGAAACAAAACAGGGGCCCTACAGTTACCCCCTAAGGCTAGGCCCTACACTACACGATTGCCATCATTTTGGCGATCGTGTAGTGTAGGGCCCGGTTCCTTTAAGGGAACAAAATCCACTTTACAATTATTAGACCGACCAAACTAGTTGGCGACATTCTCAAGAAGGTATGCCATAGACAGAGGGCAGGGTTTTAATTTTTTGAGGGAAATTTGGGGGGTAAAATGACGATGACAGCGTGGCGAAAACACGCGACCGAAAATAACGATGGCGATCATCACTGCGCAATGTACTGTGAGCATGCACAGCGCGCTGAATCGCAAGGCACAAACCGCGCAGGAAAACTGTTCAAAATTGCAAAACGGGTGTCCTTAGAATTGAGAAACATTTTGACTCTAATTTGATCAAAACAAAAACAGGGGCGATCGACATGATTTTGATGGTATTTGGTAATGTCCCGTCCCCCGCCCCCGAAGTCTTCCCCCTCCCCCCCCCCCAAAAAAAAGGCCAGCAAAAGAAGCAAAATTCCTTACATCTGAATCTCTCCTTTGTCTACGGAGCAGTTCTCGTAGTTTAGGTAAGCCACCGCCTCTTTTAGCGGCCAAACCTCCAGCCATTTGAACCTCCATAACTGCGGGAATTTTTTTATGAAAATACCATTAATTTACACATGAAGCCCAAATGTCTGGCTTGCTACACACGACACCTACGGCCAAATTGGTCATATCTGGGCGCTTTAAACCGCAAGAACGGGCTACAAAACTCTTTACACTATAGCGCCACCAAGAGGCTAATATGTTTACAAACAAAATATGCGGCGTCGTCTGCACTATTTCAGAAAATGTAAGTGCGCTGGCCGATGATCGAATGCTAGAATGCTCCAGGGAAAAAATCCTTGATTTAGTTTGGTCCAATCTGTCTGGGCGGGCGTTGCCACATGAGTGACAAGATGTATTGTTAAAAAAAATATTGAATAGCTCTTTAAAAAACTGAAATATTTCACGAATGAATTTATCGTCACTGAATTAAGAGTCTATCACAGCAGAGGCATGAATACAACAAATACCCGCCCGCCCCCCCCCAAAAAAGAATCTTGATAAACATGATTACAGCCCAATTAAGAAACAGTCTTGGCTTTCAATTTTGAAAATTCTAAAGGCGATTACTCAGTTCAATTTTTTTTTTACCAATCTCGCAAAAAACAAATTAGGAATGCTCTCATCTCACTAGAGTTGGCTTAAAAACAACAACACAGATGCTTTGAGAGCTGTACATATGCAAGAAACAGCTTTTTTTTTGGGGGGGGGGGTGATCAAGAAATATTGGACTAAAATAAAGAAGAAGAAAGGAGAAAGAAATTCGGCAAGCAGCGCGTGCAGTAAGCAACCGGCGCGTCAAACTTCAAGTTGAGCTTATAATGAGAACAGCGCCCTCTACTGACATGACACCACTTTTCCACCGCACAGACAGAAATCATGGCTCTTTTACCTACTTTGGGCCGTGCGTCGGCTGCGATTTCCAAGGTAACTCGTTCACCTTTTGTGGGCTAATGACAATATTTGTATAGCTGAGTAATTCTAGCATGTGGTGATATCTGCACAGTTGATTTAGAGTATTGAAAAGGGTTGAAAATCCTTCCCTGATTTCCAGCTGAATTACATCATTATATCATCATCATCATTGATCATTGTACCTCCGTCATATGTCCGTGATTTGTTGACTCAGCCTAGACAAGGGCTAGGCCCCTCTGAAAATATTCTTGACTTTCCATACTTCATAGACACTGTACACGCTGCAGTGGCGTCTGGATACTAAACTGTTTCCGAGTATTTTAAAAGATAGTGGATATTTTGGTGTTTTCATCCCAAAAGAATTAAGAATATTCTTCTAAATTGTTGGCTCAAGTCAACATGGTCAAGTCAAACATTTAGGCCTGAAAATGAAGAGTGTCATATTTTCCTTTTTTGATTCAAAGCTTGGCAAAAAAATGTTGCAACCTGACGCCACTTTTTTCTAGCTTCATATATCATCTCAGTGAGGGTCATTCATTGCAAAAATGATGATAAGATGTCATGAGTCTGGGACTGAGAAATTTTTCCAATTTTGTTACGAAAGTAACTTAGCAAATGTTCTTGACTCTCTTTGTACACAGTCACGGAAGTGGCATCAGGTTGCAACATTTTTTTCCCACGGCTCTGGTGGATTTTTTTTAACGGGAAATTAAGTCCACAATTGTAAAAGGTCTGACTCCCATCTCATGAATAGCAAATCAACAACGGTAATGTTTGCATGGAACCAGACTAAGATTTGTCAAGGTAAAAGTTTCTAAGTCCCAAAAAACAGTCACTGCGCACATGTTCAGTGCCTATCCAGCAAAATACTGGTTACTAAAAGAAAGCCGCATCTGGCTAAATAGCCACTGCCATTTTAAAATTAGGCCTAACAATCTTAAAATTAAAAGAAACATTATAGGGCCCGATAGAATCGTCATAGACATGATAGAGTTAAAAGGAACGAAAACATGCTCAAATTGTTGCTTTTCAAAATACTGAAATAGTGTCAAATGGACATAACATTTCCTTTTTATGTTTTACGTGTTTTTACAGACAGGGCATTTGCACAGTCTGACCAGGCGGACAGCGCCCTCTCTTGTTGGCCAGAGGCGATATTACTCGGAGGGGGCCGAGGAGCAGGATGTGGTCGTGATTGGGTCAGGACCTGGTGGGTATGTTGCTGCCATCAAAGCTGCCCAGCTTGGCATGAAGGTAGGAGTGGCATTCATCTGACTATGCATATTTTTTACTCTCAATCATTATCTTCCAATATTTGTGATTACTCGGAAATGTATCTACCTATTTTATGAGAAAATTCTTGCTGTAAGTGAAGATAGAACTGGTACCAAATACCCAATAATTCCGTCTGAAATGGTATCGTTCGGAAGAAAGCAACCATTGAATGTGGTTTAGAAAATGTGTCCATGGGCACCGTTTTTACGTGCGTTAGCAACGGAATCCAGTTGCAAGACCCCCAAAACTGTGCATACGTTTTCTCTGTTTTCTTAAAATGTGAAGTATCCACTGAGCTGAAACTTCAACAAGTTAGCTGTTACGCACCCTTCTGAGGACTGCGAGCAATTCGGGCGATTCACAATGCAGTGCGCCACCAAGAGTTTACCACAGAGAGTTCATTTTTTCCCCAGTGCATTGTGGGAGATGGTCGACAAATTCGCAGTGCGTGCTATTTGAAATTGTTAGTTTGTCCAGTCAGTAGTTTCGCAAGAGTATAGATCAAGGATCTGTTTGCCCTTTTCTTTTCTTTGGTGTTATTTTGTAAGGCAGCAGAACGCTATGCCCCTATCTATAACATATTAGCTCAAGTTGTCTACTGACACTCATTCAAATTGGCAATGTTTTGACGACCGTAAACTTGAAAAATGGACTCTCCATGGCAAGCTCTTTGTGGCGCACTGCATTGTTAATCGCCCGAATGGTGTTACTTCGAATGAAAAAATATGCATAAAATGCAAATATACCATGTACCTTTAATGATAAAAGATCCATCTTTTCGAAAAATTGTTAAAATTTGCTAGTCCAAAGGTATGCTTTCACTTTAAACTGGAAAAACAAAACAAAAAAAACCCTGATTTTCTTTATACCTGAAATAAAAGTCTTCAAAAAAACTTGGAACAGTTTGCAGTTTACATTCCAGTACACCATAATTCAATGTAATTGTTGTTTTTTTCTTTTTGATATCTGTCTGTCTCAGACGGTGTGTATTGAGAAGAACCCTACCCTGGGAGGAACCTGTCTCAACGTGGGCTGCATCCCCTCCAAGGCACTGCTCAATAACTCCCACTTCTATCACTTGGCCAATTCCAATGACTTCAAGAACAGAGGCATAGACAGTAAGACACACAAAAACACACAAAACAGTGTTTTTTTCTTATTAGCGAGAACCTTGGGTATTCTGGAATTAGGCTTGGGCAACTAAAAAAGAAATCAAATAGAATCTCTTCCAAAATCAAAATCTGAATTGTAACTCGGACTTTTATATTTGGAGTGAGTGATAGACTCGCTGTGATAGGCAGTGAGCCAGACAACATAGTCTAGGGGATAGACGTTGTTATGGTTTGATACGCGAAAACCCGCCGCCGCGATAACCCGCCGCCCTGAGAGGGTGTTATCACGACCAACCAATCATCCATGAACCGTCCGCCAATTCCTAAAATCTAGGCCAATTCCGAAAATCTCCCCCTGAAAACTGGGGGAAACTGCAGGCAATTACGGTCCATTTTGAGTTCCACACATACTACACACAACAAAAGAGCTGACCAGTGAAATTGCACAAAAGTCTTGCTGCATCTTTGATACTACTGGAAGAAATCTGAGAGGTTGTTTCAGAACTACTATGAATTTTTTTGGAATGCACGCTGCATATATTGTGCATTACACAACCAATACAAATTGGTCTAGACGATGTTACTGACGGTTCGTAGATGATATTGGTTGGTCTTGATAATGCCCTCTCACGGCAGCGGCTTATTGTGGCAACGGGTTATCGCATATCAAACTATAATAACGTCTAACCCCTAGACTACAGACAACACTGAAGTTAAGATGACTCCAACAGGTATTGCGAGACTGGGCAAGGTAGTGCATCAAAAAAGCTGATCTTTTTTTTGCTGTGAAAAATTCTACATTCTTCCCTTATTACTTACGACCTGATTTATGATTAGTTTTGTGATTGTATTTTGATTTTGAATTTTATAGTCTCAATCGATTCCTCACAACTTGCATACAATTTTGGTCCTTCATGCTCTTTCTGTGTTCTGTATCGTATTTATGTATTTATTTTTTTCGTAGTTGGTGACCTGCAGCTGAACCTACCCAAGATGATGGAGCAGAAGTCTGGAGCAGTCAAGGCCCTGACTAACGGCATTGCACACCTCTTCAAACAGAACAAGGTAAAAAAGCTGGAACCAGTCTGTGGAGCTGAAAATACTTCTTCACAAATTTTCAGCTGGAATCTTATCAGTCTAACCCTGCCGAATCCAACAGGATCCAACTATATCATATACCCGTTGGAGCCTGTTGGATTGAGCAGTAAACCCCTTGTGCAAATGTACATGTACATATAGTTGGATTCTGTAGGGTACTGATAAATAATGCCAAGTTGGACTCTGTTGGATCCAGCAGACAACTAAACATTACGCACAGGTAAATTCTGTTGGATTTAGCAGGGTAGTCCTGAGGAACCCTTGGGGGGGGGGGGGGGGGGATACCAATGGAATTCTGAGATCCGAGACACAATGCAAGGAAATATCTGTTGTGCTAATAACATTGATTGTTTTTTTCTCCAAATATGTAGGTAACAAGAGTAGAGGGCCACGGTAAGATTACCACCCCCAACGAAGTGGCTGTACTGTACCCAGACGGAAAGGTCAAAGAGGTCATCAAAACAAAGAATATCCTCATAGCAACCGGGTCAGAGGTCATGCCATTTCCTGGCATAGAGGTCAGACTTATGTAATTACTTGACGTAGTATAAACTTGCATTCCCTGTACTCTGCACCAAATTTGATCTTTTTTTCTATTACTAAATTTTCAACTTGTCTGTTTTATTCCAACCAAAAAAACCTTTTTTCCTTTGAAAAGAGTTTTGTTTTGGGCGCTAGTAGATCTGTTTGCGAGCAGACTGGCTCCCGGTACCTTCATTATCAATACTGGTTGTGAGGTGGGAACCAACCTAACCCGCGAGAACGGAATTATTGTCTGGTAGCCAATAATTCGAAATTGTAACTAAACATGGGCCGATTTGTTTTCGGTTGTTGTCTCATTCAAAGTGAATAACTTTTGTATTGTTAGAAAAACAACAATTCAGAAAAGGAATCTGAATGAAACTTGAAAAAAGCAGGGGGATGCAACATTAAAACAATTTTACTTTGACTGAACACTTCAATAGTTGTGTGAGAAAAAAATCAATAGGTGGGAGTCGAACCCACAACTTCCTGCTTATGATTTGGAGATTTTTCTTGGAAATCGTGTTTTTATTTAGCTTTTTTTGTTATTATTTTAATGTTTTTTCTTTTAAATTTATAGATAGATGAAAAGACAGTAGTATCCTCCACCGGTGCACTGTCATTAGAGAAAGTTCCTGAACACATGGTGCTTATAGGAGCCGGGGTCATCGGTCTGGAACTGGTAAGTGTAGTGCATCTGAAACCAACTTTCACGGCTCTAGTTAGTGCTTAAAGGTAATAAACAACATTTGCATTTTGCCGTAATTTTCAGAAATGGATGGATTTGGGGGATTTAGTTGCTGAAAAAAAAGAAAAAGAAAAAAAATGTTGTTCTTGCAGCCTGGTTCCCTGACCCTACTTTAGCATGTTCAGATGAAACTGAGCAATTTATAGACGTCGGAGAATTGTCAGGTCAGGGAACCAGACTAGCTGGCTTGCACCGTTTATGGATGTGTAACTGATTGCAAACAAAATGTGGACTAACTAAATATGGTAAAAATTGGGGACATTTTTTGAAAAAAGACATTTTTTTTCCAACGATGGTCAGCTGATACAAAAATTCAACTTTTCTTGAAAATGACAGCGCACCATGTGTCATGATTTCATGATTTTTGAATTTTTTTAATTCAAAAGATGTTTTTTGCTCTGACCACAATGCCAGTAGTTGATATTTTGAGTAACCTATCTTTCCATTATTTATTCCTCCAGGGATCTGTATGGCAGAGGCTAGGGGCCAAAGTCACAGCGGTAGAATTCCTGGGACACGTGGGTGGCCTGGGAATTGACATGGAGATATCGTAAGTTGGGGCATGATATCGGCAGTGAAAATCTTACTTAACCCTTTTTGGTTTCTTGGATTTTGTGCTTAATTTGCAATGCTGGCCATGAAGAGTTCTGCCGTGACTTGCACTATTTTGCAATTTGATCATTGCTCGCCATCAAAAGCTTTGAGAGTTGCGCTTAGAAAACTTGTGGATGGAAAAAAAATGGGTCCACTATGCGGACTACATTGAAAGAGGTGATATTTTTTAGGCTTGGGCCTAATTTTGTGGCACTGCTAAGCACATGATTTTCTGCTAACAGAACCTCCATCTATTGCAAGGAGATTGTAAGCAGTATGCGCAGCAAAATGCATGCTTACCTCAGAGAACAAATTGCTTAACCCTAACTCCCATCAGGTACCCTGCTAAATGCAACAATATCCAATGCAATGGAATGTATGAAACCGTGCTAAATGCAACAAACTGCAAAAGTGGATTCTGTTGCATTGTGCAGTGAACCCAAATGTGTATACCAGCCTTGGCACCAAACAGTTACCCTGCTAAATGCAACCAAATGCAACACTGGATTCTGCCATATTGCCTTGGACCTATGAGCAGTTACCATGCTAAATGTAACAGTATGCAACAACTTTTTACTTCTGTTGCTTTCTGTTGCATTTGGCAGGGTATGGGTTAAATTTAATAGTGAGGTAACAATAGAATTCTCCATTTGCACGCAAACCTTAGCACAAGTAAGCCATGAAATAATGCGGAAGGTTAACATAAATTTCTGCTAAAGTTATCACACCTTTTGTGTTAACTGTTAAACACTGGCATGAAATTGGTCCTTGGGCACTTTGAAAAATTTGTATCAAAATATTTTAGCAAGAAACATTGGGATCTAAACTTGAAGATCCACGATATTGTAATTTTGAAAAGGAAAACAAAAATTGTTATCTTTTTTTCTTTCTCCATAGGAAGAATTTCCAGAGGACCCTGAAGAAGCAAGGCATGAGCTTCAAGATGAACACCAAGGTGACGGGTGCCACCAAGACGGATGCGGGCATCACGGTCACCGTGGAGTCTGTCTCCGATCCCAGCAAGAAGGAGGAGCTAGAGTGTGACTCGCTACTGGTCTGCATCGGTCGACGACCGTACACCCAGAACCTGGGACTGGAGGTAGGAGACTCTCTCATTATACGAAATTTGGTTAGCTAACACAAATGAGAATGGAAAAACAAAGGAAGTGGGACTGTATTTGTCAGGGTGGAATTGGTGGCGCAGTGCGTAAAGCACTTGCCTCTCACCGCTGTGGCCCGGGTTCGATTCCCAGCTGGCCTCATATTTGAGTAGAGTTGTTCGTTGATTTTCTCCTTTGCCACGAGGATTTTTCTCTGGTTTTCCTCCCTCCTAAAAAATCAACACTTTAAATCTGGCCGGCTCTGTAAGACGTGGGTCATATAGCGGCTGCCGAAGGCACGTTTACATGCCTTTTGCTCAACGACATTGTAGCTGCATCCTTCACAATTCAGCTTCTGCTTAAAGCAAGATACAGCCCCACTTCAGAATGGTGCACATGAGTTGCGTTGAACTAAATTTTTTTATACAATTTCATTGAGTTTGAAACTTCAGACACTGAGGAGCAACTCATCCTCCATAACTCCAGCTTCCAGTCAAAGGAAAATAAATACCTAAACATCTTCTGTCTGAAACCAAATTCTCTTTGGGTTAATTTTGGTTCGCAGCTCTACGACTCGGGAACAGTGCACAACTCTGGAACGCCATTCGGGTGTTTCAATTTGTGAAATGCCCTGTGATATTTGATTTGGCTCAGATTGGACCAATCAGATGATGACTTTCTCTCTTGCTGTCTGTCGCCCTCGCAGTGTGCCTGTTAGAAAGCAGTCACTGTACCGTCTGGCTGTGTAGAGTATTTCTGTGCAGTTTTTTTTTGGTTACTCTTATTATGAATGTATACGGCACTGTTACAGTACAAAGAGAATCTTCCTCCCTTTTCATTCGACTTTCCACTTCTTTTCCCTACCTCTTTTTTTAAACCATGACTTTGTTCACACTTGAATGACACTGGTATTCCTTCTGTTTTATTTGACAGGATGTTGGTATTGAACTGGATGAGAGAGGCAGGGTACCAGTCAATGACAGGTTTGCCAGTAAAGTGCCCAGGTAAGTTAAGTTTTACTGATATCTTCTTTTTTTATTGGGATGGGGTGACTGTTTGGCTGTATTCTTTTTTTTTTTTAAGATCATTTAGTTGACCGTCTGTCCTGTGCAAGTTTTGATCAAGAACTATGGTCAATCATAGTTCAATTAATTCTGAACAAATGCACGCTAGTCAATGATGGTTGAATTTAAGTCATTTGCTTTGGGATTGGCTTACCGAGGTTGGTTCCACCACTGGTTACCGATAGCTATAATCATTGTAATGTACAGCAGGGAACCAGGATTGTGAGATGATGCGATGACGTTTGACGTTAGCCCGCAGACACAGTAGCCCATTTTACACTTGTTTACAAAATTGGATCTTACGGTTGCATGTTACCGAATTTCAGCACACTATTATTTTAGGCACTCCATTGATGTCAGTCAAAAATATGGGTGACTAAAAAGTTTTGATGTTCACCAAGTAATATGGGGGAAACATGAGAAAAATGTTTGGAAAAGTGTTTCGTCTGTCGGGAAAAGGCGGCATGACATTAGAGGTGACATGATCTATGGGCTCTGTGCGCCAACAAAAGAGGGCGCGTTTTTACCACTTTTGGAGGAGGTGTGGCGATCCCCCCACAGCAGCATATGAGTCTGGCCCTATCGCTATGAAAGAGAGATGGGCACTCCGTTCCTGTGAATACAGGTTCGCCCCCTTTACCTTTTTTTTTGAGTGCCCTTTGGCCGGGTCACACAGCTTGTACATACTGTACTGTACTGGTTCGCGTGCGAAGTACGCATGACTTCCTGAATGTGCCAAAGCTATTAGCCACAGCGTATGCGCGTGAGCATCAGGCTTCGTCGACCCGCAAATACATTCACATTTAACTTGCGATGGTCTCTCCCAGACTAATCCCCGCCCCCAGTAACTTTCGGTCATTCAAAATACGCAGTGGATGGACTGGGAACCAGTCTACAATCCCGGCCAAAATGGTTGGGACACTTGGAAATAACCTTAGCCTCCAACGGTCACCAACTCCCCCGCTCCCCCGGTCAATGTTGTTCTCTCCAGTGGATGGAGCACACACCGCGCAATGAGAGACAACATTGAGCGGGGGCTGGGGGGTTGGGGGCCTAGCGAGATTTGGCCAGGATTGTAGGTCTCCCCCAACTCTCGTTTTCTGGCCGTTGAAGGAGCACTTGTGCACGGAGCCCATACCTCACAAATCTATCGTTAGTTGACCCAGTGGTCCTTTCCTTGCAGCATCTTTGCCATCGGGGACTGCATCCACGGACCCATGCTGGCCCACAAGGCTGAAGACGAGGGCATCATCTGCATAGAAGGTATTGCTGGGGGTGCTGTTCACATTGACTACAACTGCGTACCGTCGGTGGTCTACACGCACCCGGAGGTGGCGTGGGTGGGCAAGACGGAGGAGCAGCTGAAGGAGGAAGGCGTGGCTTACAAAGTGGGCAAGTTCCCCTTCGCTGCAAACAGCAGAGCTAAAACCAACGGTGAGAACATAAATTCTTTTAAAATTAAATAAAGAAATTGACAGTAGCGGGGTTTGAACCTGCGGCCTCCACATTACTGCTCCAGTGCTCCATCAACTTAGCTATCCAACCCAAAGTTGGGATTTCCCATTTTGTCAAACTTCAGTGTCATATCTGCTTCAGCATAAAAATCACCAGAATTTTGGGGTTTGCTTGTTTTTATTTTTATAAATTAGTCAATTGAGTGATCGTTGGAAGTCACCTACATTTGCTGATTTCTTTTAAGTGACAGCAAGCCAGAGTACAGTTTTTAATCCAAGTAGGCTTTTTGATAATCATTTGGTAGGTTAATTTGAGATCAATGCAAATGATCCTATATGCCTTTTAAGGAGGTACTGGTGCACTACATCCATGCAAACTTTTGTTGAACGTTTTGTGTCAACTCCTTACAGCTGACACTGATGGACTAGTCAAGATCCTGAGCGACGCAACCACAGATAGAATGCTTGGAGCCCACATCATGGGCCCCAACGCTGGAGAACTAATCAATGAAGCAGCATTGGCCATGGAATATGGAGCATCATGTGAAGATGTAGCTAGGGTCTGCCATGCTCATCCGGTAAGCTCCCCTAAACATCAAACCATCAATTACTGGGTTTTATGTTCCTCCTGTCTTGAGCAATTACATTAGGTCCATGGCTTGTGCAATAACATCAGCGCTACAATTTACCACATAGCGTACTTTTTATAAGCATACTATGCAAGTTTTTCATTTGCAAGCCCAGGTAAATGTAGCTTTGCTATCTTATAGAGGGTGTGCTTCAATATAATATATTATCAATTCCAAAATGTTTTTCAGTGAAAATTGCTGTTCAGCTTGTAAGTTAGCTGCAGCGTTGTAATCAAGTCCATCACAAGTCCATCACAAGTCCTTCAGTCCTTAGTCAAGTCACTAGCTATTCAAATGAACTGTGACAAAAGCATTCCTTTGTTATTGTTCATCTGCTGTCACTTGTGACTGGACTTGTGATTTACTCGTGACTGGACTTGTGATGTACTTGTGACTGGACTTGTGATGTACTCGTGACTGGACTTGTGATGTACTCGTGACTGGACTTGTGATGTACTTGTGACTGGACTTGTGATGTACTTGTGATAAAACTGGGTAGCTGGCTGGTTATTAAATAAGAAACGATGTTGGGTGGACTTGTCGTTTTTTTGTTGTTGATTGTTTTTGCTTTACATGGCCAACTAAATTATACAATACAAAGGAACACACAGCAATTTAGTAGACGGAAAAAACTTGAGAGAGATCCTCCGCTAAACTGTCTTTTGTTGTGAGTTGTGACAAGTTCTTGTTTTCTCTTTCTGCAGACGGTTTCGGAGGCCTTCAGAGAGGCTAACATGGCGGCGTACATCGGCAAGGCAATCAACTTTTAAAATCAGTGTGAATATACATCTATGAAAATAGTTTTACTAGTTACCAACATATGTCAGTTTGTGGCTTCCTGTAACCTGGTACTTTTGAAAGGAAGTTTGCTGGGTTTGGGTTCTTGGTGTATTATAGAATTTGTTAGGGGCAGTGTTGGAAACAACTTGAGAGTTGTCAGAAGTTTCTCAGAGCATCCCCACCCCCCCAAGACAATAGGTGTTTTCAAACCTTGTGTCCAGCTTGGCCTCACGCTCGAGTTTCATTATTGTTAGGTCTCTGATGTGGGAGATACAGGAGTGTCAGCTCCTATCTCTTCTGCAGATCATCTATTCATTACATGTGGCTTTACAATTATTAGAGTATGGTCATTGGATTTTAAGCACAATGCACTTCAACCTTAACCTTCCCAAATCTTCCGAAATCCTCTCTGCAAAATGGAGGATTTTGCAGGATTAAGGCAAAAATGTGTGGCTGATTTTGGAGAATGCACTGTATCAAGGTCTTGGGCTGGACCTTGTGTTGTTTATGCTCGGTCGTGCATAAATTTAGGCCTATATTATTATCATTATAATTTTTTTTCTGGCCAAATTACAAAAATTCAACAAGCACTCCACAAAAATAAACCAAACTAAACAAAAACAACCCAATCCAAGCTTGCCAGGATTGACAAAAGTATAATAAAACACTGACTCAAAAACCTGTCAATCCAAAAAAAATATATTATATCTCAAATCCTCCGCACTGCTCCAGGATGTCACTGGCTCTGCCTCAACATATTGACAGTGCTTGCTGGAGGAATTTGCAGGCAGTGGTCACCCCTCCAAGGACCACATTCAAGAAATAACGGATGATTTTGGAGGACTGAGGCTGTATGCAATTTTTACATGGTGGCAGTGTGAGGATTTTGCAGGATTGAGGTTGCAACCTAGCAAAAAAGGCTAGGGAGATACAGTTAACATTGTGGAGCCTGGAAGAAAGTCAAAGCTGGAGAGAAGGCCAAAAATAGGAAAAAGCCAATTGTCTGTTATGTGACCTTTGACCCCAGGCATGCATAAACTCTATCCATAACTTTTAAATCTGTACCATTTGAAAGGTAAAAAATAAAACCAATGTTATTTGCAATTTCCTAGTATGTTTTATTTGCAGATTTTAGATTCCAATAGCTGATGTGGTGCATATTTTGGGTACCTTATTTTTAACTGAAAATTGGCACAAGTGTGACATCTGGATAAATATTCACAGCCTCAGGAATACGTTTCACAGAAGTTTTAAGGAGGATGTAATGATCTGCAGCG
Organism: Patiria pectinifera; assembly: GCA_029964075.1. Lineage (NCBI taxonomy): Eukaryota > Metazoa > Echinodermata > Asteroidea > Valvatida > Asterinidae > Patiria > Patiria pectinifera. Next base: position 33,471,257 of record CM057149.1, on the reverse strand, counting down.
ATGTATTTTTAATTTTGTCGAGCACCAGAACCACCCCTAATGTACCATGAATGAAAATTTAGCTCTTTTGTTTGTAATTCCCAGACATCTTAAGATAAGTAATAACATTCTTATTACCAGTACCTTTTTTGCTACTATTAAGATATTTGATTGGACAGACTTTTCCCCCATAACAATCTTATAGCCTTTGAGGCCAAGAATATCTTGGTGTATTCTGTTCTATTAGTATCTTATTTTCGTCAATTCCCAACTTCAATGATAGCTTATTAGAAACCTTTTTGTTCTTGGTTATAAATTATTTGTTTTGGTGTGGTTTTTTTTGCATCATGCATACCGACATGTGATTTCCATACCATTAATATGGAAATTGTTTAACAAATGCAACACCATAATATTGGAAATAGCATCCACAATAAAACAAGTTTCCAAAAATGTTGACGTTTTTGTGTGCTTTATTACTCTAAATTAAATCTCGTCAATTTTTTTGTCAATAAATTGAGGAAAATGTAGGAGATTGGTTTGGTTGTGTATTTTTGCCTGATTAAGAGATGGCTTCTTAAACCCTGTAGTCAATGTACCGGTAGCACCCCAAAACCGCCCTGCCTTACTCACTGTAGTGCCCAAAACCGCCCGAGCATTCTATGGTTTAATTCTTCAGTGAATATACACAATGTAACACAATGTAATACAACATAGTACAGGTTCTAAAGGGTTAAGCTGTTTAGATTTCAAAAAAGTCATTTTTAGGCACTTCAGTATGCTTCCCTTTCTTCCCAGCGAATAAGTATTTGTTCCTCAAAGTATGATAATGTTTTAAAAATATCTTAACAACTTCCTTTGGGATGAAATCATCGGCATACAATTGTGTACACTGAGAAAAAGAAACAAAATATGACTAATTCCAGTTTATATTTATTGTTTGGGCACATGCTTTATTCTTTGCTGACAGTAGATTAGAAGTATCATTCTAATACCCTTAAAATTTCAAAATGTTTAAAGTGGAGAGAGCTCAGCAAATTAGTATTTCACGCAAAGACACAAATGGTTACATCTTGGCCAAATTCCAACAATCGGTCACTACTCCCCCCAACCCTACCCCCCCCCCCAAAAAAAAAATAGGGAAAAACCCTAACAGTAGTATAAATTTCAAAGGCATTATTTATTGAAAGTTTTAATATACATGTAGTGATATTAAATTACAAATTATTTTTCTTTTTACAAATGCACTAAAGGAATTTTGCACTGTACAAGAGGTCTTGACTAAATAGTTTCACAAAAAAGCTAGGCATATATCTTGAACATTCTTAGATTGACCAAAAAAATGAAATTTGTTACCCAAAATTCTGTTAATAATCACTTTATGTACAATGCATAAACTGTGTCCCTCCACAAATATAACTTCATTTGCAAAGTTGCCGTCGTTCTATGACACGTTATCAGGTTTAAAAGAAACTAGTCAACTTTCAAAGATTCATTAAATCAAAAACGCAACAATTTTCAGTGTTAACAAGCTGTTCCTATTTAAAAACAATCTAACCACTGAAATGTATATATATGTTCACAGTATAGACCAACCAATTGTAAGATGACATAAGGCGATATCTTTAATTCATGCAAACTTTTACTTAACGGAAAAAAAAGTCACACAAAGAAAACCTTCATAATACTGCTAAAACCCTGAAATTAAAATAAAAACTAAATGTTTTCTTGTGCAAAATGTGTGAAAAGATCTATAAGTTAAAGACAGTCCTACTTTTTACATTTATTGTATTGAGCACCAAACTGTTAGTTTATAATACAGAGTTGAGAGTTGAATATGTTGTACACTTATCAAAATGATCTGAGCACGATGTCATTGCGCTACTACGGAAAGTACACCATTTTCTGCTTGCAAGACCACTATCCATTTCAAGGGCACCATGAGCAATAAGCCAGCAAAGAGCTCAAAAACTTCAGAGCAGCCTATAAAAAACTGACACAACAGAAATCTCCGTGTGTATGCAAGTGTGCAACTGTTTAGCTAGCACAAGCTTTGCTATTCATAAGATGACATTTTTGCGTCGGGTTGATGTAAAGTCAATATTAGGTTTTGCCCTTCACGGCCAGCCGTATAAAGCTATGCTATTGAAATTGGCACCTGGTATTTGAAATTGGTGACATATTTCTGGCATGCACCGTGCCCTTTTAGTGGCTACCATTCAGTGGCTCTGTCAATTGTTGTGGCTCTCTTCTTGTAGCGAAGTCAGCTCTCTGGGCTAAGGGTGCCGCCATGTTGGGTGGAGCTGAGTAGCAAACCTCAGATTCTTCAACAGATCTCTGACTTGGAGGAACGGATGTTCTGTCAGTTGCCGCTGTTGATACCCCAGGCAATGTTTCTGTCTCTTGGCTGGGTTCCCGCCGACCTGGTAAAAACTGTCGCATCTGTTGAGTGGTGAGGGAAGACTGCAGATCAGATTTTTCATACACACAGTCATCACTGGTCACAAGGGGGCCTGTGTCTGGTGTTTCGGTGGCAGATGCTGGCCTGGGTGAGCTCCTGTCTCGATGTTGCGAGGCAGACACTAAGGCTTCCTCCAATCTGTTGGTGGCCGATTCTCCTTCTGTTTCCTCGGTAGGTTCTCGCTTGCTGGGTAGGTATTGCCTCATCTGGACTGTGGTCAGGGACGAATTAAGTGGAGATGCTTCCTCTCCTGTTGCTGCGGTAGTGTTTTCCTTCGGGGCAGCTGAAGCCACTTTGGCTGGACTCTCTGACATTTTCTCCGTCTGCTGGCTAGGTTCGCGAGGCTTGCCTGCCAGATACTGCTGCATCTCGGCGGTGGTGAGGGAGGTACGCAATGGGGTGGCTTCTTCATCACTCTCCTCGCTAATCGTTGCCACCAGGGGAGGTTTGAATGACTTCTCCTTCATTCCAGGCTTGTATCCGGGGATGATGTCTGTGTTCTGCTCTGGTTCTCTCCTGGGGATCCCCGCTGAGACCAAGGCAGGCTGCTGGGATGGACGGTCTGTTGGGAGTTTTGGAGGGGCATCTTGCTGTGTTGGACCTCCCAGTGGCTTGGTAGGCAGCTGTGAGATGTCAAGCTGCCTCATGTGATCCTGGAGGGTCAGACTCTCCTGGCGTCGCTGGCTCTCTGACGTTGAGGGGACGGCAGGATTCTGAGTCGCGTAGTAACTGGAGTCGGTAGTCTGGTACCTGGAATCCTGGTAGGGGCTGACGTTACCGACCATAGATGAGCACAGGGGGTTGTGGTAGTGGGACCCTCCTTGCTGTGACACTGGGTAGCCCTGGGAGGTCTGGGTATGGTAACCGGCCTGGTACTGATGGCTCGGGTAAATCTGCCTGGGGTCTGGGTGCCTCACGTCGTAGACAGGAGGACTGTAAGGATTTGACTGCTGGTGCTGATAGCTGACCGAGGAGGGCACAGATGACTGACTCTGATACAGAAGTGGTTGGCACATTGATGGATCCCCCACCCTGGACATGTCGTAAGATGTCAGTGAGGATGACATAGATGAGAAATCAAGCTTGTCCTCGGTGAAGAGGTTGTTCTCATCTGACGTCTCCGATGATGTGTGCCTCCTGATACCCGGCTGCTGATAGCTGAGCCTCGGATCTCCGTACCCCTGAGGTGCTGGATAGCGACCTTGATCATATCCCATCCCTGTTTGCTGCATCGGGTGCCGCTGATAGCTCGCCTCGTACCTTGGATCGGGAACCGGCCCCGGCCGTGTCACCGCAGTGTTGGACTCTATACTCAAGTCCCGTCTGACTGGTACCCCGCCTGGCCCGGTTTGCGATGGGTATCTCACCGATGCCTCATGTGAGGGCGGGCTGTACCTCTGGGGTTGGGGTGTGTAGTACTGATCCTGGAAACCTTCGGGGCTTCGGCGCTTGGTATCCTGCACAGGATATTCTGTCAAAATCGAAAAGACAAATGTTTACAATAAGGAAATCACACTTCACAAAAACTTAGAATACATTTTCTTGAACGATATTAAAGTGATGCGTGTACTTTTTTCTGAATTCCCTAGGGAATAGTCTTTTGGTTTCATTAAGATTCAGAGGTTATACAATTAAGACAGTAAAACAAATGGAAGAAGAAGGGGATCTCCCCTGAGTATCCTTCGATAAACATAATACTTTGTGAATGAAAGAGGATGTCTGTAAGTAAGTGAGTTGAAAAAAAAAAACAGGAGGGGAAGGGGAAAGATGCTCACAGAATATCTAAAAAAGAAAGAAAAGAGGCTACCTTCTCTGCGTTTCTGCATTTCATCACGTCTAGCAATTTCAGCAGCGATGTCCCTCAAAGTGTTGACAGCCTGCAAATGATTTGGATGAAAAAAAATTACAAATATGATCAATCATTTTAACCAACAAAAATGCATTAGGTAAACAAGTGTGCTGCATGCAAACTGGTGAAAGTTAAAAAGAAACCATACATTTCCAAACAAACTAGACTCTTGCACATTTTACAAAGGAGCAAAAAAAAAATCTAAAAGCGCAAAAAGAACAAATTATGACATTGAGTAACAGTGATGTAAAAAGGACAGAAAACCAAAAAAACCCCAAAGTACCGAAACAGGAAGATGATAAAAACAGTATTGAAGAACTTTTACCTCGACTATTTCTGGCCGCTGTGTGAACTTTGACCTGGTGCATTTGAGGGCTAGATCCAGCAGGTACCAGGCGATGTCCCAGGGCCAGTCTGGACAGCGTCGGTCTCGGATCCTTTCTATCACACCTTTTTGCTGCTTCTCCAGTTCCATGGCCTCTTCTACAATGTCGGTCTGAAATAATCAAAATAAGGGATGCACATTTTCAAAAAGAAAACTTTAGCAAACGTTTATAGTTTTTATAAATATAGCTTTTGTTTTTTGTTCTTACAAGTGGTTTCAGGGTCATAGTTTTTTTTCCAAAGGATTAAGATTCTTAGTTCTTAAAAAATATATAAGTGTTTCAGGTTCTTAGTTCTTGAAGGTTTCAGGTTCTTAGTTCTTACAGATTTCAAGTTCTTAGTTCTTAAAATGTTCAAGTTCTTACTTCTTAAATGTTTCAGGTTCTTAGCTCTTAAAGGTTTCCAAGTTCTTAGTTCTTAAAGGTTTCAGGTTCTTAGTTTTTAAATGTTTGAGGTTCTTAGTTGACCAAACAAAAATGTTCCGGGTCTTTTATTCTTTAAGTTTCCTAGTTCTTAATTAAGGTTTCAGGTTCATAGTTCTTAACTAGGGTGTCATGCTTATTAATTCTTACTTAACGTTTTACGTCCTTAGTTCTAAAAGGACAAAGGTTGTAGTTCTTAACAAAGCCTTCAGGTTCTTAGTTCTTAATTAAGGTGTCAGGGTTTTTAATTCTTACTTAAGGTTTTAAGTTCTTAGTTGTAAAAGGACCAAGCTTTTTTAGTTCTTAATAAAGGTTTCATGTTCTTAGTTCTTAATAAACGTTTCAGGTAATAGTTCTTAATTAAGGTGTCAGTATTATTCATTCTTACTTAAGGTTAGTTCTTAGTTCTAAAAGGACCAAGGTCTTAGTTCTCAATAAAAAATTCAGCTTCTTATATCTTAACAATTTAAGGTTCACATGTCTTATTTAAGGTTTTTGGTTCACAGGCCTGAAAGGTTTAAGGTTATTAGCTATCAATGAAGGTTCCGGGTTCTAGTAAGGGATGTTCTTTTTACCAATAGTTTGTTGGGTTCACGTCTGCTGTCTGATACTCGTTCCCCAGCAAGGATTTCCATCAGAACCTGAAAGGTAGGTCAATAAAAGAAATGAGTTGGTTCATTTATACTTTCAGGATTCACAAAGCTTCCACACACAAAAAAATGCATAAGAGTTTGGGTTAATTCAACATGTATTACTTAGCAAATTGTATCCATTCTCATTACAGTGATAAATGACTAATATGTTTTACAATTATTAGTTTCTCATACTTCGTTCATTTCAGTTTGTTTTATTTCGTAACGATTAAATATGTTGTACAGAATAATCCAAATCTAAACACTTAACAATCTATTGAGCAAAACATTATATCATGACATCACTTCTTAATTTGCATGCTTCTTAGTGTTCATGCTATGCAGGACTAAATCTCATGACGATTGAACCTTGTATCGCATGTGTTTAGAAAAAAATTTTTTTACGATGTCATAATGATGTTATCAGATTTTTCTAAAATGTTGATGGACCATTAAAGAGTAAAACAAATTTCACACTGAAAGCAAATATCCATTGCTCCGAAATGCATAAAAAACTATGTGACATCCGTTTTTTGGTAAAAAATAAAATTGCACAGTGCATTTTTAAAAAACATTTAAAATGTTCTATGCTTTTCCTGACACACACTCTTCAGATTAGGGTTTGTAACCAAAAATTCTGCTTTTTGAAAACATTTATGCATAAAGTTTTCTCATTGTTTTAATGTTCTTTAACAACAATGAATGACTGAAAGCAGAAAAGTATCCACAGCAAACCCCCAAAATTCTGGTGACTTTCTATGCTGATCGAGGCAGATGTAACACTGAAGTTTATGCCTTACATGTAAATGACATCCAGGTTTAGCTCATGAATATGGAAATCTTCATTACCATAAAAACCGAACAGGCACAAAATACCAATATGATCATTACAAATTAAGTTAAATGGGACACAAAGGTACATTTCAAGGATTGCAGTTAGAGACATTCCTTTACATGGGGCCTTTAAGCTGACGTCCCTGACTGGTAATGAGATCATCATGACGTCTCTTGTCCATGAAAGATTTTACTGTGTGATTTTTGTATATGATTTTGCGATGTTGTATTAGCACACCAATTAATTGTGACTTCGGCAGAGTTGAATGAATGTCGAGATTGCGTCAAAACTTGTGAAGTATTATCTTTGCCAATATATGATTATTTGGTTTGGATAACACATGTTACTATCAAATCAAAAACTGAATGTGTTTAAATTGACCCTTGATGTAGAAAATGTTCAAAATTGGAAAGGCATTAATTTGGTTCAAGGGTTGAACCTGATCCAATGTGTCGTTGGTGTTGTTTATGTATGTTGACACTCACCACGCCAAAGCTGAAGACGTCCACTTTGGTTGAGAGCTTGAAGCTACGCTTGAACTCCTCAGGGAGATATGGCAAGGTTCCGTGGGCGTTCTTGGTCTTCAGGTAGCAGTAGGTCTTGCCGTCCTCTGGGCCAAACCTGGCCAAGCCAAAGTCTGCTATCTTTGGCTCCATGTGTTTTCCTAGAAGTATGTTGGCACTGTTGTTGAGAAAACAAAACAAAAAAATCTTGATTTTGGTGTGCAACTACAATCTATGAGAAATATTATTTTGTTCTGTTTAACTACAAAGTACACATATATTTGTTAACGCAATCAAGAAAAACCAGGGTTATGTCAAATAAACCAAAAATCAGGTTACGAGGAGTTCTCTGCTGATTTTCACTCGGCATGCTAATCCCTTAAGCGATATTTTTGGCGATCGTGATCCGTAAAAATGGCACCAGCATAATTAGGCCTATAAGACCTAACTTTTCTACCATTTAACACATGGGAAAATGTCTACTGCCCAAAATGGCAATTCTTATGTTGGGACTTATGAAGGAAATTCACATTTGGATGAAATTTTGGTCACGGTTTTGGTAAAAAAAAAATCACTAAAAGACAACCTTCCCTTTCAGCTATGCACAAATAATAGGATGTCGTAAAGAAGGGCCAAATTATGACAGGTATCTATACCTCTTGATGTCACCATGGATCAGTGGTTTTTCCTGGGCCTTGTGAAGGAAGTTGATTCCCAAGGCAGCACCTTCAGCAATCCTGTGCCTTGTTCGCCAGTCTAGGGGACCACGCTGTGCCTACAAGGTGCACAGAGTCCAGACAGGAAACGGAAAACTTTACTTTCCTCATTATTATTCATTCCAAGTATTTTTTTTTTAAGAGTTGTAATCGTGAATACATTAAGTACAAAGTTACAATCAATACATGTTTCAACATCTGTAACAGTTGAAATCATGTCAATCACAATCACAAGCCAATCACAAGTCAATCACAAGACAAATCACAAGTCGCATCACAAGTCAATCACAAGTCGCATCACAAAAGTCATAACAAGTCAATCACAAGCCATTCACAAGTCAATCACAAGACACATTACTGGTCAATCACAAGACACATCACAAGTCATTACAAGTCAATCACAAGCCATTCACAAGTCAATCACAAGACACATTACTGGTCAATCACAAGACATATCACAAGTCATTACAAGTCAATCACAAGCCATTCACAAGTCAATCACAAGACACATTACTGGTCAATCACAAGACACATCACAAGTCATTACAAGTCAATCACAAGCCATTCACAAGTCAATCACAAGACACATTACTGGTCAATCACAAGTCACATCACTAGTCATTACAAGTCAATTACGGGTAAGAGTATTATTGAACAATCACAAGTCCTCCAACCAGTCTCATTTCAAGTCACAAGCTAATCAAATGAACTGTAACAAACACACTCCTTAGTTGCTGTTCAGCCCTTTTAGCACTTGTGAGTTGTGACCTTATTCACAATTTTGCTTGTGATTTGTTTGTCATTGACTTATGTTTGTCATTGACTTGTGACTGACTCGATGACAACTGTAATTTTTCTTTTTTTGATAGGACAAATTTAGTAAAAAATTAAAAATAAAAAATAAAAAAAAAACCTGTTTTTTTTTTTTAAATTGATAATGATTATGTTTTGGGGACTTTTAACTCATTAGCTGCGTAATGTATGTATTGAAAAGTAAAACAAGTGTTTTTTTTTCATGGTATCATTTTGTTCATATACTGTGTTCAGCAGTTACAACTGAATTAAAAGGTCCGTTGGATGGAGACACTCACAGATGGAACATTTGGTGTGCTGATGTGGAAATCCACAGACAAATGAAATTATGACTCGGCAAATTGAACAATCAACATGCCGATGATTATTTTTTCTTTTTTATTCTGTAATAATGCTTCAAAAGACCTCCACTACCCCTTCTGTTGGGTTGGAAAACTGGTTTAACACTTGCATTGTGCTGTGCTAAAAATCTTAGTATAGGTTACTGAGGGAATTCACCTTGCATAGCAGGTTGTCTTCGAGGGATCCGTTCTCCATGAACTCATAGACCAGACATGGGGAGGGGCCATCAAAACAGAAGGCACACAAGGCCACGATGTAAGGGTTGCGGTACCTACAATGAGATACAAAAAATAAACCATGAAATAAATATCAAATGCAGTGTCGAAGTTAGGGTGATAATTATGCATCACAAGTCATACAGTCCCAAGTCAATTCAAAAGCTATGCAAATGACCTGCAACGAAAAAAATTCCTTTGTTTTTTTTATTTTTTTAATCCCCTTGTGAATAGATTCTCTTGATCACTTGTAAACAGACTTGTGATGTACTTGGGAACTATCACAACAGCACTGACTACAGCACAATAGATTGATATTAATGACAAAATGTGGATTTTGAAGTTAAAGGTACATGTTGTAATTGTACAACATTTGTAAACATTAAAAAATGAAACTACCAATTTATTATGAAATACCTTACTTGACTGTAAGTAAATAGATGTCTAAAGCATTGTGTGAAATCGTTGCGCCTGGTATGCTGTCATCTTCAAGAAAAGTGGATTTTTGTATATATATTCCAACGATGGTTCAGCCAAACCATCGTTGGAAAAAAAACGGCATTTTTCAAATACTACCCCCCAACTGACCGAATTTAGTTAGTCCACATTTTGTTAGCAATCGGTAACAAACCTGTGAATAGGCATAAATGGGCTAGTCTGGTTCCCTGACCTGACAATTCCCCGACATCTATACATTGTTCCGTTTCGTCTGAAGTGTCGGGTCGGGAACCAGACTACAACAGAAATTTTGGGGGGTCCCGGCATCCATGAACACAAATCTTTAAAAGGGTTAGTGGAACGATATTTGCCATAAAACAGTAATCCCAAAAATCCATCCATTTCTGAAAATGACAGCAAAAGCAAATGCTGTATATTACCTTTAAAAATAAACCAAAAACTAGGGGGGGGGGGGGGGGGGGGAAAGGGGTAACTAACTTTGGTACGTCATTACAACAAAACTGGTATTCAGGGAGTTTTGTGGTAGAATTGTCTCTTTTTTGGACATATCACCCAGTAACCATTCAACCATACACACAAAAGGCTATTTTGGGAAAAATGCATTTGGCCAAATCCTGTTGAATTCCACTGTACTTCCTGTTCACACACTTATGTCGCATGCCATATCGCACACTTGGTAACAGAAAGTGAAACTCCTAAAACATGTCACAAATTTCATTGAAACTATATATATTTTTTCATGAATACGCGCTTATTTATAGACTTTTACATAAGTAGTTACACCAGCAAGGGCAAAATGATACAGAAATGTTGTGCTGGAATTTAATTATGGAAAGTAATTTTTGCATCTTGTATTTACATGCACATTGCAAGTGTTGTGAGGTTTTTCCTTTAAGGCAGAGAGAAAGGTTCATATTTGATGCAAGAAGAGCGTTTTGTTTAAGTTTCTGTTTGTTATGTTGTAACTTGTACCACAGATAGGCGGACAAACTGTAACGTGAGTCACCAAAATATATCCCTCTAGAGATTTCATGACTGATTACTTTTTAACAACTAAAATGGTAGCGTGTGTCTTACACTAAGGCCAGTAACAAGATTTTGTTCCAGGAGTGCACAGCATGAGGAAACTTTCAAACGTAGGGTTTTGACATTTTTGCCATATTCTTTGCTTGTAATATCGAGTGACCAATAAAAAACTTATTGCCAAACCAACAGAAGTTTATTTTGTCGGCCTCTTTGCTGTAGTTAAGTAACTTAACTTCAAAGGATCGTCTGTTAGAAAAATCCACCCTCAGTTCGTTGACTTTTATATAGACCAACAGCACAGAGTTGAGTGAACATCCCCTCCAAATGTAACGTGAGTCAGCATATGGTATTGCCCCATTCATTAATATTGCTGCGACTAGTTCAGAGACGAGTTTTGCTTGGGTCATAGATTAGCTGAATTATACATTCATATTGTAACCAAAGGAAAAGTTTCTAACAATTCAGGAAAAAGAAGCTGATATACTTACGTGACGAGTGCCCGCAGTTCCTTCATCTGGTCGGCCCGAGCGATCTTGTTAGTCTCAAAACCCATGTGCTCATTCTGCAGAACAAATGTGAATATCAAAATTACTGCGAAGAAAATTCTGCAGTTATTAAAACACTCCAAATTGAAAGTAGGCTTGGACTATATTGCAATAATATGGTATAGTGACAGTATTTGTTTGTTACCGAACAATACCGAATGATGTCAAAATACTGAAATACCGACAATCCCTGTATTGAAATTTCACTACCGCAATTTATCCCTCTTAAACGAGAAGATGTGCGCAAAAGCCCTTTTAAAAAAAAGGTGCAGAAACAACTTGGTGAGATCTGCACTACAGTGTACATGTATATATGGACAATTATTACTATCTTTCAACAAAGTATGTTTTTCAGCAATAATTACGTCAGTTACTTTTTGGATAGCTGCAAATGATGGACTGTAGCTTTAAATTCCTTGCGGTTAAGATTTCTAAATAAGGTGAAAGTTGTGCTTACTATAGCCATCCAGCAAGGCCTTTGAAGTTCTGCCCATGCTGCCTGATTGCAGTTTCCCTAACACCACTTGTCTTATTGTATTCTGATAACATAATAGTCCGCCCTTGGACTCTGAAATACCAATACCGCACACGCCTTCCTCTGCCACATACAAACACACACCTGTTTCATTCGTTTCACGGCGTAGTTCGTCAGATTAATAACAGCGTGGTACACTGTGCCGAACGCACCCTCCCCCAGCCTGTAGGTGCCGTTAAAGTTGTTGGTTGCCTTGACGATATCATCATAAGGGATATGGATTGTCAAACTCAACGCAGACTGGTCCTGATCTGTTGACAAAACAGAGGGTGGAAACAGTAAATATGGGAGGACAATTTCATGAATCCTGTGGATTTAAGTGACCAATGCAACCTGAACTTCAACAAGCCTTGTTTTTTATTCGATTTTGTCATGCTGATTCATCAGATAAATCTGACATCAAAATCATCCATGGACGAAAAACTAACTAGGTACACATTCGGTCAAACTCTGATGTCAATGAGAAAATACATGTATACTGAAGCAAGATTCCAGTCTATCCAGATATGCACCACTGCACAATCAAACTTCCGGCATTGAATAGGACCCAAAGAAACCATAAAACCCACATATTGTGTGTGTTGTTTTCAGCCAAGACTGAAACCAATGATGGATTGAAATTGACTATCTTCTTGTCAGATGGATGATCAGATGGACTGGACCACAACCAGATGCCTAGCCAGGGTTTTAGTTCCGATTTATGATCCATTTTCGCCATCCTGATTTTGCTTCTATCAGTGTCCCGATTTTGCTTTAAAAATATCTAACCCTCTGTCACTCTTTGTAACCCCCTGGCTATGCCATAGACCACAACTCTAGCTATGACTGAGCAAACAATCACAGTACCAGGATAGCACCGGAAGGCACTGATGGACATTAAAACCTCGCCACAACTTACAGTTTTCCAGTCTCTCCTTCTCTCCCATCACCTGGCTGCTGCCAATCCCATCGCTGCCACCGCTGATCAGCTCCCCTCGGTTCCCGCTCTTGTTGTTGGCACTGCTGGAGCCCCCCTCCCAGCCTTGGAACGGTGAGCCCAGCCCGATGACCTTCTCTGAGGAGTCCTTGTTCATGTTGGCAGTCAGACCCTCGCTTCTCCTTCCTTGATTCTTGACGGCCAAGGATCCAGCTTGATGCTGATCAGGTCCACCGTTCCAGGATCCCTGAGTGGCCTGGGGTTGGCCAGGCTTCTGGCGATGTGGTTGGTGGCCCCCAGTGGCCGTGGAATCCTGTGATGATTTCGGCCCGTCTGCTGTATACGGAGGTTGGCCTCCTGCACCTGAGGGAAAAATATGTGCATGCTAAAATCTGATGGATACATCAAACCAAAGTGCAATCGATTTTTTTTTTTTTTAAGCATCCAGAATTCAAAAGTCATGGTCATGTTTCAGAATGGGCATGTTTGAGAAATCCCCTTTGACAAGTCTGAAAGGAAAACCTTAGGATTATTTCAGAGGGTAATCCACGAGATCAAGCAAATTAACCGACTCAGAGCACCAACTGAGATACAAACCAGACCAAAAATGGTCACCAAAATTGAAAGGCTTGGGAAAAAAATAACAACTAACTTTGTGGTCTTCTGCATCAAGTTCAAACGGGACATCAAGTTTGTCTACTTGTCACAACAAGCACCTATGAATTTTTGTCAGTCCCCACTTCTCACTCAGACTAATGGGTCACCTAGAACCATCAAAAAAATAACAAAACAGCTGGCAAACGAAGCTTTTTAAAGTTAATTTTGGACAATTTTGCCAGACTTACCAGGGACATAGACAACTGGAGGTATCTGGGAGTGCCCTTGGTGCACATTGGATGCCGAGTCGTTATCATTGTCGGCCGGCTGCACTCCTTGCACTTCCTTGATCAAGTGATGCAGGCTGGGATCAACTGAAGAGAAACACGAAAAAAACCCAAAAAACACATCATTACAACCATACAATATGAACTGGAGCTGCTACACAGACAATTGTCCTTAGCAATTTTGTCTGCTAAGCATCAGTCAGCTGGAAACCAGTCACAAGCAATGCACATTGCATGACACTAATTCAGCTGGTAGCCTGTTTTTCCTCAGCAAATTATTTTGGTGCTTAGCAGAGTTTTGTGAAGTTTTGTTTTCATGAAGTTTTCCCCCCGATTTGAGACACAAAACTAAAGAGGATTTCGAATTCTGCATCCAACCCTGATTGTAATACGCTGAGAAAATGTGACGTCTCCTTCCCGGGTCATGGCTCACTTCCTTGACAACGGTTCACGTGCATTTCTTAACGACACATTACAGTACCCATACGTTTAACATACACGATCACAGACAGCAATTTTACATGTCCTAAGTTTATAGAACATTTTTCACAAATTAATACCTGAAAATGGTTCACTGCCTTTCTGCAGATTGTCACCACACCAGCTACAACCACATGCTTATTTTTGCTTGAAAGAGGAGATTCAAGCCAACTAAGAAAAGGATTCACAACAGCCGTAGCGAAACCAAGGTGTTTACTGGGCTGTTGCTGTGTGCGACTGCACGTGAACAAGTAACCATATCTGCACCGAGCTGACCTCTGAGTGACGTCATGGTTACGCTAAGTGAATACTGAAAAAAAATTGTCCTCGCTTACCAAAGTCCTTGAGAAGCATCATGCACCTAGCATGCTTCATTTCAAACAGTTTGCGATAGAGTTCGGTGATGGTGTGGCACCCGTAGTCCCATACCGTCAGCATCTCGTCTGTCGGGCTGCCGGCCATGCGGTACAAGGCCTGCTTGAAGCTCTGTACCTCATCATTGCTGAATCCAAGGAGACCAGCTGGAGACAGTAAATACACAAGCAGATTGTTGAGATGTGAAAAAAAATTCCTGTTTTATTTTTTGTTGTTCTGTTTAATTGGTTGGTTTGAACCTGGGACTTGCATCTTATAATGTTTTGGTTTGATTTTTTTTCTTCTTCAAATTAAAAGGGAAACTGACTATACATGCATATAATCATAATTTTTTCTAAGATGAACAAAGACATTTACTGGAGCAGGGTTTGAACCTGTGTCTTCCGGATTGCCGTTCCAATATGCTCTACCAACTGAGCTATCCAACTCTAAGTTGGCGGTTCCCCAATTTGTCATCAGCCTTGTTCAAAGGACGCTATATACTAGAACTTAGAAGTCATAAACCTGTTTGTCATATAACCAGGGATCACGCCAAAAGTCATGTTGCTAGCAACATTAGCAATGCTGCAAACATGGGAAATAGCAAACGGGGATGCATGGTATATTGCAGGTGAAAGGGAAAATACAACATTTGCAAACATCAAAAAAATTAAACAACCAAATCATTTTGAAATACCTTGCTGGACTGTTAGTGAATGACAGTGTAAAGCATCCTGTAAAATCATGGCACCTGGTATACTGTCATTTTCAAGAAAAGTGATACCTATGAGCAGTGCGAGCCAGCTAGACTGGTTCACTGACCTTACAATTCCCCAATGTATGTAAACTGCTCTGTTTCTTTTGATATGGAGTCAGGGAACCAGACTACAGGAAAATGATTGTTTTTCTTGGTTTTTAAAGCATTTTCGAACCCCAAACCTCAAAAAAGTCAGTGTAACTATATTTGCTATATATTTTCAACCCCCCAATTCCATCCATTACTGAAAATTACAGCAAAAGCAAATGATGTATATATTCCCTTTAACGGACTGCAAAAATTGACAATTAAGAAACTGAGCATTGGTAATACTTGGTCCAGGGACACACACAGCTCACATGGCTGACGTGCTGCTACTCTCAATAAGATGTATATAATACAAGCATTCAAAGGTCAAAAGTACATCCTAATATCATGAACAAAAAAATACACAGTAAACGGCAAATTATACGTATAGCCTTGTCTCATTATCTTGTATCTTTTTTGTCCCCCCCCCAAAAGGATGTCATTCAAGTTGTATGGGGGTGTGATGGAGTGGGTGGGGGAGTTACAAGCTGCTAGACATCGACACCACGACGGGAGGCACTGTTCAGGCTAGCCAGGACTTAAACAGTTTTCGATATCAGGTGTGGCACTAATCAAGGTAACAAGAGTTTCTCCAACAGTAACATGATTTTTTTTCAACATGAACACAACGAAGGCATGCTTACATGTACCTCTTAACTTCAGAAACAAGTGTTTGGCAAGTTTGTCCCCCTTTGTTTCTATACTCCAATAAATCACCACAGTCGACAGTGGCATACATGGCCCGGAAACCACAACTACATTGATGTGCAATGTACATGTATGGATTCCTAGAAATTTAACCATACTGGTACGTGTGTCAATCTCGGATTGGGAATTTCCCTGTGTTTTTCCCCCAAGAGGTTTTTCGAAGGGTTATCACCCAACCCGTAATTGACAATTCAAGCCTTATACTTTTATACTGTTTAAAATGAATTTGTGTAGATAGCTTTCTTTGTGTAAATATTTTTAAAAAATATTGTGCGTATTAGGCCTAATGTTTGTAGTTAGTTTCACCGATGCACTTTTTTCCCTGTGAATTTCACTTTACTGTTTGGGCAAACCCTGGATAAAGAAATGGAATACCGGTACATAAATATATAAATCTCCACATAAACATGATAAAGCCAACACAGTGTATGAAGGCATTTCAGGATGATGGTTGAGAAATTGTTTAGATAACTAGGGACAAGCATGATCGCAACAATTCATTTCCTACCAACATTCATGTACATGTACAGTACATGTACATGTGCTGTGATCTGAAACAGTTTAAGGTTCACAACAGTGGAGATTGAAAATGAAACCTCTGGAGCATGAATCTGGCATACATAATGTCCAGCACATATGAGACCTAAATTTTCCGTACAAAGGCTTAAACACTTGCTCTCCCCAAAATGTTGAATTTGGACAATAAATATCATCCATCATTTGTCTGCAGCATCATGGCAAACATTAAGCCAGACAACCGGTGTTAAAGAATCTCTCATGAACTTAATACAGCATCATTTGTGTGTGACAAAAGTCCAGTTTACATTAGAGGGAAAGATTTCCATATATATACGAAGTTTACTAATTTTCCTCTGTATTGACCAACAAGCCCCCAGATAGCAATTTTATGTCATCAGTACAATTTGAGCAGACTTTCCTTTGGAATATTGTATTACTTGTTTTTTCCTCATAGTTGCGGAAAAGCCTTTGTTTTTGTTCTAAATTTTTTTCTTTCTTCTCCTTTTTTTAGTTTCACCCCAAATCCCATAGACTTTGTACATATTTTATTCCAGCCGGCACTTTTGACATATTACAAAGTCATATCCCAGCGAAACTAAACGTAAACAAAGACCTTATAGATAAGACCCATAGAAGAGTGACGTCATCATGACGTCATCATGGGTTGTGTGACATTATCTCAAAGGTACATTTTTTTAATGGCCTGTATCAAGAGAACTATAAGTCGGGTTGGGTTGATTTTTTGTATGTACATAGATGAGGTGACTGACATCATTATGACGTCATCATGTGATTTAGAATGGCTTTTTGAATTTTTGAACCTAGCTTCAAGTCATATTCACAAACAGAACATGCTAATATCAAAATTCTTGTTGTATTATTAGGTTTGTTTGGTATGTATGCACACAATTTTGAAAAAATGTATGACGTCATCATGACGTCATCAAAATTGCAAATTGTTAAAAACACATGGAAGGGAAGGTTCGAATGTCATTAAACTTGGTGGGTAGCTAGATAATGTTATTACTAGTACATGTATGCCGATTCCAAAATGACATCAAAGTTATTAAACTTTTATTTCACTTATAAAATTGACACCGTCTTTCATCAGATCGACTTAGCACACACAAAGACCACATATTAAATGTGTGCATTGACAAGTGGTGTCAACATTGGTCACATGACTTCATCTTAAAGGTGCAATTTTTAAAGTCCTTTTTAAAGTCCTTATCAATTGACAAGTGCATATAGTCAGGAAATAGTTTTGACAAATTTTCAGTTCGCAATCTTGGTGCGCACACATGAGCAGCTATTATTACACTTTTCCTTACCTAGGTTCCTCCAATCGCTTTGGTCGTCTTCTTCGTCGACATGATCAAGTGCATGCATAAGATTTAGACGGGTTTGAAGAGGTAAATCTCCAACATATTCGACTTTATGAATACGTTTCCTGCTACCGTTTGAGTGCACTGATCTACCATGGCAGGAAATCACTCTATCATTGCTCTGTAAATAATCCATTGTTTATAGCCCAAAAATCCAGACTAATCCAATACAGGAATAAACCGTTCCTTTAAACTTTCCCTTGTGTGTGTTGGTTGACAGTCAAACGTTATCCAAATCATGGATTTTTTTATTCCTCCATGTCCAAATTCACACGTTACACATGATCGATGTTGTTTCCCTACATGAACTTTTTATCAAACATCAAACACGATCTATTCCTACCTCCATGCTAAAACCAAACTGAGAGCACGCACTTCACGGTCGATTTCCTGGTAAAAAAAACCTTACAGACCCGGAAAGTTTTACGGATAAAAATGAACCGATTATATTACTAGATTTGACCATTGAAAGTGTGGCTTATTGGTGACTCACTGAAATGTCGTTTCTTTTCATAAGGATTTTAATACTCCAGGAAACATACACATTGACAAACCGGACTTTAATTTCCTCTATACAAATTACAACAAACAGAAGACAAAAAACCACTGGCACTGAAAATTTAACGCCGTCGACATCGACAGTCAAGGTTTTTCCTTTATTGTCCCTTTTCTATGAAAACTGAGTTTACTATGCTCCAGCTTGTGGCCTAACTGTGTCGGAAAACCGTGACTTCCACTTACCTAGATTTATCCAAGCGTGTGAAACGTCCAGCATCCGACATATGTCGTTCCTTATTGTAAGCGGAATGTCACGGGCGTAGGTGATTGGGCGTCGTGCGGACCCGCCAGCGGGCCGATGCATGGCCGTCATTTGCGCGCGACCAGAACACCCGGACACGGCGGTCATGTTGTTCTCCGTGCTTTGTCTCTTCTCAAATTTCCTCACCGAATGCGACTGAAATACCTTGAGTTTCACCAATTTCAACCAGATAATCTTATATACCGAACTTGTGAAAGTTCCAGCGAAGCTTGAATTGTCTATATGAGGGCAAAGAATGCAGAAAAAGTGCTATTTCATGACGATCAAAATGAAACTACTCAAGCACCGGAAGTTGCGTATGTACTATCTGCTACATGTACATGTACACTGGACCCAATCATGTACAGTGTACTAGTATCGTCACTTTGGTACGTGCAGTAGATGCGGTTTTTCTTGGGGAAATCCCAGAATTGATGACGCCATTTTAAAGTTCCGGTTCGACTCAACCAAAAATAATTTAGGGGTGTTGCTTGTACTTCTTTGCCAAATTTGTAAATTTCAGTAACGTGTAATGTATCTCCGGTAGGTAAACTAAGAATTGAAGTACGGTATTACTTCAATAAATTTGTTGTTTTTGAACTGGTGGTACCAATAACGTCGGTCGTTTATTTATACGTGATTATAAAAAACCCCATCTAACCCCTATAATATTAATGGGCAAGTCTAAGTTTTTAAGTGATGTCCTCGACATTTCGATCGGTTTGACACGTCATAACCTATGCCTTACACAGATACTAAGAATTTCTATCATATTAAGATATATTGTAGACTGAACTAATTAATGAATTAAAATAGACAGAAATTGTGTGCACCCCCAAAAAACCAATTTCCCAAATAATAGTTGAAATAGACAGAAAATTATGTGCACCCCCAAAACAAAATCCCCCCCCCCCGAAAAATTCCCCCAAAATTGGCAGAGTTATGCAATGTTGTTGGGACACCTAGGCTAAAGAAAGGGAAAGAACAAACAGGGCTGTATGGCTCATATTATGGGTCATATTATTATTGTGGCGGTAAAAGCCATGTACAGCCTTGTATACCCAGAGACATACAGGTCTTGTTCCCTCAATAAATAAAAAATAAAGGAAAAATCTCGCATATCGGAAAAATCTTACACGTTTTGTTTCAGATAAATGCATAAGTTTTGCCACTATAATAACTTCTCATAAAGGTGAACATCAGTCTTTCACTCCATGGAAAAAATTGACCTAATCTTTTAAATTCCGTTTTTTTGGACTTACCATGTAGTCCATTTATTGTCAAGGAAACGCTAAGTGCTATAGACATCACTTCAATCATTCAACCATACTTACATAGTCACAAATAAAACTTTAAAAAGTTTCTTTTTACCTGTCATACATGAGAACAATAGTAGTATAATATTTCCTTTTAAAATAAATTGTTGTCGTCAACAATGTTTGGCTTGGAATAAACAAATGAACAGAATTAATGCTGTCATTGTGTCAACGTTTTACACTCAAATAATAATTTCTTGTAGTTTAACAATGCTGATAATTTCAGAAAACTGTGAATATGATAAGCACACACAAATTGATAACATTCTATCAGCATACATACATTCTACTACATGTCACACCTTTCTATTTTTGTTGATCAGAGAATTTTGACTGCAATATAAAAAAAAAAAAAATTGGGTAGATATCTCATTTATTATAACTTTTGACTAGCTTTTTCCTGTGTGTTTCATTTCAGTAGGCTACGAAAGCAAAAAGTTTATTGTACTTTGGGGATGAATGTCCTGGAGATGCTAAGCATGCAAACATTTTGCTCAGTGAAACTGTACCAGCCAACATGCCATTGGATGTTTGTTGTGTGTGACTGGTTAATTCTCATTTAAGCAATTATTCTTGCCAGAGTAAAGTCAACTCTGAGGAATCTAGATGTCCATTTACATAACACAAGATCAGCCAAAACAAATTCAAATTAGAAAGGCTGCAATCCCAGCCAAAACGGTTGGGACACTTCCTGAACCTGCCACGGTCACCCACTCCCTTGCTCCCCTGGTCAATGTTGTTCTCTCCAGCTGATGGAGTGCACACCGCGCAATGAGAGACAACATTGAGTGGGGGCCGGGGGGTTTGGGGCCCAGCGAGATTTGACCAGGATTGTAGGACCGCATCATTCATGAAAACAGTCAGACACCAAGGCCCCCTTCTCTGGAATCAGCTTACACCTATACCCTTCTTTCGGACTGTGCATAGATTCAAAAGACATCTAAAAAATCTAGTTATTTCCGGTATTGTATAAGACGTGTATCCATGTTACACATGTGTAAAAGTAACATTGCATGTCAATCAAGTCTTATATTGTAAATCAGTTTTTCCCCCCACCTTTTGTTTATTTCATAAGTTTTTCATGAACGGGACCAGGCTCTGAATATGCTTAGGCTTCTTCCTGGTTCCCCCATCCCTCACCATTTATGTTAACTAATCCAATTGTTGCATTAACATTCTATTACATTGAGATATTGTATAAATTAATTGTTGCATTAGCATTATATCATGTTGTGACAAATGTAAAACAAATAAACAAACAAACAAAACAAACACGCCAATATAGCTGATCATGATCAGGCCGGGGTTTACCTCCGGTTTCCTAGGCATGAAAGGAAACGAGTGATATTTCTATCCCCCCTGGATGGGATGCCAGTCCTTAGCAGGTTACTCCCCAGCTAATGCCAGTACCCTCTAACACTCCTGGGTGGAGAGAGACAAGTGGGGTAAAGTGGCTTGCCCAAGGACACATATGACCCTCTGATCATGCATCACAAACCCTAACCACTAGGCGACACTCTGCCTACTTCTTCCCAGAGTAGCTCCTGCGCAGGGTGATCAAGCACAGTCTAGCACAAACATCCACGTAATATAAAACATAGATTTCTCTGCAATCTGAAAGCCCTGCTGAATTGAAAGTTTCCCAGGATATCAAGTCACAGAAAAAAAAAAATCATTAAAATTAAAGTGAAACCGCATTTTCTTTTTTAAACTACACTTGTGTTCATAAAGAGTAGCTGAGTTTTGCAAACCACATTTAGAACAGTGTACAATTTATCTTTCACTCTCAATACAAGTTAACTTAATCATGGTGGTGAAATCTGTAGTGTGTCACATTTGGAAAAACGATACATCCGGATTTATCGTGCACGTCAACCCTAAACAACTGAACGTATGTTTTGTTTTGCATTGCTTTGTTTTGTTTTTTAATCTGCAATAATGTAGTGCCAATCCAAACATATCAAACATGTGACAATAAAGTGGTCAAGTTTTTTTCTGATAATATGTAAAGTGTTGTGTCCGCTTCTAATGATCATTATTGTTATCACATAATTCAGGTCTCACCTCACAATCAATACTAGTGAATAAAACATCAAATATCTCTCTTCCCTTCAGTACAGCGGGTCCCAAAATACCTGCAACATTTTTTTGAGAGGCTCTAGCGTCGCCAAGGAAACACATATCACCATTTTTTTTATATAACTTTAAAGCTTGGAATCTTAACTTTATCCCTTGTAAGTATTGGTTAGATTTTCAAAAGTGTTCCGAAATGATTCGTGTTCAAATAAAGCTATGCCAAAAACAAACTCAACCAATTTCAAGTAAAATCAATCATGCGAATTTTTATCTAATGTGGAAATGGTTCATCATGTTCATGTGATGATCTCGTTGCCTTTTACTTACTGTTGTTTCCTATTCTTTTTGATCCACGTTGGCTACACCTTAAATGAATACACAATGTTGTTCTTCATTTCAAGTTCAATTTTGAAATTCACCTGTATGTACCTAGTCAAAAAGCGTGCTGAAAGTGTGAGTCGAGTTTGCATCTGATGTACCGGATCAGTGGTTTTCCTTGAAATCGGTTGAGTTTGTCGTCATCTTGCCTTTCTTTGAACATAATTAAGTTAAAACTCTTTTAAATATCAAACCAATACTCACCAGGGATAAAGTTTTAATTACAAGCTTTAAAATGGTATACAAATAATTGCGGTACGTGTTTCTGTACCGACGCTAGAGCCTTGCAAAAAAAAGTTGCGAGTATTTTGGGACGTGCTGTAGATTTCTCGTGTACATTATATAACAACTTGTTACTTAATAACGAATGTTTCCCGAGCCTTAAAGTAACTATTCCAGTAAATGGTAAATGAAAATTTGGAGAAATGTAAAATGGAAACTTTGAGAACTTACGTTTGCTTTAAGCGAAGCAAACTGCTCACCGCATCCGTCACTATAAAGGCTTTATCTAAACGACTTGTAAATTTTGATCATGACGTCTTTCCAGTTGCCACCAATGGTATTTGTTAATAAAAATCGCTATGAATACAAAAATATGCATACATAAATATAAGAATATCAAATACCACTTTAGGTGCCACACGTGCATAGTTCAATCTTATACTGTACAAAAATATCGTTGGAAAGATATGTGAAAACATATTTTATACAAATCTATATATACACATAAAACAGAGCAGTATAACTGTCATGCATAAATATTACATTTATGATATATAGAACTTCTTATTTTACAACTTTTGGCATATATTGGCCAATAAAAACTTTAATCTTTGGCATTTTCTTTGTAAAGATAGCTTTATTCTTGAATTAAAGAAATTAAAGAACTCTTATGTCGAAGCCCCATTTTTTTAGTATTTGATTGTCTTACTCTTTTTCTTGAGGAAAACCGAGAATATGTTTTGTTTTGATTGGGCATAGTGAACAACAAAAGGGGAACTAGTTTATGAGTGGAACATTTTCAAAGTAATGCTGATAAAAAAATGCTTCAGAATTGTCTGAGTGAAATGCTTAAGCGAAATGCTGAACATAAAATTACATGTATTTCTAAATGCTGTGTGTGGCAGAGCTTTTTTGGTTGTCAAATCACACATGGCTAATGAGCAAACTTTCCTGAGTGTTCTACGAACATGCATAGATATGCATTATTACATTGAGATAATTTCAGCATATATTCTGACACATTTTTCATACAATTTCACAATAATAACAAGTGTCTCACAAAAAGTTACTTTTGGTAACAAGAACTGTGCTGATTTTGTTGGTTTGGATTACAAATATGATTGATAATTCTTACACAATTTCCTATAGTAGGTAAAATGTTCACTGAATAAGCCTCTGTACTGATGACGTCACACTTTGTTCACATGTGCACTTTCCTATGGAGCCAGTGGGGGCCAACCGTCCACTGAGCACCATAGGAAAGCACACATGTAAACAAAGTGTGACGTCATCAGTACAGAGCCTTATTGCAACAGGTACTGATGAAGATGAGAGTGAAATGTTTGCATCACCTATTTTTTTGTTGCGAGGTATCATTTAAAAAAAATAGAAACTAAACTTTGCAACAATGTTCAGCATTTGTAAAGATGCTAATCAGGGATGGTTCTGGGGGCTCAGGGAGCTCTATAATACCCCCTCCCAGAAATAACATGGTTTAACCCATCCCCCCCCCCCCAAAAAGTAAATGGGTTGCTCCCTCCAAGATATAATTTAGAAAAATTGCACCAAAGGAGTGAAAGTCTCTGAAAACAAATTTGCTTACAATTTTTAAAATAGGATTTCTAAAATCAGGTCCATAACAGCTGATAATCACCCATAATTTTTAAGCCTCCTAAAGTTTGGTTCTAAAACCAATGTCACACTTTTTTTGCCTCACAATTTTTCTCCCGGCAAGTCCAAGAGAAGTCACACGACCTCTGGCTTATTTCTTCGGTCCGCCTTTGGAGACGTTCTTTGAGGCCTGTCCTAGTGACACCTGCTTAGCGTTGGCGCCAAACTGGAGCGTGCTCAGAGTCTCACTGATGTTGTTGACGTCGGGGCTCACATTGACAAAAAGACAGGCCTGTTTGTCATAAAAAATATGGATAAAACGGAACTCTTATCATAAATTGATGGAAAATAATGTTCAATTTACTCTAATCAGTTACTTTGTCGGATACAATAACAAAAGTAAACTTGCCTTTAGGGTTATTAGTTTTTAAAATGAACCCACTAGCGTGCGCAAACAGGCATTTTGTTGCACTGAATGCACGTAAGTCAACGGTGTCTGGATTATTAGTTGATGTTTAGGACCAGCCGTCTGAGGTTGGTAGCACTACTGGTTCTCAGTAGCTGTGTGTTTCATGCTCTACAGCAAGGAGCAGATTGTGTTTCCTGTTAGCTGTAATTCAAGAAGGGATCATGTGTACAAGTTTGGAGGCTTACAGCACAGGCACAAGTATATGTCACAACTAAGTCACTTGTCTCACTTGAATGCCTCACGGTGCACTGGACTCCTACATGGTCCAACTTTATCATGGGCTCAGACTGGGGCCCAAATCTGGGACCAAGACTCAGTCTAGTACTGTAAACTGTAACTCAGAAATGTACACGGGCTAAATATAAGTCCATCACAGTTGGCTAAACTCCGATATTGGCACAAACCACCCTGTCCTACCACTGTAAAAAGACCTATCTCCAATCAATGACTGAACTTGATCCAAAATGCTCTGAATGTTTAAATGTCTAATCTTACCCCTGACTCAGTCTGGTGCCATGTCCTGACTCTGGGACCCAGACTTGGTATAGTGATGTATATTGTACAAATGTAACTCATAAATGTACACAGACTAAGAGCAAGTTCTCAGGTGTATAACCTCCTAAACTCCCCCCCCCCACCCTAAAAAAAAATAGACAACCCTACCTTGGCGTCTCCGCCCAGGGCTTGTTGCAGCAAGTGAGTCAGCTTGGAGTTCCTATAGGGGATGTGCAGAGCGCTCGTTCTGAGTCCATTAAACACCTGTAACAAAGAAAGACATTGAATCAATGTGATCAGTGGAGAGCCATGGCCTTGTGGTCTGGTACATTGAACTCAAAATATTGTGGGCAATCCTACAGACTGTGGGTTCGAGTCCAGCCTGGGGTTGCGGTGCGTGTGTCCTTGGGCAAGACACTTTGCACTCATCACTTCTCCCCACCTAAAAGTATATGGTACCTGTGAAGGCGGAGGTAACATCGAGCTGAATAGGGAGCTGGTCTTTGGTTTTCCCTTTTGTTTTTAGTTATCGGATCTTTTTGAGATGGTCTTTGGAATGTTTTCATTTGCCTGATGAGCAGGAGTAATAATAACCAGGCTGTAATTCATGTTTATAAATCCATATTATGGTTAAAGATGACAAAGGTGAGATGGTAATGAAAAACTTTGAAAACTTTTATTCAGAAACTGACGACCCAACTAATTATATATATTTGACCTCCGTGTAAAAGAACTTCTTCATTCATGGAAAGGTAAACATGGCTCTCAATATACCTGCTTCCCTGCAAAATTGAAACGTATAAGTAAAATTGATGTTTATTCTCCAACATCAAAAAGTACCTGGCCCAATGAGGTGAGGGATTTGTTGATAGCGGCCGCTTCGACGAGAGTCTGTCCCGTGGCCCCGGTCTTGGCGATGCGCTCAGACCCGGCCAGGTCAACCAGCATGAGGGAGCCGTAGCTGGTTGCCTTGGAAACCTTGTCCACGCCCTCCACGTTCAGGATCAGCAGCAAGTGGGAACGAGAGCTGTGGTTGGTCAATGAGGAAAGAGAAACATTGGTAGCTTTGTAACATTCAGACATCATTCGATACCTCATTAACTATAAACTAAGCACTGCACGCAAATTTTGTTAAGCCCCGGAATAATATTCTGTTATAAGATTGTAAATAATGTTCTGGGGATCGAAACCCATGGAATTAGTGTCTAATTTCTTGGCTTACCTAACCACAGAATTCCGTGCGTACAATCACCATTTTGTGTTTACCATGCTTGCAGAAAAATTCTGTGCTAACCCTGTAAGCACAGAATCCATAGTTCCAGGATGTACACATGTGCAGAAGCCGAACTTGCTTGCTAACGCATGAAATACGCTTATCTTAAACACAGAATTTTCTGCTACAGTAAGCAGGGATTTGTTCGCTAACGGTAAGCCGAGCCAAAACTTTGGCCCAGGTAGGAACTAAAAACCCGATCCGCATGCGGACCAGGAGCAGGAATGGAACTCAGGCCACAGAGGTGCATGGAAGGCGAGGAAAAAAACAACTGCATCAACAGAATCTTTAAGGACAGCAGAGCAGAGATTACAAGTAAAGCATGTCTCGGGCAATGAGTTCCACAAAGATGCCACCCTCGCATAACTTTCAGTATGATTCAAACCAACCTTGTTGAGTTCATCTTGGTCGCGGCAACGGTCCGATTGGCATCTCCCATCTCCATGACCCTTGTGATGTCCCCTTCCTCCCGGACTTCGAACTCCGTCAGGTCCTGGACCAGCAGCCTCTTGCCTTGCATCTTGATGTCCAGTTTCTTCTTGTCGCCTTCCTCGCACAGGAGGTCCTGCAGGGCCTCGTTGTAAACCTCCAGCATTGACACCTAGTCAAAGGTTAGAGGTTACAAAGTGTTACACAAACTTCACCAGGGGGAGGTAAAACCCGACATTGAATTCAAAGCTTGTTGATGCAAAATTTCATTATGAAACACATTGATTGTGGTAACCGCTGCTATATCAGAGTCAAAGGCAGCCAGCAGACCACATCATACTCAGTGGACAAGTGTTTAAGTCATCTATGCTAGTAATGCATGAGATAATGGGTTCACGCCACGGTTACTCACGTTACATTTTAAAATGTGAGTAACCGATTTTGTGCGTCTTGTTTATCGTACATAACACATTTTTCTGGATGTCATCTTTGGTGCTTAGGTAGGTCTAGGTCTATTCTATATACCATGGGGATAACAGTTATTAAACCTTTTCAGTAAGGTAATTACAGCCCAAGGAAACTCAAAAGTACATCAAAAATGTAACGTGAGTAACCGTGGAATTGCCCTTATTACACATTTAATGGGAAACTGCTTGTGGATGTTGACAAAAGTTTGTACCATTTAAAGTAAAATGTTGACTTTGAAAAACTGTAAGATCTCCATTACTTTAGCAGCAATTATCAGCTTGATGTACTGGGGCCATAGGCCAAATTTCATGGCTCTGCTATAACCATAGACTTCTGCATCATGGTCACCGTTCTGTCCTTACAGATGCTGGCATAGAAATTCTGCACTAATCTAGTGAAGACAGAATCCTCAGTTACTCCCTATACACATATCGTCGCGTCAGTGCAACAAGGTCGTAACTCCATTCTGCAACAAAGTCGTATCTCGCACGAATACGCTCCATGCAACAAGGTCGTATCTCGCGTATCTCGACGTCCATTAACTATGTGTGTACATCCGAGTTATTTTAAGTGAGATACGACCTTTTGACATTCTGAAACTCGCGTTTCACATACGGCCCATTTTAGGAGATACAACCCTGTTGCACGGACACGACTATGTGCAAAAGCTAACACTCCTTACCATACCAAAAATATCCTTACTGTTCAAAAAGATTTTTATGCTACAGTAAGCAAAAGTTCTTGGTTTTGCAAAGCCATACAATTGGTCCTAAAGGAAATCACAGGGGCCAATTTTATGTTTATGTCCGAAACTGACAATATCTTTGATTATGGCTATTCACTATAGCATGTTAGTGTCCAAAACTGTCAAAGTCATAGCCAAATGCATCCTAGTTTACAATCTGGTGCCCTGACTTCTCTGCTCACCTTCAGTGTGTAGGACACCTGGTCTCTCTCCTTGCAGATCTTCAGCAGTTCTCGGATGGAGCGTACGTTGACCCCCGGGTCATCCTTGGTACCCATCATGGTGTAGGTCTTCCCGGAGCCTGTCTGGCCGTAAGCCATGATGCAGATGTTGTAACCGTCCACACAGGAAGTGATGATAGGCAGGGCCAATTCAAAGACCTATTGGTGGAGGGGGGGGGGTGGGGGTGGAACAAAAATCATACAAACTAGCGATTGATTTGGTACCCGCTGATATGGGAAAAAATTTTGCATCCTGACGCCACTTTTTTCATCATCTATTATCTCAATGAAGGTCAGTCATTGCAAAGATGCTGAAAAGACTGAATCTTGGACTGAGAAACATTTCCAATTTTGTTAGAAAATACTTCGAAAATGCATTCAACTCTCCATAGGCTTTGTACACAACCAAACAAGTGGCGTCTGGATAACACATTCTTTCCCTGACATGTCAGATGTGAACCAGACAGCCAAACACTGAGGTCAAGTGGTAAGATGACTGCACTAGTAAGCAGGAGGTTGAGGGTTGAGAGTCCCACCGAGTAAGCTTGTGAATGTGTCTCAGACAGTACTGGGAAAACAGTGTTTATGAAATTATGTCAGTGAAAGGCAAAACACAGCATTGATTTGTTGCTGTTGCTACATGTATTGAACATCAGATACAACATATTAGACTTTGTCCCCATTTCTTGCTGAATTTTTTTTTAAAAGTTCAATAAATGTTCAGAATTAAAAACCAGGGATGTAGTCGAGTCCATTGCAAGTCATTCAGTCTCAATTCAACCCACAAGCTATTCAAATGAGCTTTGACAAAAGCATTCCTTTGTTATGGACTTGTGATGGGCTTGTGACTGGACTTGTCACTGGACTTGTCACTTGTGATGGGCTTGTGATGGACTCAACTACATCCCCTGCTAAAAACACTAATTATGAACAGGCATTTTCTTTGCATAATGGGGAAAAGTAGAAAACTGTTTGTTGACGATGTATAATATTCATTATACTGGGTGACAAGGACTTGGCAGTATTTCACCTCTGTTTGCTTGGAGGCTGGAGTGAAGACTTTATCAAAACTGTACATCATCTTCTTGCCGGCTGGGTTGGTGCCACAGATTTCCTGATCGTCAGGGAAGTCCAAGCAGCAATCAGTGCGGGAGTCGTAGCGCACCCTGCAGAACACACGGATGTTCCCACGCAGCTCTTGCAGCTAAAAGCACACCGGGTAAACGAATAGAGAGAAAAACCAAAACATGTTTAGAATTATTGCTTAACCCTTCCTCTTACCTCTGTTAAATAAATAAATAAATAACTGAGTCTTATATAGCGCACGTATCTACCAACAATTAGGTACTCAAGGCGCTGGAAATTATGGCAATTATTAAAGAAAGGGAAAATAACGTTTATGAGAAATATGAGACCCATTATGTTTCACTGTTCCCAAAAACTTGGAGGTTCCAATACACCATTCGCAAGTAGAAGCACACAAGGTAAAAAATCCAAGCCAGTAAAAGGGACTTTTAATCCAAAAGTTGAGAAAGACGGTGCCTTGTGAATTTTCTTTTACACGTTTCTATCCTGTAGAAGTTTAATTCAATACAATTTTAAAATTGTATGCAAGTGAGCAATTCCAGTGTTATGCATTATCCGTGACGGAGCTTGTATGAGCTCAGTGAATAAACCTAAAAATATATTTTTCAAATCGTATTCATCCATCATCTTGTAATGGTCAAGGAGATTACAGACTAGGAGTTTGGGATCATTTCTCTGAATCATTTATGAGATATCCTGGTTCATTGGCTCTGTCACAGACATTACACTTCCTTTCATATGCTGAAATTGCCCAAATGTGATATTTTGTTATGAGAAGTAAATTCTCATTCTGATTTAATCTGCGCGCCGGGGTACGGTGTATGAGATGACCCGCGTGTGTACGTACGAACACAACAACATAACCCAAAGACGTGTATTATTTTCGCCGCGACTAGATGTTTGTTGAATGGTGTTTGTATGCACAGATCCTCTACACAATATCCGTGATGTATGATTGTCATGACGGGACATGCAGAGGTAAAATACAAACATGACAAAAGGGCACGCTGGCCAAGTTGGCCGCGACATGTGTATTTTTTGAAGGGGCATTGCGGCCAAGTTGGAAGGGCATACGGTCATTGGCCGCGGTAAAGATCGAGGCCTGGGGCACTGTTGCTGTGATGTCATTTCAAGAAGACACTGTTCAGTTTAGGGGTCTTCTGTTCAAATTGCGAACCCAAAAATGTGCTCTTTGAAAAGAAAACACCTGTGAAAAAAAAGTTTGCTCATTGGCTTACTGCCATGTACTGACACAACGACGAATCGCCACAAAAAGTGAAATTTACAACAGCACACTATCCAAAGTTTAGGTGCTGGAAATAGCTGTAACACAGAGGTTTCTGCCTAAAATGACATCACACTGTTACTCATGAATACGGAAATTTGCATTAGCATAAAAACCCAAAAGGTGCCAAAATACCCTTGAAAATGGCAGAACAAAAATTGAAAATAAGGTTAAATGGGATGCAAAGGTGCATTTTCAAGGATTGCATTTAAAAAAGTACATTGTATGAGCCCTTTAAAAAAAGTTGAATGCCCACCTACAAAATCCTGTTATTAACCCTGAACACTACAGCAAATAATCTCAGATCTACTTTATGCAATCGTGCACACGTAGAAACTGCTCAAATCCGCATTGCTGTCCTGGCAGGAATCCAACCAGGGTCACCAGAATCGAGAAGGCAAGTGGAGAACCATTGTTGCCACCTACCTGGTTGTAGAGTAGTTTCCTCTGTAGACACTCCTTCTTGTACAGCACCTTGAGATCCTGTAGCTCCTGTGACGTGCTGGAGTCCATGTTCTTCATCTTGGACAGGCCCGACAAGGCGGCTGTGACTAGGTCCTTCAAATCTGGAAAAAAGAAGAATTATATGTTTGATTGGTTTGCCAAGACCAGGGCCCAAATTCACGGCGCTGCTAAGCAAAAAATGTTGCTTAGCACCAAAAAAGTCTAGCTCATAAAAGCAGTTTACAAGCCAAAACTCTAAGTGATTTTCATGCTATAGCACACAACAGCTCAATGCTCATCAAGAGCAATATACATCACATGGAGTTTTGGTTGGTAACCTGCTTTTATAAGTTAGACCTTTTTTGTTCTAAGCAAATTTTTTTGCTTAGCAGCGCCGTGAATTGGCCCCAGGGCCCAATTTCTTGAATCTGGTATTAAAGCAGAAATACATCTGTGAACCGTTCACAAGCACAACATAAACAATGACGTTTTGACTGGTAACCCACTTTTACTTAGCTACATTTTCAATACTTACCGGATTCCCGAAATTGACCATGAAATTTATCGCTGCAGCAAATTATACATAGCTAAGCTTTTAAGCAAAGAATTTGGAAAACAATTTTTTTTCTGCTCAGAAATGAAAAATCTCTGCTAAATACAGACACTTCTGCACTACCAGTTTGCCTATTTCACTGGTTCAAACTAGTAATCTTGGGGCTAAAAAGCTTTGAAAATTCGACCCTCCCTTTCTAAAGAAAAGAGTAAGACACATATGGCTTTATATGCTCAACCAGGGGAAATGATCGAGATTTGATAATAATATGAGTAAAGTGTTTTCTTGCATGAGCAACTAAATCCAGCCTCGGAATTGTCATCATGGGAAAATTGCATTCTGGCAAATTTTAAAATTTGAAATATACATTTCATTGAAAAGACAACACGCTATATACCATTTTCCCACAAATTTGAACAAGAATTTTTCGCAGTAATTTGCAAAAAAGTTTCTTGATAACTTCAACTGATCAAATGTGGTCTTTCAATCGCAAAGAGGGCAGCCATGTCCTCCTAGTCACTCACCCTCAAAGCCCTGCTTCACCACCTTCTTCAGTGTCAACTTGGACTTGTCCAGCTCCTTGGCAGCCCGGTTCACACTGATCAATAGGTCTGTATCGATGGTAGGACCCTGGGGCTCTACCACTATTGTTGGCTGCGGGGGTGACAGGGCATGCTGAGGGGAATCGTCAAAAGTGGAGTCGGGATCTGTGTCCGGCTCTGCTGTTTCAATATCCTGAAAGAAATATTGAAAAATTATCTTGGGAGTCTTAGAATGTCAGTCACTTTTGTTTGTCTTATCCACCAGAGGATGAATAAAATAGACTTAAGGATTAAGAAGAGTTTCCAAAGCAAGGGTTTGTTCTTCACTTGTGTTGCATGATCACTGTAAGCTGACTGCACTCGAACGTTCGTCAACAAACTTCTTAGGCTTGCTCAGGCAACATTCAAATCATTAAAGTAAGGCACACATACGATCATTTGCATTTATCCAAAGACTGACCAACAAAATTATTATCAAAAAGTTTACTTGGATTTAAGATTGTACTGGTACTAACCACCCCGTGAAATTATTCCGCCTGTCTTGCTGTCACTTAGAAGAAATCAAGAAATGTACATGTAGGTGATTTCCAACTATCAGTCTATTGACTGATTTTTGGAACAAAGAGCGTTATTGACGAAATTGTGTGGTGTTTTTTTATCAAAAATTATGCATGGTCTTCTAAAAAAAGTGTACTATCCACCGAGCTGAAACTTCAAACAGGTTAGATTTTGAACATTCTTCTTTGAATTTTGAGGGGTGCTATTATTGGAAACGAACAAAATGCATGAAATGCCAATGATCCTTCAACTTCTGCAAAACCAGATTTTTCCGCTTACAAGCATATTTCTGCTTACTAGTCTATCTCTGCTTGTAAGTATATTTTGCTTACTTGTTTGCTCATGCTCACTAGCAACTTCTGTTATTTTCCCCCTACTTAATAGTATACTTCTCTGTTAACTAGTACATTTCTGCTTACTGGTATATTTCTTAGCTAACTTGCTTTCATCAATGAAGTATCTTGTTCAAATGTAGTTGATACGAGCTGTTGGATTGTGTCTTGACAAATAACTTTAGGGCAAGTCTCTCTTCTTGTTCCGAATCTTACCGGAGTAGGAGCCCTGCGTCTGGCCGTGACCGGCCTGCCAGTCCGCGGTCTCTCCTGCTGCATGGCGGCCAGTCTAAGGCTTGCTGTCTTAGCCTCCACCTCCAGCGTAGAGCACTGCTCACGAAGCTGTTCCAACTGTGACAAAACAATAAAATAATCTCTGGATGAGTGAAAGAAGAAGCTGCGTGGAGGCTAGTCTGTGGCTTGCTTCATTAGCCTCTACCTCAAGCTGAGCAATCTGTAGCTTCTTACATAAAACAAAAAAGATGAATAATGAATTTAGTGGGAAGTCTAAGGCTTGCAGTCGTAGTCTCCATTTCCAGGCTGGCAAACACTTTAAGTTAATGATTCATGCAGACACAATCATGTTACAATAATTAACAGCCTGCATTTTCAGGGATTATCCCTATTACCCTTAACCCCACATTAGGCCACACAAAATATATAGTTCTGCTTCCGGTTACCCTACCTACCCTATTTTGACAGCCCCTACCGAAATTTTTTTTCGGGGGGGAAAGTGAGAAACCCCCCGAAAACCATCAATTACTGCCTTATACCCCAGACTACACGCAGACGCCTCCATATGATTGTACACAAAACAATTGTCCCTACCTACCTACCCTATTTTCAAATGCCAATCGAAAGCAGCACCATTATATTTTGGGCCTTCATCTATTTTTACCCTCAGCATCACATTTGATGGCAGATCTTGCTTTTTTTTCCACAATTCCAGCTCCTAATTTCACAGTATTTTAAAACTTTAAATAATGTTTGAACCTTGAAAATAATTATTTTAGCTTACCTCGGCTTTCATTTTGTCCACTTCTCCTTGCAGCTTTTTATTCTGGTGCCAGATATCCTTGTGGGATTTTTGCTGGCAATTGGAAAGAAATTAAAAAAAAAACACAGTGAAAAGATTGGGTCTACCATTGTACACGAACTGAAAATAACCTTCAAGATTGAATTTTTGTAGCTTTTGCAAATTTGAAAAGATCTGTGAAAAAAATTCATCTTATGCATAGTAAATGCGGTACCCACTGCGATGTACAATTGATTCGAACTGGCCAACCAACCCCGTTAGCTCGGTGGTCGAGTGGTAAGACATCTGCACTAGAAAGCAGGAGGTCGTGGGTTCAAGTCCCACCCGTGGGATTTTTTCCAACTTTCACTCGGGAGGCAACACACTGAGTATACAGTGTTAATGCGTCGGTGAAGGGCAAAACCTAATTTGATAAAGATCTGTAAAGATCTGTAAAAACCTGTGTATTGATGAGAAAAGACTCGACAGTGATGAGCACAATTTTCCTTCAGTGAAATGTACACTCCTGACTTCATACTTGTGAATAGGCCTCACAGTGCAAACAGTGCTCCGCACAGCCCACACCGACCTTCACCAATTTGGTGTGTGCTAACTCTTTTACACATCAGCGCAATTTATTCTTCCACTTTGCCCTCAGGCGTACGCTCATCACTGCAAACAGCGCCCTCCATAGTTGCCACGACACTCACCACTTTTGTATACTTTTCCTGCAGCACAGAGATCTTTTCGTCCTTCTCCTTGATGAGCTTGGTGCTGACGCCGGTCAGTCGGTCGGGGCTGTCCATCACTCCCGTATCCCCGACGGCAAAGAACGTGGAGATGGCGTCATCCGGATCGTAGTTGCTCTGCCGCAGCGCTGCGACGATGTCGTACTTGTCCTTCCACATTGGCACAGATTGCTGGGAATATAAGATCATAGTCAGTTTTAAAACATTACTCCTGTTGCTGGCATTGTGGCTTGGAGCAAGATCCCGGCCATATGTAACAGTTAATTTCTTCAAACATTTAACCCTTCGAGACTTCATTATTTCTCCCCTGAAATTTTCTCCCTGTTCAAAATGTACTTACCTGGGTCTGTGCAATCAGAGGTTTAATGAAGTCGGTGTGTTGTTCCCAAGATACTGGCATTTTCACCCACATCCCAGAATCTTCATCAAAGTAACAGTGGATGTTACGCTTCTCCTGAAAATAAAAAATAAAACAATAGATAATCAACTTTAGAAGAGGGCTTGTTAGACTTAATCTATGGGATGAACATGCTTGGGGGTTAGCATAACATCTGTGCTTACTGTTCAAGCATTTTCTTTGCCGTTAATTCCTTTATCCTAAATAGTACTCTTCTCAACTGTTTTGAGTGTCTGACAATTTTGTAAAACATGTTTTTTGAGAGGAATCAGCGTCACTGAAAGGTTGTACATTTTTCTTGAGCAAGCAACGTAAAACAATTCACTAGTTCTTCAGTACTTGACATCACCTGTTTTTATGTACGCATTACTGAAATAAATCAAATCGTTTTTTTTGCAGTAAATTTGAGAAAGGAAATATGATAAACATTTGAAGAATAAGTTTTCATTTTTAACAACTAAAATACGAAAACCAGGTCTGTGGAGGACACCAAGTGAGTGAAAATTTCATCTATGAAGAAATGCTGATTCTAAGAACTGTTTACTGTGAGTGTGTTTTTCAACATTTCAGGCAATATAATTCTGTCTGTTCAGGGGAATTTTGGATCACATCTGATGCTACAATTGATTCATTTCCCCCCCAAATGGCTATTTTTCTAATGGGAAGGTCACCTCGAATATATAAGTCAGGAGTCGTCCCCTGGTAGGGTGCTTGATGGTGCCTGCCCTGTCGTCTTGGTTACCGCCTCCAAGCCCTGGAGACACGTCAATGTCACCGACATCATTGATTCTGGATGTTGTTGGGGGAGCGTAGTTGGTGCTGCTAGTAGCGGCAGCTGGGCTGTTGTCCTGTATTGGTTCTCCATCTACCGAGAAGTAGCCCTGGTTGAGCCAGGAACTGTGAAAGGCTTGCCACTCCTGTAACAATATAGATCCATTAACCCATTAGCACCTGGGCTGCGTTCCGGTTGCATGAACAGCATGAACAGTGTCCAAATGCTTGTTGAGCATTTGCCAACGGTGTTTGGCAAAGTGTAACCGAATTGGGCAGCTAAAACGTTGTCAAAATGGCGGCGCCCAGTGACACCGTGTGGCTAGCAGCCACCTAAATTCTCAAAGAATTAATGTCGAGTGAGTGTGAAGTTTCCCCAGTGATATATGGGATCATTGGGGACCTTGTTGAAAAGCTGACTTTCTGTTCTTGTCAGGGCAAGTTTTAGCCCCGACTGAAGCACAACGTTTATAGTTGCGTCGGTCATTTTGAAAACATTGGCCAACGTCTCTAGAAGTCGTTCACCAGTATGTTGCTAGCGTTTGCCAACGTTGATGGCGCACATTCTGTTTCACTTGGGTTTGTTGGCAAACGTTCTCAATGTTTGCAGGAGTGGAACGCAACCCTATTCCCCGATAAATCCATTAAATCATGCAGTTTTGAGGCGACTTTGGGCAATACTAGCAGGGCAGTTTTGGATGGTACAGGAACTAATTGGTTCAGACCATGATGCTGTAATAATTTCGTTTGTTTTAGAGGAGGACTTTCTAATGATACAATAGTGAATTTGGGGATGTAAGTTTAAGCATTGCTATAATTCAAAAATTAATTTTCAGACTGAAGAAAACTAAATCTAAAAAGTTTGGTCTGATAAACATGCTATTGCTATTGTGTGTGCTATTTTTTTTCTGTTACAATGCCAACATTCTCTCAAAAATATAGCATACAGTGATACAGAGATGCTTATCATATGGAAAATAGACTGATCTTTTTACAATCGATTATCTTAACATTTTTGAATTTAGGATATTCAAAATACAGCCACCAAGAATTTTTTCAAGTAATGATTATAATACAATTTTTAAAAGTGACAAGTTTTCTCCCATTGGCCTAACCTTGATGGAATCCCAACTTCTTTTTCTGACAGTTGCACACCGGACGGAAAAATTGAAATCTTTGTTTGTGTTTACATGACATTACATTTTGTAATGCCCCTATAAACAAATACTGTATAAAAATTTATTCGAGTGATGTTATCTTCAAATTTGTTTGCTGTACTTCATGCCCTGTGTTTGTTTGCCAAATTCTTCTGTTTGACTCTTGAACAAGGAAATGGAACACTTGATAAAAAGGATTTGATTAATGAATGTATTGGATTCAAAGTCCTTGGACCAAAGTTTTCAAAATTACTTTAGACTTGCAATAATAAGCCAGTTCGGTATCTCCATGAAGTCCATGTCAAAGGTAATTCCTGATAAAATCACTGACGTGATGATACACGATGTTACCCGGATGCCCATTCTGTTGTAATTAACATGTGAGCATCGTGCACCCGGGTCCATGCGTCTTCATGCAACTTTGATGAGTGTTTGATTATCCCGCGCAGCCAAAATACTGAACTGGCTTATTGAGTTTAGAAATGGATTTTTTGTTGTAGAGGAATATTTAAAACACATTGCTAATCACTGTTGAATATCGTTGAGCTGACCAGTCAAACTCACTAAGGACTTGCAGTTGGTGTTGTTTTGCAATGTGCACAAATTGTCACTGTTCATTTGTCTGTTTGCCTATACTCACAGCTCTGTGTTACACATACCTGTGTGTCCCAATTGTCCAGATAGTAACGTTTTCCAGCCTGCTTAATGCACGTGTAGGAGCGTCCATTTTTGTGGTGGAACGTCTCAAACACAATGTCATCCTCACCCTGAATACAAAAAAATTAGCAATGAGTAACACAAGTTATCAACAAAACACAAAGAAATTCCCAGTTTACACGACATTTTAAGCTAAAGAGCTCACTGTATTCACCCTATCTGGCTGTATTCAGGCCCGTCGCTAAGGGGGCTGGTGGGGCTAGGCTCCCCTTGGTGAGCAATTGGCCCCCAACAGCAACAGCCATACATATGTATTTTTGAATTTTTGATGGTAGTGGGCCCCCCTAGTTGGTACTATGGCCCCCCCCCCCCTTGATGCTCAGGGCTGGCAATGGACCTGGCCGTATTGCCACACTGATGTGGTAATGCGGACCTTTATGAACAATCTCAACAGCAACTTCCCAGATTTGAATTTTTGGCTTGGGTTTCTTTAACGGCTACTAAACGGAAGTTGAATTCTGCCATTTTAATTTTATAAAAGTCATCAATATTTCCAATATCTTCAATTTTGTTGTAGATTGTAATATTTTTTTTTCTTTCAAAATACAATGACATAATTGCCCTTGATTGGATGGCCCAGTCAGGACACAAAACAAAACAACTGAAAAAAAATAGGAAATACGTTGTAGTTCCCATACATGGTACCCAGATGTGCTGTATTCTCGTAAATTCTTGCATGTTTTTGAGATCAACTTCCATGCTCCATTCTTTTTTTTCCCTCCAAAAAATAACAAGTCAGAGTTTCTTAAAATCATGACGTGCAATTAGTGCTAGTAATCAGTAAAGCTACATGTAAATGATTTTCTGTCATCCTAAATTTAGCAAACATATCATGCAGCAAATACTACAGTACATCCAGTGTTAAAATCTTATTCTGTGAATTTAGTGCTCCATGAAGCTGAAGTAAAAAAAAAATTGATTTCTAGGGCATTATCTTTAAAAAATGTCCGCAGTGCAAAGAATTGATTGAATTACAAAAAGGACAAAAACTGACTCTGAAAATTTTATTCTTGTGCCTTACGACAAGCAAATAATTTGGTTAAATATCCACAGAGCTAATTATAGCACAATGTTTTTATCATTTTTTCCACAAGGCCCCAGGTGTTCCTTAGGAATTAAAGGCTCATTTATTAAATTGTCATTGTCATGTTGAGATGACACAGCACATGATCATGTTTGTGGTGACATGATAATAAAAGTAACTTCACATTTTATTGCCTTGAATGCACTAGACATAATGGAATAGAAGCATAGTATTATTTTCTTTTAAAGAGGTTGTGGAATGCTCGAAGACACTTCCGTCATTTTTCGGGTATATGTAGCCTAATGTGTGATGAAATAAAAACGACTATTGTGTCTGTCATGAAATGAGTACAAAAGGTACTTTT
This sequence comes from Patiria pectinifera, assembly GCA_029964075.1. Taxonomy (NCBI): domain Eukaryota; kingdom Metazoa; phylum Echinodermata; class Asteroidea; order Valvatida; family Asterinidae; genus Patiria; species Patiria pectinifera. The sequence continues at coordinate 33,431,955 of CM057149.1, read as the reverse complement.
GGGAGCTGTTTTTCAGGTCCCGTTTCGACCCGAACATGCAATTTGTGTAAAAGTCGTCGTTGGGGGCAGCAAACAAAACATAGTAAATCGTGACGTTATAAACAGGACTCCAGATGCAGCGTAGTACAAAAGAGTCCTGTTTATTACGTTATTACGTGTGGTCGAAATACGGAGGTACATGTAGTCCAGTAAATTGGCCACAAATGGGGCTAAGTTGTTAAATAGTCAGATCTTGTTGGATTGAGCTGGGTTAGGCCAAAAAAACAGTTCTGCTTTACCCCTTTCCAACTCTTACAGCCCCAACCCTATTTTCTTTTAATGGGAAAAATAAGGGGGGAAAAACACCCAAAACCATCAATTTCTACTATACATGTACCTTTTACCCATGCATGTATGATTGTACGTGTACACAAAAAAAATGGGAAACAAAATTCCCTACCTATACCTACCCTATTTTCGAATCGGAAGCAGAATTTGTTTTTTTGGCCTTAGGGTTGGAAAAAAAGTCACTACATGGTTGCAATGCATACATGTAATTTGCAATGTCTTCCATCATGTCCATGTGAAACAAAATGTTCAGACTTTGCAGTTTGCACTATCCATCGCCACTCGGGGAACACAAGCTGACGACTGAAGGCCATATGATGATTATTCACTGACACAGGGAAGCAATTCAAATGTCATAGAATCGGCAATGCTTTGTCAGATCTGCAATAGTTCATTCAATAAGAAATTTTACTTATTACCGGTATATACGCTATTTTTATCTTCTTGACGTCAATTATTAATAGAACTAGTGGGGGCATCAAACTCTTAAAATAATTTTTTTTAAACACAGCAAAAATGACAAAAAGAGTCGGCAATGCTTTGCCAGATCTGCTATTCTGGTTAGTTCATTCAATCAGAAATTTCACTCATTATACGCTATTTTTATCTTCATGACGTCAATTATGAATAGAACTGGTGGGGCATCAAACTCTTAAAATAATTTTTTTTAAATAAAGCAAAAAAAGACAAAGATTACACACTAAAAAAAAATTATTTTCCATGAAGCTGTATATGGATTCCTTCCCATGCACAAAATAATGCATAATTTCCCACATATGCAACCAAAAAAAAAAATCCTTCACATTCTAATATAAAAATTTTAAAAACGGCTTGGAAAAATGCCATAAAATCGCCCTCTTTAAATTCCTTAAAATCCCCAAATCCTCCCCATACCCCTTCACCTCAAAATTATAATACAAAAATGAAAATTCAACAAAGCCGATAATTTTGTATTCTCCCGATCACAAAGTGGCCCCCTGTTATGAAAACCCTTGCATATTTCATACCATCAAGGTTATCAAAGTGCCATTCTACTAATGCACGCACTATTTTTTTTCAGGGCTTCACGGTTTTACTTATTGAGATATCTTGTTAAATTTTCAATGTTTTAGGGCAGCCTTTGTACATGTATGTACTAACATTGTTCACGGAGGTCTGATATTCTGCAAACAAGGGAAAAGGAAGTATAATAATTGGGTCCCTTGGGTTGTCTGTATGATTGTTTGTTACATTTCTTAACCCATCCAGTGACCAAAATGTCATATTTTCTGTTTTGTACTTCTACATTTTTTTGTGTAAATAATTCTTGCTTTGTGTGAAACATGTTCTTCAAAATGTATTAGAAATATTATTTGTCCCTTCAGGTACAATTTCTTAAAACAACTGCATGTTCATCTTTATATGGATTTACATTTAACCTTTAATCAATGCTGAATTTTATGAGAAAGTACAAGTTGTGCAATAAAATAATAGAAATAACCTAATATAAATTAAAGGCAATAAAATTTTAAGAGTTACTAAGGTCCTAACTTTTAAAACTGTGCACTTAAATTAAAAAGAATAAAACATCTAAAGCATGTATTTTAGTGCATCTATAGATGGCAAACAAAGATAACACATCTAGACAATCGGCTTGCATTCTATTCACAACCATGTGACAAATGACATCTCTAAATTGCCAGTATTGACTGGCACATTATTGTGGAAACCTCGGTTCTTATTATGGAGACCGGCCTAGCTAAGATCAATAATGGAGCCCTACTGAAGACGTACCGAGACATAAGGCTATTGTGTTCTCACTGTTATCCCTATGTACACCTATACATACGTGTACAAGTATGTACAATGTATGTAGTATGATGTAGACAAGCAAATACAAAATTTATGTTAATTGTGCAGTGAAAAGAAGGTGTCCTATTTTAAATGAGCATTTAGGATCAGGTACAGTTCTACAGCGGGAAGGGAATGTAAAACCCCCATCCAACCCCCCCCCCCAATCAGTGTCTAGCCAACACCTCCCCCCCCCCCAAAAAAAACCCCCCATTGAAACGAGATTTGATCCACTGACTTAAAGCTACAGTCCATCGTTTGCAGCTATCCAAAAAGTAACTGACTTAATTATTGTTGAAAAACATACTTGGTTGAAAGATAGTAAGGGGACTAAACTCCCTGGGAAATTATTTTTTCTAGCAAGCTGTCATTTTGAAGAAATTAACGAAAGAAGGCCTTTCCAATGAGACACACTGTTGGAAAGTTCCGTTAGTAATTGGTTTTTTTATTTGGCGAAGCGCGCGCAAGCGTTAGTACGATGCACACGTGCGCACAGTTGCTATAATTTGTCGGATCGATGGGGGACATCGGGTAAGTGAGAACGTGTCTCGGACGCATGATTCAGCAATTTTCAATTAGAAATAGAGATCCTAGAATGCTGATTTTTTCTCAAAATATATAGCTAAAGCTGAGCTGAAACTTCATCAGATTGTTTGTTCAGCATCCTTCTCTAGATTTTGAGCACGTTTGTTGCTTCAAACAAACAGAATGTATAAATTACTTCAAATTACAAATGATGGACTGTACCTTTAAAATATCTAGAATTTTTTTTAAAAATATTTGTAAGAGATTTCACAACATTTCAAATGTCATACATTTCTGAATTTTGTTTTTTAATTGAATAAATAAACTTCCACAAAATAACAGGAAAAGTACACAAAAATATATCTAAATGTGCTTTTGGAAAAAAAAAACTGAAAGGGTTGAAAACAATGTATAAAAAACACAAATGGAATGAAAACGCTTTGTCAGCAGGGCAATTATTATCTTTTTGAATTTGTTTTTATTTTTATTTTTTTTTTTTTTTTTTTTTTTGGGGGGGGGGGGGGGTTTAAATTGAACACTGCAAAATGTTTGTTTATCCTTTGTAGGACAATACGTACACACACATGGCCCCTTTACAATACCAAGCACAGAGAGTAACATAGTGACAATAGAGCCTACATAAGTCAGTCTGCAGAAATCTATGTGCCCCACAATGCTATGGAGTTTGAAAGGAAAATTTGCAAAGGGGAGCAATTTCAAAAGAAACACAGGAGAACAACAGATAAAGAAAGGTCTGCCCGACAAATATATGCGTGTAATTAAGGTTGTACAGGGTGAGTTAAAAAAAACCCAGAAACCCAAATGTCGGGAACATTTTTTTTATTGAAGTTCTGCATGTAGCACAATTTTTCAAAATCTAGGATATGGAAGCAAAATTCATAAGCTTTCTTTTATTACAAGAATCATTCAAATCACTCATGTTCTTTTCAATTTACGGAATTTTAAACACAACCATTGTTTTACAGTTCTGTCCACAGATCACAACAGAGCTAAGAGTTCTTTCAGCAAAACGAAAACAATTTACATTCATCCCTATGTGAATTGTTTTCATTTTGCTAAAAGAACACTAAGACCTACCTTTTTCTGTGATCCGTGGACAGAACTGTAAAACAGTGGTTGTGTTTAAAATTCCGCAACTAGAAAAGTGCATGAGTGACTTGAATGATTCTTGTACTACAAGAAAGCTTATGAATTGGGCTTTCACAGGCAGAACTTCTCTAAAGAAATGGTCCCGACATTCGGGTTTCGTTTTTCTTTTTTACTCACCCTGTGTACACAAATAAAAAGATCTTACCAGTTCTTGCATCTGCAGCGCCATTGACAAAAACTCATCCGGATCCTGGTTAGGCTGAGGGGCGAGTTGAGGGCCAGCTTGGGCCTGCTGGTAGTGTGACTGCAAGGCATTCACCACTCGCTGCTGGGAGTTAACCCCATGCCCAGCATGCTGCCACTGATCCTGCGGGTGTCCCCCAAAACCCCCATAGGCACCATAACCGCCCCCGTAAGGATCTTGCGCCTGGGGTCCCCCATAGGAATTCCCATAGTTGGGCTGGGCGGCCATCCCGCCCGCGTACCCGTTCGACGAGCTTCCCTGAGAAGTGCGCCGGGGTGCGTTGGGGTCCTCGAATTCAACCTCCTCAAACTGCCGCCGACCGCGGCTGGTGCCGCGGCTCGACGGCTCGGGCATTTTTGCTGATGATGTCTTCGATGATGCTGGTGATGGCGTACTCGACTTGGAGGTACTTGAACCACTTCCCATCCTCAGCAAAAGAAGGCGAATAAAGACGGCAAACTACCAGCGTGCCAGCATCATGGCTGGACGCTGATAGTCAGATTCTTAAGTAACGTTTCTCAGAGTGGAGGACTACATGTACATGGCTCTTCAGCTCAGGTCTGGCAGTATGAGAGACTATATCCCAGGAGTTTATTCACTGGAAATGTTTGAAAGGATTCACTGAGTTTCTGAAGGCATCACACGGGCATGGCTCTTCAGCTCAGGTCTGGCAGTATGGGAGACTATCCCAGGTGTTTTTTCACTGGAAGTGTTTGAAAGGATTCACTGAGTTTCTGAAGGCATCACACGGGCATGGCACTGATGACTGGCCTGGGGGGAAATAAAGCACAAGTATTCAAATGTCACACAAATTATGAGTACATAATTAGGCCGAACACAAATGTTTGCAAAAGTTGAAAAATAGTGCCCAACTGCACACATAGTGCATTTTGATTGAACCTAAATGAAGCCCTCTAGACGCCGACACTACCGGTACTTGTATCGAGGTCCTACAGATGACAACATTTGTAACTCCACTATGACATCATATGTTGGGCACGATCGGTCGATGTGCACTATCAGTCAATCATGACGCTATCGGTTGATCCCGTTGCAACCAGTTGAACACCTTTTCCTTCTTATTAACGGCTCTGGAGGATTTTTTGTAAAAAGGCATTTAAAGTCCGAGATATCCCTCATTATTGACCGAGTCAAGAACATTTTCTAAGTATTTCCTAACAAAATTGGAAATGTTTCTCAGTCCCATATTCATGTCTTATCATCATTTTTGCAATTACTGACCTTCATTTAGCCCCACTTGTGTGGCCTTGGTATTACTGTGCTGTACGATCGGCCACACGTCTGGTTTTCCAACCAACTGAGGAGTTTAATCCAAAGCCTGGCACACCTATTTTGGCAATTTTTTTTTTTACATACCACTGCATACGGTTGTAATCTATGATGTCTTATCTTTTGCCCTCTGGGGTAGATAAGGTAATCTTTCTTCAAATTTTTAGAGAAATTTAGACATCTTTCTGGAGTCCTCATGTGCAAGTTTCGGACTAAACTCCTCAGTAGATTGGGAAACCAGACGTGTGGCCTAACGTACAGCGCAGCAATACAGAGGCCACACAAGTGGGGCCAACCTTCATTGAGATGATATGAAGAAAAAAGCAGCGTCAGGTTGCAACATTCTTTTTGAAACGATTTAGCACTGAAATGGTGAAACTTTTCGATTTTTCATCGGACTTGTTGAAATCCCTACAATGTATGTCAGTCTATCAAAACAGTGTGTCAAACCGCTGTTTACTGCACAAACGACTCCCTCCTTCCCCGACGCCACTTCTTTGGTTGTGTACAAAGTCAGACTATATGGTATGGAGATTCGAGTGCATTTTCAAAGCATTGGAACTAGCCCCATAAATGTGGCCAATTTACTGGACTACTTCTGATACTGGAACATGATGTGGAAAGTGTTTCTCAGCATGCTCAGTCCCAGATTCATGTCTTTTCAACATTTTTGCAATGACTGACCTCATTGAGATAATGAACGCATCAGGATGCACCATTCGGAAAGATTCCCATATCTGGCCAGCACTAATTTCCCCCTTCATTGGCTTCAGTGACCTATCAGCCATCAGAAAGTGATAATATGTCCTAAAAAGTCTAAATTATCAGGGAAAATATTGAAGTATTTACTTAGAAAACACTTAAAATTTTCAGACCAGTCTCATACTCTAGTCATAGTGTAGTCTGAGTAACTTGGACCAAACTTATCGCCTTTTTAACATTCAGACATGGTCTGGCGATAGCATGTCCAAATGTTAAAAAAGGCGATAAGTTGGGTCCAAGTTACTCGGACTAGTCATAGTGATACTCATAGGGTTTGTGCACAGGGTAAACGAATGTCGGACACTTTGCCCCATTTCCACTTCGCCCCTAACCACTTCGCCCCATCCCCACTTCGCCCAATCCCCCCTTCGCCCCATCCCCATTTCGCCCCATCCCCACTTTGCCCCAGCCGTTACATGTAAAAAAAATCTCATCTATTTAATTGGCAAAAACAATCCCAAAAGATTCATTAATTGCTGCAGCGAAAATCATTGACTAATATCTGCTTGGTGTCAGTCGAATGAGCTTTTTTTTAAGCTCCGATTTTCTTAAAAAAAAAAAAAAAAAAAAAAAAAAAACTTTTATTAAACGGAAATGCAAACTGCATTTTAATTCCAAGATGTGAAAAACTTTGCCTGCACAAATTTCCAAAAAGCGGCAGCATTCTTGAGCAACTAGTTTTCGGCGAGAAAAATAATCACATACAAGATTTCTGGCTACGCAACCGGCAGCTCCCATCCAGGCATCACAAGGGAGTCTCCTAGCAACAGTATTTCTAGGCAACCAGGTTGGAATGTGATAATGGACACACAGCCATGCAGCATGCACCTGTGGCTCAGATAGTTGGGAATTCCAACATTATAACGTCATATTCATGAAAGCAGACGGTTCGTGATGAAACCAACCATAATGGCGTATTTATTTTCCGGGAACTGGATCATTTCATTGGCTGAGATACTATCATGGAAAGATTTCCATATATATGAAGTTCACTCAACACCCTGTGTACAAACCCTATGAGATTGGACTGAAATTGTAAGTGAAATTGTAAGTGTTTTCTAAGAAAATGCTTTTATTTTCTCACTGCTCAAATTGACTTTGATGACATGAAATTGCTATCTGGGGGCTTGTTAGTCAATACAGAGGAAAATTAGTGAACTTCGTATATGTATGGAAATCTTTCCGAACCCGAATGTATTGTAACGAACATGAGTGGCATTGATCAATTTGAACAATGCCACTGTCAATCATTCTCCGGAAAGGCTTTTTCCAAGCTGGATTTTATTAAGGCATTTTTTTTTTATTCAAAGACCGGGGAAAAGTTAATAACGAAAAGTGAGGGAAACTGAAATAAACATGGAATTTCACCCCTGTAAAGGGCCTGTATCGTGTTCATGTACATCATCAAAATTGAACAGAAAATCAAAGATGATGAAATGAGCAAAAAGTTGATGTGTGTACGTGTCGATCTTGGTCCCTGTATCTCGAACACCTCATCAGAGAGTTTGTATTTTTCCTGATTTTCTAGAATTGGGAGCATTTATTATCGGGGTCTTTGGCTGTTTTAATATTTACTGATCTGCACCCCCTAGCCTTCACCTTTGTACATGGGGCGAAGTGGATATGGGGCGAAGCGGGGATGGGGCGAAATGGGGATGGGGCGAAGTGGGGATGGGGCGAAGGGGGGATAGGGCGAAGGGTACTCCTAGAACTATGAGGCTCCGCGTGAGCGGAGCCTCATAGAGTCAGAAGCCCGCAAAATTGCTGTCAACACTAAACACTAATTAAGTACAAAAACGTCCATTCCAAATAAGCCATTTCCCACAGAACCGCTGCACAGTTTGCCCCTAAACTCCGTACAGTACCTCACGACATACTCACGTTATGTGCACCAAACAAACATCGCTGGATTCTGTCTGTTTTCGGCAAAAATGATGAAAAATATGCCATTTCCGCACTGAGCCAACCTAACACTTGAAACGAGCACGCGCGCAGAATGATCGCAGTCATTTTCGGGTTCGATCGCTCGGAGCGCGCCGCGGGGGGTATGTATGAGCGGATTGATAGTATGCGCATGCGTACAAGTGCAAGTACGTACCCCCCGCGGCGCGCTCCGAGCGATCGAACCCGAAAATGACTGCGATATCAGCGCGCGTGCTCGTTTCAAGTGTTAGGTTGGCTCAGCGCGGAAAGGGCATATTTTTCATCATTTTGGCCTAAAAACAGACAGAATCCACCGATGTTTGTTTGGTGCACATAACGTGAGTATGTCATGAGGTATTGTACGGAGTTTAGGGGCAAACTGTGCAGCGGTTCTGTGGGACATGGCTTATTTGGAATGGACGTTTTTGTACTTAATTAGTGTTTTGTGTTGACAGCAATTTTGCGGGCTTCTGACTCTATGAGGCTCCGCTCACGCGGAGCCTCATAGTTCTAGGAGTAGGCGAAGGGGGGATAGGGCGAAGTCGTTACGGGCGAAGTGGAAATGGGGCGAAGCGTCCGACACCCGTGTCCCGGGTAAACAAGTGATGGCCAGATATGGGAATCTTTCCCAGCATTCTTTTCCCCTTTCATTTTATGAACACCTTCTCATTACTCTAGTAACAAAAAAATCCTAGGAAGTGTACTCACCGACTGATGTTTCAATCACAGACCCTCCACCGTGTTACAAATTCCAATCAATCATACAATATGCGCATGTTGTTGCAATGCACTACGATCGCAGGTAGTGCGTGCGTCCGGTCCCTGCCCTGCGTCCAGTAGCTAAGTGACCACCAATAGGTGGCGCTATATAACTAGTTTATCAGTGGTACGGTCATAGACATAAAGAATATGGGTACGGTGCTTACTGTATTCGTAGTGACCGTTGTAGCCGTTTTGCGGCTAACTTTGACCGATTTTTTTGTTAAAAAAACGAGTTTGACAGAAAATTTGACCGAATTGATTTTTTGGCAGATTTCTGGCTGAATTCTGCAAAAATGGTTATTTTGACACAAAAACAGCAAATTTAAAAAAAAAATGGTACATTTGTTTACAAAAGCTTCAATCCTTTAAAAGAGGTTGCTTGGTCTAGGTCATGTGTAGGTGCTGAGGTTCAAACCGGATTTCGTCGTGATGGAACAGCATTTTGCCTGAAATTTACACAATTTCATATTATCTTTATGTGGCTATAGACTGTTTATAATGTAATTTGAACATTAATTCAGGCAGTATTACGACATCTGCATGTGATTTAAAGTGTTTATAGTGTATTTCGAGTAATTCTGGGGAATTTGGCAGATTTTTGATAAATCTGACCGACTTTTGCACGTTGCATTTAACAGAATTTAGTCATGACCTAACGGTCACCCTGACCGTATTTGTTTCGTGGCGTTGTTCAACACCCGCACCCGTGTCGATGTCACAATTTGTTTACAATATTGTGCGCTTTCCTTTGCACACGTTTGCACAAATATAGTTTTGCCCATTTAAAAGAACAACAGTATCTGAAGCAGGCTATTAAAATATACTGAACCTATCGAAATTTCAGATATTGTACATCAATAAAATCATGCTTTCAAAAACTGTAAAATACATCCTGATTTTTCTCAACGCAAATTAAGCAAGCTCGATTTCCGCAAGTTGAAAGCCCTGCCACCTAAGTAATACTACTACTTTTGCACTTACGTCCGCTTCAAGGTAATATATCCCAGCTTGCCACTCGGGAAAAATAATTCCCACTCACGGATATTTAACCGATTGCAACTGAACTAAACTCTTCTCTTCTTTTCTCGAAAATGACATCATAATGCACACAATTTATTTCACAGGATGCTTGCATGAACTATGAATCAAGCGGAACCTTTCAATATCGCAGTTTTCGAAAACATGGGTTATTCGTCCATGATTAATTGAGTATTAATTTCTTACGTATTCCACCCGAGCGGTAGGCGGTATAGCAGTAGGCGGTATAACAGCAGACGTCTTGCTTGTACAGTAAATTTGCTCAATTAATGTGAAAGACCGTGGCTTTCTGTCATGGTCTATTACATCCGGAGGAAACTACCCGGCCTCCATCCCACAAGCCATCCTAAAACGTTTGCTAATATCTGGCCCAGGCCGGAGGTCTCGAATGTATAGCCCTAACCTCGCCTCTAATATTACGAAAGTACGAAAGCCCCCTTAGCGCCACTGAAAGTATATGTTATTACGGATTATTAATTCATTATTACGGATTATTTAATTCGTTATTACGGATTATTAATTCGTTATTACGGTTTTAATTCGTTATTACGGATTATTAATTCGTTATTTCGGATTATTAATTCGTTATTACGGATTATTAATTCGTTGTAACGGATTATTAATTCGTTTTACGGATTATTAATTCGTTTTACGGATTATTAATTCGTTATTACGGATTATGTATTCGTTATTACGGATTATTAATTTGTAATTACGGATTATTAATTCGTTATCACGGATTATTAATTCTTTATCACGGATTATTAATTCGTTATCACGGATTATTAATTCGTTATCACGGATTATTTATTCGTTATAACGGATTATTTAATTCGTTATTACGGATGATTAATTCGTTATTACAAAATAAATCTGGTACTCACATGCGGAGAGCAGTGATCAGAATGCACTGCGAGCTGAATACGGTTTGATGAAAATGCAAAATTTCGGGAACAAATCCCCCGATTGTCTTGAAGCATAGTATCACCGACCCTGATCACAGAATGGCCGGTCTTAAGTTTTGCTAGATCAGACAAAGGCCCATTGGCGGCATGCGGCAAATTTCACATTTAATCAAATTTTGAGAACAAGATCAAAACCAGTATCATTATCATTAGCTTGGACCTCGTAGATTATGGAAAAAAGCGCAGGGGGGGGGGGGGGGTTGGCCTTTACCCCCTTCTTTTCTTTTTCGCTCATACCCTTGCAATACAACGGTAGAGGAGAAAATAAAACCAACTTGTATTGCTCCCTTGGCACTTGTGAAATATGAAAATATGACTAAAGAGTGATTTGAGGTCAGAATAATTAACTTAGGAGCGGCGCGAAATACGGAGGGGGAGGGAGCGCAACCCCCTCCATGTTCATTTGTTTCCTTATATCGTCGCAATGCACTTTTTAAATCCCGCCAAGTTTCTCTGACAGTTGTTCGGATGTCCTGTGGTTATTTTGACACATTAGTTTACGTAAATAGGGCATACCTTCGTCGCAAAATGTCCATTTACCAAAACAGGTCGACTTAAATGTTATCTTTTCCCATCGCATTGACCATGTTTAATTTATGAGAGTGCACATGAGATCGAGAGTGCCGACCATGACAACAAATCATTTTAACAGGTTGAATTGAAACTTGTACTACACATGACACATGTACTACAGATATTTAGGTTTCCATTCAAATAATTTCAGATGTGGGAGGAGCATATCAGACCTCTGGTACCCTGGGATGGGTCAATTACCTTATATTCTTCAAAATGGCAGCTTTCCGTGAACAAAGTCACAGTAGTGATAGGAATGATATTGCAACTTTATTCTATTCATGATATAAATTCAGACCCAAAAGACAATAGAGTGACCTTTAACATCAATTTCCTTTTTTTCTGTTGGCAGCCGCAACAATGATACGACTGCATAGAACTTAGAAGGCTTTCGACATGGGCTTCGCGATGAGGGGGGTAAGGGGGGGGGGGGGCGCTTGCCCCCCGAAAGAAAAAAGAAAAGAAAAAGAGGCGCGATGTCATGGTGTTGTAAATTTAATAGGTTGGGGGGGGGGGAGAAATGTCCCTGTCCCCCTCTAAAAATTAAATAGAATATATGTTGAGAAATATGTTTTTCTCCTATCTTAAATTTTTTTTAAATCCGTAATAACGAATTAATAATCTGTAATAACGAATAATAATCCGTAATAACGAATTAAATAATCTGTAATAACGAATTAATAATCCGTAATAACGAATTAATAATAAGGGAATAACAGTGTGAGGAGCCGGTCTTCACTGCGTGATAATGACCGGGTGTGGGGGTGACCGCTGTTAATGGACCGAGACGAACCCATTAATAAATACCTTTTTAACGAAATAAACAGTTAAAATGCTCCAATTTTGTGACTTTCTTTCGGCGATATTTCCAGACTTTTTTGTGTTCATGTTCATGGGCCATATTTTAGCTTAACAGCTATATCGACGTGAACTCAACAGAAACTGCTGCCGTAGCGAAACAAATTACAACAATGTTTTCATATCTTTACCTGATGGAGGAAGCTGAAATCTCGTTTACACATTCCTTGTGTCTGGAATTACAAAGATGCTTGGTTTAGGAAGGGTATATATGTCGATGGGTGAAGTGTTCAAAGAAAATAAATCGTAGATCTACGCTTTCGTCGTAAACATCCTCAGTATATACTGCAGTGCTGTACGATGTCGTTTCAAAACTTCCTTACGCGCGCGCACGCACGCATTCCTAGCAACTGTGTTGCGCACGCGCGCGTCAGTCTCACGCGATGGGGGTTGAGCGCATGTGCATTGCTCTATTGTTACAAGCTACCGCAGGACTGTTACTATATTTTGACCAATCATTGGCTTGCATGGGGCTGAACAGGGCTGGATCAATGCTGGTTCAGAGGCCATTTATTCGCTTGATCTTTGAAGCCGGTGTAGCGTGAATTTACGTTTCTATGAAATTTGGACTCATTGGTAATACCGCGCGTGCGTAAGTATGGTAATTAGGAAAGTGACTGGTCACGTGAGAGGGATTAACCAATAAAAGGGAAAAGGGGTCCGATTTTCATAGGAGTCGGATTTTCATGTGACACCGGTCCATTATCACCGTTAATGCCCGGCAACGTGATCGAGTCTCGACCAATCAGAAACCATCAACACTCCAAGGTATTTATTAATCCGTTATAACGAATTAGTATCCGTAATTATACTTGCAGTGGCGCTAATGGGCTTTCGTATAATATAGACCCAGAAGTTGGCTGTTTTTGTTGACGAAATCGCACAAGTTGCAAGCTACAAGCCCTAAATGCTTCATCTCTAAGACACGATGGCGTTATTGGCGCCAGGCAGCGCGCACGTGCGCTCGATCGCTGCTATAGTCATGCGCACCACACACGGTGTCGCATCGTCTGCTAAGTGCAAGCTTGACTATACAGCGTGTGTCAATAAAAACGCAGGATTCAAAGCGATTTTTTTTCTGAGAAAATTATGCTACTGGTGTGCCTAATTTGATACGGATTTGATTGTCCATAATTTCATCTTTGACAAGATTTTTGTTTGGTGGAATTTGGACTTTTGGTTCAAAAGTTATGACAAGTTTTGTGAAGCCCTTCTGAAGCGGGTTGGTCTGATTCAATGACCTTAACACAACGACCAGTTATGTGCAATGCAGGTATGCATTGAACTTATTTGTGGAGAACCGGGCCGGTGGTAAGGGGGGGAAGAGGAAGGAGGGGGCTAGGCACGCAGGTTCACGAGTGTGCACAGGGCTTCAGTTCTCTTCCCTCAGGGGGTTTATTCTTCCAGTATATAGTGTAGTCAGGCCCCGAGACTGGGGCTACCTGCAAAGAGTCGGGCAGGCGGTGCCAAAACCCGCGTTTTTGGGCGGTATTTATGTGCCCGTGTAGTACAGTTTAAACCCTTCGTAAAAACCTTAAGTTGATATCAGGCCGCCAAACCTCGGAAATTTACAACAAAGAGTACATTGATAAAAAAAATAAACAAATGTTTTTACATTTCAAGGTCCTTGGCCCGCATTTTAAATGATTAAAACTTGTGATGAACTACACGTACTAAATTAAAGATCGTTACGAACAAAACTAAGGACGACAATGAAGGACATGCAACAAATTAAAGGGTATCGTTGGGTCCCCTACATCTCTTCCCCGCCTTGGAGTCATCGCCCCCGATGACTCAGGTCAAAGATGGCGGCGGCCTGACAGCGCCCAAAATAGAGTCGGAAGAGAACTGTTTTGAAAAAATGCACAGCATTTTCAACAACGAACTAGGAAGGTTAGAATAACACAACACAAATAAGTGTCCTCCAGATTAACTACTGAACACCATAATCCTCGGGCACACTCTAATAATAGATGGAATAATAATACAGAAAAGTTACAATAACACAACACCAACAAGTGTCCTCCAGAGTAGCCACTCAAACACTATATTCTCTGAGCACATGCTAAGGGGAGAAACGACATGGTGGCTTCCCTCTAGATGAACGAACTGGGTATCGACGAGTCGAGTGCTCCTCTGTGGTTGCAACAGGGGAGCCCTGGTCATCTGTTGTCACCTGCGCAGCGTCTTCACTCTCCATGGCGTCATAGACTGGCGGGCGCTGAAGGATATAGCCTCGTGGTGGGTCATCATCAGAGGAACTGCGACAGTCGCTCGAGGATGACTCAGGTGATTGTTGCACGTCGTCCGGGAGAAATGGGCAGTGCTTAAGGTCTTGGCGGTGGAGAACCTTCTCTCTGCCCGACCTATTCCGAACTACATAAACCGGTCCATCTTGGTATGGCCGCCGGACGACCATGTAGGGTTCTTCCTCCCAGTAATCCTTTATCTTGCAACGCCCCTGGTGCCCTCGGCTTCGTATCAGGACGTAATGTCCAACCTCCAGAGGCTTCTCGAAGACCTTCCGAGCCTGGAGTGCCTTCCTGGTTATAGCTGCTTCTGCTGTCCTCTTGGAGGCGACTTGGCGGGCAACCTTGAGGGACTTTTGGTGGTCTTTTAAGTAGGAGCCCAAGGTTTTCCACTCCCGCTTGGAAGCTTCCCCGCCTAAAACTGTGCTATGTGGGAACCTAGCGTTTCGACCAAACATCAAAAAGAAGGGCTCCACTCCGGTCGTTGAATGCACAGAACCATTGTAGGCAAAGACCAAGGTTTGTAGGTGGTCTGTCCATCTTGCTTTCTTCCCCTCTGGGAGCGCCGCCAACATATTGTGCATCGTCCTATTGAAGCGCTCGCATTGTCCGTTGCCAGCGGGATGGTAAGGGGTAGTGTGCCCATTATGGATCCCATACATCCCGCATAGCTCGGTGACAATGCGAGATTCAAAATTCCTCCCGCAGTCGGAATGTAGCCTGAGGGGGCAGCCGAACGGAAGGAAGATGTACTTTACTAGGGCTCGTGCAACGGTGGAAGCCTTCTGGTCCCTGGTTGGGATGGCCCAGACGAACTTCGTGAAAACATCCGTTACAACCAACACGTTTTCGAGACCATCTTGTGAGGGTTCCAGGACAGTAAAATCCATCGCCAAGGTCTCCATTGGGGCCGTTGCAGAGAGCGTCTCAAATGGTGGTTGGGTACGCCGCACTGGGGGTTTGCTGAGGGCGCAGCGTTTACACTTGTGACACCATTCTTTGATGTCCCCCTTCATGTTGTGCCAGAAGACTTGCGACCAAAGCAGATGGTAGGTCCGCTTAGGCCCAAAATGCCCTGCTTCATCATGGAACTTAGTCAGAGCTTCAGCTTGCAGTGCCCTTGGAAGTACTAGTTGGCGATGTACCTCGCCAGTGGACGGAGAAGTAACCCGTCTATACAGGAGCCCATCCACAAGGGTAAGCCGCTTCCAATCACGAAGGAGAACCAGAGATTCATGACTACAGGTAGCCCTCTCTTGCCGCGTAGGTTGTAACACCCTTCTCAGGTACTTGATAACTGGCTGCAATATCGGATCGTCCTGCTGCAGGGCTCTCAACTGAGCCGTTGTGTACCCAGGTAAGCATGGCGTGCCCCCGTCGCGACATGCCTCAACCTGATTACAGAAGGAGATCGGGAGTGAAGCACCGGCAGAGTGACCCGCCAGACATGCAGTAACAGTCTGTTCGGGTACAGTCATCGTGTTGCAGAAAGAGTGACCCTTTTGATCCGTTGCTCCGTCCTCTTCCATGCGTGACAGGGCATCAGGTGCTTGGTTGTTCCTCCCCGGTCTGTAAGCAATCTCATAGTCGAAGGAGCTGAGCTGCTGTACCCATTTCATTTCGGTGCATCCAAGATTGGCTGTGTCCAAGAACTTGAGCGGGTTGTGGTCGGTCACAATTGTGCACTTGTGGCCGAGGAGGTAGTCCTTAAACACCTCTGCTACGGCCCACTTGATGGCTAGAAGTTCAAGCTTGAAAGCGCTATAACGAACCGAGCGCTCAGAGGGCCGCAGGGCACGGGAGGCATAAGCAATGACATGACGGTGCCCCTCACTGTCATCTTGAAATAGGATGGCTCCCAAGCCTGAACTGGATGCGTCGGTTTCAAGCCGAAAGGGTTTGCTGAAGTCTGCATAGGCTAGTACAGGTGCAGTTGAGAGGCAGTTGATGAGTTTGTGAAAGGCATCCCGACCGTCGCCATCAAGTGTGATGCATGTGTTTCCCCCTCTGCCCTTCTTGTGACTCTTCCCTTGGACGCCCTTTAGGTATCGAAACAACGGTGCAGCAATGGTGGCATATCCACGAACAAATCGCCGGAAGAATCCTGTAAACCCCAGGAAGGCTCGAAGGTTACGCACCGAGGTTGGCTCCGGCCACTCCTGAACGACCTTGACCTTATCCGGGTCTACTGCAACTCCACTGCTGGATACTCTATGGCCCAAATACTGGACTTCTGATTGCAGAAGATGGCACTTTACCGGTTTGAGTTTCAGTCCATGCTGATGGAGCCTGGAGAACACCTTATCGAGGTGAGCCATATGGGTTTCAAAATCTGGTGAGTAAACGATGATATCATCCAAGTAGATCAGCACAGAGTCAAAGGACAGATCCCCAAGACATCGCTGCATGAGCCGCTGGAAGGTGGCAGGTGCATTGGAGAGCCCAAAGGGTAGCCTCGTGTACTCGTATAACCCAAATGGCACGGTGAAGGCTGTCTTCTCGACGTCCCCCGGGTGCACCGCCACCTGATAGTAACCACTCGTCAGATCTAATACGCTGAAAAACCTTGCACCGCCAAGCGCTTGAAGCGACTCCTCAATTCGAGGAAGCGGGAAGGAGTCACGATGGGTCAGCTTGTTTAACTGCCGGTAGTCTACACACAGGCGAATGCTCTTGTCCTTTTTCTGAACCACCACCACCGGAGATGCCCACGGACTTGCACTCTCACGAACAATCCCCTCCTCCAACAGGCCTCGGATATGGTCCCGCACTGTTTGATATTGTGACGGGGGAAGTGGTCGATGTCGCTGGCGGATTGGGTGTGCGGACCCTGTATCAATGAGGTGCATCACAGTATCTGTATATCCTAAGTCCTGGGGATGGTGAGAAAACGTGTCTCGATGCTTGACCAACAAGGTGGACACCCTCAATGCCTGCTCGGCAGTAAGGCCTTCTCCAACGTCCACCTGGGGCACACCAGTCTCTGGTCCTTGACCTTCTGTTACACTGATCCCAGCTAGTCCTGCAACAGGGGGTTCAGTGGTTGTTTGGCTGCCCTCGTGACTCTCCACTATAGATCCAATGTACAGGGTGCCGATCTCTGCCGACTTTGGGATGGCCATGTCTGCTTCAGTCTCATTGTACAAAGCGACATTGAAGGACCCAGACTCTACCCGTACGAGGCATGGCGGTACGACAACACCGTACGGAATGTCCCCACTCTTGGATGGTTCCAGGACCGCATCATATGCTCCCCCTCCAGGACCAGGAAGCCCCTTGCACTCTACTGTGACTCCTTGCCTTGCAGACACTGCAATGTATTGCTCTGATGTTACTAAATACGCCTTCCCAACCTCTCCAGTCGCTCTGCCAAATTCCATTTTCTCCCCCACCGTCTGAAGAGCTCTCTGCCAAGCCTGTCCCGAAGGCCAGGTTATCTTCTCCACATGCTTCAACCCTTGATCACCGACCAAGAACTCCCAACAATCACAAAGGACATTCATTCCCAGGATCCCCTGTACATTTGCCGCCTTCCAGTTCCTCAGGGTGGAGCACCGTTCCTGGATGACTAACACCACCCGTGACTTCATTACGTGGCCCAACGCTGAAACGTCTGTCTCAAAGCAACCCACATATGGTATGGATGCACCGCTAGCCGAGACAAGGGAAAATGTTGACGGGATCCCCTGAAGCTGGAACCCCTTTGGCTTTAAGCACTCTCGGAAGAATCTCTCCCCAACGGTCGTCACTTGGGATCCAGGATCTAGAAGACAGGTTATCGTCTCTTTGGCAAACTTAACAGTAACGGAGAAACACTCGCCAACAGCTTTGGATAAAAATTGCCTGTCCATTGATGCAGATGAGCCAGTCACTCCAACCTCTGCCATATGGCTCTCTACAGCAGAGGCTGCTCGTTTAATGTCTGAGGTGCTGGATGCCCTAAAGGTGCGGATGTGTTCCCTTGGGTTGTGCCTCCACGACCGTAATGCTCAGGTGGGTACTCAGTTGGCCTCTGGCCTGCTGATGGGAACGGCGGGCCCCGGTACTGTTCTGCCCGACGGGAAGGTGGTGGAGGTGGCCCTCCCATACGGCACTCCCGAGCAAAGTGACCCGGCATGCCACAACGGTAACAAACACCAGAGCGAGCTGACTGGTTGCGATTCATCGACCATGGCGGGCCTACCCCTCCGTAGGGCGGCTGATATGGTGTACTCAAAGGGGCCGGACCGGGCTGGGGGCTCCGACTACCTGCTTCACTGCTTCGACAATTCGGTCAGACATGTGGTTGAGGGCAGTTAGGAGGGACTCGTTTGGAGGGGCGCTACTTCCCCCCATCTGTAGAGATGCACTGTGAACTCCATCAGAACCAGACACCTTGTGCCTCGCCTCCTCTTGTCCTTCACGCTTTATGGCGTATTCCCTGATCTCCCTAAAACTCCCCATCGTACCTCGCTCGTGCTGATCTCTGCAGGAGTTCCGAAGGTACGTGTCTCGGATGCCCTCCACAAATTGCTCCGCCAAGGTAGTGTCTGGCTCCGAGTACAGCTTGGGGTCTCGCCGGGTGAGGCGCATAAATCTCTTCTCGAGATCAACCGCATAGTCCCTGATGGATTCGCCATACTTCTGCTGTCGCTCAAGGAACATGCGCTGTAGTTCCCCGACGGGTAGCTTGTCGCTATAAGACTCTCGAAGAAATCCGAGAATTTCATCAGCCTGCGTCTTTGCTGCTAGGAGAGCCTTAACCTCGGTCTTGGGTCCTCCGCGGAGGTAGTCCAACAAGAACGGCCCCCTTTGAGATGGGGGGATGGCGTAGCGCTCGAAGGCATATTCAATGCTCTTGATGAAGTCCTCTATCTCGCTAGCTTTGCCATCAAAAACAGAGATTTTCCTCTCCGGTGCCATTACCAGCTGCTGCTGTGGTTTCTTGAGCAGCTTGGCCAATTGTAGCTGAACGTCCACCATCGCTGCATCCCCAGGGGTAGGGAGCACCGGCTCAGGGAGCAGGACGGAGTACGTACGTTCCAACCATCCTCCGGCTGGGGGTTTAATGACATCTTGTGAGGCCGGAACAACCACTTTGTCTGTACCCTCAGAATACAGGAGGCCTGTTGCCGTCGGGTACTGAGCCTGAAGGACAGAAAGACTCAGTGGACCTCCGTCGTCCTGCAAGGGAAACTGGTGGATGGATGTGGGCCCTTGAATTTTCACGTAAAGTGTCATATTGCCAGTTACAATGGGAATACAGAACAGGTATAAGATTACGGCAAGGGCAGTTTGCATTAAGACAAAAACTTTGTGAACCAGGAAATGTAAACGGTATTTCTGCAAATAAGTCTACACCAGGTCACTGCCTAAAATACCTCAGACCAATTTCAATGTACGAAATATGCAAAAATGGCGAACACGCTAGAAACAATCAAATATTGCTCACTGGTATCAATATGTACGACACACAAATTATATCCTGGTACACACTTGGGGTAAAACAATATATCCCCAGATGCAATAAGCCAAAAAACGATAAACTGAATTAGGGGTATTTCAGAATTTTTTTCCAAATGTACACTACCCCCTATAAGTACACATTCAGTGGCAAGACTTATAAACACTCCCGAAATATTGGAATGATGTAACAAAGCCTTGGACAAACTCTCTCTCTTATGATTAAACTTACTTTCCGACTAAATAGGATTACAAGCTAACATACATTTACAGTAAAAATAAAATGCACTGTTATGAATTCTTATTTTTTTCAAGGTCCAAAGCGTGATGTTAGGCAAATCTATGTTCTATCCAAGTTATTCTGGCAAGGCAAATCAAGGCAACTCTATCAAGGCAAATCTATATTCTATTCAATACAAAACAGGAAGCACATTAAAAGGGAATATCACGGTATGAATAAATTCTTATGTCCAATATACGGTGCTAAACAATTTCAACTCTCACTCAGCAAACAACAGGCAATTCTTGTATATAATACTACTGAAACAAGCAACCAGGGTCTCTATTCTGATGTAAAAACTGGGGTTAATGGACTTCCAAATAGAATTACAAATATAGTTAAATAATGACTTAGAGAATATATAATACAACTGGTAGAAAATCCAAGAAAGCCTTCCAGACCAGCCACGAGGGTAAGAGCCTCTCCTGGTCCTCTTGCTCCCTGTCCTCTCGCAGCTTCTGTAAAAACTCGATCCTGCCGACTACGCTTGTGGAGAACCGGGCCGGTGGTAAGGGGGAGGGAGGAAGGAGGGGGCTAGGCACGCAGGTTCACGAGTGTGCACAGGGCTTCAGTTCTCTTCCCTCAGGGGGTTTATTCTGCCAGTATAGTGTAGTCAGGCCCCGAGACTGGGGCTACCTGCAAAGAGTCGGGCAGGCGGTGCCAAAACCCGCGTTTTTGGGCGGTATTTATGTGCCCGTGTAGTACAGCCTAAACCCTTCGTAAAAACCTAAAGTTGATATCAGGCCGCCAAACCTCGGAAATTTACAACAAAGAGTACATTGATCAAAAAAATAAACAAATGTTGTTACATTTCAAGGTCCTTGGCCCGCATTTTCAATGATTAAAACTTGTGATGAACTACACGTACTAAATTAAAGATCGTTACGAACAAAACTAAGGACGACAATGAAGGACATGCAACAAATTAAAGGGTATCATTGGGTCCCCTACATCTTGAAGACAATTAAACCAGAACAAAACTGTCTTTGAAACAACTGATGATAAGTATCACTTAAATTTAATAACTGGACTATCATTGTTTCAAAGCATCATGAATTATTGACTAATAACATTGATTGTGGACTAAAGGATTATGTAAGCCTAATCCTGCCACACATGTCCTTCTTTGTGATCCACAAATACTTTCACCTGTACTGAATTCACCCCTTTCATTGGGTATGTGTGATTTCACAAATCAGACCAGCTTGGAATTTATAACCCTTCTTCAATGTACTCTCTTCTGGACAGGATTGTCCAAATGAGATAGGTAAAAAGCATAGTGAAGAGAAGGAAAGGTACTTTGAAAAGAGGGTTAACATTATGATGAATAGGGGTGGTTTATATTCTTAATATTTTTGCTTCTAATTCTGCGTTTTTATTGACACACGCTGTATACTGCCGTTTAAAATATAATTTAAGATTTACCACTGCGAATACAAATCAATAAAAATTATATTTTGAAACGAAACAAGGCATATCCTTGTCAATTTAAACATTACAACCAGTACATGGGATAAACGTATGCGCCGGGTAATTAAAGCCTGTGTGTCAAAATCCCTTTCAAGGAAGTAGTTCAACCAAACCTTTGTTAAACTTGACACTGCCTTTTGTAATGCTTCTATGTACAGTCAGTGTTTACTTACGGAAGTGTATTTAGGACATGACCAAAAAAAATTATCCGTCCCTCTATTTCGCCCGGGCGGATTACTATTTCGCCCGGGCGGATTACTATTTCGCCCGGGCGGATAAGTAATTCGCCCGGGCGAATAAGCAAGTCTGCCCGGCCGAGAGAATTAGTAATCTGCCTGGGCGAATTAGTAGTCTGCCCGGGCGAATTAGTAATCCGCCCCGGGCGAATAGTAATCCGCCCGGGCGGAATAGTAATCCGCCTGGGCGAAATACTAATCCGCCCGGGCGAAATACTAATCCGCCCGGGCGAAATAGTAATCCGCCCGGGCGAAATAGTATTCCGCCCGGGCGAAGTAGTGGGCCTAAAAAAATATTTTCGATCATGTCCTCAATACGCTTCCGTATTTACTTCATCGAAACCAATGTAGGTGAGTATTTGCCCTGCAGTTGAATACATGTATTGTTAAAAGCGTCAGTGCTCCCGGATACGACTTGAGGAAATTCGTAGCGGGATTCACTATGCAAAATGACCGTATAAACATTTACTTTGGCAATTGTATATGCTTCAAGCTAAATAACCGCGATCTACGTGAAAATTATGTCTTGCTTTGTTAAATTTGACATTCCGAAAGGCCTCAATTTCTGTGGCCTGTGGAGGTGAATATTTTAGGTTTGGCGGCACGCTCAGCCGTTCATCATGGACACTCCTAGTGTTGGTTGTCTCCAGTTTATCACCTCTTGTCAGCCGAGTAGACAACCCTTTGGTATCTTGATTGCAAGAAAAGTATCCCCCCTTCCAATACTTGTATGTCTAACTCAAAAACTACTGAGCACCTCTCGCTCAAATAACAACTAATCAGTACAGAAATTTCTTAGCAATTCAGCCATACTCTTTATTTGGTCAAAAACAGTGATAATGTGTACGAAATTATGCAATTTATGACAAAATTAATGCCGAAAACAGTCGCACTTTTGTATACGTGCAAGTTGTGGTTCACACTCACCTTGCATGTATACAAAAATGCAACTGTTTTCTGTAGCATTGTCATAAATTGCATAATTTCGTACACATTATCACTGTTTGGGCCAAAATGAAGAGTATGGCTGGATTGCTAAGGAGTTTCTGTACTGATTAATCGTAATCTGAGTAAGATGTGCGCAGTAGTTTTTGAGTTAGACAAAAAGTATTGGCGGGACTTCCTTTTTTGGTTGAATGTATTTTGCTATCTTGTAATGCCTCGCATTATAAAAACAACAGAACCGGAGCATAACTGAAAGCATAGTAAGAAACAGAGATGGCATTGCGTGTCATGACGAAGCCTTCGAAAAAAGTGAATTTCTATGGTTCCATAAGTTCAATGTTCACTTTGTATGGAAATTAAACGGTGTGAATGAGCAGGAGTACACTCTTTCTAAGGGAAGTGTATTCAGATTTAATTGGAAAATAATCAGTAAACATTAGACTTCAAAGTTACCAAGGCATAACTAACAATTCTTTTGATCTAATAGTCGAAATTAAAATGGAAAATTCACTGTGAATTGGATTAATTTGATTTCGTCACAACTATAGAGTTCTTGTCAGTCTCTGAAACAAGAGAAAACCAGTCAGTAATTTGTTTTAAAATACTTTGTTCGCCACAGTAACAACTTACACTGAGTGTACACCAACTGTTCAGGGAACTGTTAAAAAGACCTTGAGTTCCAACACCCGGAAACGAAACCCAAAAATACTTGAACCAGGCCTTGGTAAAAACTCAGCTACGGCAACTAAACAAATGATGATCGTTGGCCCATGAAGAAACCTTTCTATTTAACATGTTTTTCTATCAATATGTGTATACAGTACTGCACTGCGTACCCTATCGACATTATATTTTTGCCACTCTACGTGGGCTGGGCGGTACTGCTTCAACAAACACAAAGAACCTTCATTGGAGTGCCGACCCCAGCATCAGTCACTCAATTTTTGCTCTTAAGACTAAGCAGAGGGATTTATATATTGAGGAGAATCACATCGCACTCCTGAGACCGCCTAAACTCTCTACAACTAACTGCTCTGCGTCTAGTTCATGTAGCACAGTTAGTTGTGGTGGATAACGCAATTGTCACATCAAGCTCTTTTATAGATGTGACTGCTCTCGTACAATCCAATATTTCCAAGTGTCACAGACTATTTCCTGAGTGCTAGTGATTCAACCTACACTATCAGGTACGTTTGATATCTTGAATTAATAACTTTTCCCCACAGCTTCAAACAGTCGTCATACAGTCATTGGTTATTCCACAGTCTAGTAGAATATAAATTATTTATGAGGAAGAACGAATGGGGAATTACGGGCGTATAGACTAAATGTGGAATTCTACAACGTTTTGCACTTAAGAGGGCCAGCGGTAAACAGATGGACTGTACGAACCTGCTTTCAGTCAAAAGATATCAATAGGCCCTAAGGGTTACATTTAAGATTTAATCTGTATAGAACATCAACGAAAAGAGGTCACGCTTAATTGACAAAAAGGACGACAACATTTCGGTTTAATATCCAGCTTTAAAGACATTCATCATCTCAAGCCTTCAAGACATTTTTTTAGACTGGAATTTCCAAATTCTTCAGAATAATTCTCCTCAATTTTCACGTATAATAGTTTGCTTGCCAGCATTGTAAAAATGTTCATGAAAGTAACGTGACACTAAACTTTTTATGTTTAAAACTAAATTTTGATACCATTTTTCTTAAAAAGCCCCATTCGAGCAAAATCCAAGTCTTAAAGGTTTTGCCACCATTAGGCCTAATATTGTTGCAGCTTGATAGCTTTTGGTAAGACCCATACAGAAGTAGATCCGGGTTGCTGAACAATCGGAGAACCGAGTATGACATTAACTATCCAGTTCATCGGTGTTAACCAGAAGTCATTGTCAATTCCGAACCAATATTTCTTAAAGACGAGCAACAGCCAACTGCCTTTGGGTATCACACCAAAACATTTTCCATTTTCCTTTCCACGAAAGTGGAAAAAGTTGTGTGGTTTTTTCAGAACGATACAAACAATGAAATAGACATCCAGTCCTATATTTGCATTTGGTTTTGTCTCTTCAATCAAAAAAGTATTTAATTTTCACCCTTTTGTATATTTTTTCAGGTTATGGAACAACGACTTTTTTCTTGAAATTTCTAGGCTTCGGACAAGGGTCCGAAAAATCCGATCTGGACATTCGTTTCATAACCAGAAATCGACTTTGCGCAAAACCAATACTTAGAACGTTTTTGAGAAAAAAAAATCATTTAGAAATAAGGAGAACAATCCTTTATCTGTAAATCTTTTCATTGTATGGATTCCCTTACTGTTCTGTAAACCTTGGTAATTTTTATTTATTAATTTTTTTACAGCCTGTGACTATAGACTTTTCTCCACGACCCACTGCATGATATAAAAGGGTGCATTGCCATCTCAAACATCCTCCGTGAACTGAAGATCATGGACTCTTGTAGGAGACACTCCGCCCTCTTGTGGGCAATTGCTCTGTCTTGGAGCGTCATCTGCATAAATGTTTTTACCACATCAGCCGAGTGGCTCGGAAACTTGACAGACTATGAGTTGGCCAGCTTTGACAATCCTGATATTTTGGATAAAACTCAAAGACGTGCATCAAAGTTCAATCATTTTGCATTGAGTGACCATGGCGATGTGTATGTGGGAGCTGTCAATTGGTTGTACAGGTTGAACAGTGGTTTGGCAGAGATACAGAATGTTACAACCTGTGATGACAGCAGGCCAGATAGTGTGATGCCCTGCCACCTTACAAACAACTACAACAAGATACTGGTAGTTGACAGTACTCGGCCAAACAGTTTGATAACCTGTGGCGGTGTGTATGAGGGTATTTGTCAGTTACGGCAGTTACAGGATATCAGGAACGTGATGATGGAGTCGGTTCCCTACGTTGCTGGGTTTGAGGAC
The DNA here is from genome assembly GCA_029964075.1 of Patiria pectinifera. Classification (NCBI taxonomy): domain Eukaryota; kingdom Metazoa; phylum Echinodermata; class Asteroidea; order Valvatida; family Asterinidae; genus Patiria; species Patiria pectinifera. Next base: position 33,406,191 of record CM057149.1, on the reverse strand, counting down.
GCATCTACTGTTAGTTTGATTGCTCCAGAAAGAGACGGGCGAGAAATGCTTTATGTGGCTGTTACTTATACTGGGGGAAATGTTGAGTCTAGGGGACTCTTTCCAGCAATTACAAGAAGAAGCCTGGACAGTAGTCCCTTTTCATCAGTTTCAAACTTAGAAGTTACGGTCTCTTTTGATAACTTGGCAGAAATGAACTCTTATACCATAAAGTATGTTGTGACTTTCGAGCTTGACGGATTCACATATTTAGTTGCCTCTCAGAAAGAGGATTTGAATTCTGCGCAGTTTGTTTCCAAGATCAACAGAGTCTGTCAAGGCGGTCCAAACCTAGACGCTTACACAGAAATTACCCTACAGTGCAGTGGATCCGATGGCAGTGTGTACAGCTTGGTGCAAGCAGCTCACTTTGGACCAGCAGGACCTGATCTAGCGGCATCATTGGGTCTCCATGCAGACGAGCAGGTGCTGTATGCTGTGTTTGCCAAGAACCAAGGAACTCCGGGTACCAGTGATGTACCCACCGATCACTCAGCATTGTGTGTGTACAGGATGACGGATATCTTGGCTGCCTTTAGAGAAGCAGTGCGGGGATGTATTCAGGATGGGGATAATGGGCCAAACAAAATTGACTATTTGGATGGTTCCTTTTGCAGAAGCTTCCCGGTGAGTACAGAAGAATATTAGGAAAGATGTTGGCATTTCTCTAATGAGATTCAAAGATGCATGCCGTTTTCGAGTTTCACCTCGAAAAGTACATTTTTTTAACCCAAGTTTCATTTTCCTAGCAATATAAATTGTATTCACTTTTAAATGACACATTTAATTTAAAATCCACCAACATATAGTTATTGAATTATTTCTTCACAAATTTTGAATTATTGGTAGCCAGGCATTAGTTTGGCTCTCACAGAGCGGATTATATGTGCCAAAAATGAAATCCGTTAAAGTAATGCACAAACTAAACATTCCACTTTTTTGAAGAACAAAAGGTATGCATCTATAAATTGCATGTCTACGAATCAAAAGGCGGATTACCTGTACTTTTTTGGCGTAAATCCAACCCAACTCAACTCAACCCAACGCAAATGCACAGGTTGCCTAACCTAAAATAAAATCGTCCAGAGTCGTCTTAGTCTTTGCAAATCATTTAATCGCCATATACGTGCAAAATATGATGCTATTTCACAACAACGAGTGAATATAGAATGGCGAAGAGGAAAAACTGCAAAATAGTATAAAATGTAACATTTTGACAATGTATCGACGCCTCCATCTTTCCAGATGGGGACCAGGTCCAGTGTGCGCTTCTTTGCCATCGCTATTCTGTTCTTGATGTCTGCTACTCTGTAGGCACAACGGTTCAAACTGCTTCTTTCTGCAATAATTGTGCAAACTACAGGTTGAACCATAGAGGACGGTTGAACAAGGCAACTTTCTTAACAGTCCCCTGGCTGATACATCAATAAACGTGCTAAAGCACTCATTCTCGTTTCATCAATTAACGACTCTCCTGAAACTTCCTGGATTAATGTGTCTTGATAATTGCCACTGCCGAACCACGATATTGCTTTAACTGTTTTAATCATGTTTCTTGTTTCTACTTTCGTTATAGATTGAAATTCTGGATCGCTATTTCTGCATACCCGTGACCAATGATCAAAATCAAACGCCATTATTCAAGTACGCCAAGGGCATAGCCCCCCTTCCATCCATCATCAATCATAACCACTATAGAAGTCAACCACACCATCACTTTAATTGGAACATCGAGTGGAGATCTACTCAAGGTAAATTATCCCAAATCGGTTGAATTGTACGACTGAAGGCGTCGTAGAGCCTAAATTGGATTGTGTAGCAACAGTTTTATTTCAAACCATTTCGTGTACTTCCCTTGCACTCGAGACTTCAGTTTTTAGCAGGACGCATTTATTCTCGAAAGTTATTGATTTTTAAAAATGAGAAATAATAAGCTGTATTTTTGGTCTCTCTTACTAAATTGGCTTGCATGAACTATAGTGCTTGAACAAACACTTAAGGCAAGCAGTGCATGCTGGGTTGACCTTATGTTAATATCCACAAATCCATTTCAAACTTCTTAACTCTCTATGTACAATGTAGACAGATGTATTTAGGTCCTATGTGTCATCTTGTAATTAGGTTCATATGGAAAGTAGCACTGCCCGCCGACTGTATGAACGCATTAGCGGCATTGATACCAGTCCAGTTCTGCCAGATATCAAGGTTAATGAATCAACACGTGTACTATTTCTCTTGACGGAACAAAAGGTAAGCGCATACCTAACCTGCCACGGAGGACTGCTGTTAACTAAATAATTACTATCTCTGCTCCAGTTAGCTTCACCTGTGGACTTCGCATCAGCAAAAAAAAAGACAGACTTAGTAGGGGAAAAAGCCAAAAGCTAAGCTGACAAGCACATTTCTTTTTTTACAGCAACTAGATTTTCAGTCATTTATGAAAAGTCATGGAAACCATGAGGTACTATTATTTAGGCCTTTATCAACTAAGACCTTAGCAATTTGGCCAAATGAACATATTAAACATTACCATTTTTTGCTACGTAAACTGAAAACCAAATTCAAGATTGAAAGAAATAAAACACGCAACTTTTCTGCTGAAATCAAATCCTTTTTTTTCTCTCAACATTAAGATTGTTAAAAAAGTTACAATATGTTTTACACTTTAGTTGGTAATGCTTCGCGTTGAGAATTGTGGCCAATACACTACATGCGAAACGTGTATTGGGACTGATGCAGGGAATGATGGAGACCCATATTGTGGATGGTGCACTCTGGAACGAAGGTAAGTCATAGAGGATGCCACCAGAGTAGTTTGATAAGTAATTTCAGAGTTGTAAGAACGGTAGTCTGTCACCACTCAGACGTGGTGCAACATGTATGGAAATGTATCATTCATGTTGTATCATTGTAATGGTCCGCGTGAAGAATCCTCCTGATGCTGAATCCAAGCCTCCACTACGAAAATAACTACACCAGTAAGAGTACGGCAGTCTCCTGACGACGAACAGAGCACACTGTTTCGAAACGTGGAATCAAAGTCAAACGTCGAAGTTGTAATTATTTGTATGTGAAACAAATTTCGTACGATCCATCTAAATCAGTGATGATCTACTGATGTTTCTCAATGAAATCTGGAAAGTAGGACATTTCATGTTTTTCAATTTTGGTTTTTGGCTTCTGGTCACTGTCGACTACCAAGCCACCCTGGTCATGTGATCACATTGAATTCTTCCCCAGATGTACGAGATATTCCGACTGTCCATCACCTGATGTATCTACTCGATGGTTGGCCCACAATGCTGCTCAGTGCATTAACATTACTGATGTAGCGCCCTATGATAACCTACCAATTACAGTCAATAAGCAACAGGTGAGAGACAGATGTTTTTAAATTACATCTTTATTGCATCCGTTATAGGAACAAAAATGAAACCTGCTTTAGAAATTAAACACTTAGACCCACTTCAAAGTGCAGATTTGTTATGGACTTATCCAGATAGGCGGATAGGTATGTGGAAATATTTTACGTCAATGCGACGCCTATCGTACAAACGACGTACATGTATAGGGCCTAATAATTTCAGTTTTGCTTCCCAGGGATCTCCAGAAATTAAATAGGTTTTCACCTGTATATAATTTCACATATTGTTCCATGCACTTTGCCTTCTTAAACGGTATATTTCATATCACCCCATCTTTATTATGTTCTGAAATTTGTGACTCTCTAAGAAAATATTTTATCGCGCGTCAAAATGATTCTTGTACTATACCTTTCATGTACTATACCTGTCGCTCATTCTCAGTCATTTGAGCTCACCAAATGTTATTTCAACTCTGTCTTTAGTACCCCTGACCAATGGAGCTAACTCTTGGAGTTCATTGAATATTAATAAAATAAATATTAGTATTTAAATATATATTTTTTACTTTCACTTTTAGATCACCCTGACTGTGCAGCAGTTACCTGATCTAGGGACAGGCCAGAGTTATGCATGTCATTTCGGGGCATTCGAATCTCCAGCTACGAAGAATGGTGAAGTACTAGAGTGTACGTCACCTCCTAGTGATGGGATAACTGCCATTCCACAAGGAGGCAAGTGCAATAAGAGACATCCATATGAATTCATTCGGGGCAAAAATATACAGAGCAAACATTTAAAAAGTCGGGGTCCAAACAAGAATGAAATGATGCTTGAAAACCAGCGTGTCGTTTTTCATTCAATCGCATTATTGGGCTAATCATAAGGATATCAACTTAGAGAATGTGTTCATAGACAATACAATATGGTACACCGACTTGCTTAGATGATGCGGTAAGAGTAGATTTGAGTGTTGAGTCATCTGAAACTTCAGTTCAATTCATAGACACCGACTTCTACTTCTATGAGTGTTCCACTCACACTTCGTGAGTATTCGAGTTTATATACCCTATTAATCAGTTGTATTTGAAATTCAAGTTGTTTTCTTTTAGGTTGTTTAAATGCATATTTTATCCCCTAGTACGTCTGCATGATGAGTTATTAAATTATTATTATTTAATCTTTAAATAATACAATTCTCTTTGGTTGTTTACGTAGCTGTGTATCCTGCGTTGGTTGTCGCTGGGCCTGCGATTGGTGCGTGTTTGAGAACAGATGTACACATGAAAGCTCCACCTGCACACCTGCTAATGAAATCATCATTACTGGAGATAACGTGAGAACAAAAATATAAGAGCTAAGCCGATACAAATTTTGAAAAGAAAAAAAAAACTATTATTTTGCTTAAATCTCTTCATTGTACAATCCTATATGTCGACTATTCGGTAAATACGTATTTTGCGCATTAGTTTTTGAAAACGACACTAATTGTCATGTACTCCTTCCATTAAGCACACGTGGAAGTATCTGAAATTATATTTTAACTTTGGAAATAAGATAATTCTTATCAGATTTCTCTTGATCATTAGTTTCAGATTGAAGCAGATGTATATTTTGGGGTTCAGGCAATGACATAGTTTGTTGTTTGTTGGCATTCAACCTACAGAATCCGACCGCCTCTGCAGTCAAAGGACCTGAGATTTGCCCTCAACTGCTGAACCAGACTGCTGAAGTTCTGCTTCCTAATAACATTACGAGGAGCATCACTGTCATGACTACAAACCTGCCAGACGAAACTGAGGTTAGATTATTAATGGCTGGGGAACAAACAATGTCAGTCATGGGCGTCGCGAGGGGGGGGCAAGGGGGGGGGCTTGGGCCCCCCCAAAAAAAAAAAAAAAAAAAAAAAAAAAAAAAAAAAAAAAAAAAAAAAAAAGAAAAGAAAAAGAGGCGCAAAGTGATGTCAGTCTGTAACTGATGTCCACGTTAAGCTCCGTCTATCAGAAAATTCCCCCCGTCAATGCCTGTTAGTGAAATTTTTCATAATTTCTCTGAGTCCAGTTACCGCTTTGCTTAATTCTTTCTCGAAGAAAAATTACAATTTCCCCTTAGAATACTTAATGAAATAGTTTGCTAAATGCTATTGGTCTAGATATCTGACCTGCTTTATGACATTTAATGCAAAGTGATTTGCGAAGTTATCATTAATTGTTTGATAACAAGACCTTTTGGATCGTATGCACTTGAGGTGGGCCCGGTGCAGTTTGCAAATGCTCCATGCATCCTATATAATCATATATACTGTTATCATCGTAAACATTGCATGTGCTTAGATATAGGTTAATGTTGTTTGAAGGATAAGCTGCAATTGTCCTTTGGTGGCATGCAAATCATTATGCATGTCTACATTATATCGGTTAACCTTTACTGGATTTGCTGAATAACTGCATTAAAAATGTTGGCGTTGCATTGTCAAGTATTGAGCTTTTAAAGAACGCTGTTTACTTTATAAGACCTTCACTGAAGTCTATGAAACGCAGATATGATGGGGGTAATACTGCCGAGTAAATCTCAAATTTACTCTTCCCTGACTCACTTAACTTTGTAGATCAATATTAGTCGTTACACCCTTTGTGTTTTCCCATGTGCAGATTTCTAGCTATCAGTGCAGCTTAGATATAGAGGGATCACCTCAGGCTGTTAACGCAGGTCGCACTGGAGATAGGATCACATGCCAAGATAAGGCTGTAAGTTAAATTCCAACTTATTTTGTGACTTTTATTGCTATGTGTTTTTTTTATAAAAATGAAAGTTATCACTTAATATGCATACTGGCCAGACACAATGTTGATGTTTAGAGCTTCATGTATTAACAGGTGATTGTTTGCTTGCCTTCAACAGTACACTTACCTTTCCAATAATGAACCAGAGATGGAAGTGAAACTGTCTGTTTCATGGACTGACATGAGCGGTGTTGCGCACATCCTAGATGACATACATGGATTTGATGGTAAGGAATAAGAACTGATAAATAATAAGTTGAGGAGCTTTACTCTTTCGTCAGTCTAAAATGTTTATATATAAAAGAGATTATTTCCGAAACATGATAAACGTCATTTACTTACCTTTTAGAATCACACCCACTCCTGACTGCCCAAAGTCAGTATCGAATTTAAGAACACAATAAGCGAAAATGATGTTTGTTTAATATTCCTTAAGGTTCAAAACCGTGCAAACTTTTTACTTTTTTGAAATGGGTATATCAAGTTTTTAAAACAAACTCTTCATGTGCTTTTCTTCGTTTGTTATCAACAGTTTTGCATTGGAGGTTAATTGTTCTTTAAAATGTCAAGTTGAGAGACATGAGCTTATCTAGTATTCTGCTCATATTAAACAGTTACATTGTATAAGTGTGAGGTCCAGAAGCCAGACTGCAGCCGTTGTGTTACAGCCCGCTCAGCGCTCGAATGTGTTTGGTGTGGTGCCATGCCGAGCGATTCTGGCGTTTGCATACTGAATGAAGTTTGCAGGGAAAATAAGGTGACTTTGGATAACGGATTGAACTGCCCTGATCCAGTTCTGAGTGAGGTAGGTAATACAACTCTTCAGTTGAATATTATTCGCTTAAATATTCTTTGTCAATATTCCAGGCGGGGGTACTTGTCAACATGTTTGTAATTGTCCATAGTTCTCACAAAGTATCAAAGATTAATGCCTCCAAATGAAGCACACCATGTATCCATTCGACTTGCCTTTGTGACAGAATGAAAAAAAGGAAAATTTTGTTTTGTGCACGATGGAAAAAAATGTTATGATTGCATAAGCAAAGTTTTGGACCTATCATAATTATAAAGAAGGCCTATATTGAAGACTGCATATGAGCCACCTAACTGAGCAAGTTGTCTTTCAAGAGCATTTAAAAATGCATCTTTACTAAAAATGTGTTGCATTGAAATACCTTGTTTCATGTTACATGTACTTGCGTTTGTATGTTATGGTATTATTGTTTCCAAAATCACGCATTAGGTATTTCCCTTGACTGGGCCGATTGAAGGCAACACAGTCATAGATGTGATGGGAACTGATATCGGTCGGAGATTGGAGGATGTCGTGTCAGTGTTGGTTGGCAATCAGCCCTGTGATCTGGCTGGATTAAGCTCAGACTACCAAATTGGAGCAAGGTAGGTTCAACTCATACTTCATGCAAGGACATTACCTTGTACTTTTTATTCAAGCTTTGACTTACGTTCAGCTATTCAGTTTTTCAACTTTTTGTTAACATTTGTTTAATTTTTCTATTTTGAACAATGTTATATCTATATATTGTTCTCTGTCAGTAATAATACGTTTTTTCCTCTATATTTGTAGGCAATGTCGGTATGCCCTGCAGAAAAAATGTTTGAATTTCTAATCAAATGATGTTTGTCCCCACAGAATTCTCAATTCACAATCTGGTCAACATCAGAATGTGTGCCACGTTGTTGAACATTGTAAAATCGTAAAAGTATACATTTTGCGCTTAACATGTTAATGTTATTATTTTCCAGAGTCGATGAAGTTAAGGAGTTTTGCCCAACCTCCATATATTTTAAATGTCACATATCATTTTATGTTTCAGTGTCAGCTGCAGAACGAGAGCAGAAAGTGAAGGAGCCGAGTTGGTTACTTTGACAGTCACGGGTGCAGACGGTACAATGCAGTACAGCTCAGGAACAGTCAACTTTAACTTCAAAGTAAGTCACGTCCTGCATCCGTTTTCTTTACACTGAGTTGACCCCTTAGAAATCTGCCTAACATTGGAACAAGCGTTCAGGAAAAGGTTCATATTTACTGTTATTATACAATATCTACTTTTTTATACAATGTTTTTCGTTACCAGGACCCAGCGATTACAGTATTCCAACCCAACCTCGGCCCAGAAGCCGGTGGGACGGCAGTTAGTGTAAATGGCACAGCTCTCAACACAGGACGCAATATTGAAGCGTTCATCGGCGACAATCCTTGCAACATAACAGGGTATTGTGTCTCTGTCGTAATACACATCATTATTCAAATTGTTGCGCATACGGCAAAAATAAAAGCATTGTCTAATTTTCCCCTCTGGAATGACATTTATTGAAGCATTCATTGAAAACAAATAACAGTGTTTTGTACGATAATTATTAATTCAGGAAAAAGAGGTATCTCCCCAACATTGGTACAATTTCTAGTTTCAACAAAATCATTTGGACTTCTATCAAGCTTCAGTTGCTTAGATTTTGTTAAAAAGGTTTTCCTTTCCCACCTTTGTGGAACGGCTTTTGTTAGTTATATATTTTAATAAAAATCTACTTTATCCTGTTCTGTATAATTGCCCTAAATTCGTCCAATTTCCAATTACCTTGAAAAATAATTGCTATACATCCATCCAGTATTAAGGAGCATCATACACAGAGATCAATTCACCTTTAAGTCTCTGCAGAAAACTCTGCATGGCCTCTATGTCAAGTATTTTTTTCTTTCCCAAAAGGTTCAGCCAACCAGATGAATCCATGCTAGAATGCACAACTACTGCTGGCCAAGTTGGATATAAAGATGTTGTGAAACTCTCCTTCGATGGAGCCATGAGAACCTCATCAGATATGTACACGTACACTGAGAATCCTACCATTACTGATGTGTCTCCTCTGAAAAGCATCAATTCGTGAGTCTACATGATTTATTTTCTTCATCTGTTGTACCATGATGGGCTATTTTGTATAGCTATTTTGGTATAGCTTTTTTTTGTATATACTTCAATTTGTATCGACCACATTATTTCTACCTAATTTGTATTGCAGCCTGTATTGTCCAATGAAAATCTCTGTGTTTTAAATATTTTTAAACACAAACAACAAAATTAGGGTAATAGTGAAATGTTATGTTTCCATTATTAGATACGCTGTCAAGTAGCAAGCTTGCAACCAAGTTTATGCATGGCTGTTTTCAGAAGCACACTAATACAAATCTTCTTATTACTGAAGACTACTGTTATTTGAATGAACAGTGAAATGTTATGGCTGATTCTAAACTTTAAAATGTCATTTGCTGAAAATGTCTGAAGGTGAACACGTGCGTGCATTTCTAAATTGTTTAAATTAATGTTACACCAACCAGTATCTTTCAGTGTAGAATGTTTTTCCAGTATTTGTTATCGGTGTTTTAATTGTCAGGGGTGGTCGAAATTTGACGGTTACTGGGACTTTTCTAACCACAAGTAGAAACCGTCAAATCGTTGTCACTAATGGAAACGGTAATCGTAAAGTGGAGGTGAGAAATGTGTTTTGATCTCTGCATAAATGATTTTATATCTGCCCTATCCCTGCTCAACCTCCCCTTAACCACCGATCTCTATCTACTTGCTGCACTATTGCAACATATATATAATTAGGAAGCTTTTTGAATCCTTTATATTTTAAATTTTGTTCAGTTACTGCGAACGACCACTGTTAATGTGGAAATGGCAATAAGTGTACTATGTAAAGTGTGACAGCCATTACATTATGAAACACTCACATTTCTGTTTTGAAGTAGAAACAAAGAGAAGTGCCATATTGTCAACCAGAGCTAATGCTGACCAGAATTGTCAACTGATGACGTCTTTATTTTGCAGGAATGTGAAGTTAAATCTGCAACAGAGATGTTGTGCTTGTCTCCTAACATAACAGACCTTGTCAGAGATCAATGAAACATTTGGCTTCATCATGGATGGGCTCACTCAACTGTTGGCATGGTCTGAGGATAACGATGTCCACCTGGAGTACTTTGAGGACCCAGTGATCCTAAAAAAGAAACTTTTTAAAACTTCTACATTGCTGAGTTACCGCGAGCGACCACTTTAAATGTGAAAGTGGCAAAAAGGGTACTATGTAAAGTGTGGCAGCCATTACATCATTAAAAACATTTTTGTTTTACAGTAGAAACAAAGAGAGGTGCCATTGTTAACCGGAGCTAATGCTGAACGGAATTGTCAACTGACTGATGTGGGTCTTTATTTCGCAGGAATGTCAAGATGAATCTGCAACAGAGATGCGGTGCCCATCTCCTAACATAACAGACCTCGACATGAGCAATGAAAACTTGACCTTTGGCTTCATCATGGATGGGGTCACTCAACTGTTGACCTGGTCTCAGGATAACGATGTCGACTTGGAGTACTTTGAGGATCCAGTGTATAACAAATTTGAAGGTGGTATGAAGGACAAAGAAGGAGAAACCTTGACAATCACGGTTGGTATGCGTGTCTTAATCTATCTTTTTCATTGTTGTGTTTTTCTATCCGTAGATATGAGGCCTTGTAAAAGTGCACGAAGCACACTGCACACGTATGCAATGCTATGCAAAGTGATATCACCTCTCATTATGTGACTTAAGATAAATTCAAGTTGACATCTTTACCTCCTGAATCAAGTGGATCTTCAAAAAATACAGTAGGCCTATCTCGGTAACTCTTGCTAAATTACAAAACTTCATAAGCTCAGATCAGTCATTGCAAGCGCAAATCTAGATGTGACGTGAAATAACAGCTAAGGTTCTTATTTTTTACCTCAGTCCCCACACGGTATGTATAGGGGTACATGAACATGAGAAGAAGAAAAAAAGAAAGTCTTACGTGTGATACAGGTTATAACCTTTTTATTTAGAAGTAAAACATTTGTCACAACCGAATTGTTAAATCTGTCCAAAATATACCAATCCAGATACCTCTAATTTTCCTTGAAAATCAATTGAACTTCAATTACCTGTGGATGCTTTAAAAGGGCGAGCGGATTGACAGTGCCATCACAGAGGGAGAAATCGTCGTGACGATCGGCGTAGAGAGCTGTCCCGTTAGCCTGATCACTGATTCAGCACTCGTATGTGAATTGCTCGATGAGGCACCAGCATCCGGTGACTACATGGGAGAAGATACTGCGAGAGGTCTGCCTGTGGTCTGGGTAAGTAAGGGGCGGATCCATGTTTGAATGGGGGGGGGGTAGCTGTCAATTGTTCTTTTCTTTCGAGATGTTTCCTTCTTGTGCGGCCCCAAGGGGGAGGTTAATCCCCTTACCCTCCCCGTATAGATCTGCCACTGTATGCCCTTACAGACTTGCGGGTAATTTTTTATTGTGCTAATTTGATATTATCCTTAAAAACATTTCAAAGAAATGAAGTTTTTCTGAAGCTTTTCAACAAAATTTTAGGTACAACCTTGTAAATGTGAAGTTCTTTCTCAGTTTTTGTTCAATTGTTTCGACATTATGAAAAGTAAACCAATTAACAAATTTTAATCATTATTTCTTCGGTCAAAGAATTTCATAATATTCGGTCATTGCACTCCCGAAATCTGAAGAGAAGACCCCTCTGGCTGTAAAATGACCAAGAAAAGCGGCTCATCTAGGATTGAATATTATTAAGCTAGGTTTAAACATTGTTCCTCAGATTGATTGAACATCTGTATTACTCAATCCTAAAGGTTAAAAAAACACCCAAAATTCGGCCAGTTCTCCCCAAAACGTAATTTCACTACTTTTTCATTGTTGATTGTTTCTTCAAAAGTAATTATTATAACGTCGACATTAACGAATTGGTTAAGTCTATGTCAGTTTTTGAATTGTTTATCATCTCATTTGTGTTATTCCATAGGTTCGCCACAATAACTTAAAATTTAGGTTGGGCTATTTGGCCTATCCCAGTACGGTGCCACTTGTCGCTATACTTGTACCGAGTCTGGTCATTCCACTCTCCATGGCGATACTGCTCGCTGCTACCTTCGTGTATTGCAGACAATTGCGAAGGAAGCGCACCCACAACAGAAGACTATTGGGCAGGATAGTGGCGATTCATCTCGGTAAGTGCTGGTGGCAAGAGATGACTTCAGTTTACTCGAATATTTAATTCCTGAGTGCTAGAAACAGGTGAACAAAACTGCGGTGAAGAGAGAGTATCATCTCAGTCTATATGAGTATGCTCTTGTAAGTTAAAATCACTTGATCGCAAGACGGCGAAATGGTAAACAACACGAAACCCTTTCAAATTTCAAAACCAATTATCCTTCATCACTTGTGTCTACCGGCGACTTATCAATTCCTAATTTTCAAACATAATTATGATAGTTAAGAAAAACAATAAAACAGTACGTAGCTGCACATCTCCGTATTAAATTATGTTCTACTTCTAATAAAACTCTCAAGATGGCTGCTAACGGGCAGCCGGTTTAGATGGTAAAATACATGGCAAAAGAATTCAAATGGCGTGCTCCTCATTTGACTGTAAATTGTCAAGTTGTAGAAGGGATGAAACAAATTTCTCTACAAAACAAAAATAAATATAGAACTCTTTTGTCAAGATTGTGTTTACCATTTTAGACAACTTGTGAATCTTGTGTAACATGCAAAGGTTGTTGCGTCTGTTGCTTTGTAAGCCTGAACGTGCTCGTAAACTTACCACTATATTACGTTATTTACTGTTAATGCGACATTGTATCTCTTTTCCTCAGAAATTGACTCCCACGTCAAAAAACGCAGGTGGTATAGATCCCAGAAACAGTCGGAATCTGCTCAGCCAAAACAAAAGCGCATTGTCCTGAACAACAAGGTCAGCTTCGTTCCCGACGACATTCATATCGACTTCAGCCAACTGGAATTGGGGGAAACTCTCGGACAAGGTAGTGACTTTGTACGAGGAAACAATGAACATTTCATGAGTTCAAAGTGTAAGCTGTTATTTCACCTGAGAAGGAGAGGCCTACATAAAGGGGCTGTGTGTGCAAACCGGTATTGGCGTGATTGAAACACATTTTCACATTTCGACCTTTAGGAAATTATTTAGACTCGGCCAGTCGCTGGGTCTGTTAGTAAGTCGGTAGGTCAGTTAATTGGTCTTCCAGCTGGCTAGTCTTCGGTACCAGCAAAAGATAATCAGTACAGATGAGTATAATACATATGACCAAATTTTACAGGTGCATTTGGGCGTGTACTGAAAGCTGTTCTACACGATACGTCCGGGGAAGATCAAATTGTGGCAGTGAAGACAGTGCAAGGTTGGTGACGAGAATGTCAGCCATTTGAGAGAGATGTTTGCTACGACAGTATCATGGATTCAAAACAAAGCATTGAAAAGTTGTTCCTCGGTTAAAAAGGGCCCATTTCAGAATGGTATGCATTTTGGTTTTGATTATACTTGTTGCTGATTAGAGTTACAGAAGAGGTGTTGGATGACCTTATACCGAGAAAGAGGAACTAAACAACATTAATCATTTAGCGTCTTGAATGAAAGAGTCCTTTCATTCAGAATTGTGAATTGTTGGTTGTAAAATGTTCTCGAACTGAATTGAATTGTTCTCCGGTGTCGCTGGGTTATTGCATTTCTATGGTGCTGAAAATAAGTTGAAATACAAGTTCCTGTTTTGTGTAGTAGCTTGGCCAAATGTAAGTTGGGCGTGCCAGTTATCACATATAGGCCTAAATGCCTTATTTTTGCATGTATAGACACCTCGGACCCGAAAAATGTGGTGAAGTTCCTCGAGGAAGGCCTGATCATGAAAACCTTCGACCATGTCAACGTGCTGGGGCTTCTGGGGTTGACCTTTGACGCAGTCAAAAACCCCTTGGTGGTGATACCCTTCATGGCAAACGGTGACCTCAAGACATATCTGGTCAAGAAGAAACAGGTATGTAGTCAAGAGCGATCAATGTCGATAATAAATAGAGGAAGGTTTGATAAAAGAATTGGTGATGGGTGGCATGAGTTTGGAACTCACTTAAAGGTCATTTTGGTAGATGTTGTTACGTTTGATAATTAATAGTTTCACTCACGAGATTTATTAAACAAAATGCTGTCCCATTTCGTAAACAGTATGTCATGTGTTTTGTTATGAGTGTGTAGTATTTATTTATTCATTGGAGGTTTTTACTTTCAATTTAGACCTTGGCGACATCTCTGCTGATGAGGTTTGCCTCACATGCCGCACTCGGTATGAGTTACTTGGCTCAGCACAAGTTTGTACACAGAGATCTTGCGGCCAGAAATTGCATGTAAGTGTATCCTCTCTTCTATATCATCCGGGGCTTTTACACATGTCTTTATATGTGTGTTTGAGTAAAAGCAAAATGAATGTTACGAGAAATCGGTCAGCTGTTTCATCGAAAATAATTTTAATGCACCAGAGATACCAGGGGACATGCATTCATTGAATTGACTCCAGAGTTCGAATTAATGGTATTGCAATTCTTAAATGATGTGACCCCAAAGTAAGATCAACTTTTAACAACCTCTTTAGGGTGAACAGTGATCTTCTGGTGAAGATAGCGGATTTTGGACTATCCCGTGACATGCACGAATCAGATTACTACACAAGCGGCGATGCCCAGGCTAAGCTGCCTATCAAATGGATGGCTCCCGAGTCCTTGGAACGTCGAGTGTACAACGCCAGGACCGACGTGGTACGCAATTAAATCCATCTTTGATTGGAATGTTAGATGATGTTTAGATAAAGATCTGAAGGGAAAAGAAAGCAAAACACATCTCTTTGCGTTCTGTGGAACTATCCTTCGAAGAGAAACTACATGAACTTCGATGTCCGGTCATGAAATGTCAGTTTATTGATAATTTACATCGGGTATGTTTTCAAGGCGCCTGACCCTCATTAGCTGGAGTATTTCGTCTTAAGACGCCCACCTCGAACTGATTTCTAAGTTAACTTAGTAATGAACGTTTTTATTTCAATTTGACACAAGATCTCATTAAACAGTTCAATAAAGACTCAAATACAAATGTATAGTTCGGTCAATCTTCGTTAATCTTGGCTACCCTTTTCAGCTTGCTCATGTCAACTGTCCGGTAGCTCAATTGAACAGGTATCATTCGAATGGTCTCTAACATTGACAAATATTTGTCTTCTTTGGTTTTCTACAGTGGTCATACGGTGTGCTCCTGTGGGAGATTTTCAGTAAGGGTGCAAAACCGTATCCAGGAATACCCAACCAAGATGTGTATGATTTCTTGAAGAGAGGTCAACGCATGGATGCTCCCAAGAACTGCCCGCCAGAAATGTATGTTCAAACAGCGGTCACCATTACCTTTAAATAATAACACATCTAATGTCGTTTTACTTCTGTAAAAGTATGCATGATTCTTTTTATATATTTTACTCAAATTTTTCTGAAGGTGAAGGGATCTTAATGCATTTTTTTTTACTCTCAAAGGTTTTACATAATTGAAAGTAGGTATAACACTCTCTAGTTGTGAGAAACAGTGAAGAGTGTTTTGTTTGGGGTTTCAAATGAAAAAAGGGAAACTCAATTCTCGAACATTTCTCTCAAAAATGTAGGCTTAATGTGCTCGAGTAATCAGTAATAATGGAAAGTGTATTGTCGGGGTTTCACGTAAAAATGCAAACACAATTTGATATACGATCAAGCATGCAGCATCTAATGATTCTTGTTACATTTGCTGACTGATACAGCTACGGCATAATGGTACGTTGCTGGCAGGACAACCCCAAGTCACGTTGCACCTTCGTCCAAGTTGCCAACGAGCTGGAAGAACTGTTGGAGGGAGACCGTGACTACGTAGCAGCTCCTAGTGCGGGTGTGGTTGGTATGGGACCCATCAAACATCACGAAGAACCTGGTGTCACAGACGAGAGCTTTCTGGTCCCGATGCAGCAGGAGACCGCCTTTGGTGCTGACGGCCCGTGTAGTGACGGAGAAACCAGCGGGAGCCATGCGACCGCCGCCCATGATCCCTTGGATTATGTCAATAAAATTGTCATTAGATAAAGTGTCCTGCAAATTCCCAGATAAGAAATATCCGAAAAGAAAATGGTTTGAAGAAAAAGTCTGTTTCAAGTGGCCAATATATTAAAATCTTGGCTTATCAAGATGGATCTATAGGACACTCCTTGCTCACTTTCATTCATAAGAAACAAGATTTAACCTTTCTAGCTTTTTGTCTCTGTGAGTTGGAATAAAATCATTTACAATACATAGAAGGTGGCAAGCTAGACTAATAGCTAAGTCACCTGTCTTTTTAAGCGTCTCAACCAATGCCAAAAGCCGTTTTTGGTTTGCGATTGAAATTTTTGTGGTATTTAGTAATCTGAGGTATTACTGTTGTTCACCATCATTGAATCAAACGTTTATAGATTCATAACTTTTTATTGCTGTAGTAATATTCGGATTTCCCGCAAATGAGTGTAAGATCGGTTTTTTTTTTGTAATTGCATACATGTTATAATAATACCTGCGTCATTTAATCTAATACATGTACATATAATCTTCCAGTATTGTTTTCATTGACAATGCTTAGCTAGGCAAATTGCAACATTTTAAAACATGATCCTACGTTATCTGCAAGTGATAAGTTGCCGATTGGGAATTTTTGCACAGAGTCCTACACGCTGGACAATACATATTTTTATATAAAAATGGTCGAAGTTATCAGGAAATTAACGACTATATAGGTATCGTTAAAGGAACAAAAAAATAACAGCAATTTAATTTTAATTCACGTACAGTACACTGGTTTTTCCAGCATTTGATTATTAAGATAAATAGTGTATTACATAATTGATATTTTATATTTTGAATACATGTCAAGGCCTATATTCTTAGCTGACTAGGTATTTGTTCTCTAACGCAGTTGTGTGTGCACAGGTTTTCTCCTTATGGTAACGACATTCATCGCATGTGTTAAACCGAGGGGTGTACAGTTGAGTGGCATGAAAATGCAATCCCTTTAGATTGGTATTCAATGGAGATTCGTACATTCTTACCAACTAGTCTGTGGAGACAGATGCCACATGCATATGTATTGTTCTCAAAAATATATATGAAATGTAACTCATTTTATTAAAAAAAAAAAAGATATCTTGTTCACCTAAAATATATACATTTTAGTGTGTTATAGGAGAGTCTTCTGTCGAAGGTGTTGCTAGAAATTTTGTAAAGAAGTTTTTTATGCAAGGTATAAAAAGCTGCTCAATGATTGCCTAGAAAATGTAGAAAAATACCCTGACTTAACAGGTAAAAAAAAACCCAGAAGCAGTTGGTAAATGCGTGCGAAAATGTATTTTAAAAGTCGTACAGTGAGGAGATCGAACGATAATTGTAGTTAGCACTGAGTGCTGTATAAATGCTCATATTTGATATTCAATTGACTTTATATAATATTGCTGTTAGATCATTTATTCATTTGATACACAGACACATATTTAATCACTTTTTTTTTTAAAGATAATCAGAATTGCATTAAATAACTGGTATATTGATGCCAATATTAAACTTCTGTTTAAAAAGTCAAGAAATATTTTACTCAGATTTGTTGGATCACATACTCACATTTCACAGACAGGTTGTTCTATCCGATGACTTTCTTCTGATACTTGATACTGAGGGTTCCATTTTGTAGAGTATTTATGGGAGCAGGGTTGTTTGAATTGATTGTTTTATTCTTATCATTGATTTCAATCCTGATTGAAATCAATACAAAATGACTAAAATCGGCTTTTTAATTTGAATGCTCCACCTGCATATATATTCTATTACATAATTGACATTTTATATTTGCACGCATTAATCTATACACAGTGATTTTCCAGTATTGTATTATATAACCATACTAACCTAGGAAAATTGCAACATTTTAAAA
The DNA here is from genome assembly GCA_029964075.1 of Patiria pectinifera. NCBI lineage: Eukaryota > Metazoa > Echinodermata > Asteroidea > Valvatida > Asterinidae > Patiria > Patiria pectinifera. The sequence continues at coordinate 33,388,141 of CM057149.1, read as the reverse complement.
CGTGATGCTACGTTATCTAAACTTTGTAAAATACATTCCTGTGAAAACGGTAAAACAATAATAAGCCATACATGTTTGATTGCAAATGATAACTTGCTGATTTGGAAATTTCTGCACAGATTCCTGCAAGCTGCACAAAGCATTGATATAAAATGGGTGAAGTTATCCGGAAATTAACAACTATCGGTATCGCTATTAAACTAAAAGGAGTAAACAATAATAACAATTTAATCACTTTTTTTTTATCAGAATTGCATAGTAACTGGTATATTGCTAACATATCCAATATTGAATTTCTGTTAAAGTCAAGATTTCTTTTTTAATCGAATGCTCCCCTGCATATATTTTATTACAAATGTTACATTTGCAATACATGTACAGGCCTATATTCTTAACTGACTAAGTATCTGACCTAACACAATCGCGTGTGCACAGATTTTCTCCTCAAAGACATTGATCGGGGGATATTCCATTATCAACAAAAATGTACCGTTTGACTCGTATAAAAACAATGGAATCCCTTTGGATTGGTATTTAATGGAGATTCGTTCAATCTTACAAGCTGGTATGTGTAGATGCCACGTGCATACTGCATTTTCCTGCCAAATTAATATGCATTCTACGCAACTTGATATGCAAAAAGCTGCATTTACACAAGAAATTGACATCGTGGTTTTTTATGTGTGAAAGATGAGTCAAATTAACACAGATTTGTAAAAGTGGTTCTTAATAATAAGGTATGAAAAGCCACTCACTTGGTGCCTCGATAATGCACGCAAACATCATGACTTAATTTTTTTTCAAAAACGAAACATTGGTATATGTCCGCGAAAAATGAATTTTATAAAGTAAAATTTTGCCATCATAATTGTCATGAGGATCAAGCACTGTTATTTTCATATTCGAAATCATTTGGCTTTGTATAATCTTGCTTTTTGGATCATGTATATTCATTTGATACACGGATACATATTTACATGCATATAATCAGATTTCGCTTTAGCAAAATTGCGTAATTAACATTACAATTTCGAATATTGAATTTCCGTTTAAACAGTCAAGACATTGACGCTCTGTGTTTGAAATGCCTAGCAGTCCTTGCTTATTGTCAGTTTAGGATTTAAACCTTATTCCAACGGGTAACAACATCAATAGATTTTCAGTTGAATAAAAAAGAACATTTAACACCTGGCCATTCAATTTAATACGAAAATTAAATTATCCTTGATATCAGTAGGGTCAGGTCAGGTCACCACCCAATTAACATCTTCTGACAGCAAGTACAAATTATTTTTCAGAGATGTGTCAAACGATGACACAATTAAATTTGATGATAAATTGTATCATGTGTAAAAGCAACTTTTATATGCGATATATTCGATGTAATTTTATACGCTTAGTTGACTACGTTTATCTGAATATAACATCATACTGCGCTATTTAGCATATTCAAGCTCATTCATTTAGGCCCTACATTATTTTTTGTATATATTATGGTTACAGACATGAAAGTTATGTGAAAGCAGGTCCTCGTCATATTTGGGCAGGAGTGATACTATCCGGTTCGTAAGTGACTGCGTCATATACACGCGCGCGCACCACTGATCACTAGCGCCCATTGGCTAAGCACTCCAGATGCACTTACTTCCGGTTCCATTGGTTCAAATGCTACACCGTGTGCAGTACACATGGTTAAGTTGAAATTACGTCAAACTTACAAACCATATGAAGAGAAATGAAATACAACCAATCGATAAGAGAAGTCTGTGTTTTCACGCAATATTACAGAGCTGTGAATAATGCATAGAATACAACTCACATCGTGGGAACAGGCCAGCGTCTTATTTTCAATGTTTAATTGGTTGCCACGACTAAGTTCATTCAACCGTAAACTCCTGAAAACGCATCAAGTAATATATAGCAAACTGCACATTATTGACTTTTATATTATGAGATTCGGGGGAAAATTCAGGAGACTCGAATACAAGAGGTGGTAGTCGCAACATTGATGGAAAAGACAATAAACAGGTGAAAACTTCGGCGAATCTAAACAATGCAACAAGCAGACAAAACCGTCCAGTGGATTTACATTTTGAACTGTAGGCCTAAACACCTCTGGTTGGCTCAGGATTATAGGCGAATACTGCCCGATGTAGTGTCGTATGTATTACACTTCAAACGATGCTGAGGGGAACTGTAGAGAAGGTAGTTCAAGGTTTGCAAGATGTACCTCATGCTCGCATTCCTTGTAATCAGTGTTGAGACTACATGGCAATGAAAGTGTTCCTCCTAGCAGCGGTGGATTGGAGGTTTTTTTTTTAATGAAGTGGGCGGGGCACTCAGTAAAGACCACACATGCCTCAGATTCCCGGCAGGATATATTTGAAAACGGAGGATGACAAATATATTCGTGTGTATGCACGTTGACGTCTAGATTGGTTCATCGGTTTAAAAGAAAATTGATTTGTTAAGGATCCAATGTTTCTCGTCTGCTCTCCTGTCGCTTATGCCGTGTTCGTTCGATTGTCGCGATTCATTTAATATCGAACAATATTTCAGATAAATCGTCAGAGTTTGACGAACTAACGAATCTGTCCAGAACTGACCTTATACGCAATTTAGGATTGTTAGATATTCTAACATATTCATGATTGTCTATAAGGTGATCTACTAAAAATCAAGACAAATACATTCGCCGTTTGTTAATTACGCTAAAGTTACACAAAACGGCGAGTTTGTGGATACTCGTTTTTTGTGCTTTTGATTAAGTTACGTATCCCGATTCCTTAACAATTCTAGAACACAATATTTCAAAAAGACTTGACCAAAACCCAAAGCTATATCTGAAAAAGGAGGATGCCTTTCAGCCTGCGCTCACTGCTAGTCATGCGCACAATAATAACGCCATACACCGTGTCGCACCGTCTGCTAATTACAAGCTGGAGTATTTTGCCATCGGACCTAACTAGACTAACTACATGTTTGAATAAGTGTGAGACGGAAATTTACAAGTACAAAAAAATGTGTAACTTCCATAAAAATGACAGGTGAAACGAAACAATCTATCATTGCCAATTTGACCAGTATCACTTGTGGATGGGATAAACCCTAACGTATGCACCAGGAAACTAAAGTCGGTTCCCATTGTTTCAAAGAACCTCTCAGGGAAGTAGTTCAACCAAACCTTTGTTAAACTTGACACCGTCTTTGTAGTGCTTCTATAATACAGTCAGTGTTTACTTCATCGAAACCAATGTAGGTTAGTATTTGCCCTGCAGTTGAATATGTTAATAGACGAAACCCCACAAACTTGAACAAGTTCTTGGTAAAAACTCCGCTACGGCAACTAAACAAATGATGATTGTTGGCCCATGAGGAAACCTTTTTTATTTTCTACTTGTGCAATATGTACTTTGCTGCATTGTGAACCCTATCGACATAGTATTTTTGCAGCTCTACGCGTGTGGTCGTGGCTGTGTTCAATGTGCTGAGTGGTAGAGCGATTTAAAGGGCATGTACACACCGTATGAAGATAACTCATTGGAGTACCGACCCCAGCATCAGTCACTGAAATATTTGCTCTTTTCACTAAGCAGAGGGATTGATATGTTGAGGAGAATCATGTCGCCCACCCGAGACCGCCTAAACTCTCTACAACTAACCGTTCTGCGTCTAGCCCATTTGGCATGATTACTTGTGGCGGTTAACGCAATTGTCACACGTCAAGCTTTGTTATTGATTTGACTGCTATCGGACAGTCCAATATTTCCAAGTGCCACAGACTATTTCCTGAGAGCTAGTGATTCAGCCTATATTACCAGGTACGTTTAATATCTTGAATTAATAACGTTTCCCCGGACTTTCGAACAGTCGTTAGTCGTCGGTTTTTCCACATTGGTAGAATACAAGTTATAATTTTGAGCAAGAATGAATGGGGAATCGCAGGCATAGACTAATTGTGAAATACTATAACGTTTAGCACTTAAGACGGCCAGCGGTAAACAGATGTACGGGTACGAAACTGCTTCCACTCGGAGAGATGTCCATAAGGGTTATATCTAATCGTTAATCTGTGTGGGATGTCCATGAAAAGAGGTTAAAAAAAGGACGGCAATATTTCGATTAAATTTCCGGCTATCATCTCAATTCTGCAAGATATTGTGTGTTTTAGTTTTTAACTGGAATTTCCAAATACTTTGGGAAAATTCTTCATATTTTCACGCATACATGTAATAGTTTGCTTGCCATGCATTATGAAGATGATCATCAGAGTCACGTGGCGTAGATCTTGTAATGTTTAACATATTATATTTGATGGGGATATTCCTTGGTTTGTCTTCACAAGCTATATTTTTCTAGAAAAGACACGAACCCCCAAAACCTCTTAAAATAAACAACAAAATCCAATCCTTAAAAGTGCTGCTTCCGTATTATGATCTTCACCATTAATATATACTGTGTAGTATAGGGTGAGCCAAAGAGAAAGTGACCTTGATCAATGATATTTTTGTTCTTAAAAAGGAATCAAATTTGACACACCAAGTAAGTATGTCTTAAAAAAAAGAACATGTTTCATCCAAAAAAAAAAAAGGATGACATCGGCTACCTGCTTCCATGTCATCGGTGTTAACCAGAAATCATTGCGAATTCCCAACCAATATTTCTTATAGACCTCCTTTGTGTGTACTACCAAACATTTTACCTTTTCTACGGAAGTAGAAAAAGGTAATTTCAGAAAGATAAAAGCAATGAAATCGACGGTCCAGTCCCAGTTTTTTGCAATTTTTTTTGGTCTCTCTGAGACATAAAACAGTAAATTCAGAAGAAATCATAAAAGTATTATATTTTCACACTCTTTGTATGTTTTTCAGGTAATTCAACAATATTTTTTTTCTAGAACATTCTGTGCTTTAGGCACGTGCCCCAAAGAATCGAAGATCCGATAGTGGCGTGCAGTTGTAAGTTATTACTTCCATAACCAGAAATTAACTTTGTGCAAAACCAATATTTAGAAAGTTTTTGTTAAAAACAATTCCTTGAGAAAAAAAAATAACAATCCTTCATCTGTAAATCTTTTCATTGTATTGATTTCCTTACTGTATTTTTTTTTACAGCCTGTCCTTCTGATCCACTGCATGAGATAAAGGGCTGCATTTCCATCTCAAACATCCTCCGTGAACTGAAGATCATGGAGTCTTGTAGGAGACATTCCACCCTCTTGTGGGCAATTGTTCTGTCTTGGAGCATCATCTGCGTAAGCGTTTTTGCCACATCAGCTGAGCGGCAGGGAGACCTGTCAGACTATGAGTTGGCCAGCTTTGGCAATCCTGATATTTTGGATGAACCCAAAAGACGTGCATCAAAGTTCAACCATTTAACCTTGAGTGACCATGGTGGTGTGTATGTAGGGGCTGTCAATTGGTTGTACAGGTTGGACAGTAGATTGGAAGAGATACAGATTGTTTCAACCTGTGATGACAGTAGGCCAGATAGTGTGATGCCCTGTCGCCTTACAAATAACTACAACAAGATACTGGTAGTTGACAGTACTCGGCCAAACAGTTTGATAACCTGTGGTGGTGTGTATGATGGTATTTGTCAGTTACGACAGTTACAAGATATAAGTAACGTGCTGGTGGAATCGGTCCCCAACGTTGCAGGGTTTGAGGATGCATCTACTGTTAGTCTGATGGCTCCAGGAAGAGGTGGGCGAGAAATGCTTTATACGGCTGTTACTTATGCTGGGGAAAACGTTGTTATTCGAGGACGTTTTCCACCAATTACGGGAAGAAGCCTGGAAAGCAGTTTATTTTTATCAGTATCAGAGGAAGCGGATATGGTCTCTTTCAATAACTTGGCAATAACGAACTCTTATACCATAAAGTATGTTGCAGCATTTGAAGATGAAGGTTTCACATACTTTGTTGCCTCTCAGAAAGAGGATTTGAATTCTGCGCAGTTTGTTTCTAAGTTGAACAGAGTCTGTCACAGCCATGAAAACATGGATGCATACACAGAAATTACCCTACAGTGCAGTGGATCAGATGGCAGTGTGTACAGCTTGGTGCAAGCAGCTTACTTTGGACCAGCAGGACCTGATCTAGCGGCATCATTGGGTCTCCATGCAGACGAGCAGGTGCTGTATGCTGTGTTTGCCAAGAACCAAGGAGCTCCGGGTACCAGTGATGTACCCATCGATCAGTCAGCATTGTGTGTGTACAGGATGACGGATATCTTGGATGCCTTCAGAGAAGCAGTGCGGGGATGTATTCAGGATGGAAATACGTACTCCGTTGACTATTTGGAGGGTTCTTTTTGCAAAAGTTTCGGGGTGAGTACAGAAGCGTATTTAGAATGATGTTGTCATTTCTCTAATGAGATTCAAAAATGAATTTCCCTTGCTGTTTTCGAGTTACACCTCGATTTTTTTTTAATTTCTATTTGCCAAGCAATATAAAATTTATTCACTTTTAAATGAGACTATTAAATTTTACTCAAAAATCCACCAGTGTTTAGTTATTGAACTATATCTTTACACATTTCGAATTATTGGCTGCCAGACAACAATTCCGTCTCTCGCAGAGCGGGTTATTTGTGCATAAAAATGAAATGAAAAAATATAAAAACTAAACAACTCCACTTCTTGAAGAGCAAAATGTATGCATCTGTAAATTGCACGTCTTCGAATAAAAAGGCGGATTACCTGTACTTTTGTGGCGTAAGTCCAACCCGACCTACATCAACCCAACCCAAATGCACAGGTTGCCTAACCTAATATGCATAATTTGAAATGAAAAAATATTCAAACTGAACAAAATCCACTTTTTGAAGAGCAAAAGGTATGCATCTGTAAATTGCACGCTTGCGAATCAAAAGGTGCGTTACCTGTACTTTTGTGGCGTAAACCCAATCCAACCCAATTACCCAACTCAACCCTAATGCACAGGTTGCCTTACCTAAAATAAAATGTGTCATCTTAGTCATCGTAAAACAAGCACTATAGCCTACGTGCAAAATATGCTGCTATTTCAACAACTATCGGGAATATATTGAATAGCGAAGAGGAGAAACTGCAAACTGATGGTAAAAAGGATAAAATATAACATTTTGACAATATATCGACGCCTCCATCTTTCCAGATGGGGACCAGGTCCAGCGTGCGCTTCTTTGCCATTGCTTTTCTGTTCTTGATGTCTGTTACTCTGTAGGCCCTAAATATGCCCCCCCCCCCTAAATGCATAGCAAACCTGTCGTGTAAAGTCAAGACCTCTGTCCCGCTTCTCCATTTCATTTCAAGGCTGATAGGTTCAAATTGTTTCTTTCTGCACTAATGGTGCAAACTATAGGTAATTGAACCATAGATGATGGTAAAAAACAAGGCAGCTTTCTTTGCAGTCCCCTGGCTGATGCATCAATGTGGTTGTATCATCACGCTAAAGCACTCATTCTTTTTACTGATATAGGATTGGTAATGCGTGAATTTGGGTATGATAATTTGTTATGATAACATAGAAATCGAAATTTCTATTTTCAACTGAGCTTATTTTATTAACAACCGTAATTTCATCTGCACGAATGTTGCTTTATTGTTTACTTAGAAGATAAAATATATATTCTTTATGTGTGTCCTTATATTGCTATTCTATTTGACATCTTATTCATTTATTGATAGCTATTAATTTGTTATGGCAATTCATTTTTTTGTATAAAGTAATTCAAATGTTTTGTTACATTTTTACATGTACTTGATTGTATATCATCCACAATTCAGCCTTTGGGCTGCGACGAATCGATAATAAAACCCTTAAATTGAATTGAATTGGAATTATCGTTTCATCAACGACTCTCCTTGAACTGACTGGATTCGTGTATCTAATTGATAATTTCCATTGCCGAACCAAGATATTGCTTTTACCGGTTAATCATTTTTCTTGTATCTACTAAATTCGTTATAGATTCCCATTCTGGATCGCTATTTCTGCATAACAGTGACCGCTGATTCAAATCAAACGCCATTATTTAAGTACGCCAAGGGCATAGCCCCCGTTCCATCCACGGCAATTCTAGAGCTGCCTGGTACTCTCATGTCATCCATCATAACCACTACTGAAGTCAACCACACCATCGCTTTAATCGGAACATCGAGTGGAGATCTACTCAAGGTAAATAATCCCTAATCGGTTGAAATGTATGACTGAAGGCGACGTAGAGACTAAATTGGACAGTTTAGAAGCAGTTTTATTTCAAACCATTTCGTTTACATCCCTTGCACTCGAGACTTTAGTTTTTAGCAGGACGCATTGATTCTGGAAAGTTATTGATTTTTTTAAAAATGAGAAATAATAAGCTAAATTTGTGGCCTCCCTTAATAAATTGGCTTGCATGAACGACGCTGCTTAAGCATACACCCAAGGCAAGCAGTGCATGCCGGGTTGACCTTAATTATCCATAAATCCATGTGAAACTTCTTAACTCTCTATGTACAATGTAGGTGTAAACAGATGTATTAAGGTCCTTTGTGTCATCCTGTCATTAGGTTCATATGGAAAGTAACACTGCCAGCCGACTTTATGAACACATTAGCGTTGATACCAGTCCAGTTCTGCCAGATGTCAAGGTTAATGACACAACACGAGTACTTTTTCTCTTGACGGAACAAAAGGTAAGCACATACCTCACCTGCCGAGGCGGACTGCTAAATATTGACTTTCTCCACTCCATTTAGCTTCGCCCATAGGCTTCGCATTAGCAGAAAAGTTGACAGATTTGGCAGGAAAAAAAATTACAAAAGCTAAACTGATGTGTTTTTTTTTTAGAGCAACTAGATTTTCAGTTATTTATGGAAAGCCAGAGAAAACATGAGGTACTTTGAATATTATCATAACAACAAAGAGCTTAGCAATTTGACCAAATGAACATACGATCATCAAGAAAAAAAAACAACTTTATGCTGAAATCAAATACTTTTTTTCAGCATTAAGATAATAGTATACAATAAAATTGTAAGAAAGTTACAATATATTTTACCTTTTAGTTGGTGAAGCTTCGCGTTGAGAATTGTGGCCAATACACTACATGCGAAACGTGTATTGGGACTGATGCAGGGAATGATGGAGACCCATATTGTGGATGGTGCACTCTGGAACGAAGGTACAGTCATTTGGTTGCGAAGGGCAATTTCTAAAGGTTACGTGACACTTCATTTTGAATAAACTACATGGGCACACACATGTTCACCGTTGGCGGGCGAAATCTTTGAAAATTAATTTCTCCCGTTTGGGAGACCGTATCTTCCCATAATTTACTTTCCTCATAATGATCCAAGTATGTGCTAAAAATCGTTGTGATGTGTTCATTACTTAAATTGAAATCGGAAAAATAGGCCTGGCTACGGGTCCATCATTGACGTTTGCAATAGCTGTCAATCTTTTCAAGCCTCACGAATAATAATAAGGTTCCTATCCTTTATGGAGTGCAGTAAGAATTTTGAGAAAAGCCTCCTTCACGAGTTATTAATTGATAAATATCATCCTTTTTGCCGGCTTCCATTGGTCGATACCGGGACCCGCGCCAAAACACGCCGAGTGACGCTAATGAATATGCTGATCTACAATACGTACGATATTGTGTGGCTTGACCGAAATCGGTCAACCGTAGCGCCTAAGGCGCTTTGCTGAACAATGCATGTGACTTGGGTTGGCAGAAATCATCGTCGAAATTTTCCAAGGAGATGGTTCAAATTGTAGCACTAGCGTTTGCAACAACATATTAAGCTGAAATTCGGAATATACTTAGATGATATAAGTGTTCAATTACTCGTAACAAATTTTGAAAATTCCTAGAAATAGATATAAATACAGAGATTTGGGGAAGTTTTCGAACGATTTCTTCCAGACTTAAAGGTCAGCTATACCAGTAACCAGTATTGGCGTTTCGGCATCGATGACGGCGATTTTTACACTGACATGAGGCTAAGAATTTCTTCTTCCGTTATAATTTAACTTTTCAATCATACTGTACATATTTTCTGAGAAACACAATGTTCAAAAGACCATGTTTTTTGTGGTGCTTGAATTTCACTGCTCTGCTATAGTGTCTAAGTACGTAATCGGATTAGCTTTGCCCAGCAATGGCAGACGCTTTGCCTTAGCAACCACATGACTGGGTAAGTCACACGGGATGGGTAAATTGATGGGTAATTTAAGAAGTTGTATAGAACGGTAGTCTATCACCACTCAGACGGGGTGCAACATCTTATTGCACTACATCTGATGCATTAAACATAGGTTGTGCACTCTGGAATAGAAGTAATTTATTGGGAAAGTTCCTACAGCTGGTCAGTTTAGTTGATAGTGTCAGTGAAAAAAAACACCTTTTCTATTTATGTGATTAATACAGAGTTCAAGGAGCTTATTCATTGTATTTGTCCGATGTGATTTGTACGTAAAAGAACATTCACATTCAGTGGTGACGTAACGATGTTCTCCAATGAAATCTAGAAAGTAGAGCATGTCATGTTGTTCCGTTTTGCTTTTTGCTTTGGATGACTGTCGACTACCAAGCTATCCTTATCATATGATAACATTGAATTCTTGCCTAGATGTACGAGATATTCCGACTGCCCATCACCTGATGTATCTACTCGATGGTTGGCCTACAATGCTGATCAGTGCATTAGTATTACCACGGTAGCTCCCTATGATAACCTGCCAATCACAGTCAATGAGCAACTGGTGAGATACGGATGCATTTAAATCACATCTGAATTGTATCCTTACAGTAAAACGCAATGAAATTCGCTTTAAAAAATTAAACACTCACTGCCAAGTGCAGATTTGTTATGGATTGATCCAGATATATTTACCGTATAAAAATATGATATGAAGAATTCAGCGTCAATGCGATGCCTATCGTACAGACGACATATAAGGTCTAATCACTTTAATTTTGCTTCCCTTGGATCTCCATCCTTTAAATAAGTTTTTTTATCTGTGTATAATTACACATATTGTTTCAGGCACTTTGCCTTCTTAATTTTTAGGAGTAACAATTGCGTGCAATTTATTTTATGTAGGCCTACTCTTAATGAATCTTGGCTTTGTATATTTGATGTCACGCCATCTTTCTTATGTTTTGAATTTCGTGAATCTCAAAGAAAATATTTATCGTGCGTCGGAGTCATTTGAGCTCACCAAGTGTTATTTTAACTGTGTCTATAGTATCCCTGACCAGTTGAGCTAACTCTTGGAGTTCATTCAATGTTAATAAACTACATATTAGTATTTAAATATAATTTTGTTCTTTCACTTTTTAGATCACCCTGACTGTGCAAAAGTTCCCCGATCTAGGGACCGGCCAGAGTTATGAATGTTATTTCGGGTCATTCGAATCTCCAGCTTCGAAGAATGATGAAGTGCTGGAGTGTACGTCACCTCCTAGTGATGGGATACCTCCCATTCCGCAAGGAGGCAAGTGCAATAAGAGACATCCATAGGAGGTTATTTAGGGCAAAATATACAGAACAAGCATTCAAAAAGTCGACTTATAATTTCCTTCTTGTCCATTCTAGAATGAAATAATGCTTGTAAATCAATCGCATTATATCAACAGAGGAATGTGACCGTAGGCAGTACAATATGGTACACTGACGTGCTTACTGTTAGCATGAAAATGATTTCTACATTTGGTACCCACAAAAATCGATTTGAACTCGTAGTAATTTAAAAATACACGCTCATTTTCGAAATATCTGTTTCAACTCATAAACAAGGTGATTTTGTTCTTATGTATTGTTAAGATGATGCAGTACACGTAGATTTGGGTGTCGAGTCATCTGAAACTTCAGTTAAATTCATAGACACCGACTTCTACTTCTACGAGTGTTCAACGCACACCTCGTGAGTATTAATCAGTTGTATTTGAAATTCAATTTGTTTTCCTTTAGGTTGTTTAAATGCATACTTTCTCCCCTATTACATTTGCCTGATGCTTTTAAAAAAAAATCTTTAAATAATGCAATTCTCTTTGGTTGTGTACGTAGCTGTGTATCCTGCGTTGGTAGTCGCTGGGCCTGCGATTGGTGCGTGTTTGAGAACAGATGTACTCATGAAAGCTCCACGTGCACACGTGCTAATGAAACCATCGTTACTGGAGATAACGTGAGAACAAACATATAAGAGCTAAGCCGATACAAATTTTGAAGAAAAAATATTATTTTGCTGAAATCTCTTGATTGTAGAATCCTATATGTTGACTATTCAGTAAACACGTATTTTGCGCATTTGTTATTGAAAACGACACTAATTGTCATGTACTCCTTCCATTAAGCACACGTGGAAGTATCTGAAATTGTATTTTTACTTTGGAAATAAGATAATTCTTATCAGATTTCTCTTGATCATTAGTTTCAGATTGAAGCAGATGTATATTTTTGGGGATGTCATGACATAGTTTGTTGTTTGTTGGCATTCAACCTACAGAATCCGACCGCCTCTGCAGTCAAAGGGCCTGAGTTTTGCCCTCAACTGCTTAACCAAACTGCTGAAGTTCTTCTTCCTGATAACACCTTGAGGATCATAACTGTCTTGACTAAAAACCTGCCAGACGAAGCTGAGGTTTGTTTATTAATGCCTGAAAATAACACAACAAACAAAAACAATGTCAGTTTGTAACTGATGTCCACAATAACCTCCGTCTATCAGAACATTCCCATGTCAGTGCCTGATAGTAACAGTTTTCCAGATTTCTCTGAGTCCAGTTATCACCTTGCTTAATTCATCCCCTAGAAGAAAATACAATTTCCCCCATTCGAATACTGTCCGATATAGTTTGCTAAATGCTATGGGTCATATCTGACTTTCTTTATGACATTGAATTAAATGCAAAGCGAATTGCAAAGTTATCATTGACATTGCGTGTGCTTAGATAAAGGTTAATATTTGAATGATAAGCTGCTCTTGATTCGCCCTTTGGTGGCACGCAATATCAACATTGCGTCGCATTGTCATGTATTGAACTTTCAAAAAAAGCTGTTTACTTTCAAAGACCTTTGAAAGGAAATACTGTCAAGTAGACTCTTTCTAGACTCACTTAACTTTGCAAAAAAACATTGGTCGTTACACCCTTTGTTTTTTTCCATGTGCAGATTTCTAGCTATCAGTGCAGCTTAGATGTTGAGAGGTCACCTCAGTTTGTAGATGCAGACCGCAATGGAGACAGAATTACATGCCGAGATAAGGCTGTAGGTTATACCTAAACTTATATTTATTGTAGCCTTGAATTGCTAATCTCTTTGATACGAATGAAAGTAATCCTCTATTTTGCATACTGGCTGGACACAATGTTGATATTTTGAGCTTCAGGTATTAAAAGGTGAGATTGTTTGCTTGCCTTCAACAGTACACTTACTTCTCGATTGATGAACCAGAGCTGGAAGTGAAACTGTCTGTTTCATGGACTGACACAAGCGGTGTTGCGCACATCCTAGATGACATACATGGATTTGATGGTAAGGAATAAGGACTGATTAAGGAGATTAACACTTTCGTCAGTCTAAAATGGTTATATATGAAGAATTTATTTCCAAAACATGATAAAACGTCATTGTGTTACCTTTTAGAGTCACACCCACTCCTGGCTGCCCAAATTCAGTATTGAATTTAAGAATACAATAAAACGAAAATGATGTTTGTTTAATATTCTTTAAATTTCAGAACCGTGCAAACTTTTTCCTTTTTTATTGAAATGGGTATATCGCGTTTTTAAAATATACTCTTTATATGTTTTTCATCGTTTGTTATCAACAGTGTTGTGTTGGAGGTTGTTCTTTAATATTGAGTTGAAAGACATGAGATTATCTAGTATTCTGTTCATATCAAACAGTAACATTGTACAAGTGTGAGGTCCAGAAGCCAGACTGCAGCCGTTGTGTTACAGCCCGCCCAGCGCTCGAATGTGTTTGGTGTGGTGCCAAGCCGAGCGAGTCTGGTGTATGCAAACTGAATGAAATTTGCAGTGAAAATAGAGTGACTTTGGACAACGGATTGAACTGCCCTGATCCAGTTCTGAGTGAGGTACGTTATACAACTCTCCAGTTGAATATTATTCGCTTGAATATTCTTGATTAATATTCCAGCCAAGGATAATTGTCAACCTGTTTGAAATTATGCATATTTCTCACAAGGAATCAAAGACTTCTGCCACCAAATGAAGCACACTTTGTATCCATTTGAGACAAATTGCCTTTGTGACAAAATGAAAAATAAGGAAATGTTGTCATGTGCAAGATACCCCACCCCCAATTTGTATGACTGCAAAAGCAGAGGTGTAGGGCCAATTATATAAAGTAGGCTTATATTTAGGGATGACTGTATATAAGGTACCAAATTGTATAATTTCATATTAGTGAAAAATTATGTTTTATTTGGTATTGTAACGTCGACCAAATCCTGGGTTGTCACACGCCAGACGAAGAAACCACAGACACTATTCTTCAGGGTTTCGGGGCTCTACGGCCATTTATTCTTTCCACTTTCTTTACACGAGGCTCTCTCTTATAACTCACAGCAAAAAGGCAGGCTATACAAAGGTCAGACTACTGAGTCGGTGCAGTCCGGCAACGGATCTCCGTGGCCCAGCAGCAGGGGTCCCAACGCTACGGTTGCACCGTGGGTCCGTGCTGGCGCCCTCTGCCGGCAGCCCGGCACCTCCGTTACAGTATATATATGCTGAACAATTTGTCTTTCAAGAGCATTTACCAATGCATCTTTAATAATGTGTTGTATTGAAATGCATTATTTCATGTTACATGTAGGCCTACTTGCTTTGGTGTGTTATGTTATTATTGCTTCTAAAATCACGCATTAGGTATTTCCTTTGACTGGGCCTATTGAAGGCAACACAATCATAGTTGTGATGGGAACTGATATCGGACGGAGATTTAGTGATGTTGTGAGTGTGATGGTTGGCGATCAACCATGTGATCTGGCTGGATTAAGCTCAGACTACCAACTCGGAGCAAGGTAGGGTCAAATCAGTTCTTGTACTTTTTATTCAAGCTTTGACTAATGTTCTCCTATTAAGTCTTTCGACGTTTGGTTAACATTTTTTTAACCGTCCTAATCGAAAAATTTTATCTATAAATTGTCCTCTGTCAGTTATAATATTGTCTTTTTAGGCAGTATTGTAGGCAGTATTTGTAGGCAATGTCGGTATGTCTTGCTAACAAAATATTTCAATTTCTGATCAAAATGTTAATTTTTCCCCTCACAATTTCTAATTCACAATGTAGTCAACAGCGGAGTGTGTGCCATGTTGTGGAACATTGTGAAATCTGAAAAGTGTACATAATTGTAAAATCTTAAAAGTATAGTTGCAGAGAGGATGAGGATTTGCTCAACCTTCTATTTTAACGTCACGTATTACGTTATGTTTCAGTGTCAACTGCATAACGAGAGCGGAAAGTGAAGGAGCCGAGTTGGTTACTTTGACAGTCACGGGTGCAGATGGTACTACACTGCAACACAGCTCAGGAACAGTCAACTTCAACTTCACAGTAAGTCACGTCCTGCACGCACTCGTTTACACTGACTCAGCCACCGAGGAACCTGCTCGGAAAAGGAACAAGCGTCCAAGAAAATGTGTTTACACTGAAATAGTAATCACGGAATGTATGATCACGAATGAGGTCTGTACACGAATGTTCTTTTCTTAGCAGTTCGACACCGCATTATGTCAGCTGGAGCAACAATTAGATATATTATAGCTGAATTAGTTGATAATTACACACCAAATATTTTATGTTTTAGTTGAGGATATTTGGGAAAATCCCAGGCATTTAAGTGAATTTCCTAAAACGTAGGTCAAGTTTACTATTGAAATGTCAAAACATTTTATAAACAATGATACTCAAGGATTCGATGCACGAATAACTAGCAAATACTTATTCCAACTATAACAATAATATAATTGGTGTGGAAAAATGTGTGATAGACAAACACAGTTCTTGGAATATTTTCACATAACGATTTTCGTTAACAGAACCCAACGATTACAGATTTCCAACCCCGCCTCGGCCCAGAAGCCAGTGGGACGGCAGTAAGTGTGAATGGCACTGCCCTCAACACAGGACGCAATATTGAAGCGTTCATCGGCGACAATCCTTGCATCATAACAGGGTATTATGTCTCTTTCGTTACACATCATTTTCTAAACTGTTGCGCATACGGCAAAAATCGGAGCATTGTCCAACTCTCTCCTCTGGTTTATCTCCAGAATATTAATTCAAGCTTTGATTAGAAACAAACAGCATTCTTGCGCATGATATTTTATTATATATACAAATCTACTTTTATTATCCTGTCCTGTAGAATTGCTCTAAGTTCCACCAATATTTACCTTGAGACATTGCTACATCTATTCAGTATTAAGGAGTACGGCAAATATCAAAGTATTGTCTAGTTTTTCCCCAGGATTAACTCTTGAATGATATTAATTGTAACATTCGTTGGAAACAATACCACTATTTGGTTGAATAGTTATTACTTCAGGAAAAAGAGGGATCTCGTGAACATCGCTTTTATCAGTGACTCCAAACAATTGTTTGTATTTTAACAAGTTTCATTTCTTTGAATTTATTAGAAAATCTTATTCCCTATTCATGACACTGTGTATTCCGCAAAACGGATATTCTTTGGTGCTGATTTTTATATCATGTTTTTTTTGTAAAGGTCAACATTAAGAAATATCATTTTAATTGTTTTTTTTTCAGGATGTTATTAAAAAATTGACTTTCCTAAAGAAACTCCATATATCTTGGAAAAATTCCATACAGTGACAAGGAGCATTATTCACTTAGATGCATCTCACTTTCACATTTCTTCAAAAACAACCTAACACTGGTATTTAGTAAACATGGCTCTGTCTCAAGTAACTGTTTTTCTTTCCCAAATTACTCAGCCAACCAGTTGAGTCCATGCTAGAATGCACAACCACTGCTGGACAAGTTGGATATCAAGGTGTTGTGAAACTCTCCTTCGATGGGGCCATGAGAACCTCATCAGATATGTACACGTACGCTGAGAATCCCACCATTACTAAGGTGTCTCCTCTGAAAAGCATCGTTTCGTGAGTCTACATGATTTTTCTGTCTTCATCTATTGTACCACGATGGGATATTTTGTATAGCTTTTTGGTATAGCTGTTTTGGTATATACTTCAATTTGTATCGACCACATTATTTCTACCTAATTTGTATTACAGCCTGTATTGTCCAATGAAAATGTCTGTGTTTTAAATATTTTTAAACACAAACAACAAAATGAGGGTAAAAAAGAGAATTTTGGTCCTGGTATTAGTGAAATGTTATGTTTCTGTTGTTAGATACGCTGTCAAGTAGCAAGCTTGCAACCAAGTTTATGCATGGCTGTTTTCAGAAGCACACTAATACAAATCTTCTTATTACTGAAGTCTACTGTTATTTGAATGAACAGTGAAATGTTATGGCTGATTCTAAACTTTAAATGTCATTTGCTGAAAAGGTGAACACGTGCGTGCATTTCTAAATTGTTTAAATTAATGTTACACCAACCAGTATCTTTCAGTGTAGAATGTATTTCCAGTATTTGTTATCGGTCTTTTAATTGTCAGGGGTGGTCGAAATTTGACGGTTACTGGGACTTTTCTAACCACAAGTAGAAACCGTCAAATCGTTGTCACTAATGGAAACGGTAATCGTAAAGTGGAGGTGAGAAATGTGTTTTGATCTCTGAATAAATGATTTTATATCTGCCCTATCCCTGCTCAACCTCCCCTTAACCTCCGATCTCTATCTACTTGCTCCACTATTGCAACATTTATAATTAGGAAGCTTTTTAAATCCTTTATTTTTAAAAGTTTGTTCAGTTACCGCGAACGACCACTTTTATTGTGAAAATGGCAATAATTGTACTATGTAAAGTGTGACAGCCATTACATCATGAAACACTCACATTTCTGTTTTGAAGTAGAAACAAAGAGAGGTGCCATATTGTCAACCAGAGCTAATGCTGATCAGAATTGTCAACTGATGGCGTCTTTATTTTGCAGGAATGTGAAGTTAAATCTGCAACAGAGATGTTGTGCTTGTCTCCTAACATAACAGATCTTGTCAGAGATCAATGAAACATTTGGCATTTGGTCTGAGGATAACGATGTCCACCTGGAGTACTTTGAGGATCCAGTGATCCTAAAAAGGAAACTTTTTAAAACTTCTATATGCTGAGTTACCGCGAACGACCACTTTAAATGTGAAAATGACAAAAAGGGTACTATGTAAAGTGTGGCAGCCATTACATCATTAAAAACATTTCTGTTTTAAAGTAGAAACAAAGAGAGGTGCCATTGTCAACCGGAGCTAATGCTGAACAGAATTGTCAACTGACTGAAGTGGGTCTTTATTTTGCAGGAATGTCAAGGTGAATCTGCAACAGAGATGCGGTGCCCATCTCCTAACATAACAGACCTCGACATGAGCAACGAAAACTTGACCTTTGGCTTCATCATGGATGGGGTCACTCAACTGTTGACCTGGTCTCAGGATAACGATGTCGACTTGGAGTACTTTGAGGATCCAGTGTATTACAAATTTGAAGATGGTATGAAGGACAAAGAAGGAGAAACCTTAAAAATCACGGTTGGTTTGCGTGTCTTATTATTTGTGCCTATCCTTTTCATGGTTATGTTCTTTTCTATCTGTAGATATGGGTCCTGTCGGTAAAACTGCACGAAGCACACTTATACAGTGCTTTGCATGTCACCTCTCATGTGTGACTAAAGATACATTCAAGTTGATTTCTCTTCCTCCTGAATCAAGTGGATCTTCCAAAAATACAGTAGGCCTATCTTGGTAACTCTTGCTAAGTTACAAAACTTCATAAGCTCAGATCAGTCATTGCAAGCGCAAATCTAGATGTGATGTGAAATAACAGTTAGGTTTTTTTTTACGTCAGTCCCCACACGGTATGTATAGGGGTACATGAATATGAGAAGAAAAAGAAGAAAGTCTTACGTGTGATACAGGTTATAACCTTCTTCTTTTTTAGAAATAAAACATTTGTCACAACCAAAAAGATTAAATCTGTCCAAAATATACCAATTCAGATACCTCTAATTTTCCTTTAAAATCAATTGAACTTGAACTACCTGTGAATGCTTTAACAGGGCGAGCGGATTTACAGCGCCATCACAGAGGGAGAAATCATCGTGACGATCGGAGTAGAGAGCTGTCCCGTTAGCCTGATCACTGGGACAGCACTCGTATGTGAATTGCCCGATGAGGCACCAGCAGCCGGTGACTACATGGGAGGAGATACTGGGAAAGGTCTGCCTGTGGTATGGGTAAGTTAGGGGCGGATTTGAATCAGAGGGTGGGGAGGGGTAGCTGTCAAGTGCTCTTTTCTTGCAAGATTGTTCCTTCTTTTGCGGCCCCGGGGAGGGGGGAGCTTATCCGTTTCCTTTTCATTGTTGTGAGTACAAAATGGCAAGTAATTTTTAATTGTGCTAATTTGATATTGTCCTTAAAAAATCTCAAAGAAATGAAGTTTTTCTGCAATTTTTCCAATAAATTTTAAGTACAACTTTGTAAATGTAATGTTCTTTCTCAGGTTTTGTTCAATTGTTTCGACATTATAAAGGGTTAACCAATTTAAAAAAATTAATCATAATTTCTCCGGTCATATTAATATGCCTTATAGCATGGCAGAATTTATAATAATTATTCGGTCATTACATTCCCGAAATCTGAAGAGAAGACCGCCTGGCTGTAAAATGACCAAGAAAACCGGCTCATCTAGGATTGAATATTATTAAGGTTTATACATTGTTCCTCAGATTGTGTGAACATCAGTTTACTCAATCCGAAAGCAACAACATCACCCAATTTCAATCAGTTCTCCCCAAACCGTAATTACTCTATACTTTTTGATCACTGTTGATTGTTTCTTCAAAAGTAATTTTTATAACGTTGACATTAACTAGTTGGTTAAGTCCATGTCATTTGTTGAAAAGTTTATCATTTCATTTGCGTTATTCCATAGGTTCGTCACAATAATTTAAAATGCAAGTTGGGCTACTTGGTCTATCAAGTAGCCACGGTGCCACTTGTCGCTATACTTGTACCGAGTTTGACCATCCTACTCTCCATGGCGATACTTCTCCCTGCTATCTTCATGTACTGCAGACATTTGCGAAGGAAGCGCACCCACGACCGAAGACTATTGGACAGGATAGTGGCGATTCATCTCGGTAAGTGCTGGTGGCAAGAGGTGACTTGAGTTAACTCGAATATTATACTCCTGAATGCCAAAAAAGGTGCACAAAACTGCGGCAAAGGGATAATCTCACTCTACCTAGGAATGTGCTCTTAAAATCACTCGATCTCAAGATGGCGAAATGGTAAATATCCTGAAACCCTTAAAAACTTAATATCCATTTATTCTTCATCATTTGTGTCTAACGGCTACTTATCAATTCTTTATTTTCAAACATAATTATGATAGTTTAGAAAAAACAATCAAACAGGACGTAGCTGCACATCTCCATATTAAATTATGATCTACTTCTAAAAAACAATCATCTCAAGATGGCTGCTAACGGGCAGCCGGTTTTGATGGTAAAATACATGGCAAAAGAATTCCAATGGCAACCTCCTCAATTGACTGTAAATTGTAAATTCGTGGACAGAATGAAACAAATTCCTCCTCAACAAAAATAAATATAGAACTCTTTTGTCAAGATGGTGCTTGTCATTTTAGACAACTCGTGAATCTTGAGTAGCATGCAAAGGTTGTTTTGTCTGTTGATTTGTAAACCTGAACGTGCTCGTAAACTTACCACTATATTACGTTATTTACTGTTAATGCGACATTGTATCTCTTTTCTTCAGAAATTGACTCCCATGTCAAAAGACGCAGGCGGTATAGATCCCAGAAACAGTCGGAATCTGCTCAGCCAAAACGAAAGCGCATTGTCCTGAGCAAGAAGGTCAGCTTCGTTCCCGACGACATTCATATCGACTTCAGCCAACTGGAATTGGGAGAAACTCTCGGACGAGGTAGTGACTTTGTACGAGGAAACAATGAACGTTTCATGAGTTCAAAGTGTAAGCTGTTATTTTACCTGAGAAGGAGAGGCCTACATAAAGTACAGGGGCTGTGTGTGCAAACTGTTATCGAAACGCATTTTCACGTTTCAACCTTTAGGAAATTATTTAGACTCAGTCGCTCGGTCTGTCAGTAAGTCGGTAGGTCGGTAGGACGGTTGGTCTGCCATCTGGCTAATTCTTCGGTACCAGCAAAAGATAATCAGTATAGATGAGTATAATACACTTGACCAAATTTTACAGGTGCATTTGGATGTGTACTGAAAGCTGTTCTACACGACACGTCAGGGGAAGATCAGATTGTGGCAGTGAAGACAGTGCAAGGTTGGTGATGAGAATGTCGGCCATTTGTGAGAGATGTTTGCAATGACAGTGTACATTCGAAACGGAGCATTGAAAAGTTGTTCCTCGGTTAAAAAAGGTTCCATTTTAAAATGGTTTGCATTTTAGTCTTGAGTATACTTGTTGCTGATTAGATTTGCAGAAGGGGTGTTGGATGACCTTATTCCGAGAAAGAGGAACTTCTAACAACATTAATCAATGTGCGTCTTGAATGAAAGAAGCGAAAGAGTCTTTTTATTTAAAAATTGCAAATTGTGGGTTGTAAAATGTTAGATGAGACTTGATGCATTGCAGGTGGACATGATCAATGAATGGGAGGTTTGCGGTAACACCATGTGAACGATATCTTTTTGTGAGTTGTGTGTATGAGAAGAACCATTGGTTTATTTCGACGTTTCGAACAGTATGCTTTATTCGTCGTCAGGAGACACTTGTAAAATGTTCTTGAACTGAAATGAATTACATTTTTCTCCGGTGTCATTGCATTTCTGTGATGATGAAAATGAGTTGAAATACATGTTCCTGTTTTTATGTAGTATCTTGGCCACATGTAAGCTGGGCGTGCCAGTTATCACATATTAATGCCTTACTTTTGCTTCTACAAATGTATTTAGACACCTCGGACACGAAAAATGTGATGAAGTTCCTGGAGGAAGGTTTGATCATGAAAACCTTCGACCATGTCAACGTACTGGGGCTTCTGGGCTTGACCTTTGACGCGGACATAAAACCCTTGATGGTGATACCCTTCATGGCAAACGGTGACCTCAAGACATATCTGGTCAAGAAGAAACAGGTATGTAGTCAAGAGCGATCAATGTCGATCATAAATAGAGGAAGGTTTGATAAAAGAATTGGTAATGAGTGGCATGAGTTTGGAACTCACTTAATGGTGATGTTGGTACATGTTGTTACGTTTAATAATTAATAGTTCACTCACGAGATTTATTAAACAAAATGCTGTCCCATTTCGTAAACAGTATGTCATGTGTTTTGTTCTGAGTGTGGTATTTATTTATTCATTGGGGTTTTTACTTTTAATTTAGACCTTGGCGACATCTCTGCTGATGAGGTTTGCCTCACATGCCGCACTCGGTATGAGTTACTTGGCTCAGCACAAGTTTGTCCACAGAGATCTTGCGGCCAGAAATTGCATGTAAGTGTATCCTCTCTTCTATGTCATCCGGAGCTTTTGCACATGTCTTTATATAAGGGTTTGTATGAAAGCAAAATTTGACTCCGAATATTTTGGTAATCTTACGAGAAATTGTTAGCTGTTTCATCGAAAATAATATTAATGCACCAGAGATACCAGGGGACATGCATTCATTGAATTAACTCCAGAGTTCGAATTAATGGCATTGCAATTCTTAAATGATGTGACCTCAAAGTAAGATCAACGTTTAACAACCTCTTTAGGGTGGATAGTGATCTTCTGGTGAAGATAGCTGATTTTGGACTGTCCCGTGACATGCACGAATCGGATTACTACACAAGCGGCGATGTCCAGGCTAAGCTGCCTATCAAATGGATGGCTCCCGAGTCCATGGAACGTCGAGTGTACAACGCCAGGACCGACGTGGTATGCAATTAACTCCATCTTTGATTGGAATGTTAGGTGATGTTTAGATAAAGATCTGAAGGGAAAGAAAGTGGCGCTCATGTGGAACTATCCATCAAAGAGAAACTACATGAACTTCGATGAACTTCGTCCGGTCATGAAACGTCAATTTATTGATAATTTACATCGGATATGTTTTCAAGGCGCCTGACCCTCATCTGGAGTATTTCGTCTTAAGGCGCCCACCTCTAACTAATTTCTAAGTTAACTTACTTATGAACGTTGTCTTTTCCATTTGACACAAGATCTCATTAAACAGTTCAATAAAGACTCAAATACAAATGTATAGTTCGGTCACTCTTCGTTAATCTTGGCTACCCTTTTCAGCTTGCTCATGTCAACTGTTCGGTAGCTCAATTGAACAGGCATCATTCGAATGGTCTCTTACATTGAAAAATGTTTGTCTTCTTTGGTTTTCTACAGTGGTCATACGGTGTGCTCTTGTGGGAGATTTTCAGTAACGGTGCTAAACCGTATCCAGGAATACCCCTCCAAGATGTGTATATTTTCTTGAAGAGTGGTCAACGCATGGATGCTCCCAAGAACTGCCCGCCAGAAATGTATGTTCAAACAGCGGTCACCATTACCTTTAAATAATAACACATCTAATGCCGTTTTAACTTCTGTAAAAGTATGCACGATTCTTTGATATTTCACTCAAATTTTTCTGAAGGTGAAGGGATCTTAATGCATCTTTTTTACTCTCAAAGGTTTTACATACTTGAAAGTAGGTATAACACTCTCTAGTTGTTAGAAACAGTGAAGATTGTTCTGTTTGGGGTTTCAAATAAAAAAGGGAAACTCAATTCTCAAACATTTTTCTCAAAAATGTAGGGTTAATGTGCTTGAGTAATCGGTAATAATGGAAAGTGTATTGACAGGGTTTTCAAGTAAAGATACAAACACAATTTGATATACGATCAAGCATGCAGCATCTAATGATTCTTGTTACATTTGCTGACTGATACAGCTACGGCATAATGGTACGTTGCTGGCAGGACAACCCCAAGTCACGTTGCACCTTTGTCCAAGTTGCCAACGAGCTGGAAGAACTGTTGGAGGGAGACCACGACTACGTAGCAGCTCCTAGTGCGGGTGTGGTTGGTAAGCGACCCATCAAACATAGCCAAGGACCTGGTGTCACAGACGACAGCTTTCTGGTCCCGATGCAGCAGGAGACCGCCTTTGGTGCTGACGGCCCGTGTAGTGACGGAGAAACCAGCGGGAGCCATGCGACCGCCACCCATGATCCCTTGGATTATGTCAATAAAATTGTCATTAGATAAAGTGTCCTGCAAATTCCCAGATAAGAAATATCCGAAAAGAAAATGGTTTGAAGAAAATGTCTGTTTCAAGTGGCCAATATATTAAAATCTTTACTTATCAAGATTGAACTATAGGACACATTCCTTGCTCGGTTTCATTCCTAAAAAACAGATCGAACCTTTCTAGCTTTTTCTCTCCGTGTATTGGGATGAAATCGTTTACAATACGTCTTTTTAAGCGTCTTAAACCAATGCCAAATGCCATTTTTTTGCGATTGACATTGTTGTTTATGGACAGTGGTAATTAAATCAGAGGTATTACTGTTTTTCACCATTATTGAATGAAACGTTCACAGATAAATATTTTGTTGAACTTCATAATATTCGGATTTCCCACAAATGAGTGCATGATTGTTTTAAAGATAACAATACTCACATAATTACACAATGTATAATAATACTTGTAACGTTTAATCTAATATACACAGTGATTTTCCAGTGTTGTATTATGTAACCGTTAGCTAGGCCAAATGCAGCATTTAAAACATGATCCTACGTTAATATCTGAACTTTGTGAAATACATTCCTGTAAAAACGGTAAACCGATAATAAGCCATACATGTTTAATTGCAGATGATAACTTGCTGTTTGGGAAATTTCTTCACAGATTCCTGCACAAAACATTTGTATAAACACTTTTATAAAAGTAAAGGAGCAAGCAATAAAACAATATTATTTTATTGTACACAGATTTTTCAAGCATTTAATTATTAAGACAAAAAGTGTATTACATAATTGACATTTTATATTTGGAATACCTGTTAAGGCCAATATTCTGAGTGGACAGATTGTACGTGCATGTGCATTTTTCAGCAAAATATATAGAAATGTAGCTCATTTTATTAAAATTATATCTGGTTTACCTTAAAAATGTACTTTTTTTGTGAAAGGAGAGTCTTCTTTCGAAGATGTTGCGACAAATTAACGTTTTTGTGAAGAAATTCTTTATGCAAGGTATGGGAAGCTGTTCTGTGGTTGCCAGTTAATGTAGAAAAACAACCTAACTTAGGTTAAAAAATACAAGAAACAGTTGTTAAATGCCTGCGAAAAAAATTATTTCAAAAGTCGTAGAGTTTTGAGATCTAACAATGATTGTAGTTGGCACAAAGTGCCGTATAAATGCTTATATTCAATATTCATTTGACTTTATATAATTCATTTGATACACGGATACGTATTAAATCACTTTTATATTCAGATTATCAGAATTGCATATAGGCCTAGTGACTAGTATATTGCTAACACAGCCAATATTTAAAAAATTTTTAAAAGTCAAGAAATATTTTATTCAGATGTTATGGATCACATACTCACATTTCAAAGATAGGTCCATCTATCCGATGACTTTCTTCTCATACCTGATGGGGTGTCTGTCACTTCGCCCATTTCCCACTTCGCCCACATCCAATTCGCCCACAACCACTTCGCCCATTTCCCACTTAGCCCCCAACCAATTCGATCACAGCCACTTCGCCCATTCACCACTTCGCCCATTTACCAATTCGCCCACTGGAAATGGGCGAAATGACTGTAAAACCAAAAAAAAACACACTTGATGCCGAGGGTTCCATTTTGTAGAGTATTTTTGGGGAGCAGGGTTGTTTGAATTGAATTATTTAATTCTAATCATTAATTTCAATCCTGATATAAATCAATCCAAAAATGACTAAAATCGGCTTTTTTCATTTTGAATGCTCCACCTGCATATATTCTATTACATAATTGACATTTTATATTTGGCAATACATTTGCAGGCCTATATTCTTAGCTGACTAATTATCTGTTACAGGTTTTTTTTCCTAATAAAGACATTGATGGAGGGCATATTCCATTATCAACACACAAACTACCGTTTGACTCGTATGAAAAATGGAATTCCTTTGGATTGGTATTCAATGGAGATTCGTACATTCTTACAAACTAGTCTGTGGAGACAGATGCCACGTGCATATGCATTATTCTGCCAAATTAATATGTATTGTACCTTATGTAAATAGCTGTGTTTACATTAGAAATGTACATCGCGTTTTTCATGTGTGAAAAGAGAGTCGTCTATCAAAGCTGTTGGGGGAAATTAACACACATTTTTAAAAGTAGTACATGTATGGCTTTACGAAAGAGGACAGACACAGAGGGAGAACAAAAGATCCTTTCAGTCCTCGAGTGTTGGGTCTTTGTTGAAAACGGTTCTCGATCGTACGGTTATGTGCTTAGTGTATGGGAGCATATTCATTGGGCGTATAGAAATTTACGACTACTTTTTTCTTGTTCTTAATGTATTAAAGGTATGAAAAGCCGCTCACTTGGTGCCTCGATAATGCAGGAAAACAACATGACTTATTTTTTTTTTCATAAACGAAACATTGGTAAATGCCCGCGAAATATAAATTTTGTAAAGTAGAATTTTGCAATCATGATTGTCATGAGAACGAAGCACTGTTATTTTCAAATTCGAAATCATTTGCCTTTTTATTATCTTGCTTTTTGGATCTACAAGTATTTACTTAACTAACATTACAATTTCGGATATTGAATTTCCGTTTAAATAGTCAAGACATTGACGCACTGTGTTTTAAATGCATACTTTGTTTGTTGTCAGAATAGAATTTAAACCTTAGTTTGGATTTTATTCCAAAGGATAATAACATATATAGATTTTCCATTGAATAAAGAAAGAACCACATTTAACACCCGGTCATTCAATTTAAACCAAGCTAGTAAAATGGACTCTATAAAGGTATTCTCAAAGTAATTTTTCAGAGATTGTGTTAAACGTTGACAAATTAAACTTTATGATAAATTGTCTCATGTGTAAAAGTAGCTTTTATATGCGATATATTCGATGAAATTTTATACGCTTAGTTGACTACGTATATGTGAATACAACATCATACTGTGCAATTTAGCATATTCAAGCGCATTCTAATCGGAGTTGTATTTGTAGGCCCTACATGCTTGTTTGTATTGAAAGCATGCCCTCACCATATTTTGGCAGGAGTGATACTATCCGGTTCGTGACTGCGTCATACACTTACTTCCGGTTCCATTGGTTCCGCTGCTACACCGTGTGCAGTACGCAGGGTTAAGTCGAAATGACGTCACACTTAGAAAACAAGATAAAGACATATGAGATTCAACCAATTGATAGGAGAATTCAGTGTTTTGTTATACTCAATATTACAGATCTGCATGTGAATAAAGCATAGAATACAACTCACATCGTGGGAAAAGACCAGCGTCAGTTTTATTTTCATTGTTATTCGGTTGGCACGACTTAATTCATTTTTTAGTATTTTATTTTTATTTTATTTCTTTCTGGTAATGAAACCAAGGATTCCTCAAAAGTACCCTAAGCACTGTAGCTCGAAAGCCTGAAGAAACCTGTAGAGAGAAGACAATGAGAAGAAATTACAGTTTTAGAGGTGGGTGGAAAAACCCAGAGGAATTGTCTGAGGAAAACCCACGGAATCAGGTAGAGAACCCAATCCACGTATTGGCCCAGGCGGGATTCGAACCTGGGTCACAGCGGTGGAAGGCGAGGAAAGTACCGCTACGCCAACCTGACTCCCCTGTCTCATCCCACCGTTAACCATTGAAAATGCATCAAGTAATATATAGCAAACTATACACTATTATTGACTTTTATTTAATGAGATTCTAAACAATGCAACAACCAAGAAGATAAAAACCTTCCAGAGGATATCTGGTTCGTTAGTAAAAACGTCATTTACGCGCGCCCATCATTGATTACTAGCGCCCACTGGCTACAACCACTGGAGCTGCGTTAACTTCCGGTTCCAATCGTGCAGAAAGTGCTGGAGGTGACGTCACACTAAGGAACCGGATTGGCCTGTAAACATCTCCGGTTGACTCAGGATTATATGCGAATGTTGCCCGATGTACTTCAAGTATTACATTAGAAGTGTCGCTTGTATGATACTTCAAACGATGCAGGGGAACTGTAGTTAAGGTAGTTGAAGGTTTGCAAGATGTACCTCATGCTCGTATTCCTTCTCATCTGTGTTGAGACTGCTGGTCAGGAAAGTGTTCCTTCTAGCAGCGGTGTATTGGAGTTTTAAACAATGTTGGCGGGGCACTCAGAAAAGACGCCTCAGAATCCCTTTGGATATATTTGAAAACGGAAGATGACAAATATATTCGTGTGTATGCACGTTGACGTCTAGATTTGTTTATCGGTTTAAAAAAATTGATTTGATGAGGATGCAATTTTTGTCGTCCTCTCTTCTGTCGCTTATGCCATGTTCGTTCGAATGTCGCGATTCATTATTGAACAAATCCTCAGATAAATCGTCAGAGTTTGACGAACTGACGAATCTGTCCAGAACCGACCTGATACGCAATTTCGGATTGTTAGATATTCTAACATATTTATGATTGTCTTCATGATGATCTACTAAAAATGAAGACAAATTCATTCGCCGTTTGTTAATTACGCTATAGTTACACAAAATGGCGAGTTTGTGGATACTCGTTTTTTTGTGCTTTTGATTAAGTGACGTATCCCGAATTCTTAACAATTCTAGAACACAATATTTCAAAAACAGTTGACCAAAATACAAAGCTGTATCTGAAAAAGGAGGATGCCTTTTTAGCCTGCGCTCTCTGCTAGTTATGCGCACAATAATAACGCCATACACCGTGTCGCACCGTCTGCTAAATACAAGCTGGAGTATTTTGCAGTCGGACCTAACTAGACTAACTACACGTTTGAATAAGTGTGAGACGGATATTTCTCAGTACAAAAATTTGTGTAAAATCCATGAAAATGACATGTGAAACGAAAAAATCTATCCTTGCCAATTTGACCAGTTTATCCTATGGATGTGATAAACCCTAACGTATGCACCAGGAAACTAAAGTCTGTTCCTGTCGTGTCAAAGTACCTCTCAGGGAAGTAGTTCAACCAAACCTTTGTTAAACTTGACACCGTCTTTGTAGTGCTTCTATAATACAGTCAGTGTTTACTTCATCGAAACCAATGTAGGTTAGTATTTGCCCTGCAGTTGAATACATGTATTGTTAAAAGCGTCAGTTCGCTCCCGGAAACGACTTGTGGAAATTCGTAGCGGGGTTCGCTATGCAAAATGACGATACACAGTTACTTTGGCAATTTTATATGCTTCGAGCGACAACCGCGATCTATAAATCTTTACATTATTCGTGCTTTTGCTAAATTTTACTTTCCGATAGACGTCCATTTCTGTGGCCTGTGGAGTTGGAAATTTTAGGTCTGGCGGCACGCTCAGCCGTTCATCATGGACACTCCTCGTTTGGTTGCCTCCAATAATTATTTATTTATTTTTTATTTATCATGAATGGTCCATTCAGTGAGAGAAACCTCACTGATCTCCCATGGATCCCAGCTCACACAAAACTATTTCTGCCAACCTCTTGTTAGCCGAGTAGACAACTCCTTGGCATCGTGTTTTATCCAGACATGCTGGGTCTATTGCCAGAAAACTTGTACTGCTTTCTTGTAATGCTGGCATTATAAAAACTACAGAACCGGAGCATAACTGAAAGCATAGTAAAAAACAGAGGTGGCATTGCGTGTCATGACGAAGCCTTGAAAAAGTGAATTTCTATGGTTTCATAAGTTCAATGTTCACTTTGTATGGACATTTAACGGTGTGAATGAGCAGGAGTACACTCTTTATGAAGGAAGTGTATTCAGATTTAATTGAAAAATAATCAGTTAACATTATCAGACCTCAATTATCTGACAATTCTTTTGAAATAATAGTCGAAATTAAAAGGGAAAATTCACTGTGAATTGGATTAATTTGTTTTCTTCACAACTATAGAGTTCTTGTCAGTCTCTAAAACAAGAGAAAACCAGTCTGTAATTTGGTTTAAAATATTTGGTTCACCACAGTAACAACTTACACTGGGTGTAGCGTCAACTGAGCGAGTTCACCAACCGTTCAGGGAACTGTTAAAAAGACCATGAGTTCGAACACCCGGAAACGAAACCCGAAAAATACTTGAACCAGGCCTTGGTAAAAACTCCGCTACGGCAGCTGAACAAATGATGATCGTTGGCCCATGAAGAAACCTTTCTATTTAATATGTTTTTCTATCAATATGTGTATACAGTACTGCACTACGCACCCTATCGACATTAGATTTTTGCCACTCTACGTGTGTTCATGTTGCTGTGGCTATATATATGGGCTGGGCGGTAGAGTGATTTAACAAACATAAAGAACCTTCATTGGAGTGCTGACATCAGCATCAGTTACTAAAATTTTACTCTTTAAACTAAGCAAAGGGATGTTGAGGAGAATCACGTCGCACACCTGAGATCGCCTAAACTCTCTACAACTAGCTACTCTGCGTCTAGTCCATTTGGCACGGTTACTAGTGCTGGTTAACGCAATTGTCACACGTCAAGCTCTGTTATAGATGTGACTGCTCTCGTACAATCCAATATTTCCAAGTGTCAAAGACTATTTCCTGAGTAGGGATTCAGCCTACATTATCAGGTACGTTTGATATGTTAAATTAATAACTTTTCCCCACAGCTTCAAACAGTCGTCAGTCATTGGTTATTCCACAGTCTAGTAGAATATAATTATTTTAAGTTATTTATGAAAAAAGAACGAATTATAGGGAATTAAAAGAACGAATTATGGGGAATTAAGGGCGTAGACTAAATGTGGAATTCTACAACGTTTTGCACTTAAGAGGGCCAGCGGTAAACAGATGGACTGTACGAACCTGCTTTGAGTCAAAAGATATCAATAGGCCCTCTAAGGGTTACATTTACAGATACAGATTTAATCTGTATAGAACATCATCAACACGACGTCACGCTTAATTGACAAAAAAGGAAGACAACATTTCGGTTTGATATCCAGCTTTAAAGACATTCATCATCTCAAGCCTTCAAGACATTTTTTTAGACTGGAATTTCCAAATTCTTCAGAATAATTCTCCTCAATTTTCACGTATAATTTTTTGCTTGCCAGCATTGTAAAAATGTTCATGAAAGTAACGTAACACTAAACTTTTTATGTTTAACATTAAACT
The DNA here is from genome assembly GCA_029964075.1 of Patiria pectinifera. Taxonomy (NCBI): domain Eukaryota; kingdom Metazoa; phylum Echinodermata; class Asteroidea; order Valvatida; family Asterinidae; genus Patiria; species Patiria pectinifera. The sequence continues at coordinate 33,356,664 of CM057149.1, read as the reverse complement.
TTGATAAAGATATTCCTTGGTTTGTGTTTTCACAGGCCAATTTTTCTTAAAAAGCCCCATTCGAGCAAAATCCAAGTCTTAAAGGTGTTGCCACCCTTGTTAATGGTTCTCCATCATTAATATTGTTACAGCTCGATAGCTTTTGGTAAAACCCATACAGTAGTAGATTCGGGTAGCTGAACAATCGGAGAACCGAGTATGACATTAACTATCCAGTACATCGGTGTTAACCCGAAGTCATTGTCAATTCCGATATTTCTTAAAGACGAGCAAAATCCAACTGCCTTTGGATATCACACCAAAACATTTTCCATTTTCCTTTCCACGAAAGTGGAAAAAGTTGTGTGTGTGGTTTTTTTTCTCAGAACGATACAAACAATGAAATCGACATCCAGTCCTATTTTCGGATTTTTTTGGGTCTCTTCAATCATAAAAGTATTTAATTTTCACCCCTTTGTATATTTTTTTCAGGTAAACGAACAAGAACCTTTTTCCTGAAATTTCTAGGCTTTGGACAAGGGTCCGAAAGATCAGATCTGGACATTCGTTTCATAACCAGAAATTGACTTTGTGAGAGCGTTTGTGAAAAAAAAATCATTTAGAAATAAGGAGAACAATCCTTCATCTGTAAATCTTTTCATTGTAGGATTCCCTTCCTGTATTGTAAACCTTGGTAGTTTGTATGTTTTTTTTTTTTACAGCCTGTGACTATAGACTTTTCTCTACGACCCACTGCATGATATAAAAGGCTGCATTGCCATCTCAAACATCCCCGTGAACTAAATATCATGGAGTCTTGTAGGAGACACTCCGCCCTCTTGTGGGCAATTGTTCTGTCTTGGAGCGTCATCTGCGTAAATGTGTTATCCACATCAGCTGAGTGGCACGGAGACATGTCAGACTATGAGTTGGCCAGCTTTGACAATCCTGATATCTTGGGTGAAAACGAAAGACGGGCATCAAAGTTCAACCATTTTTCCTTGAGTGACCATGGCGATGTGTATGTTGGAGCTGTCAATTGGTTGTACAGGTTGGACAGTAGTTTGGACGAGATACAGAATGTTACAACCTGTGATGCCAGCAGGCCAGATAGTGTGATGCCCTGTCACCTTGCAAATAACTACAACAAGATACTGGTAGTTGACAGTACCCGGCCAAACAGTTTGATAACCTGTGGTGGTGTGTATGATGGTATTTGTCAGTTACGACAGTTACAGGATATTAGTAACGTGATGATGGAATCTGTTCGTTACGTTGCAGGGTTTGAGGACGCATCTACTGTTAGTTTGATTGCTCCAGGAAGAGACGGGCGAGAAATGCTTTATGTGGCTGTTACTTATACTGGTGAAAATGTTAATAATATAGGATTCTTTCAACCAATTGCAAGAAGAAGCCTCGATTATGTATTTTTATCGGCAGCTGAAAATGAAGATGTAATCTTTTTTGGAAACCCTGCAAAAGCGGCACAATTTAGCATGAAATATGTTGCATCATTTACCTATGGTGGATTTACATACTTCCTCGCTTCTCAGAAGGAGGATTTGAATTCTGCGCAGTTTGTTTCTAAGATAAACAGAGTCTGCCAAGACCATTATAACCTGGATGCATACACAGAAATTACCCTACAGTGCAGTGGATCAGATGGCGGTGTGTACAGCTTGGTGCAAGCAGCCCACTTTGGACCAGCAGGACCTGATCTAGCGGCATCATTGGGTCTCCATGCAGACGAGCAGGTGCTGTATGCTGTGTTTGCCAAGAACCAAGGAGCTCCGGGTACCAGTGATATACCCATCGATCACTCAGCATTGTGTGTGTATAAGATGACGGATATCTTGGCTGCCTTTAGAGAAGCAGTGCGGGGATGTATTCAGGATGGGGGCAATAATGGCAATGGGCCAAACAAGATTGACTATTTGGATGGTTCCTTTTGCAGAAGCTTATCGGTGAGTACAGAAGAATATTAGGAAAGATGTTGGCATTTCTCTAATGAGATTCAAAGATGCATGCCGTTTTCGAGTTTCACCTCGAAAAGTTTATTTTTTGTTTACCCAATTTTCATTTTCCTAGCAATATAAATTGTATTCACTTTTATATGACACATTTAACTTAAAATCCATCAACATTTAGTTATTGAATTATTTCTTCACAAATTTCGAATTATTGTTAGCCAGGCATTAGTTTGGCTCTCACACAGCGGATTATTTGTGCCCAAAATGAAATCCGTTAAAGTAATAAACATTAAAAAATTCCACTTTTTTGAAGAACAAAAGGTATGCATCTATAAATTGCACGTCTACAAATCAAAAAGTGGATTACCTGTACTTTTGTGGCGTAAATCCAACCCATCTCAACTCAACCCAACGCAAATGCACAGGTTGCCTAACCTAAAATAAAATCGTCCAGAGTCGTCTTAGTCATTGCAAATCATTTAATCACTATATACGTGCAAAATATGCTGCTATTTCACAGCAACGAGTGGATATAAAATAGCAAGAGGAAAAACTGCTAAATAGTATAAAATGTAACATTTTGACAATGTATCGACGGCTCCATCTTTCCAGATGGGGACCAGGTCCAGTGTGCGATTCTTTGCCATTACTAGGCCCTAAATATGCCCCCAAAATGCAGAGCAAACCTGTCGCGTAAAGTCAAGCCTTCTTCTCCACTTCATTTCAAGGCACAACGGTTCGAACTGTTTCTTTCTGCAATAGTTGTGCAAACTATAGGTTGAACCATGGAGGATGGTTGAACAAGGCAACTTTCTTAACAGTCCCCTGGCTGATACATCAACAAACACGCTAAAGCACTCATTTCCGTTTCATCAACGAGTCTCCTGGAACTTCCTGGATTAATGTGTCTTGATAATTGCCACTGCCGAACCACGATATTGCTTTAACTGTTTAATCATGTTTCTTGTTTCTACTTTCGTTATAGATTGACATTCTGGATCGCTATTTCTGCATACCCGTGACCCCTGATGCTGCTCAAACGCCATTATTCAAATACGCCAAGGGCATAGCCCCCGTTCCATCCACGGCAATTCTAGCGCTGCCTGGTACTCTCATGTCATCCATCATAACCACTACTGAAGTCAACTACACCATCGCTTTAATCGGAACATCGAGTGGAAATCTACTCAAGGTGAATTATCTCTATTCGACTGAAGTTGCCAGAGTCTTAGCTGGACTAGTGCAGAAATAGTAAAGTTTTACTTTAAACCATTTTACGCAACTTGAACTTGAAGATGTGTTCCCGTGCCATTTTCGAGTTTCATTTCTAAATTTAAATTAGATATTGAATAAATCTTCACACAATTCATATAATTGGCTGCCAGAAAATAGCTCTCGCATGACAGGTTCTTTTAATAAAATGGCTGTAATACAGGAACGACGACGGTGCTTTAAAAAATAAATGCAAGCAGTGCAGGGTTGACCACGTTAATGGAAAATAGGTCTCTCATCTTCCTAATTAAAAAAGGAGGTATTAATGTGTCATCTCTTCATTAGGTACACATTGAAAGTAACACTACCGGCCGTCTGTATGAACTCATCAGCATTGATACCAGTCCAGTTCTGCAAGATATCAAGCTGGATGACGAAATTCGCCTGCTTTTCCTGTTGATGGAACAAAAGGTAACATTTCTTTTTAGGCGGATTTCCAAAGCTGACATTCACAGGGAACTGCTATTAACGAGAAAGCAATACAGTTTATTAAGGGGATATTTGGGGTTTTTGCGGCTTCTGTACTCTCCTTTAACCCTAAAAGGGCCGGGCGGAATCCGCCCCCAACTTTTCCGCGATACCCTTGACAATTTTTTTGTTTGCAACCCAAGCTGTCCTTACTTTAGAGTCTTGCGCATCTTTTGATACAAAAACATAAAATTCGGACCTACGCGCCGTGAAAACTGAATTTACCCATAAACCGTCACCGTTTTCACGAAGAGCCACATAATTATGTCAAAAATTACAATTTTTTCGATTTTTTTTTCTTCATTATTTCGCATTGAAACAATGTACTTAACCATTTTGACGTGTTTCTGAAAGCAACACATCATTAATTTCTAAGTTACATTGATGTTGCAAGGGACAAAAATCTCGATAAATGCATTTTGCGGTTTCACGAAGAGCCACATACATTTTGGCCCTTTGAACGCGTACAACACCCATTGCACGGAAATACGTAAAAGTAGAGAAAATGAGATTTGCGTTTTCACGAAGAGCCACATATCTTTGTTACATTTCAGCTGCGCGCGCGCGCTCACGCGCGCCTATGGAAATACACGTTGAACAGAAAGGGCCAATATCTCGGAAACCTGAATTTGCGTTTTCACGAAGAGCCACATATCTTTATTAATTAATTTTCACTAATTAACTGCTGTATTCAGTCTTTTTACCGGGTTCATGTAAAACTTCAGCTCTCGTAGAATCGTGGGGTTGTTTTTTTTGCTGCACAAAGTTGTTGCAAAGTGGTATTTTTTGCAGTTTTAAAATATGAGAAACTTCTTTTGCGATTATCTCGAAAACGCCTTTTCTTCAAAATCCACATATGTGGGTCTTCGTGAAAACGGTGACGAAACGTAGTGTACACAAACCAGAATAACCATTCGTGCATATGAATAATTAATTGGCCATATTTCCAAAACCTTTTGACCAATAGTGATGAAATTTCTTGGTTATGTTGTTCCATGCATGTACCAAGTTCCATAATTGTTCGTCACTCAATAGCCGAGATCATTGGGGGGGGGGGCGGGGGCGGAATCCACCCCCCGGCTGTGAGATGGTCAAAATAACCCGGCCCTTTAATGGTAAAAAAATACCCAAAACCTGGTCCGTGAGCCTTCCCTTAACATAAGAGAAGTCGGATTTGAATGGTAAACACAAAATAATGTATTCTAGCAGTATATTAGGGTCAGCTGTTTGCAACCGAAAAGACAACCAATATAACACTATTTCTAGACATATCCCCACGCCTACTGCCCCCAACCCTACACATGGGATCCTCTATATCCCTACGTCCCCAGGCCCCCAACCCGATGAGATGTTCGGTGCATCATCCGAGCCCTCGTCCGCAGAGCGTACAACGTCTTCGACGATAAACACCTACCTCAAGAACTCCATCACATCACCACAGCACTGCAGCGCAACGGATACCAGCCCAGCCAAGTCAAGACACAAGACCCAAGAACCATTCCCGGCCGTAGGGTCTCCTATGTCCAAAGCCAACCAGTAAGGGCCCCTAGTTCCATCACCCTCCCCTACTTAGGCACCACTTCTCATCACATCCAGTGCATCCTCCAAAAGCATGGAATTCGAGTCTTCCACACAGCCCCTCTGAAGATGCAGAACCTGCTGACTTCACACAAGGATCGGTGTGACCCAGAATGCAGACCAGGGGTGTACAATATTCCATGTCAAGTATATATCGGCGAGACTGGTATGGACTTCCCCACAGACTCAATGAACACAAAGCCCATGGCAGGAAGGGAGACTTCGAGAAATCTTCCATCGTCAAACACTCCTACACCGAGGGCCACCCGATCAACAGGAGCCAAGCAGAACTATGCTCATCCGAGCTGTGTTGGGACTACACAAAAACATGCTCAAATTGTCATTGCCAACTCATTGCCGTGGATTGCTCCTTGTAGTGTGTGTGATGGAAATGTGCTTAGGGAACACCATGCAGTACAATGTGACAGGTGCGACAAATGGCTGCATACTGCAACATTGATGATTTGACTTACATGTCGAGTGACTGCAACTGGGTTTGTCCACTGTGTGATGCCATAAACTTTTCGGACTCATTTTTCAATGAAGGGGACATTTCCGTTGAAAATTCTGTGGATGGAGAATTGACGGTTGTCGGTTCTGCTCGAGACTTGACAGTTGTCGGTTCTGCTCGAGATAACAACAAGCCAAACAATGACCAGTCATCTGCCACTAAAGATGAAACTAAGAGGAAAGCGAGGGCAAAGAAAACCACTCCCAAGCTTAGAGACAGAATCCTGACCTTAGTGAGACCACTCTTAGAATATGCTGCATCCGCATGGGACCCCTCAACAAAGCAGAACATTAACTCACTTGAAAGAGTTCGACGTCAAGCAGCTAGATTTTGCACAGGAAACTACCAAAGGGTTACGGGAACTTTTACTAAACTTCTGGATGACTTGGGATGGGACACACTACAGAACAGAAGAAATCAACATAAATTATGTATGCTCTACAAGATGAAAAATGGGTTGGTCGACATTCCACTTCACAACTATGTTCAGCCTAATACCAGAGATATTAGGGGAAACAACCCAAATTGATTCAAGTCAGTCACAAAGCTAGGGCCTTCAAAGATTCATTCTTCGTGTCAACTGTTAAACCCTGGAACTCACTCTCCTCGGCTGCTGTGAACAGCGCAACACTAGCTGAATTCAAGGGACATATCGGTAATATCCACCAGTAGTCTATTTCCACACGCAGTGCTCAAGTTAGCCTTGATGTATCCGGCAGGATATTTTGCTAACTTAAACAATGGAGATGGAGATGGAGAACTACTCACTAGCATCGACCGCTGGTACCCCCGACGCATCAGAGAAGCCATCGAGATCATCAAGCATAACACTGTTCCCCAAGACATCGGTTTCCACATCAGCGACATCTGGCCCCCCATCCTCAAGTCCAAGTCCGATGGGTCTTCTATACCCTAGGACAACTTAGGTTCAGTTCTCGCCTATGGGTCACCTATACCCTGAGCTCCTTCCCCTTTGCCCCCTCACTGTGTACTGACACGCTCCAGTGTTCATCCAGCATCCTTCAGTCAACTTGCATCCTGTCTCAACTTCACCGGTTTCGAGCTTCACCAGTTTGCATCTTTCTCACGCCTCACCGCACCGCACCCATCCTTATAACATCGCATCATCGTTGGAATCCCTAATTCTCCTGACGACGGGCAGAGCATACTGTTCGAAACGTTGCTTCCCTCAGGTTCTTTTCAGAACCACACATACTCACAAATGAGATTTATTCACATGGTTCTACCGCAAAGTCATCTTGTCTTACTATTTCTAGACATGGTTATTTAATCAGCCAAAGGATAAGCAGACCGGCATGTGTGATAATATAGAAACTGTATTTCAAGTGATTCCTGAATAAAAACATGAAAACCATGAGGTGCGTAGATTATTGTTTACAAGACAGAAAGGGAAGGAGAAAGTTGACTTTGTGGAACTACCATTTCCAGCACCATAAAATTGAAGCATCTTTTCTGCTGCAATTATACTTTCTATCAAGATTAAGGTTACACTAGGGAAATATATGTTTTACACTTTAGTTGGTGAAGCTTCGCGTGGAGAATTGTGGCCAATACACTACATGCGAAACGTGTATTGGGACTGATGCAGGGAATGATGGAGATCCATATTGTGGATGGTGCGCTCTGGAACGAAGGTAAGTCACATGGGATGCCTCTAGACTTTGTTAGTTGGTCAGTTTGTCGGTTAGTAGTTTAGTTGATCTGTCACTTGTCTCTGAGAACCAACATGTCAGAAGTGTGTTGGGTCTGATGCATTTATGATGTAGACCGCTAAGTGGTAGCCTTGTAGGTGCACAAAGGGCTTGAAATAAGTCAAAGGGGATGTATCTATTAAAGTGCTTCTTAGGCTGCTCAGTAAAGCTGTCGATTTGTCACTGAAAAAGGTTGTTTGACTGCCTCTTCATTCATTATAATGTTACAGAGCAGAGTTGTATAACGAGTCACTGAATTTTGTGACTCGAGTCGAGTCATTTTCAGGATGCGACTCGAGTCGTGTCATTAGGTCAAGAAGGTCGAGTCGAGTGACATCTGTTGTCGAGTCGAGTCAAATTTATGCTCGAGTCAATTCGAGTCACTCAAACATCTAATAACAACAAAAAGGGAGAAGGAGATCAAAAAGACTGTACATATGCTGCATGATACCTAATAGCCAGCTTCTGCTAGACTTTTCTACCAAAGTTTAGTATCAGGTAACAAGAATTAAAACTTCGGGTTTTTTTCTCTGATTTGGTTTATAATAATATAGTGCTTATATAGCGCTTTACACCAAAGGTCTCAAAGCGCTTCACAATTATTATCCCAGTTCATCAGGCCATGAGACCAGTTTCTGCAGCAGCTCAAGATCAGCGCAATTTGGTCTCTACCTGCACAGGTACCCATTTATACTCCTGTGTGGAGAGAGGCAATTGTAGTAAAGTGTCTTGCCCAAGAACACAAGCACCATGTTCCCCGTTCGGATTCGAACCCACGTACCACGGCAAGTGAGCCGAACACCGTAACCATTAGACCACAGCGCTCTACGGTTTCGGGTCTCGAACAATTTTTTTCACTGTTGTCAAAACAGAATTGCAACATATGAAATTGTTTCTGAATAGGCCTATATAGAAATATAATATTTGTTTAAAGCAGGTCGTACATTTTGCGAGAGTTCCATCAAGGGTTGAAGAAATCCCTTGAAGCCGATGATGAAATCAGGAATTGGGAAATGCGTTTAACATCTGGTTGCTTGGTAGTAGTTTGTGTGTTACACTGTAATACCACAAGGTGGGAGCCCATGATACAAAAATCACTTTGTGCCACAAGTACCGCGAATAACATTTTCCCCAGTTTTGGGACTTGAGCGTTAATAGCCTTCGACTTGAATCGAGTCGATTCTTCTGATGAGGGACTTGAGTCGAGTCATTTGCTCGCAGTGACTCGAGTTGAGTATAGAGTCAATTACTCGTTGGGACTCAAGTCGAGTCTGGTCGCCAAGAATTGTGACTCGAGTCGGACTCGAGTCGAGTCATTGACTCGACTCATTACACCTTTGTAATATGGCTAATCATAATTAATGTTCGGAAACGATTTGCCTGAAAATAGGCTGCGCGTGTGCACAGTTCATTTTATTCAATATATTTGTCATTGAAATATAGGAAGGATGATATTTCATGGTTTTGATTTTGGTCACTGTTAACCACATCGCTATTACTATTCAAGCCCTAGCTCAACTTCTAGTCTTCATAATTCTATTCTTCAATTTAAACTCACATTTTTACTGTCATTTCAAGCGGTCTGGCCTCACTTTATCGGCTCATTCCATTCTCGATTCAGTCTCTAAGGATCACAAACAACAGTCACAGTTTCACACAAGTTTTTATTACAGCGATAACTACGTTTAATAACAAGTAATGGTAAAATCTTAATCGTTACAAAGTTAGATTTCTAAATCGTTTGACCGTTAGGTAAAGACGGTTACTAACGGTGTATTTGTTTTCACTCAATATCGCCAGGATGTCGCTTCCACATGTGTAAAATTGCCCCGTAATCCTTTTCGGCAGCACGCCCCGCATGGAAATCACTACTTCAGGTCAAATTACTAATAATGTCCCATGCAAAGGCAAAGGTCAAAATTAACATATAATAGAATGTTGGCAACTACACTAATCATAATCATGTAATGATAACATTGAGTTCTTCCAAGATGTACGAGATATTCAGACTGTCCATCACCTGATGTATCTACTCGATGGTTGGCCTACAATGCTGCTCAGTGCATTAATATTACCGATGTAGCTCCCTATGATAACCTGCCAATTACAGTCACTGAGCAACAGGTGAGAGATCGTAATACATTTAAATTGCATCTTGATTGCATCCTTATAGGAACAAATATGAGTCCTGCTTAAAAAATTAAACATTTACTTCAAAGTGCAGATTTGTAATGGACTTATCCAGATAGGCGGATAGGTATGTGGAAATATTTTACGTCAATGCGACGCCAATCGTACAACCGACATAGGGCCTTATCATTTTATTTTTGCTTCCATGGGATCTCCAGCCTTTAAACAGTTTTTTTTTATCTGTATATAGTTACACATATTCTTTCAAGCATTTTGCCTTCTTAACTGTGATTAGTAAATATTGCATGCAATTGATTTTTCCCTGACCCCTGCAGCTATATTCTTGGAGTTCTTGGAATATTAATGAAATGAATATTAGTATTCATACTTTCCCTTTTTAGATCACGCTGACTGTGCAGCAGTTACCTGATCTAGGGACAGGCCAGAGTTATGAATGTCATTTTGGGTCATTCGAATCTCCAGCTACGAAGAATGGTGAAGTACTAGAGTGTACGTCACCTCCTAGTGATGGGATACCTGCCATTCCACAAGGAGGCAAGTGCGATAAGAGACATCCATAGAATGTTATTTATGGCAAAATATACAGAAAAAGCATTCAAAAAGTCGACTTATAGTTTCCTTCTAGTCCATTCTAGAATGAAAATGATGCTTGTAAATCAATCGCATTATATCAACAGAGGAATGTGATCATATAGGCAGTACAATATGGTACACTGACGTGCATAATTGTTGGCATGAAAATGATGTCTACATTTGGTACCCACAAAAATCATTTTCAAATTTTCTGTTTCACTATGGTTTCAACTCATAAACGAGATGATTTTGTTCCTATGTATTGCTAAGATGATGCAGTACACGTAGATTTGGGTGTCGAGTCATCTGAAACTTCAGTTCAGTTCATAGACACCGACTTCTACTTCTACGAGTGTTCAACGCACACCTCGTGAGTATTAAGCAGTTGTATTTGAAATTTAATTTGTTTTCCTTTAGGTTGTTCGATACATACTTTCTCCCCTAGTACATTTGCCTATGATTTTTTTTAATCTTTGAATATATGCAATTCTCTTTGGTTGTTTACGTAGCTGTGTATCCTGCGTTGGTAGTCGCTGGGCCTGTGATTGGTGCGTGTTTGAGAACAGATGTACTCATGAAAGCTCCACGTGCACACGTGCTAATGAAATCATCATTACTGGAAATAACGTGAGAACAAGAATATACGAGCTAAACCAAGACATATTTTGAATTGTTTAAAAAGTATTATTGTACTGAAATCTCTTGATTGTAGAGTCCTATAGTTAGGTTGACTTTTCAGTAAAATACTTATTTTGCGCATTACTTAATGAATATGGCACCGATTATTGTAATGGATATGGCCTCCCATTAAGCACCCATGGAAGTACTTTGGAAATTAGCCCATTCCTATCAGATGTCAGTTGATCATAAGTTTCAAATGTGCATTTTGGGGGAGGCAATGACATAAGCTTCACATGCACACGACCTAATGAAATCATCATTACTGGAGATAACGTGAGAACAAAAATATACGAGAAAAGCCAAGACAAAATTTGAAAAAAAACCCAAGTTTTGCTTAAATTTCTTGATAGTAGTATCCTATATGTAGTTGAATATTGTGTATTTTGCGCAATAGTTATAAATGACACTAATTGTCATGTACACTTGGAAGTATCGGAAATTGTATTTTTACTTTGGAAATAAGATAATTCCTATCAGATTTCTCTTGATCATTAGTTTCAGATTGAAGCAGATGTATATTTTTGGGTAGGTCATGACATAGTTTGTTGTTTGTTGGCATTCAACCTACAGAATCCGACCGCCTCTGCAGTCAAAGGACCTGAGTTTTGCCCTCAACTGCTGAACCAGACTGCTGAAGTTCTTCTTCCTGATAACGTTATGAGGAGCATCACTGTCATGACTACAAACCTACCAGACGAAGCTGAGGTAAGTTTATTACTGGCTTAGAAAAAAAAGCGCAATCAAAATCAATGTCAGTCTGTAACCGATGTCCACAATAAGCCCCGTCATTATGCATGTCTACTCTATATCGGTTAACCTTTATTGGATTTGCTGAATAACTGCATTAAAAATGTTGGCGTCGCATTGTCAAGTATTGAGCTTTTAAAGAACGCTGTTTACTTTATAAGACCTTCACTGGAGTCTATGAAACGCAGGTATGATGGGGATAATACTGCCGAGTACTTCTTAGTTTTACTCTTTCCATACTCACTTAACTTTGCAGAACAATATTGGTCGTTACACCCTTTGTTTGTTTTCCACGTGCAGATTTCTAGCTATAAGTGCAGCTTGGATGTAGAGGGATCACTTCAGGCTGTTAATGCAGATCGCAATGGAGATAGGATCACATGCCAAGATAAGGCTGTAGGTTTATTCCAACTTATTTTGTGATCTGGATTGCTAATGTGTTTTTGTAAGAATTAAAACTATCACTTATTATGCATACTGGCCACACACAATGTTGATGTTTTGAGCTTCATGTATTAACAGGTGATTGTTTGCTTGCCTTCAACAGTACACTTACCTCTCCGATGATGAACCAGAGCTGGAAGTGGGATTGTCTGTTTCATGGACTGACATGAGCGGTGCTTTGCACATCCTAGATGACATACATGGATTTGATGGTAAGGAATAAGGACCGATTGATAATAATTTGAGGAGATTAACGATTTCGTCAGTCTAAAATGTTTATACATAATTATATTATTATCCAATGAAATCGTCTTCTATCACGATTCACAGTGCTCGATATATCTCTGTAGAGCTATAATCATGCAATAAATTCAGAATATGAGTTAAACAAACTTTGGCATATCTCTCTTCTGGACAGACTGTTTCGTACCATAAGGCACTCATCTGCTGATGAGTTCATAATGGTACGAAACAGTCTGTCCAGAAGAGAGTTATGCCAAAGTTTGATTAGCTCATATTCTGAATTTATTGCATAATTATATTATCATATATAATATATAAAGGCTTTCCAAACGTGATACCTTTTAGAATCACACCCACTCCTGGCTGCCCAAAGCCAGTATCGAATTTAAGAATACAATAAAGCGAAAATGATGTCTGTTTAATATTCTTTAAAGTTCAGAACCGTGCAAATTATTTTTTTTTTAAATGGGGATATCGCGTTATTAAAAGAATCTTCATATGCTTTTCATCGTTTGTTATCAACAGTTTTGCATTGGAGGTTGTTCTTTAAAATGTCGAGTTGAAAGACATGAGATTATCTTGTATTCGGCTCATATCAAACAGTAACGTTGTACAAGTGTGAAGTCCAGAAGCCAGACTGCAGCCGTTGTGTTACAGCCCGCCCAGCGCTCGAATGTGTTTGGTGTGGTGCCATGCCAAGCGAGTCTGGTTTTTGCAAACTAAATGAAGTTTGCAGGGAAAATATGGTCACTTTGGATATGAGATTGAACTGCCCTGATCCAGTTCTGAGTGAGGTAAGCTATAAACTCTCAAGCTGAATATTGTTCGTTTGAATATTCTTTATTAATTTCCAGGCAAGGATACTTGTCGACATGTTTGTAATTATCCATAGTTATCACAAAGTATCAAATGAGGCACACCTTGTATCCATTTGACCTGCCTTTGTGACAAGGTAAAAACGGGAAATTTTGTCATGTGCAAAATGAAAAGAAACCCAATTCGTATGACTGCATAAGCAAAGGTGTATGCTCTTTAAAGTAGGCCTATATGGATGACTGCATATGAGCCACCTAGCTGAGCAAGTTGTCTTTCAAGAGCATTTACCAATGCATCTTTACTAATAATGTGTTGTATTGAAATACATTGTTTCATGATACATGCACTTGTTTTTGTGTGTCATGTTATTGTCTCCAAAATCACGCAATAGGTATTTCCCTTGACTGGGCCCATTGAAGGCAACACAGTCATGGATGTGATGGGAACTGATATCGGTCGGAGATTTGAGGATGTCGTGTCAGTGATGGTTGGCGATCAGCCCTGTGATCTGGCTGGATTAAACTCAGACTACCGAATTGGAGCAAGGTAGGGTCAAATCATACTTCATGCAAGGACATTACCTTTTTATTCAAGCTTTGACTAATGGTCACCTATTCAGTTTTTCTACTTTATGTATACATTTTGTTTTAATCTTTCTAACTAAAGTATTTTGATCTCTGTCAGTTATAATACGGTTTTTCAGCATTTATAGGTGATGTCGTCATGCCGTGCATAAAACTTATTTGGATTTCTAATCATTTTTTTTCTTTAGAATTCTCAATTCACCATCACTGTGTGCCAAGTTGTGGAACGTTGTGGAATTATTGTAACGGACAGTTGTATAGCCTTTTTTTGCCATGATAATCTGTTGTAAGCCGCCGGCGGTGCTGAGAGCCGCCGGCGGAGGGCCTCCGGCGGAGTACCCTGACCTGTTTCTTTTGTGCTGGGCGCGCACCGGAAATTGGGTTCTATTCGGGATGCTTGTGTTTGGCGCCCGCGGGAGGGGATTTGGCAAAGTGCCTGGGCGGCCAGTGGATTGTTATACATTGTGATACAGTGCTATCTGTTATGAAGCCCGGGAAGGGACAGGGTGGAATTTTTTTTTTGGAGTTTGCTAATTCGTTCGCACGAATTAGCAATTCGTGCGAACGAATTACTAATTCGTGCGAACGAATTACTAATTCGTGGGAACGAATTAACAAACTCCAGTAATTCGTTCGCACGAATTAGTAATTCGTTCGCACGAATTACTAATTCGTTCGCACGAATTACTAATTCGTGCGAATGAATTAGTAATTCGTTCGCACGAATTACTAGGCCTAATTCGTTCGCACGAATTACTAATTCGTGCGCACGAATTACTAATTCGTTCCCACGAATTGCTAATTCGTTCCCACGAATTGCTAATTCGTTCGCACGAATTAGTAATTCGTGCGAACGAATTAGGAATTCGTGCGAACGAAATAGCAATTCGTGCGAACGAATTAGGAATTCGTGGGAACGAAATAGGAATTCGTGGGAACGAATTAGCAATTTGTGCGAACGAATTAGTAATTCGTGCGAACGAATTAGCAAACTCCAAAAAGAAATTCCACCCTGTCCCTTCCCGGGCTTCATAATCTGTAGTGTGTTTTGAAAGAGGACTAGTGTAACGTTGTAGTCATGGGCGTCGCGAGGGGGGGAGGGGGCAAGGGGGGCACTTGCCCCCCCCCTGGAAAAAAAAAAAAAAAAAAAAAAAAAAAAAGGAAGAAAAAAAAAAGAAAAGAAAAGAAAAAGAAAAAGAGGCGCGAAGACAAAGTGGTGTAAATTTAATGAGTTGTGGGGGGGGGGGAAATGTCCCTGCCCCCCTCTAAAAATGATAAATCGAGAATGTGTTGAGAAATACAAGCATTTTTTGGCAAATTTTTTTTTTGCCCCCCTCTAGAAAAAATCCTGGCGACGCCCATGGTTGTAGTTGATGTTTTGACAGTTGCGTGGAAGGTTATCCGCTGAGTTTTGTTGATAAAATGAAAAGTGTTCTTGTTGGAAATCCTATGTCCGCTCCCCTTTTCCGTTGTTACCGGTCTTGAGGGACAAGAACACCCAATTTCACGCTACATTATTTAGTTAATAGGCAATGTATTAGTTTTAGAGTAAATGAGGTTGAGGAGATTTGTTCAACCTCCTTTTCTTAATGTCACATATCACTTTACGTTTCAGTGTCAGCTGCAGAACGGGAGCAGAAAGTGAAGGAGCCGAGTTGGTTACTTTGACAGTCACGGGTGCAGATGGTACAATGCAGTACAGCTCAGGAACAGTCAACTTTAACTTCAGAGTAAGTCACGTCCTGCACGCACTCGTTTACACTGACTCAGCCACTGAGGAACCTTCTTGGAAAAGGAACAAGCGTCCAAGAAAATGTTTTTTTACACTGAAATAGTAATCACGGAATGTATGATCGCGAAAGAGGTCTGTTCATGAATGTTCTTTTCTTAGCAGTTCGGCACCGCATTATGTCAGCTGCAGCAATGGTAAGATATATTTTAGCTGAATTAGTTGATAATCTCATACCAAAAATTATATGTTTGAGTTAAGGATATTTGGGAAAATCCCAGGCATTTGAGTAAATTTCCTAAAACGCAGGTCAGATTTACGTTTGAAACGTCAAAATATTTAAAATCAATAATACTCGAGGATTCTATGCACTATTATCTGGCAAATACTGACTTCAACAATAATATAATATAACAACAATATAATTGTTATGCAAATTGTGTGATAGACAAACACAGTTCTAGAAATGTTGTAATAAGATGTATTTTGTTAACAGGACCCAGCTATTATACATTTCCGACCCAGCCTCGGCCCAGAAGCCGGTGGGACGGCAGTGAGTGTGAATGGCACAGCTCTCAACACAGGACGCGATATTGAAGCGTTTATCGGCGACAATCCTTGCAACATAACAGGGTAGTGTGTCTCTTTCCTAATACACAGTGTTTTGTACGATAATTATTAATTCAGGAAGAAGAGGGATCTCCCCAACATTGGTGCAATCTTTAGTTTCAAGAAATCATTTTGACTTCTATCAAACTTCAGTTAAAAGGACTTTCCTTTTACACGGTTGTGGAAGGGATTTTGATATCTATAGATTTTATTATAAAAATCTATTTTATCCTATTCTGTAGAATTGCTCTAAATTCGTCCAATTCGAGTTACCTTGAGACATTGCTATTCATCCATTCAGTATTAATATAAGGAGCATCATACACAAAGATGAATTCAAGTTTACGCCAGGCGCGGTCTAGAGCCTATATTTTTGGGGAGCTAGCATGTGTGGATCCTTAATTTTTTGCCTGGAGGCGTGCTGAAATTGAGACCGGCTTTTATCAGGCCTCCGGGGGAGGGGGCCTCTGGGTCGTACCATATTTTCTATGGGGAGCGCTGGTAAAGTCTTACAATCGGACACACTGTATAACCAAACGATGGACAAATGCCCCCTTTAATTTTTTTCTTTGGAGGGGGGAAACAAGTTGCATATGACGTCAAATTCCTGAATTGGCTACTGGCATTTTTTTCAATATAATTTTTTTTGGGGGGGGGCTAGACAACATTTTGGGGCCTGAAGACTCCCCCCAGCCTCCTGTAGAACCGCGCCTGGTAAAAATCTCTGCAGAAAACTTACCTGTGATTTTTTATTTCTTTCCAAAATTATTCAGCCAACCAGTTAAATTCATGCTAGAATGCACAACCTCTGCTGGCCAACTTGGATATCAAGGTGTTGTGAAAGTCTCCTTTGATGGGGCCATGAGAACCTCATCAGATATGTACACGTACACTGAGAATCCCAGCATTACTGAGGTGTCTCCTCTGAAAAGCATCGTTTCGTAAGTCTACATGATTTTTTTTGTCTTCATCTGTTTTACTATGGGCTATATACTTCAATTGGTATCATCCATATTATTTGTAAACCATTACAGATTGTATTGTCCAAAGAAAATGTCGGTGTTTTAAAACTTTTTACATGCGAACAAAAAATGAGAGTAAAAAGAAATGTTTGTCTAGGTATTAATTTTGTGAAGTGTTATGTTTCTATTGTAAGGCAGGCTTTCAAGACAGCAAGCTTGCAGCCAAATTCGTGCTTGATTGTTTTAAGAATCAGGCTACTACAAATCATCTATCACCGAAGACTACTGATAACTGAGTGAACAGTGAAATATTATGCTTTATTCTAAACTTCAAAATGTCATTTGCCCAAAATATCTGAAGTGAACATGTGCGTATACTTTTCTAAATTGTTTAGATTGATTCTATACACCAGCCAATATCTTTCAGTGTATGAAATGTTTTTTTCAGTATTTGCCATCGGTGTTTCTAATTGTCAGGGGTGGTCGAACTTTAACGGTTACTGGCACTTCTCTAAACACAAGTGGAAACCGTAAAATCGTTGTCAGCAATGCAAATGAGGTGAGAAATGTGTTATACCGTCCTATCCCTGCTCAACATTCCACTTAACCACCGATCACAATATCTCTACTTGCTCCACTCTTCCAACATATATAATTAGGAAGCTGTTTAAATCTTCTATATTGCTGAGTTACCGCAAACGACCACTTTAAATGTGAAAATGACAAAGAGTAGAAACAAAGAGAGGTATCTTTGTCAACCAGAGCTAATGCTGAACAGAATTGTCAACTGACTGATGTGGGTCTTTATTTCGCAGGAATGTCAAGGTGAATCTGCAACAGAGATGCGGTGCCCGTCTCCTAACATAACAGACCTCGACATGAGCAATGAAAAGTTGACCTTCGGCTTCATCATGGATGGGGTCACTCAACTGTTGACATGGTCTGAGGATAACGATGCCAACTTGGAGTACTTTGAGGATCCAGTGTATAACAAATTTGAAGGTGCAATGAAGGACAAAGAAGGAGAAACCTTGACAATCACGGTTGGTATGCGTGTCTTAATCTATCTTTTTCATTGTTGTGTTTTTCTATCCGTAGATATGAGGCCTAGTAAAAGTGCACGAAGCACACTTATGCAATGCTATGCAAAGTGATATCACCTCTCATTATGTGACTTAAGATAAATTCAAGTTGACATCTTTACCTCCTGAATCAAGTGGAACTTCAAAAAATACAGTAGGCCTATCTCGGTAACTCTTGCTAAGTTACAAAACTTCATAAGCTCAGATCAGTCATTGCAAGCGCAAATCTAGATGTGATGTGAAAGTCTTACGTGTGATACAGGTTGTAACCTTTTTAATTAGAAATAAAACATTTGTCACAACCGAAAAGATTAAATTTGTCCAAAAAATACCAATCCAGATACCTCTAATTTTCCTTAAAAAAACAACAATTTAACCTAAATTACCTGTGGATGCTTTAACAGGGCGAGCGGATTGACAGCGCCATCACAGAGGGAGAAATCATCGTGACGATCGGCGTAGAGAGCTGTCCCGTTAGCCTGATCACTGGGAAAACACTCGTATGTGAATTGCCTGAGGAGGCACCAGCAGCCGGTGACTACTTGGGAGAAGATACCGCGGCAGGTCTGCCTGTGGTATGGGTAAGTAAGAGGCGGATCCATGTTTGAATGGGGGGGGGGGTAGCTGTCAATTGTTATTTTCTTTCGAGATTTTTCCTTATTGTGCGGCCGCAAGGGGGAGGTTTATCTCCTTACCCTCCCCGTATAGATCCGCCACTGTACGCCCATACAAACTTGCGGGTAATTTTTCATTGTGCTAATTTGATATTATATCCTTGAAACGTCCAAAAAGAATGAAGTTTTTCTGGACCTTTTCAAATAAATGTTAAGTATAACTTTGTAAATGTGATGTTCTTTTTCAGTTTTTGTTCAATTGTTTCGACATTGTGAAAAGTAAACCAATTAACAATTTTTAATCATTTCTTCGGTCAAAGAATTTCATAATATTCGGTCATTACACTTTCGAAATCTGAAGAGAAGACCCCTCTGGCTGTAAAATGACCAAGAAAAGCGGCTCATCTAGGATTGAATATTATTAAGCTAGGTTTAAACATTGTTCCTCAGATTGATTGAACATCTGTTGTACTCAATCCGAAAGGTTAAAAAACACCCAACATTCGGCCAGTTCTCCCGAAAACGTAATTACACTACTTTGTCATTGTTGATTGTTTCTTCAAAAGTGATTATTATACCGTCGACATTAACAAATTGGGTATGTCTATGTAAGTTATGTTGAATCGTTTATTATTTCATTTGTGTTATTCCATAGGTTCGCCACAATAACTTACAATTTAGGTTGGGCTATTTGGTCTATCCCAGTACGGTGCCACTTGTCGCTATACTTGTACCGAGTTTGGTCATTCCACTCTCCATGGCGATACTGCTCGCTGCTACCTTCGTGTATTGCAAACAGTTGCAAAGGAAGCGCACCCACGACCGAAGACTATTGAGCAGGATAGTGGCGATTCATCGCGGTAAGTGCTGGTGGCAAGAGATGACGTCAGTTTACTCGAATATTTAATTCCTGAGTGCTAGAAACAGGTGCACAAAACTGCGGTGAAGAGAGAGTATCATCTCAGTCTATATGAGTATGCTCTTGTAAGTTAAAATCATTTGATCGCAAGACGGCGAAATGGTAAACAACACGAAACCCTTTCAAATTTCAAAGCCAATTATCCTACATCACTTGTGTCTACCGGCTACTTATCAATTCCTAATTTTCAAACATAATTATGATAGTTTAGAAAAAAAATTAAACAGTACGTAGCTGCACATCTCCGTATTAAATTATGTTCTACTTCTAAAAAAATTCTCAAGATGGCTTCTAACGGGCAGCCGGTTTTGATGGTAAAATACACGGCAAAAGAATTCAAATGGCGTGCTCCTCATTTGACTGTAAATTGTCAAGTTGTAGACAGGATGAAACAAATTTTTCTACAAAAACAAAAATAAATATAGAACTCTTTTGTCAAGATTGTGTTTACCATTCTAGACAACTTGTGAATCTTGTGTAGCATGCAAAGGTTGTTTTGTCTGTTGATTTGTAAGCCTAAACGTGCTCGTAAACTTACCACTATATTACGTTATTTACTGTTAATGCGACATTGTATCTCTTTTTCTCAGAAATTGACTCCCACATCAAAAGACGCAGGTGGTATAGATCCCAGAAACAGTCGGAATCTGCTCAGCCAAAACAAAAGCGCATTGTCCTGAACAACAAGGTCAGCTTCGTTCCCGACGACATTCATATCGACTTCAGCCAACTGGAATTGGGAGAAACTCTCGGACAAGGTAGTGACTTTGTACGAGGAAACAATGAACGTTTCATGAGTTCAAAGTGTAAGCTGTTATTTTACGTGAGAAGGAGAGGCCTACATAAAGGGGCTGTGTGTGCAAACCGTTATTGGCGTGATTGAAACACATTTTCACGTTTCGACCTTTAGGAAATTATTTGGACTCGGCCAGTCGCTGGGTCTGTTAGTAAGTCGGTAGGTCGGTTGGTCTGCCAGCTGGCTAGTCTTCGTACCAGCAAAAGTTAATCAGCAAAGATGAGTATAAAACACTTGAATAAATTTTACAGGTGCATTTGGGCGTGTACTGAAAGCTGTTCTACACGATACGTCAGGGGAAGATCAAATTGTGGCCGTAAAGACAGTGCAAGGTTGGTGATGAGAATGTCGGCCATTTGTGAAAGATGTTTTTTATGACAGCATCATGGATTCAAAACAAAGCATTGTAAAGTTGTTCCTCGGTTAAAAAAGGCCCATTTCAGAATGGTATGCATTTTGGTCTTGATTATACTTGTTGCTGATTAGAGTTACAGAAGAGGTGTTGGATGACCTTATACCGAGAAAGAGGAACGAAAAAACATTAATCAATGTGCATCTTGAATGAAAGAGCCGAAAGAGTCTTTTCATTCAAAATTGCGAATTGTTGGTTGTAAAATGTTCTTAAACTGAATTGAATGTGTCTCTGGGTTATTGCATTTCTCTGGTGATGAAAATAAGTTGAAATACAAGTTCCTGTTTTTGTATAGTAGCTTGGCCAAATGTAAGTTGGGCGTGCCAGTTAACACATATAAATGCCTTATTTTTGCATGTATAGACACCTCGGACCCGAAAAATGTGGTGAAGTTCCTGGAGGAAGGCCTGATCATGAAAACCTTCGACCATGTCAACGTTCTGGGGCTTCTGGGGTTGACCTTTGACGCGGACAAAAACCCCTTGGTGGTGATACCCTTCATGGCAAACGGTGACCTCAAGACATATCTGGTCAAGAAGAAACAGGTGTGTAGTCAAGAGCGATCAATGTCGATAATAAGTAGTGGAAGGTTTGATAAAAGAAATGGTGATGAATGGCATGAGTTTGGAACTCACTCATTGGTGATTTTGGTACATGTTGTTACGTTTAATAATTAATATTAAGATTTATTGAACAAAATGCTGTCCCATTTCGTAAACAGTATGGCATGTGTTTTGTTCTGAGTGTGGTATTTATTTATTCACTGGAGGTTTTTACTTTTAATTTAGACCTTACCGACATCTCTGCTAATGAGGTTTGCCTCACATGCCGCACTTGGTATGAGTTACTTGGCTCAGCACAAGTTTGTCCACAGAGATCTTGCAGCCAGAAATTGCATGTAAGTATATCCTCTTCTATATCACCCGGGGCTTTTACACATGTGTTTATATGTGTGTTTGAGTAAAAGCAAAATTAGACTTCGGATATTTTGGGAATGTTACGAGAAATCGGTTAGCTGTTTCATCGAAAATAATTTTAATGCACCAGACATATCAAGGGACATGCATTCATTGAATTAACTCAAGAGTTCGAATTAATGGCATTGCAATTCTTAAATGATTTGATCCCAAAGTAAGATCAACGTTTAACAACCTCTTTAGGGTGGATAGTGATCTTCTGGTGAAGATAGCGGATTTTGGACTATCCCGTGACATGCACGAATCGGATTACTACACAAGCGGCGATGCCCAGGCTAAGCTGCCTATCAAATGGATGGCTCCCGAGTCCATGGAACGTCGAGTGTACAACGCCAGGACCGACGTGGTATGCAATTAACTCCATCTTTGATTGGAATGTTAGGTGATGTTTAGATAAAGATCTGAAGGGAAAGAAAGTGGCGCACATGTGGAACTATCCATCAAAGAGAAACTACATGAACTTCGATGAACTTCGTCCGGTCATGAAACGTCAATTTATTGATAATTTACATCGGATATGTTTTCAAGGCGCCTGACCCTCATCTGGAGTATTTCGTTTTAAGACGCCCACCTCTAACTAATTTCTAAGTTAACTTACTTATGAACGTTGTCTTTTCCATTTGACACAAGATCTCATTAAACAGTTCAATAAAGACTCAAATACAAATGTATAGTTCGGTCAATCTTCGTTAATCTTGGCTACCCTTTTCAGCTTGCTCATGTCAACTGTTCGTTAGCTCAATTGAACAGGCATCATTAGAATGGTCTCTTACATTGAAAAATATTTGTCTACTTTGGTTTTCTACAGTGGTCATACGGTGTGCTCCTGTGGGAGATTTTCAGTAAGGGTGCCAAACCGTATCAAGGAATACCCAACCAAGATGTGTATATTTTCTTGAAGAGTGGTCAACGCATGGATGCTCCCAAGAACTGCCCGCCAGAAATGTATGTTCAAACAGCGGTCACCATTACCTTTAAATAATAAAACATCTATGTAATGCCTGCAAAAGTGTGCATGATTCTTTTTTTATTACTCAAATTTTTCTGAAGGTGAAGGGATCTTAATGCATCTTTTTTACTCTCAAAGGTTTTACATAATTGAAAGTAGGTATAACACTCTCTAGTTGTGAGAAAAAGTGAAGAGTGTTTTGTTTGGGGTTTCAAATGAAAAAAAGGAAACTCAATTCTCGAACACTTTTCTCAAAAATGTCGGGTTAATGTGCTCGAGTAATGAGTAATAATGGAAAGTGTATTGTCAGGGGTTTCAAGTAAAAATGCAAACACAATTTGATATACGATCAAGCATGCAGCATCTAATGATTCTTGTTGCATTTGCTGACTGATACAGCTACGGCATAATGGTACGTTGCTGGCAGGACAACCCCAAGTCACGTTGCACCTTCGTCCAAGTTGCCAACGAGCTGGAAGAACTGTTGGAGGGAGACCGCGACTACGTAGCAGCTCCTAGTGTGGGTGTGGTTGGTAAGCGACCCATCGAACATCGCCAAGAACCTGGTGTCACAGAGGACAGCTTTCTGGTCCCGATGCAGCAGGAGACCGCCTTTGGTGCTGACGGCCCGTGTAGTGATGAAGAAACCAGCGGGAGCCATGCGACTGCCACCCATGATCCCTTGGATTATGTCAATAAAATTGTCATTAGATAAAGTGTCCTGCAAATTTCCAGATAAGAAATATCCGAAAAGAAAATGGTTTGACGAAAAAGTCTGTTTCAAGTGGACAATATATTAAAATCTTTACTTATCAAGATGGATCTATAGGACACACTCCTTGCTCACTTTCATTTATAAGAAACAAGATTTAACCTTTCGAGCTTTTTGTCTCTGTGTGTTTGAATAAAATCGTTTACAATATATAGAAGGTGGCAAGCTAGACTAATGGCTTAATCATCTGTCTTTTAAAGCGTCTCAAATGCCAAGAGCCGTTTTTGTTTTTCGATTGAAATTTTTGTGGTATTTAGTAATCTGAGGTATTACTGTCGTTCACCATCATTGAATCAAACGTTCATAGCTTCATAATTTTGTGTTGCTGTAGTAATATTCGGATTTCCCGCAAATGAGTGTAAGATAGGGTTTATTTTTAATTGCCTACATGTTATAATTATACCTGCGTCATTTAATCTATTACATATACATATGATTTTTCCAGTATTGAATTAATTGACAGTGCTTAGCTAGGCAAATTGCAACATTTTAAAACATGGTCCTACGTTATCTGCAAGTGATAAGTTGCCGATTCGGAATTTTTGCACAGATTCCTACACGCTGGACAATACATTTATATAAAAATGGTTGAAGTTATCAGGAAATTAACGACCATATAGGTATCGTTAAAGGAACAAAAAAATAACAGCAATGCAATTTTATTTAACGTATTATACACAGCTTTTCCAGCATTTAATTATTAAGATAAATAGCGTATTACCTAATTGACATTTTATATTTTGAATACATGTAAAGACCTATATTCTTAGCTGACTCAGTATCTGTTCTAACGCAGTCGGTTTTCTCCTCAAGGTAACGACATTGATCGCATGTGTTAAAACGAGGGGTGTACAGTTGAGTTGCATGAAAATGCAATCCCTTTGGATTGGTAGTCAATGGGGATTCGTACATTCTTACCAACTAGTCTGTGGAGACAGATGCCACGTGCATATGTATTGTTCTCAAAAATAAATATGAAATGTAGCTCATTTTATGTAAAAAGAAATGATATCTTGTTCACCTAAAATGTATACATTTTTGTGTGTTATAGGGGAGTCTTCTGTCGAAGGTGTTGCTAGAAATTTTGTAAAGAAGTTTTTTATGCAAGGTATACAAAGCTGCTCAATGATTGCCTAGAGAATGTAGAAAAATACCCTGACTTAACAGGTAAAAAAAAACAGAAGCAGTTGATAAATGCGTGCGCCAAATGTATTTTAAAAGTCGTACAGTGAGATCGAACGATAATTGTAGTTAGCACTGAGTGCTGTATATATGCTCATATTCGATATTCAATTGACTTTATATAATCTTGCTGTTAGATCATTTATTCATGTGATACACAGACACATATTTAATCACTATTTTTTAAGATAATCAGAATTGCATAAAATAACTGGTATATTGATGACATTATAGCCAACATTGAATTTCTGTTTAAAAAGTCAAGAAATATTTTACTCAGATTTGTTGGATCACATACTCACATTTCACAGACAGGTTGTTCTATCCGATGACTTTCTTCTGATACTTGATACTGAGGGTTCCATTTTGTAGAGTATTTTTGGGGAGCAGGGTTGTTTGAATTGATTGTTTTATTCTTATCATTGATTTTAATCCTTATTGAAATCAATACAAAATGACTAAAATCGGCTTTTTAATTTGAATGCTCCACCTACATATGTATTCTATTACATAATTGACATTTTATATTTGCACGCATTAATCTATACACAGTGATTTTCCAATATTGTATTATATAACCATACTAACCCAGGAAAATTGCAACATTTTAAAACGTGATGCTACGTTATCTAAACTTTGTAAAATACATTCCTGTGAAAACGGTAAAACAATAATAAGCCATACATGTTTGATTGCAAATGATAACTTGCTGATTTGGAAATTTCTGCACAGATTCCTGCAAGCTGCACAAAGCATTGATATAAAATGGGTGAAGTTATCCGGAAATTAACAACTATCGGTATCGCTATTAAACTAAAAGGAGTAAACAATAATAACAATTTAATCACTTTTTTTTTATCAGAATTGCATAGTAACTGGTATATTGCTAACATATCCAATATTAAATTTCTGTTAAAGTCAAGATTTCTTTTTTAATCGAATGCTCCCCTGCATATATTTTATTACAAATGTTACATTTGCAATACATGTACATGCCTATATTCTTAACTGACTAAGTATCTGACCTAACACAATCGCGTGTGCACAGATTTTCTCCTCAAAGACATTGATCGGGGGATATTCCATTATCAACAAAAAATGTACCGTTTGACTCGTATAAAAACAATGGAATCCCTTTGGATTGGTATTTAATGGAGATTCGTTCAATCTTACAAGCTGGTATGTGTAGATGCCACGTGCATACTGCATTGTCCTGCCAAATTAATATGCATTCTACGCAGCTTGATATGCAAATAGCTGTATTTACACCAGAAATTGTCATCGTGGTTTTTTTTATGTGTGAAAGATGAGTCAAATTAACACAGATTTGTAAAAGTAGTTCTTAATAATAAGGTATGAAAAGCCGCTCACTTGGTGCCTCGATAATGCACGCAAACATCATGACTTAATTTTTTTTTCAAAAACGAAACATTGGTATATGTCCGCGAAAAATGAATTTTATAAAGTAAAATGTTGCCATCATGATTGTCATGAGGATCAAGCACTGTTATTTTCATATTAGAAATCATTTGGCTTTGTATAATCTTGCTTTTTGGATCATGTATATTCATTTGATACACGGATACATATTTATATGTATATAATCAGATTTCGCTTTAGCAAAATTGCGTAATTAACATTACAATTTCGAATATTGAATTTCCGTTTAAACAGTCAAGACATTGACGCTCTGTGTTTGAAATGCCTAGCAGTCTTTGCTTATTGTCAGTTTAGGATTTAAACCTTGTTCCAACGGGTAACAACATCAATAGATTTTCAGTTGAATGAAAAAGAACATTTAACACCTGGCCATTCAATTTAATCCGAAAATTAAATTATCCTTGATATCAGTAGGGTCAGGTCAGGTCACCACCCAATTAACATCTTCTGACAGCAAGTACAAATTATTTTTCAGAGATGTGTCAAACGATGACAAAATTAAATTTGATGATAAACTGTATCATGTGTAAAAGCAACTTTTATATGCGATATATTCGATGTAATTTTATACGCTTAGTTGACTACGTTTATCTGAATATAACATCATACTGCGCTATTTAGCATATTCAACCGCATTCATTTAGGCCCTACATTATTTTTTGTATATATTATGGTTACAGACATGAAAGTTATGTGAAAGCAGGTCCTCGTCATATTTGGGCAGGAGTGATACTATCCGGTTCGTAAGTGACTGCGTCATATACACGCGCGCGCACCACTGATCACTAGCGCCCATTGGCTAAGCACTCCAGATGCACTTACTTCCGGTTCCATTGGTTCAAATTTTACACCGTGTGCAGTACGCATGGTTAAGTTGAAATGACGTCAAACTTACAAACCGTATGAAGAGAAATGAAATACAACCAATCGATAAGAGAAGTCCGTGTTTTCACGCAATATTACAGAGCTGTGAATAAAGCATAGAATACAACTCACATCGTGGGAACAGGCCAGCGTCTTATTTTCAGTGTTTAATTGGTTGGCACGACTAAGTTCATTCAACCGTAAACTCCTGAAAACGCATCAAGTAATATATAGCAAACTGCACATTATTGACTTTTATATTATGAGATTCGGGGGAAAATTCAGGAGACTCGAATACAAGAGGTGGTAGTCGCAAAATTGATGCAAAAGACAATAAACAGGTGAAAACTTTGGCGAATCTAAACAATGCAACAAGCAGATAAAACCGTCCAGTGGATTTTCATTTTGAACTGTAGGCCTTAACACCTCCGGTTGGCTCAGGGTTATAGGCGAATACTGCCCGATGTAGTGTCGTATGTATTACACTTCAAACGATGCTGAGGGGAACTGTAGAGAAGGTAGTTCAAGGTTTGCAATGTAGCGGTACGCCAGTAAGGAGGTCCGCTCAAATGATTAGATTTAAGGACGCCAAGGACAAATCAAGACAAACAGAAACAAATCAAAGCAGGAGTCAAATTATGCTTGGTCTCATGAACTTGTTCACAAAAATCGATTACTATAGTTTAAATAAACACCTGATCTCAATTTGAACTCACAAAAACAACTGTTACAAAAATTATTGATAAGACAATAGATCAGTTTCTAGCTCTATAAATTGTGACACAGTTGCCAATGATAAATATATTAAATCACAAAGTTTGTATTTCTAAAGTTCCCAGATTCAAAGTGAGGTTCCTAAGATTCACCGGTTCCTAAGATTCACCGGTTCCAAGTGAGGTTCCTAAGATTTCCCGGTTCCCCGAACGCCTGGCCAGTGTACGGCTGTTGTGAACTAGGCCTCCAAATTGCACCTGACATGAAACAGCCATATTGCCATAAATCAACATGTGACACACGGTGATTAAAACTTTGAGATTGTGAAGACTAATTCACCCCCAAATCACTCCTTTTGTCAACATGAAATAAACTAAAACCTAGCCCAGCGGTAGCAGGGAACTTGCATTGTGACATTAGAATGTAAAGATAATACAAATTTTGCACATTTGAAACTAAAATGTTGGTTTTCCAGCACAAGTTTTGTACACGATACTCACACTTTGGGGTGCAGGCAGAAAAGGGATGATATTCGCGCGTTCACGGCACTGAGTTCGCGTTTGTATCATGGGCGGAAATCCCGGGGGGGGGGGGGACAGGGGGGACACGTCCCCCCCATGAATTTGGTAAGGGGGGACACAATGTCGAATGTCCCCTCCATGTTTTCATGTGTACATGTAGGTATGGGTGGGTGACCAACCATGGCAGAGTCTTAGGGAAAAGCCTCTTTGATATGTCGCTTTGTGGCTGAGAACCAATTTGGTTTTCTTGTCGGTTCGACCACGGCCGGCTCTTGTACGCCTAGCCTACCCACGTTCATGTACTGTACGTGCGTGTTGGTTCATGCGGTATACGTTATACACAATGTTGCCTGCGTACGTCATATAATTTGCACTCCTATACCAAATTCGGCCCCACTCCGGCCCGCAATCGCTATGGTAGACTTGATGACAAGTCGTTAGACTATAGTGGTTTATGTCCGTCATCGATCAGCGCCAAAATCCGCATGCAACGTCAGCGCTACAACCATTCATGCAAAAGTCATGTACTAACGCTCGGCATGGTCAGTCTGTGTCTAACGACTTGACTAAGACGTTTTCAAGCGAATATTCATATATGCAGCCACTGCAATGCATATACATGATGTTTCCATAGCGAGGGCCAATAGTAGCCCATCTGGCTTACGAAGAAACACCATTATAAATCTGGGGGTAATTATTACACGATCATTTTCAAGTTTCCATTTTATTTGGCAGTCCTGTTTTTAAAATTACAGTAAAAAAAGCATATAACATTGTAATATTAGTAATTTTGCAACTGTCTTTGAATAAAAGGAGTAACATTTAAGTAATTATGGAAGTTGAAACTTTTACGAATAACTGTAAATCCCCTTCAAAAAATGAAGTGCGCGCCGACTGTAAACGTAAGCTCCTTTTGGCCCATGTGGTTTATTGTAGTTTAACTAATCACCCTGAAAACGAACTCGTTCGCGGTTTGTGCCCATTTTTAAGGTTACAGAACCGCAATGACAAAATGCCCGATGCACACAATGAGGTTAAGAAATATATTGTTGCATTATCAAGGGGACCATGACCCCCCCCCCCCCAAAAAAAAAGAAACCAATTTTTTTTTATGTGACATCGCAATAAAGGCAGGCAATGGGTACACCCCCATCTTTTCCTCAAAAAAAAATGGTAAAAGTGGTCAGAAATTGCCTCAGATCGCATCACAGAGCATCTAGAATCCAAAAAAATTTCGGGGCCCTTACGCGGGCCCCGAAACCCCACGCCGTAATTTTTTGGACCCACTTTTTCGGGGGACCAAACTTTTTTTGGGCCCCCCCCTAAACAAATTGTGTTCTGGATCCGCCCTTGCGGCGGACGCGATTAAAACCACCCATTACAGACTTGATTTCAAGTCTGTCGCTATGGCTGCCATACCCCATGGCAATATTACGAGTGAAAAAATGTCCATTCAGCCTGTGACTTTTTGTGAGTAATATAATTTCGGGGAGAAAAAAAACCTGTCCCCCCACGTTCAAGGAGCGATTTCCGCCCTTGGTTTGTATACATTTTTCTGGGCTGTGTGCCAATTGTACGGTGCCTCGTAAAAGACGTCTCACTACAGCAAGATGTACCTCCTGCTCGCATTCCTTGTAATCAATGTTGAGACTGCATGGCAATGAAAGTGTTCCTCTCAGCAGCGGTGGATTGGAGGTTTTTTAAATGAAGTGGGCGGGGCACTCAGTAAAGACCACACATACCTCAGATTCCCGGCACGATATACTTGAAAAGGGACGATGACAAATAGATTCGTGTGTATGCACGTTGACGTCTAGATTGGTTCATCGGTTTAAAAGAAAAATTGATTTGATAAGGATCCAATGTTTCTCGTCCGCTCCACTGTCGCTTATGCCATGTTCGTTCGAATGTCGCGATTCATTTAATATCGAACAATATTTCAGATAAATCGTCAGAGTTTGACGAACTAACGAATCTGTCCATACGCAATTTAGGATTGTTAGATATTCTAACATATTTATGATTGTCTTCAAGGTGATCTACTAAAAATCAAGACAAATACATTCGCCGTTTGTTAATTACGCTATAGTTATACAAAACGGCGAAATGTGGATACTCGTTTTTTTGTACTTTTGATTAAGTGACGTATCCCGATTCCTTAATTTTAGAACACAATATTTCAAAAAGAATAGACCAAAACCCAAAGCTATATCTGAAAAAGGAGGATGCCTTTCTAGCCTGCGCTCACTGCTAGTCATGCGCACAATAATAACGCCATACACCCTGTCGCACCGTCTGCTAATTACAAGCTGGAGTATTTTGCAGTCGGACCTAACTAGACTAACTACACGTTTGAATAAGTGTGAGACGGAAATTTATCAGGACACAAAAGTGAGTAAAATCCATGCAAATGACATGTGAATTAAAACAATCTATCCTTGCCAATTTGACCAGTATTACCTGTGGATGGGATGAACCGTAACGTAGGCACCAGGAAACCAAAGTCGGTTCCCATTGTTTCAAAGAACCTCTCAAGGAAGTAGTTCAACCAAACCTTTGTTAAACTTGACACCGTCTTTGTAGTGCTTCTATAATACAGTCAGTGATTACTTCATCGAAACCAATGTAGGTTAGTATTTGTCCAGCAGTTGAATACACGTATTGTTAATATCGCCAGTTCGCTCCCGGAAGCAATATTTATTTGCCCTGCAGTTGAATATGCGTAATAGCAATAGCGTCAGTTTACTCACGGAAACCACTTGTGGTAATTCGTAGCTGGAGTCGCTCCCGTAATGATGACATACCTAAGCAATTATATACGCTTCGAGCTAAACAACCGTGACTTCACCTGTACATAATAAGTCATGTTTTGTAGAATTGTACACTCCGATAGACTTCTCTTTCTACTGCATGTGGAGTTGAACATTTTGGATTTTGCGAGTGTAGGCTCAGCCGTTCATCACGGCACTTCTCTGTTGGTTGTCTCCAGTTATTCATGCCCACCTCATTTCGGCCGAGTAGACAACTCGTAGTATCATGACTTATCTAGACATGCTGGGTTTATTGCAAGAAAACTTTTGGCTGTCTTGTAATGTTGGCATTAAAAAAACCCAGAACCGAAGCATAACTGAACACGAACGGCGTTGCTGTTGAAACCCCTCACTTTTGAACCCCAAACCAATCCCAACTTGCCTGTACCCGTACGGAAGGACTCCATAGGCGATGACAATACCCCTCCACTGAGCCTCTCGGCTGAGGAGTAAAAAGTAAACTGAGAGGGTATTGCGTGTCACGACGAAGCCTTGAAATACTGAATTTCTCTGGTTCCATAAGTTGTGTCATGGAATTTTGACGGTGAGCAAAATATGACTACACCCCCTGTAAAGGAATTGGATTCGGACATAAAAGGAGAACAGTAAAAGGCAAAACTGATTTATTTTTAAATAATAGTCAACACTGTGTAATAGTCCAGCGGATATGTGACAAAATATCGATGAATTGTGCACTTTTGCATAAAAGCGTGAAACTTGGCACAGATGTTTATATTCATGCGAGAAAATGTTTTAGATGTGAAGTCATCGCAAATTTACCCTTTTAGGGGCGTGGCATCCATTTAAAAAAAGGGGGCGGGACTTGTCGTGCTCGCAGTGAAAATTGTTTTTCCCACTTTTTACAAAAGCAGGAAACTTCACAAAGACATAATTATATAGATTATTAGTGTTTTCCAGATTTGGAGCCACCACAAAAGTACCTTTTTGGGGGCGTAGCAGCCATTAAAAGAAAAGGGGGGGGGTTAATTATTATGCCCACTTTGGAAAACATTGTGCCCATATTTCATGAACGAATAAAACGTCCCACAGACGTTTATATTCATGAGAAAAAATAAATTCCAGATGTGGAGCCATCTTGAACACACCCTTTTAGGGGCGTGGCAACCATATAAGAAAAAAAAGGGGGGCGGGGTTTTCATTATGCCCACCCTGGAAATATTGTTCCCACACTCATAGAGAAATTGAACTTTCCAGAAACATTGACATTCATAAGAAAAAAAATTCCAGATGTGGAGCCATCTCGAACACACCCTTTTAGGGGCGTGGCAACCATATAAGAAAAAAAAGGGGGCGGGGTTTTCATTATGCCCACCCTGGAAATATTGTTCCCACATTTATAGAGAAATGGAACTTTCCACAGACATTGACATTCATGAGAAAAACAATTCCAGATTTGGAGCCATCGCGAACACCCCCTTTTAGGGGCGTGGCAGCCACATTGAAAAAAAAAGGGGGCGGGGTTCTCATTATGCCCAACAATTTGAAGCCATCACAAACTTATCCTTTTAGATGCATGGCATCTATTTTTTTTTAAAGGGGGGGGGGGGGGGGTGCCACTAATCATTTGCCCACCATCGAACTTTCATAACTGACTAAACTTCACACAAACTTGGTGCAAGATAATAAATTCATATGTAGAGCCACAGCAAACTCATCCTATTAGAGGTGTGAGGGGCCTTCTCACTGTGCCCACAATTGCAATTTTTATATTTTGTTGTTGATTTTTTATAATGTTGATTGGCCCATAACCTATATTATTTGGTAATACAATGACTTACACCAAAGAGTATGGGTAAGTACCGGTAGGCTAACCCGTGTTATAGTGTTCAATGTGTGTACTTGCACCTATATTATCATGCACATCTAAATTCCAGAGTGATTTCATAATTACAAATACACAGCACACAATGGCAGCCCTAAACTCTAACATTTAACATTTAAGGGCCATTGAAATCCCTTTTTTAGAGGCGGGGGGGGGGGGGGGTGTATAATCCCCCTACCCCCTGCGCCGCATTGACAGCAGATTGGGTAACAACACGATGTACTCGCCTCACAAAGTGGTGGACACGTCCACTATGACTTCACATTCAATGAATCTGTGTACCCCCACCACACAACCCCTTTTGGTCTGTCAGAAAAAAAGGCAGGGGAAACTATGTATTTGGAGAAGTAACACTTGTCTTTCCAGGACTGAGGCACCCCAGTTTATACCCCAATTCAGATATTGCTGCAGTTGAAAGGTTAACAGTAACTGGGTTAATATAGATGAGGCAAGAATGCATAGTGAAAGAAAACAAAGGGTTTGCCAACAGTAACTTCCAGCTATAAAGGCGGCCCTACTCCAACACATTAAACAGCTATATGGGGTGGATTTTATTATATAAAAAGCAGTCAAAATTTTCCACGTTGTGCATATTGATTACCCCCCCCCCCCCATTTTAAAAATGGACGCCGCGCCTCTCAAAGGGTAGGTTTGTGATGGCTTCACATTTATAAAAAAAAGAAGATTTTTATGAATATATTGTCCTAGTGGAATTTAATCCATTTATGAAAGGTAGGCACAACTTTCTTTTATAGGGGCATCATGACTACCCCCCATTTTATTATGGCTGCCACGCCCCTAAAAGGGTGTGTTTACGATGGCTCCACGTGTGATTTTTTTCTCGTGAGTATTAATGTCTGTGGGAATAGCTTCATTCGTTTATGAGATGTGGGCACATTTTTCCCATGTTGGGCATAATGAGAACCCCGCCCCCCTTTTTTCAATATGGCTGCCACGCCCCTAAAAGGGTGTGTTCGCGATGGCTCCACATCTGGATTTTTTTTCTCATGAATGTCAATGTTTATGGAAAGTTCCATTTCTCTATGAGTGTGGGAACAATATTTCCAGGGTGGGCAAAATGAAAACCCCGCCCCCCCTTTTTCGTATATGGTTGCCACGCCCCTAAAAGGGTGTGTTCGAGATGGCTCCGCATCTGGAATTTTTTTCTCATGAATGTCAATGTTTGTGGAAAGTTCCATTTCTCTATGAGTGTGGGAACAATATTTCCTGGGTGGGCATGATGAAAACCCCGCCCCCTTTTTTTCTTATAAGGCTGCCACGCCCCTAAAAGGGTGTGTTCGCGATGGCTCTATGTCTGGATTTTTTTTCTCATGAATGTCAATGTTTATGGAAAGTTCCATTTCTCTATGAGTGTGGGAACAATATTTCCAGGGTGGGCAAAATGAAAACCCCGCGCCCCCTTTTTTCTTATATGGTTGCCACGCCCCTAAAAGGGTGTGTACGAGATGGCTCCACATCTGGAATTTTTTTCTCATGAATGTCAATGTTTGTGGGACGTTTTATTCGTTCATGAAATATGGGCACAATGTTTTCCAAAGTGGGCATAATAATTACCCCCCCCCCTTTTCTTTTAATGGCTGCCACGCCCCCAAAAAGGTACTTTTGTGGTGGCTCCAAATCTGGAAAACACTAATAATCTATATAATTATGTCTTTGTGAAGTTTCCTGCTTTTGTAAAAAGTGGGAAAAACCATTTTCACTGCGGGCACGACAAGTCCCGCCCCCTTTTTTTAAATGGATGCCACGCCCCTAAAAGGGTAAATTTGCGATGGCTCCACATCTAAAACATTTTCTCGCATGAATATAAACATCTGTGCCAAGTTTCACGCTTTTATGCAAAAGTGCACAATTTTTTCACATATCCGCTGGACTATAAGGGAAAATTCAATGTGAATTGGATTTTTTTCGTCACAACTACGTTTCTTGTGAGTCTCAAGAACTATATAAACCATGGCAGTATTTTTTGTTTATATTTTGTTCGAGTGAGCGAGTCTTTACCAAAAAGACCTGGAGTTTTAACACCCGGAAACGAAACCCAACAAACTTGAACAAGGCCTTGGTAAAAACTACGTTACGGCAACTGAACAAATGATGATTGCTGGCCCATGAAGAAACCTTTCTATTTTCTACTTGTGCAGTATGTACTTTGCTGCATTGTGTACCCTATCGACATGGGATTTTTGCAGCTCTACGTGTGTGTTCGTGTGGTCGTGGCTGTGTTCAATGTGCTGAGTGGTAGAGCGATTTAAAGGGAATGTCCAAACCGTATGAAGATAACTCATTGGAGTACCGATCCCAGCATCAGTCACTCAACTGTTTGCTCTTTAGACTACGCAGAGGGATTTATATGCCGAGGGGAATCACTTCGCACTCCTGAGACAGCCTAAACTATATCTACAACTAACTGTTCTGCGTCTAGCCCACTTGGCACGGTTACATGTGGCGGTTAACGCAATTGTCACACGTCAAGCTCTGTTATAGATGTGACTGCTATCGGACAATCCAATATTTCCAAGTGTCACAGGCTATTTCCTGAGTGCTAGTGATTCAGCCTACATTACCAGGTACGTTTAATATCTTGAATTAATAACGTTTCCCCGGACTTTCGAACAGTCGTTAGTCGTCGGTTTTTCCACATTGGTAGAATACAAGTTATAATTTTGAGCAAGAATGAATGGGGAATCGCAGGCATAGACTAATTGTGAAATACTGTACCGTTTAGCACTTAAGACGGCCAGCGGTAAACAGATGTACGGGTACGAAACTGCTTCCACTCGGAGAGATGTCCATAAGGGTTATATCTAATCGTTAATCTGTGTGGGATATCCATGAAAAGAGGTTAAAAAAAGGACGGCAAAATTTCGATTAAATTTCCGGCTACCATCTCAATTCTGCAAGATGTTGTGTGTTTTAGTTTTTAACTGGAATTTCCAAATACTTTGGGAAAATTGACATCGGCTGCCCGCTTCCATGTCATCGGTGTTAATCAGAAATCATTGCGAATTCCCAACCAATATTTCTTATAGACCTCCTTTGTGTGTACTACCAAACATTTTACCTTTTCTACGGAAGTAGAAAAAGGTAATTTCAGAAAGATAAAAGCAATGAAATCGACGGTCCAGTCCCAGTTTTTTGCAATTTTTTTTGGTCTCTCTGAGACATAAAACAGTAAATTCAGAAGAAATCATAAAAGTATTATATTTTCACACTCTTTGTATGTTTTTCAGGTAATTCAACAATATTTTTTTTCTAGAACATTCTGTGCTTTAGGCACGTGCCCCAAAGAATCGAAGATCCGATAGTGGCGTGCAGTTGTAAGTTATTACTTCCATAACCAGAAATTAAATTTGTGCAAAACCAATATTTAGAAAGTTTTTGTTAAAAACAATTCCTTGAGGAAAAAAAAAAACAATCCTTCATCTGTAAATCTTTTCATTGTATGGATTTTTTTTTTTTTTTACAGCCTGTCCTTCTGATCCACTGCATGAGATAAAGGGCTGCATTTCCATCTCAAACATCCTCCGTGAACTGAAGAACATGGAGTCTTGTAGGAGACATTCCACCCTCTTGTGGGCAATTGTTCTGTCTTGGAGCATCATCTGCGTAAGCGTTTTTGCCACATCAGCTGAGCGGCAGGGAGACCTGTCAGACTATGAGTTGGCCAGCTTTGGCAATCCTGATATTTTGGATGAACCCAAAAGACGTGCATCAAAGTTCAACCATTTAACCTTGAGTGACCATGGTGGTGTGTATGTAGGGGCTGTCAATTGGTTGTACAGGTTGGACAGTAGTTTGCACGAGATACAGAATGTTTCAACCTGTGATGACAGTAGGCCAGATAGTGTGATGCCCTGTCGCCTTACAAATAACTACAACAAGATACTGGTAGTTGACAGTACTCGGCCAAACAGTTTGATAACCTGTGGTGGTGTGTATGATGGTATTTGTCAGTTACGACAGTTACAAGATATAAGTAACGTGCTGGTGGAATCGGTCCCCAACGTTGCAGGGTTTGAGGATGCATCTACTGTTAGTCTGATGGCTCCAGGAAGAGGTGGACGAGACATGCTTTATACGGCTGTTACTTATGCTGGGGAAAACGTTGTTATTCGAGGACGTTTTCCACCAATTACGGGAAGAAGCCTAGAAAGCAGTTTATTTTTATCAGTATCAGAGGAAGCGGATATGGTCTCTTTCAATAACTTGGCAATAACGAACTCTTATACCATAAAGTATGTTGCAGCATTTGAAGATGAAGGTTTCACATACTTTGTTGCCTCTCAGAAAGAGGATTTGAATTCTGCGCAGTTTGTTTCTAAGTTGAACAGAGTCTGTCACAGCCATGAAAACATGAATGCATACACAGAAATTACCCTACAGTGCTGTGGATCAGATGGCAGTGTGTACAGCTTGGTGCAAGCAGCTCACTTTGGACCTGCAGGACCTGATCTAGCGGCATCATTGGGTCTCCATGCAGACGAGCAGGTGCTGTATGCTGTGTTTGCCAAGAATCAAGGAGCTCCGG
This sequence comes from Patiria pectinifera, assembly GCA_029964075.1. Classification (NCBI taxonomy): domain Eukaryota; kingdom Metazoa; phylum Echinodermata; class Asteroidea; order Valvatida; family Asterinidae; genus Patiria; species Patiria pectinifera. The sequence continues at coordinate 33,319,194 of CM057149.1, read as the reverse complement.
GTACCAGTGATGTACCCATCGATCAGTCAGCATTGTGTGTGTACAGGATGACGGATATCTTGGATGCCTTCAGAGAAGCAGTGCGGGGATGTATTCAGGATACTCCGTTGACTATTTGGAGGGTTCTTTTTGCAAAAGTTTCGGGGTGAGTACAGAAGCGTATTTAGAATGATGTTGTCATTTCTCTAATGAGATTCAAAGATGAATTCCCCGTGCTATTTTCGAGTTACACCTCGATTTTTTTTAAATTTCTATTTGCCCAGCAATATAAAATTTATTCACTTTTAAATGAGACTATTAAATTTTACTCAAAAATCCACCAGTGTTTAGTTATTGAATTATATCTTTACAAATTTCGAATTATTGGCTGCCAGACAACAATTCCGTCTCTCGCAGAGCGGGTTATTTGTGCATAAAAATGAAATGAAAAAATATAAAAACTAAACAAATCCACTTCTTGAAGAGCAAAATGTATGCATCTGTAAATTGCACGTCTTCGAATAAAAAGGCGGATTACCTGTACTTTTGTGGCGTAAGTCCAACCCGAATTACATCAACCCAACCCAAATGCACAGGTTGCCTAACCTAAAATGCATAAAATGAAATGAAAAAAATATTCAAACTAAACAAAATTCACTTTTTGAAGAGCAAAAGGTATGCATCTGTAAATTGCACGCTTGCGAATCAAAAGGTGCGTTACCCGTACTTTTGTGGCGTAAACCCAATCCAACCCAATTACCCAACTCAACCCTAATGCACAGGTTGCCTTACCTAAAATAAAATGTGTCATCTTAGTCATCGTAAAACAAGCACTATAGCCTACGTGCAAAATATGCTGCTAGTTCACAACAACAAGCGGGAATACATAGAAAAGCGAAGAGGAGAAACTGCAAAATGGTGGTAAAAATGATAAAATGTAACATTTTGACAATATATCGACGCCTCCATCTTTCCAGATGGGAACCAGGTCCAGTGAGTGCTTCTTTGCCATTGCTTTTCTGTTCTTGATGTCTGTTACTCTGTAGGCCCTAAATATGCCCCCCCCCCCCTAAATGCATAGCAAACCTGTCGTGTAAAGTCAAGCCCTCTGTCCCGCTTCTCCATTTCATTTCAAGGCTGAACGGTTCAAACTGTTTCTTTCTGCACTAATGGTGCAAACTATAGGTAATTGAACCATAGATGATGGTAAAAAACAAGGCAGCTTTCTTTGCAGTCCCCTGGCTGATGCATCAATGTGGTTGTATCATCACGCTAAAGCACTCATTCTTTTTTCTGATATAGGATTGGTAATGCGTGAATTTGGGTATGATAATTTGTTATGATAACATAGAAATCGAAATTTCTATTTTCAACTGAGCTTATTTTATTAACAACCGTAATTTCATCTGCACGAATGTTGCTTTATTGTTTACTTAGAAGATAAAATATATATTCTTTATGTGTGTCCTTATATTGCTATTCTATTTGACATCTTATTCATTTATTGATAGCTATTAATTTGTTATGGCAATTCATTTTTTTGTATAAAGTAATTCAAATGTTTTTTTTTACATTTTTACATGTACTTGATTGTATATCATCCACAATTCAGCCTTTGGGCTGCGACAAATCGATGATAAAACCCTTAAATTGAATTGAATTGGAATTCTCGTTTCATCAACGACTCTCCTTGAACTGACTGATGTGTCTAATTGATAATTTCCTTTGCCGAACCGAGATATTGCTTTTACTGGTTAATAATTTTTTTCTTGTATCTACTAAATTCGTCATAGATTCCCATTCTGGATCGCTATTTCTGCATAACAGTGACCGCTGATTCAAATCAAACGCCATTATTTAAGTACGCCAAGGGCATAGCCCCCGTTCCATCCACGGCAATTCTAGAGCTGCCTGGTACTCTCATGTCATCCATCATAACCACTATAGAAGTCAACCACACCATCGCTTTAATCGGAACATCGAGTGGAGATCTACTCAAGGTAAATAATCCCTAATCGGTTGAAATGTATGACTGAAGGCGCCGTAGAGACTAAATTGGACAGTTTAGAAACAGTTTTATTTCAAACCATTTCGTTTACACCCCTTGCACTCGAGACTTTAGTTTTTAGCTCGACGCATTGATTCTGGAAAGTTATTGATTTTTTTTTATTGAAATGAGAAATAATAAGCTAAATTTTTGGTCTCCCTTAATAAATTGGCTTGCATAAACGACGCTGCTTAAGCATACACTCAAGGCAGGCAGTGCATGCCGGGTTGACCTTAATTATCCATAAATCCATGTGAAACTTCTTAACTCTCTATGTACAATGTAGGTGTAAACAGATGTATTCAGGTCCTATGCGTCATCTTGTCATTAGGTTCATATGGAAAGTAACACTGCCAGCCGACTTTATGAACGCATTAGCGTTGATACCAGTCCAGTTCTGCCAGATGTCAAGGTTAATGACACAACACGAGTACTTTTTCTCTTGACGGAACAAAAGGTAAGCACATACCTAACCTGCCGAGGCGGACTGCTAAAGAATGACTTTCTCCACTCCATTTAGCTTCGCCCATGGGCTTCGCATTAGCAGAAAAGTTGACAGATTTGGCAGTAAAAAAATCAAAAGCTAGACTGATGTGCTTTTTTTGTGATGTGCTAGATTTTCAGTTATTTATGGAAAGCCAGAGAAAACATGAGGTACTTGAATATTATCATAACAACAAAGAGCTTAGCAATTTGACCAAATAAACATACGATCATCAAGAAACCCCCCCTAACTTTTTGCTGAAATCAAATACTTTTTTTCAACATTAAGATAATAGTGTACAATAAAATTGTAAGAAAGTTACAATATATTTTACCTTTTAGTTGGTGAAGCTTCGCGTTGAGAATTGTGGCCAATACACTACATGCGAAACGTGTATTGGGACTGATGCAGGGAATGATGGAGACCCATATTGTGGATGGTGCACTCTGGAACGAAGGTACAGTCATTTGGTTGCGAAGGGCGATTTCTAAAGGTTACGTAACACTTCATTTTGAATAAACTACATGGGCACACACATGTTCACCGTTGGCGGGCGAAATCTTTGAAAATTAATTTCTCCCGTTTGGGAGACCGTATCTTCCCATAATTTACTTTCCTCATAATGATCCAAGTATGTGCTAAAACTCGTTGCGATTTGTTCATTACTTTCATTGAAATTGGAAAAATAGGCCTGGCTACGTGCATCATTGACGTTTGCAATAGCTCTCAATCTTTTCAAGCCTCACGAATATTAATAAGGTTCCTATCCTTTATGGTGTGCAGTAAAAATTTTGAGAAAGCCTCCTTCACGAGTTATTAATTGATAAATATCATCCTTTTTGCCGGCTTCCATTGGTCGATACCGGGACCCGCGCCAAAACACGCCGAGTGACGCTATTGAATATGCTGATCTACAATACGATATTGTGTGGCTTGGCCGAAATCGGTCAACCGTAGCGCCTAAGGCGCTTTGCTGAACAATGCATGTGACTTGGGTTGGCAGAAATCATCGCCGAAATTTTCCATGGAGATGGTTCAAATGGTAGCACTAGCGTTTGCAACAACATATTAAGCTGAAATTCGGAATATACTTAGATGATATAAGTGTTCAATTACTCGTGAAATAACAAATTTTGAGAAATTCCTAGAAATAGATATAAATACAGAGATTTGGGGAAGTTTTCGAACGATTTCTTAAAGGTCAGCTATACAAGTAACCAGTACTGGCGTTTCGGCATCGATGACGGCGATTTTTACACTGACATGAAGCTAAGAATTTCTTCTTCCGTTATAATTTAACTTTTCAATCATACTGTACATATTTTCTGAGAAACACAACGTTCAAAAGGCCACGTTTTTGTGGTGCTTGAATTTCACTGCTCTGCTATAGTGTCTAAGTACGTAATCGGATTAGCTTTGCCCAACAACGGCAGACGCTTTACCTTAGCAACCACATGACTGGGTAAGTCACACGGGATGCCACCCAAGTAAATTGATGGGTAATTTAAGAAGTTGTATAGAACGGTAGTCTATCACCACTCAGACGGGGTGCAACATCTTATTGCACTACATCTGATGCATTAATGATGTAGGTAAAACATATAGGTTGTGCACTCTGGAATAGAAGTAATTTATTGGGAAAGTTACTACAGCTGGTCAGTTTAGTTGATTGTGTCAGTGAAAAAAACACCTTTTCTATTTATATGATAAATACAGAGTTCAAGGAGCTTATTCATTGTATTTGTCCGATGTGATTTGTACGTAAAAGAACATTCACATTCAGTGGTGACGTAACGATGTTCTCCAATGAAATCTAGAAAGTACAGCATTTCATGTTGTTCCGTTTTGCTTTTTGCTTTGGATGACTGTCGACTACCAAGCTATCCTGATCATATGATAACATTGAATTCTTGCCTAGATGTACGAGATATTCCGACTGCCCATCACCTGATGTATCTACTCGATGGTTGGCCCACAATGCTGATCAGTGCATTAGTATTACCACGGTAGCTCCCTATGATAACCTGCCAATCACAGTCAATGAGCAACTGGTGAGATACGGATGCATTTAAATCACATCTGAATTGTATCCGTACAGTAAAACGCAATGAAATTCGCTTTAAAAAATTAAACACTCACTGCAAAGTGCAGATTTGTTATGGATTGATCCAGATATATTTACCGTATAAAAATATGATATGAAGAATTCAGCGTCAATGCGATGCCTATCGCACAGACGACATATAAGGTCTAATCACTTAAATTTTGCTTCCCTTGGATCTCCATCCTTTAAATAAGTTTTTTTATCTGTGTATAATTACACATATTGTTTCAGGCACTTTGCCTTCTTAATTTTTAGGAGTAACAATTGCGTGCATTTTATTTTATGTAGGCCTACTCTTAATGAATCTTGGCTTCGTACAGAGACCTGTATATTTGATGTCACGCCATCTTTATTATGTTTTGAATTTCGTGAATCTCAAAGAAAATATTTATCGTGCGTCGGAGTCATTTGAGCTCACCAAGTGTTATTTTAACTGTGTCTATAGTATCCCTGACCAGTTGAGCTAACTCTTGGAGTTCATTCACTGTTAATAAACTACATATTAGTATTTAAATATAATTTTGTTCTTTCACTTTTTAGATCACCCTGACTGTGCAAAAGTTCCCCGATCTAGGGACAGGCCAGAGTTATGCATGTCATTTTGGGTCATTCGAATCTCCAGCTACGAAGAATGGTGAAGTACTGGAGTGTACGTCACCTCCTAGTGATGGGATACCTGCCATTCCGCAAGGAGGCAAGTGCAATAAGAGACATCCATAGGAGGTTATTTAGGGCAAAATATACAGAACAAGCATTCAAAAAGTCGACTTATAATTTCCTTCTTGGCCATTCTAGAATGAAATGATGCTTGTAAATCAATCGCATTATATCAACAGAGGAATGTGACCGTAGGCAGTACAATATGGTACACTGACGTGCTTACTGTTAGCATGAAAATGATTTCTACATTTGGTAACCACAAAAATCGATTTGAACTCGTAGTAATTTAAAAATACACGCTCATTTTCGAATTATCTGTTTCAACTCATAAAGAAGGTGATTTTGTTCTTATGTATTGCAAAGATGATGCAGTACACGTAGATTTGGGTGTCGAGTCATCTGAAACTTCAGTTCAATTCATAGACACCGACTTCTACTTCTACGAGTGTTCAACGCACACCTCGTGAGTATTAATCAGTTGTATTTGAAATTCAATTTGTTTTCCTTTGGGTTGTTTAAATGCATACTTTCTCCCCATTACATTTGCCTGATGCTTTTATTAAAAAAATGTTTAAATAATGCAATTCTCTTTGGTTGTGTACGTAGCTGTGTATCCTGCGTTGGTAGTCGCTGGGCCTGCGATTGGTGCGTGTTTGAGAACAGATGTACTCATGAAAGCTCCACGTGCACACGTGCTAATGAAACCATCGTTACTGGAGATAACGTGAGAACAAACATATAAGAGCTAAGCCGATACAAATTTTGAAGAAAAAAATATTATTTTGCTGAAATCTCTTGATTGTAGAATCCTATATGTTGACTATTCAGTAAACACGTATTTTGCGCATTTGTTATTGAAAACGACACTAATTGTCATGTACTCCTTCCATTAAGCACACGTGGAAGTATCTGAAATTGTATTTTTACTTTGGAAATAAGATAATTCTTATCAGATTTCTCTCGATCATTAGTTTCAGATTGAAGCAGATGTATATTTTTGGGGATGTCATGACATAGTTTGTTGTTTGTTGGCATTCAACCTACAGAATCGGACCGCCTCTGCAGTCAAAGGGCCTGAGTTTTGCCCTCAACTGCTTAACCAAACTGCTGAAGTTCTTCTTCCTGATAACACATTGAGGATCATAACTGTCTTGACTAAAAACCTGCCAGACGAAGCTGAGGTTTGTTGATTAATGCCTGAAAATAACACAACAAACAAAAACAATGTCAGTTTGTAACTGATGTCCACAATAACCTCCGTCTATCAGAACATTCCCATGTCAGTGCCTGATAGTAACAGTTTTCCAGATTTCTCTGAGTCCAGTTATCACCTTGCTTAATTCATCCCCTAGAAGAAAATACAATTTCCCCCATTCGAATACTGTCCGATATAGTTTGCTAAATGCTGTGGGTCATATCTGACCTTCTTTATGACATTGAATTAAATGCAAAGCGAATTGCAAAGTTATCATTGACATTGCGTGTGCTTAGATAAAGTTTAATATTTGAATGATAAGCTGCTCTTGATTCGCCCTTTGGTGGCATGCAATATAAACATTGCGTCGCATTGTCATGTATTGAACTTTCAAAAAAAGCTGTTTACTTTCAAAGACCTTTGAAAGGAAATACTGTCAAGTAGACTCTTTCTAGACTCACTTAACTTTGCAAAAAAAAAAACATTGGTCGTTACACCCTTTGTTTTTTTCCATGTGCAGATTTCTAGCTATCAGTGCAGCTTAGATGTTGAGAGGTCACCTCAGTTTGTAGATGCAGACCGCAATGGAGACAGAATTACATGCCGCGATAAGGCTGTAGGTTATACCTAAACTTATATTTATTGTAGCCTTGAATTGCTAATCTCTTTGATACGAATGAAAGTAATCCTCTATTTTGCATACTGGCTGGACACAATGTTGATATTTTGAGCTTCAGGTATTAAAAGGTGAGATTGTTTGCTTGCCTTCACCAGTACACTTACTTCTCGATTGATGAACCAGAGCTGGAAGTGAAACTGTCTGTTTCATGGACTGACACAAGCGGTGTTGCGCACATCCTAGATGACATACATGGATTTGATGGTAAGGAATAAGGACTGATTAAGGAGATTAACACTTTCGTCAGTCTAAAATGGTTATATATGAAGAATTTATTTCCAAAACATGATAAAACGTCATTGTGTTACCTTTTAGAGTCACACCCACTCCTGGCTGCCCAAATTCAGTATCGAATTTAAGAATACAATAAAACAAAAATGATGTTTGTTTAATATTCTTTAAATTTCAGAACCGTGCAAACTTTTTCCTTTTTTATTGAATTGGGTATATCGCGTTTTTAAAATATACTCTTTATATGTTTTTCATCGTTTGTTATCAACAGTGTTGTGTTGGAGGTTGTTCTTTAATATTGAGTTGAAAGACATGAGATTATCTGGTATTCTGTTCATATCAAACAGTAACATTGTACAAGTGTGAGGTCCAGAAGCCAGACTGCAGCCGTTGTGTTACAGCCCGCCCAGCGCTCGAATGTGTTTGGTGTGGTGCCAAGCCGAGCGAGTCTGGTGTATGCAAACTGAATGAAATTTGCAGTGAAAATAGAGTGACTTTGGACAACGGTTTGAACTGCCCTGATCCAGTTCTGAGTGAGGTACGTTATACAACTCTCCAGTTGAATATTATTCGCTTGAATATTCTTGATTAATATTCCAGCCAAGGATAATTGTCAACCTGTTTGAAATTATGCATATTTCTCACAAGGAATCAAAGACTTCTGCCACCAAATGAAGCACACTTTGTATCCATTTGAGACAAATTGCCTTTGTGACAAAATGAAAAATAAGGAAATGTTGTCATGTGCAAGATACCCCACCCCCAATTTGTATGACTGCAAAAGCAGAGGTGTAGGGCCAATTATATAAAGTAGGCTTATATTTAGGGATGACTGTATATAAGGTACCAAATTGTATAATTTCATATTAGTGAAAAATTATGTTTTATTTGGTATTGTAACGTCGACCAAATCCTGGGTTGTCACACGCCAGACGAAGAAACCACAGACACTATTCTTCAGGGTTTCGGGGCTCTACGGCCATTTATTCTTTCCACTTTCTTTACACGAGGCTCTCTCTTATAACTCACAGCAAAAAGGCAGGCTATACAAAGGTCAGACTACTGAGTCGGTGCAGTCCGGCAACGGATCTCCCTGGCCCAGCAGCAGGGGTCCCAACGCTACGGTTGCACCGTGGGTCCGTGCTGGCGCCCTCTGCCGGCAGCCCGGCACCTTCGTTACAGTATATATATGCTGAACAATTTGTCTTTCAAGAGCATTTACCAATGCATCTTTAATAATGTGTTGTATTGAAATGCATTATTTCATGTTACATGTAGGCCTACTTGCTTTGGTGTGTTATGTTATTATTGCTTCTAAAATCACGCATTAGGTATTTCCTTTGACTGGGCCTATTGAAGGCAACACAATCATAGTTGTGATGGGAACTGATATCGGACGGAGATTTAGTGATGTTGTGAGTGTGATGGTTGGCGATCAACCATGTGATCTGGCTGGATTAAGCTCAGACTACCAACTCGGAGCAAGGTAGGGTCAAATCAGTTCTTGTACTTTTTATTCAAGCTTTGACTAATGTTCTCCTATTAAGTCTTTCGACGTTTGGTTAACATTTGTTTAACCGTCCTAATCGAAAAATTTTATCTATAAATTGTCCTCTGTCAGTTATAATATTGTCTTTTTAGGCAGTATTGTAGGCAGTATTTGTAGGCAATGTCGGTATGTCTTGCTAACAAAATATTTCAATTTCTGATCAAAATGTTAATTTTTCCCCTCACAATTTCTAATTCACAATGTAGTCAACAGCGGAGTGTGTGCCATGTTGTGGAACATTGTGAAATCTGAAAAGTGTACATAATTGTAAAATCTTAAAAGTATAGTTGCAGAGTGGATGAGGATTTTCTCAACCTTCTATTTTAACGTCACATATTACGTTATGTTTCAGTGTCAACTGCATAACGAGAGCAGAAAGTGAAGGAGCCGAGTTGGTTACTTTGACAGTCACGGGTGCAGATGGTACTACACTGCAACACAGCTCAGGAACAGTCAACTTCAACTTCACAGTAAGTCACGTCCTGCACGCACTCGTTTACACTGACTCAGCCACTGAGGAACCTGCTTGGAAAAGGAACAAGCGTCAAAGAAAATGTGTTTACACTGAAATAGTAATCACGGAATGTATGATCACGAATGAGGTCTGTACACGAATGTTCTTTTCTTAGCAGTTCGACACCGCATTATGTCAGCTGGAGCAATAATTAGATATATTATAGCTGAATTAGTTGATAATTACACACCAAATATTTTATGTTTTAGTTGAGGATATTTGGGAAAATCCCAGGCATTTAAGTGAATTTCCTAAAACGTAGGTCAAGTTTACTATTGAAATGTCAAAACATTTTATAAACAATGATACTCAAAGATTCGATGCACGAATAACTAGCAAATACTTATTCCAACTATAACAATAATATAATATGTGTGGAAAAATGTGTGATAGACAAACACAGTTCTTGGAATATTTTCACATAACGATTTTCGTTAACAGAACCCAACGATTACAGATTTCCAACCCCACCTCGGCCCAGAAGCCAGTGGGACGGCAGTAAGTGTGAACGGCACTGCCCTCAACACAGGACGCAATATTGAAGCGTTTATCGGCGACAATCCTTGCAACATAACAGGGTATTATGTCTCTTTCTTTACACATCATTTTCTAAATTGTTGCGCATACGGCAAAAATCGGAGCATTGTCCAACTCTCTCCTCTGGTTTATCTCCAGAATATTAATTCAAGCTTTGATTAGAAACGAACAGCATTCTTGCGCATGATATTTTATTATATATACAAATCTACTTGTATTATCCTGTCCTGTAGAATTGCTCTAAGTTCCACCAATATTTACCTTGAGACATTGCTACATCTATTCAGTATTAAGGAGTACGGCAAATATCAAAGTATTGTCTAGTTTTTCCCCAGGATTAACTCTTGAATGATATTAATTGTAACATTCGTTGGAAACAATACCACTATTTGGTTGAATAGTTATTACTTCAGGAAAAAGAGGGATCTCGTGAACATCGCTTTTATCAGTGACTCCAAACAATTGTTTGTATTTTAACAAGTTTCATTTCTTTGAATATATTACAAAATCTTATTCCCTATTCATGACACTGTGTATTCCGCAAAACGGATATTCTTTGGTGCTGATTTTTATATCATGTTTTTTTTGTAAAGGTCAACATTAAGAAATATCATTTTAATTGTTTTTTTTTCAGGATGTTATTAAAAAATTGACTTTCCTAAAGAAACTCCATATATCTTGGAAAAATTCCATACAGTGACAAGGAGCATTATTCACTTAGATGCATCTCACTTTCACATTTCTTCAAAAACAACCTAACACTGGTATTTAGTAAACATGGCTCTGTCTCAAGTAACTGTTTTTCTTTCCCAAATTACTCAGCCAACCAGTTGAGTCCATGCTAGAATGCACAACCACTGCTGGACAAGTTGGATATCAAGGTGTTGTGAAACTCTCCTTCGATGGGGCCATGAGAACCTCATCAGATATGTACACGTACGCTGAGAATCCCACCATTACTAAGGTGTCTCCTCTGAAAAGCATCGTTTCGTGAGTCTACATGATTTTTCTGTCTTCATCTATTGTACCACGATGGGATATTTTGTATAGCTTTTTGGTATAGCTGTTTTGGTATATACTTCAATTTGTATCGACCACATTATTTCTACCTAATTTGTATTACAGCCTGTATTGTCCAATGAAAATGTCTGTGTTTTAAATATTTTTAAACACAAACAACAAAATGAGGGTAAAAAAGAGAATTTTGGTCCTGGTATTAGTGAAATGTTATGTTTCTGTTGTTAGATACGCTGTCAAGTAGCAAGCTTGCAACCAAGTTTATGCATGGCTGTTTTCAGAAGCACACTAATACAAATCTTCTTATTACTGAAGTTTACTGTTATTTGAATGAACAGTGAAATGTTATGGCTGATTCTAAACTATAAATGTCATTTGCTGAAAAGGTGAACACGTGCGTGCATTTCTAAATTGTTTAAATTAATGTTACACCAACCAGTATCTTTCAGTGTAGAATGTATTTCCAGTATTTGTTATCGGTCTTTTAATTGTCAGGGGTGGTCGAAATTTGACGGTTACTGGGACTTTTCTAACCACAAGTAGAAACCGTCAAATCGTTGTCACTAATGGAAACGGTAATTGTAAAGTGGAGGTGAGAAATGTGTTTTGATCTCTGCATAAATGATTTTATATCTGCCCTATCCCTGCTCAACCTCCCCTTAACCTCCGATCTCTATTTACTTGCTCCACTATTGCAACATATATAATTAAGAAGCTTTTAAAATCCTTTATTTTTAAAAGTTTGTTCAGTTACCGCGAACGACCACTTTTATTGTGAAAATTGCAATAATTGTACTATGTAAAGTGTGACAGCCATTACATCATGAAACACTCACATTTGTGTTTTGAAGTAGAAACAAAGAGAGGTGCCATATTGTCAACCAGAGCTAATGCTTACCAGAATTGTCAACTGATGGCGTCTTTATTTTGCAGGAATGTGAAGTTAAATCTGCAACAGAGATGTTGTGCTTGTCTCCTAACATAACAGATCTTGTCAGAGATCAATGAAACATTTGGCTTCATCATGGAGGGGGTCACTCAACTGTTGGCATGGTCTGAGGATAACGATGTCCACCTGGAGTACTTTGAGGATCCAGTGATCCTAAAAAGGAAACTTTTTAAAACTTCTATATGCTGAGTTACCGCCATCGACCACTTTAAATGTGAAAATGACAAAAAGGGTACTATGTAAAGTGTGGCTGCCATTACATCATTAAAAACATTTCTGTTTTAAAGTAGAAACAAAGAGAGGTGCCATTGTCAACCGGAGCTAATGCTGAACAGAATTGTCAACTGACTGATGTGGGTCTTTATTTTGCAGGAATGTCAAGGTGAATCTGCAACAGAGATGCGGTGCCCATCTCCTAACATAACAGACCTCGACATGAGCAATGAAAACTTGACCTTTGGCTTCATCATGGATGGGGTCACTCAACTGTTGACCTGGTTTCAGGATAACGATGCCGACTTGGAGTACTTTGAGGATCCAGTGTATTACAAATTTGAAGATGGTATGAAGGACAAAGAAGGAGAAACCTTAAAAATCACGGTTGGTATGCCTGTCTTATTCTTTGTGCCTATCCTTTTCAAGTTGATTTCTCTTCCTCCTGAATCAAGTGGATCTTCCAAAAATACAGTAGGCCTATCTTGGTAACTAAGTAACAAAACTTCATAAGCTCAGATCAGTCATTGCAAGCGCAAATCTAGATGTGATGTGAAATAACAGTTAAGGTGTTTTTTTTTTTTTACATCAGTCCCCACACGGTATGTATAGGGGTACATGAACATTAGAAGAAAAAGAAGAAAGTCTTACGTGTGATACAGGTTATAACCTTCTTTTTTTTTTAGAAATAAAACATTTGTCACAACCAAAAAGATTAAATCTGTCCAAAATATACCAATCCAGATACCTCTAATTTTCCTTTAAAATCAATTGAACTTGAACTACCTGTGAATGCTTTAACAGGGCGAGCGGATTTACAGCGCCATCACAGAGGGAGAAATCATCGTGACGATCGGAGTAGAGAGCTGTCCCGTTAGCCTGATCACTGGGACAGCACTCGTATGTGAATTGCCCGATGAGGCACCAGCAGCCGGTGACTACATGGGAGGAGATACTGGGAAAGGTCTGCCTGTTGTATGGGTAAGTTAGGGGCGGATTTGAATCAGAGGGTGGGGAGGGGTAGCTGTCAAGTGCTCTTTTCTTGCAAGATTGTTCCTTCTTTTGCGGCCCCGGGGGGGGGGGGAAGCTTATCCGTTTCCTTTTCATTGTTGTGAGTACAAAATGGCAGGTAATTTTTAATTGTGCTAATTTGATATTGTCCTTAAAAAATCTCAAAGAAATGAAGTTTTTCTGCAATTTTTCCAATAAATTTTAAGTACAACTTTGTAAATGTAATGTTCTTTCTCAGGTTTTGTTCAATTGTTTCGACATTATTAAGGGTTAACCAATTTAAAAAAATAAATCATAATTTCTCCGGTCATATTAATATGCCTTATAGCATGGCAGAATTTATAATAATAATGCGGTCATTACATTCCCGAAATCTGAAGAGAAGACCGCCTGGCTGTAAAATGACCAAGAAAACCGGCTCATCTAGGATTGAATATTATTAAGGTTTATACATTGTTCCTCAGATTGTGTGAACATCAGTTTACTCAATCCGAAAGCAACAACATCACCCAATTTCAATCAGTTCTCCCCAAACCGTAATTACTCTATACTTTTTGATCACTGTTGATTGTTTCTTCAAAAGTAATTTTTATAACGTTGACATTAACTAGTTGGTTAAGTCCATGTCATTTGTTGAAAAGTTTATCATTTCATTTGCGATATTCCATAGGTTCGTCACAATAATTTAAAATGCAAGTTGGGCTACTTGGTCTATCAAGTAGCCACGGTGCCACTTGTCGCTATACTTGTACCGAGTTTGACCATCCTACTCTCCATGGCGATACTTCTCCCTGCTATCTTCATGTACTGCAGACATTTGCGAAGGAAGCGCACCCACGACCGAAGACTATTGGGCAGGATAGTGGCGATTCATCTCGGTAAGTGCTGGTGGCAAGAGGTGACTTGAGTTAACTCGAATATTATACTCCTGAATGCCAAAAAAGGTGCACAAAACTGCGGCAAAGGGATAATCTCACTCTACCTAGGAATGTGCTCTTAAAATCACTCGATCTCAAGATGGCGAAATGGTAAATATCCTGAAACCCTTAAAAACTTAATATCCATTTATTCTTCATCATTTGTGTCTAACGGCTACTTATCAATTCTTTATTTTCAAACATAATTATGATAGTTGACAAAAAAAATTAAACAGGACGTAGCTGCACATCTCCATATTAAATTATGATCTACTTCTAAAAAACAATCATCTCAAGATGGCTGCTAACGGGCAGCCGGTTTTGATGGTAAAATATATGTCGAAAGAATTCCAATGGCAACCTCCTCAATTGACTGTAAATTGTAAATTCGTTGACAGAATGAAACAAATTCCTCCTCAACAAATAATAAATATAGAACTCTTTTGTCAAGATGGTGCTTGTCATTTTAACTCGTGAATCTTGAGTAGCATGCAAAGGTTGTTTTGTCTGTTGATTTGTAAACCTGAACGTGCTCGTAAACTTACCACTATATTACGTTATTTACTGTTAATGCGACATTGTATCTCTTTTCTTCAGAAATTGACTCCCATGTCAAAAGACGCAGGCGGTATAGATCCCAGAAACAGTCGGAATCTGCTCAGCCAAAACGAAAGCGCATTGTCCTGAGCAAGAAGGTCAGCTTCGTTCCCGACGACATTCATATCGACTTCAGCCAACTGGAATTGGGAGAAACTCTCGGACGAGGTAGTGACTTTGTACGAGGAAACAATGAACGTTTCATGAGTTCAAAGTGTAAGCTGTTATTTTACCTGAGAAGGAGAGGCCTACATAAAGTACAGGGGCTGTGTGTGCAAACTGTTATTGAAACGCATTTTCACGTTTCAACCTTTAGGAAATTATTTAGACTCAGTCGCTCGGTCTGTCAGTAAGTCGGTAGGTCGGTAGGACGGTTGGTCTGCCATCTGGCTAGTTCTTCGGTACCAGCAAAAGATAATCAGTATAGATGAGTATAATACACTTGACCACATTTTACAGGTGCATTTGGACGTGTACTGAAAGCTGTTCTACACGACACGTCAGGGGAAGATCAGATTGTGGCAGTGAAGACAGTGCAAGGTTGGTGTTAAGAATGTCGGCCATTTGTGAGAGATGTTTGCAATGACAGTGCAGATTCGAAACGGAGAATTGAAAAGTTGTTCCTCGGTTAAAAAAGGGCCCATTTCAAAATGGTATACATTCTAGTCTTGAGTATACTTGTTGCTGATTAGATTTGCAGAAGGGGTGATGGATGACCTTATTCCGAGAGAGAAAGAGGAACTTCTAGCAACATTAATCAATGTGCGTCTTGAATGAAAGAAGCGAAAGAGTCTTTTTATTTAAAAATTGCAAATTGTGGGTTGTAAAATTTTAGATGAGACTTGATGCATTGCAGGTGGACATGATCAATGAATGGGAGGTTTGCGGTAACACCATGTGAACGATATCTTTTTGTGAGTTGTGTGTATGAGAAGAACCATTGGTTTATTTCGACGTTTCGAACTGTATGCTTTATTCGTCGTCAGGAGACACTTGTAAAATGTTCTTGAACTGAAATGAATTACATTGTTCTCCGGTGTCATTGCATTTCTGTGATGATGAAAATAAGTTGAAATACATGTACCTGTTTTTATGTAGTATCTTGGCCACATGTAAGCTGGGCGTGCCAGTTATCACATATTAATGCCTTACTTCTACAAATGTATATAGACACCTCGGACACAAAAAATGTGATGAAGTTCCTGGAGGAAGGTTTGATCATGAAAACCTTCGACCATGTCAACGTACTGGGACTTCTGGGCTTGACCTTTGACGCGGACATAAAACCCTTGATGGTGATACCCTTCATGGCAAACGGTGACCTCAAGACATATCTGGTCAAGAAGAAACAGGTATGTAGTCAAGAGCGATCAATGTCGATAATAAATGGAGGAAGGTTTGATAAAACAATTGGTAATGAGTGGCATGAGTTTGGAACTCACTTAATGGTGATGTTGGTACATGTTGTTACGTTTAATAATTAATAGTTCACTCACGAGATTTATTAAACAAAATGCTGTCCCATTTCGTAAACAGTATGTCATGTGTTTTGTTCTGAGTGTGGTATTTATTTATTCATTGGAGGTTTTTACTTTCAATTTAGACCTTGGCGACATCTCTGCTGATGAGGTTTGCCTCACATGCCGCACTCGGTATGAGTTACTTGGCTCAGCACAAGTTTGTCCACAGAGATCTTGCGGCCAGAAATTGCATGTAAGTGTATCCTCTCTTCTATATCATCCGGAGCTGTTGCACATGTCTTTATAATAAGGGTTCGTATGAAAGCAAAATTTGACTCCGAATATTTTGGTAATCTTACGAGAAATTGTTAGCTGTTTCATCGAAAATAATATTAATGCACCAAAGATACCAGGGGGACATGCATTCATTGAATTAACTCCAGAGTTCGAATTAATGGCATTGCAATTCTTAAATGATGTGACCTCAAAGTAAGATCAACGTTTAACAACATCTTTAGGGTGGATAGTGATCTTCTGGTGAAGATAGCTGATTTTGGACTGTCCCGTGACATGCACGAATCGGATTACTACACCAGCGGCGATGTCCAGGCTAAGCTGCCTATCAAATGGATGGCTCCCGAGTCCATGGAACGTCGAGTGTACAACGCCAGGACCGACGTGGTATGCAATTAACTCCATCTTTGATTGGAATGTTAGGTGATGTTTAGATAAAGATCTGAAGGGAAAGAAAGTGGCGCACATGTGGAACTATCCATCAAAGAGAAACTACATGAACTTCGATGAACTTCGTCCGGTCATGAAACGTCAATTTATTGATAATTTACATCGGATATGTTTTCAAGGCGCCTGACCCTCATCTGGAGTATTTCGTCTCAAGACGCCCACCTCTAACTAATTTCTAAGTTAACTTACTTATGAACGTTGTCTTTTCCATTTGACACAAGATCTCATTAAACAGTTCAATAAAGACTCAAATACAAATGTATAGTTCGGTCACTCTTCGTTAATCTTGGCTACTCTTTTCAGCTTGCTCATGTCAACTGTTCGGTAGCTCAATTGAACAGGCATCACTCGAATGGTCTCTTACATTGAAAAATGTTTGTCTTCTTTGGTTTTCTACAGTGGTCATACGGTGTGCTCTTGTGGGAGATTTTCAGTAACGGTGCTAAACCGTATCCAGGAATACCCCTCCAAGATGTGTATATTTTCTTGAAGAGTGGTCAACGCATGGATGCTCCCAAGAACTGCCCGCCAGAAATGTATGTTCAAACAGCGGTCACCATTACCTTTAAATAATAACACATCTAATGCCGTTTTAACTTCTGTAAAAGTATGCACGATTCTTTGATATTTCACTCAAATTTTTCTGAAGGTGAAGGGATCTTAATGCATCTTTTTTACTCTCAAAGGTTTTACATACTTGAAAGTAGGTATAACACTCTCTAGTTGTTAGAAACAGTGAAGATTGTTCTGTTTGGGGTTTCAAATAAAAAAGGGAAACTCAATTCTCAAACATTTTTCTCAAAAATGTAGGGTTAATGTGCTTGAGTAATCAGTAATAATGGAAAGTGTATTGTCAGGGGTTTCAAGTAAAGATACAAACACAATTTGATATACGATCAAGCATGCAGCATCTAATGATTCTTGTTACATTTGCTGACTGATACAGCTACGGCATAATGGTACGTTGCTGGCAGGACAACCCCAAGTCACGTTGCACCTTTGTCCAAGTTGCCAACGAGCTGGAAGAACTGTTGGAGGGAGACCACGACTACGTAGCAGCTCCTAGTGCGGGTGTGGTTGGTAAGCGACCCATCAAACATCGCGAAGAACCTGGTGTCACAGACGACAGCTTTCTGGTCCCGATGCAGCAGGAGACCGCCTTTGGTGCTGACGGCCCGTGTAGTGACGGAGAAACCAGCGGGAGCCATGCGACCGCCGCCCATGATCCCTTGGATTATGTCAATAAAATTGTCATTAGATAAAGTGTCCTGCAAATTCCCAGATAAGAAATATCCGAAAAGAAAATGGTTTGAAGAAAATGTCTGTTTCAAGTGGCCAATATATTAAAATCTTTACTTATATCAAGATTGAACTATAGGACACATTCCTTGCTCGGTTTCATTCCTAAAAAAAAAGATTGAACCTTTCTAGCTTTTTCTCTCCGTGTATTGGGATGAAATCGTTTACAATACGTCTTTTTAAGCGTCTTAAACCAATGCCAAATGCCATTTTTTTGCGATTGACATTGGACAGTGGTAATTAAATCAGAGGTATTACTGTTTTTCACCATTATTGAATGAAACGTTCACAGATAAATATTTTGTTGAACTTCATAATATTCGGATTTCCCACAAATGAGTGCATGATTGTTTTAAAGATAACAATACTCACATAATTACACAATGTATAATAATACTTGTAACGTTTAATCTAATATACACAGTGATTTTCCAGTGTTGTATTATGTAACCGTTAGCTAGGCCAAATGCAGCATTTAAAACATGATCCTACGTTAATATCTGAACTTTGTGAAATACATTCCTGTAAAAACGGTAAACCGATAATAAGCCATACATGTTTAATTGCAGATGATAACTTGCTGTTTGGGAAATTTCTTCACAGATTCCTGCACAAAGCATTTGTATAAACACTTTTATAAAAGTAAAAGGAGCAAGCAATAAAAACAATATTATTTTATTGTACACAGATTTTTCAAGCATTTAATTATTAAGACAAAAAGTGTATTACATAATTGACATTTTATATTTGGAATACCTGTTAAGGCCAATATTCTGAGTGGACAGATGGTACGTGCATATGCATTTTTCAGCAAAATATATAGAAATGTAGCTCATTTTATTAAAATTATATCTGGTTTACCTTAAAAATGTACTTTTTTTTGTGAAAGGAGAGTCTCCTTTCGAAGATGTTGCGACAAATTAACGTTTTTGTGAAGAAATTCTTTATGCAAGATATGGGAAGCTGTTCTGTGGTTGCCAGTTAATGTAGAAAAACAACCTAACTTAGGTTAAAAAATACAAGAAACAGTTGTTAAATGCCTGCGAAAAAAATTATTTCAAAAGTCGTAGAGTTTTGAGATCTAACAATGATTGTAGTTGGCACAAAGTGCCGTATAAATGCTTATATTCAATATTCATTTGACTTTATATAATTCATTTGATACACGGATACGTATTAAATCACTTTTATATTCAGATTATCAGAATTGCATATAGGCCTAGTGACTAGTATATTGCTAACACAGCCAATATTTAAAAAAAAATTAAAAGTCAAGAAATATTTTATTCAGATGTTATGGATCACATACTCACATTTCAAAGATAGGTCCATCTATCCGATGACTTTCTTCTCATACCTGATGGGGTGTCTGTCACTTCGCCCATTTCCCACTTCGCCCACATCCAATTCGCCCACAACCACTTCGCCCATTTCCCACTTAGCCCCCAACCAATTCGATCACAGCCACTTCGCCCATTCACCACTTCGCCCATTTACCAATTCGCCCACTGGAAATGGGCGAAATGACTGTAAAACCAAAAAAAAAACACTTGATGCTGAGGGTTCCATTTTGTAGAGTATTTTTGGGGAGCAGGGTTGTTTGAATTGAATTATTTAATTCTAATCATTAATTTCAATCCTGATATAATACAATCCAAAGATGACTAAAATCGGCTTTTTTCATTTTGAATGCTCCACCTGCATATATTCTATTACATAATTGACATTTTATATTTGGCAATACATTTGCAGGCCTATATTCTTAGCTGACTAATTATCTGTTACAGGTTTTTTTCCTAATAAAGACATTGATGGAGGGCATATTCCATTATCAACACACAAACTACCGTTTGACTCGTATGAAAAATGGAATTCCTTTGGATTGGTATTCAATGGAGATTCGTACAATCTTACAAACTAGTCTGTGGAGACAGATGCCACGTGCATATGCATTATTCTGCCAAATTAATATGTATTGTACCTTATGTAAATAGCTGTGTTTACATTAGAAATGTACATCGCGTTTTTCATGTGTGAAAAGAGAGTCGTCTATCAAAGCTGTTGGGGGAAATTAACACACATTTTTAAAAGTAGAACATGTATGGCTTTACGAAAGAGGACAGACACAGAGGGAGAACAAAAGATCCTTTCAGTCCTCGAGTGTTGGGTCTTTGTTGAAAACGGTTCTCGATCGTAAGGTTATGTGCTTAGTGTATGGGAGCATATTCATTGGGCGTATAGAAATTTACGACTACTTTTTTCTTGTTCTTAATGTATTAAAGGTATGAAAAGCCGCTCACTTGGTGCCTCAAAAATGCAGGAAAACAACATGACTTATTTTTTTTTTCATAAACGAAACATTGGTAAATGCCCGCGAAATATAAATTTTGTAAAGTAGAATTTTGCAAACATGATTGTCATGAGAACGAAGCACTGTTATTTTCAAATTCGAAATCATTTGCCTTTTTATTATCTTGCTTTTTGGATCTACAAGTATTTACTTAACTAACATTACAATTTCGGATATTGAATTTCCGTTTAAATAGTCAAGACATTGACGCACTGTGTTTTAAATGCATACTTTGTTTGTTGTCAGAATAGAATTTAAACCTTAGTTTCGATTTTATTCCAAAGGATAATAACTTATATAGATTTTCCATTGAATAAAGAAAGAACCACATTTAACACCCGGTCATTCAATTTAAACCAAGCTTGTAAAATGGACTCTATAAAGGTATTCTCAAAGTAATTTTTCAGAGATTGTGTTAAACGTTGACAAATTAAACTTTATGATAAATTGTCTCATGTGTAAAAGTAGCCTTTATATGCGATATATTCGATGAAATTTTATACGCTTAGTTGACTACGTATATGTGAATACAACATCATACTGTGCAATTTAGCATATTCAAGCGCATTCTAATCGGAGTTGTATTTGTAGGCCCTACATGCTTGTTTGTATTGAAAGCATGCCCTCACCATATTTTGGCAGGAGTGATACTATCCGGTTCGTGACTGCGTCATACACTTACTTCCGGTTCCATTGGTTCCGCTGCTACACCGTGTGCAGTACGCAGGGTTAAGTCGAAATGACGTCACACTTAGAAAACAAGATAAAGACATATGAGATTCAACCAATTGATAGGAGAATTCAGTGTTTTGTTATACTCAATATTACAGATCTGCATGTGAATAAAGCATAGAATACAACTCACATCGTGGGAAAAGACCAGCGTCAGTTTTATTTTCATTGTTATTTGGTTGGCACGACTTAATTCATTTGTTAGTATTTTATTTTTATTTTATTTCTTTCTGGTAATGAAACAAAGGATTCCTCAAAAGTACCCTAAGCAATGTGAGACAATGAAAAGAAATTACAGTTTTAGAGGTGGGTGGAAAAACCCAGAGGAATTGTCTGAGGAAAACCCACGGAATCAGGTAGAGAACCCAATCCACGTATTGGCCCAGGCGGGATTCGAACCTGGGTCACAGCGGTGGAAGGCGAGGAAAGTACCGCTACGCCAACCTGACTCCCCTGTCTCATCCCACCGTTAACCATTGAAAATGCATCAAGTAATATATAGCAAACTATACACTATTATTGACTTTTATTTAATGAGATTCTAAACAATGCAACAACCAAGAAGATAAAAACCTTCCAGAGGATATCTGTTTCGTTAGTAAAAACGTCATTTACGCGCGCCCACCATTGATTACTAGCGCCCACTGGCTACAACCATTGGAGCTGCGTTAACTTCCGGTTCCAATCGTGCAGAAAGTGCTGGAGGTGACGTCACACTAACGAACCGGATTGGCCTGTAAACATCTCCGGTTGACTCAGGATTATAGGCGAATGCTGCCCGATGTACTTCAAGTATTACATTAGAAGTGTCGCTTGTATGATACTTGAGACGATGCAGGGGAACTGTAGCTAAGGTAGTTGAAGGTTTGCAAGATGTACCTCATGCTCGCCTTCCTTCTCATCTGTGTTGAGACTGCTGGTAAGGAAAGCGTTCCTTCTAGCAGCGGTGTATTGGAGTTTTAAACAAAGTGGGCGGGGCACTCAGAAAAGACGCCTCAGAATCCCCTTGGATATATTTGAAAACGGAGGATGACAAATATATTCGTGTGTATGCACGTTGACTCTAGATTTGTTCATCGGTTTAAAAAAATTGATTTGATGAGGATGCAATGTTTCTCGTTCTCTCTTCTGTCGCTTATGCCATGTTCGTTGGAATGTCGCGATTCATTATCGAACAAATCTTCAGATAAATCGTCAGAGTTTGACGAACTGACGAATCTGTCCAGAACCGACCTGGTACGCAATTTCGGATTGTTAGATATTCTAACATATTTATGATTGTCTTCAAGGTGATCTACTAAAAATCAAGACAAATGCATTTGCCGTTTGTTAATTACGCTATAGTTACACAAAACGGCGAGTTTGTGGATACTCGTTTTTTTTGTGCTTTTGATTACGTGACGTATCCCGATTTCTTAACAATTCTAGAACACAATATTTCAAAAACAGTTGACCAAAACACAAAGCTATATCTGAAAAAGGAGGATGCCTTTCCAGCCTTCGCTCGCTGCTAGTCATGCGCACAATAATAACGCCATACACCGTGTCGCACCGTCTGCTAAATACAAGCTGGAGTATTTTGCAGTCGGACCTAACTAGACCTAACTACACGTTTGAATAAGTGTGAGACGGATATTTCTCAGTACACAAATTTGTGTAAAATCCATGAAAATGACAGGTGAAACGAAACAATCTATCCTTGCCAATTTGACCAGTATATCCTATGGATGTGATAAACCCTAACGCATGCACCAGGAAATTAAAGTCTGTTCCCACCGTGTCAAAGTACCTCTCAACGAAGTAGTTCAACCAAACCTTTGTTAAACTTGACACCGTCTTTGTAGTGCTTGTATAATACAGTCAGTGTTTACTTCATCAAAACCATTGTAGATTTATATTTGCCCTGCAGTTGAATACATGTTTTGTTAAAAGCGTCAGTTCGCTCCCGGAAACGACTTGTGGAAATTCGTAGCGGGGTTCGCTATGCAAAATGACGATACACAGTTACTTTGGCAATTGTATATGCTTCGAGCGACAACCGCGATCTATAAACCTTTATATTATTCGTGCTTTTGCTAAATTTTACTTTCCGCTAGACGTCAATTTCTGTGGCCTGTGGAGTTGGAGATTTTAGGTTTGGCGGCACGTTCAGCCGTTCATCATGGACACTCCTCGTTTGGTTGCCTCTAATAAATATTTATTAATTTTTTTTATTTATCCTGGGTGATCCATTCAGTGAGAAAAACCTTACTGATCTCCCATGGATCCCAGCTCACACAAAACTATTTCTGCCAACCTCTTGTTAGCCGAGTAGACAACTCCTTGGCATAGTGTTTTATCTAGACATGCTGGGTATATTGCCAGAAAACTTGTTTTGCTATTTTGTAATGCTGGCATTATAAAAACAACAGAACCGGAGCATAACTGAAAGCATAGTAAAAAACAGAGGTGGCATTGCGTGTCATGACGAAGCCTTGAAAAAGTGAATTTCTATGGTTCCATAAGTTCAATGTTCACTTTGTATGGGCATTTAACGGTGTGAATGAGCAGGAGTACACTCTTTATGATGGTAGTGTATTCAGATTTAATTGAAAAATAATCAGTAAGCATTATCAGACCTCAATAATTATCTGACAATTCTTTTGAAATAATAGTCAAAATTAAAAGGGAACATTCACTGGGAAATGGATTAATTTTTTTTCGTCACAACTATAGAGCTCTTGTCAGTCTCTAAAACAAGAGAAAATCAGTCAGTAATTTGTTTTAAAATATTTTGTTTACCACGGCAGCAACTTACACTGAGTGTACCGTCAATTGAGCGAGTTCACCAACTGTACAGGGAACTGTTAAAAAGACCTTGAGTTTCAACACCCGGAAACGAAACCCAAAAATACTTGAACCAGGCCTTGGTAAAAACTCCGCTACGGCAGCTGAACAAATGATCGTTGGCCCATGAAGAAACCTTTCTATTTAACATGTTTTTCTGTCAATATGTGTATACAGTACTGCACTGCGCACCCTTACGACATTAGATTGTTGCCACTCTTGGTGTGTTCGTGCTGCTGTGGCTATATATGGGCTGGGCGGTAGAAGGATTTAACAAAAAGGCATGAACAACCTTCATTGGAGTGCCGACCCCAGCATCAGTCACTCAACTTTTGCTTTTTAGACTAAGCAGAGGGATGTTGAGGAGAATCACTTCGCACTCCTGAGACCGCCTAAACTACTACAACTAGCTGCTCTGCGTCTAGCCCATTTGGCATCTTGATGGTTATTAGTGGCGGTTAACGCAACTGTCACACGTCAAACTCTGTTATAGATGTGACTGCTCTCGTACAATCCAATATTTCCAAGTGCCACAGACTATTTCCTGAGTGCTAGTGATTCAGCCTACATTATCAGGTATGTTTAATATCTTGAATTAATAACTTTTCCCCACAGTTTCAAACAGTCGTCATACAGTCATTGGTTTTTCCACAGTCTAGTAGAGTATAAATTATTTATGAGGAAGAATGAATGGTGAATTACGGGCGTATAGACTAATGTGGAATTCTACAACGTTTTGCACTTAAGAGGGCCAGCGGTAAACAGATGGACTGTACGAACCTGCTTTCAGTCAAAAGATATCAATAGGCCCTCTAAGGGTTACATTTAAGATTTAATCTGCATAGAACATCATCGAAAAGACATCACGCTTAATTGACAAAAAGGAAGACAACATTTCGGTTTGATATCCAGCTTTAAAGACATTCATCATCTCAAGCCTTCAAGACATTTTTTAGACTGGAATTTCCAAATTCTTCAGAATAATTCTCTTTAATTTTCACGTATAATTTTTTGCTTGCCAGCATTGTAAAAATGTTCATGAAAGTAACGTGACACTAAACTTTTTTATGTTTAACATTAAACTTTGATAAAGATATTCCTTGGTTTGTGTTTTCACAGGCCAATTTTTCTTAAAAAGCCCCATTCGAGCCAAATCCAAGTCTTAAAGGTGTTGCCACCCTTATTAATGGTTCTCCACCATTAATATTGTTGCAGCTTGATATTTTTGGTAAGGCCCATGCAGTAGTAGATCCAGGTTGCTGAACAATCGGAGAACCGAGTATGACCTTAACTATCCAGTACATCGGTGTTAACCAGAAGTCATTGTCAATTCCGAATCAATATTTCTTAAAGACGAGCAAAAGCCAACTGCCTTTGGATATCACACAAAAACATTTTCCATTTTCTTTCCCACGAAAGTGGAAAAAGTTGTGTGTGTTTTTCTTCTTCAGAACGACACAAACAATGAAATCGACATCCAGTCCTATTTTTGTATTTTGTTTTGTCTCTTCAATCATAAAAGTATTTAATTTTCACCCTTTTGTATATTTTTCAGGTAAACGAACGAGAACTTTTTTTCTTCAAATTTCTAGGCTCTGGACTATGGGCGGCCATTAGGGCAAAAAAGACAATCACAAAATTAAAGTTAAACAAAAATACAATAAAATCAAATGCAAAATAATAAACAATAACGTACAATTAACAATGAAAATGTAGGACAACAAAATAAAGAAACCCAAAACAAAATTGAATCGTAAAAAAAAATAAAAACATAAATTAAACATAACAAATAAAACACAAATTAAATTAAACCCAAAATTATTGTAAGTCCCGCGTCGAATGTAAACCCCAAAATTACTGTAAGCCCCGCGACGAATGTAAATCCCAAAATTACTGTAAGCCCCGCGTCGAATGTATACCCCAAAATTACTGTAAGCCCCGCGTCGAATGTATACCCCAAAATTACTGTAAGTCCCGCGTCGAATGTAAACCCCAAAATTACTGTAAGCCCCGCGTCGAATGTATACCCCAAAATTACTGTAAGTCCCGCGTCGAATGTAAACCCCAAAATTACTGTAAGTCCAGCGTCGAATGTAAACCCCAAAATTACTGTAAGCCCCGCGACGAGTGTATACCCCAAATTTACTGTAAGTCCCGCGTCGAATGTATACCCCAATATTACTGTAAGTCCTGCGTCGAATGTATACCCCAATATTACTGTAAGTCCCGGCCGCGACGAATGTATACCCCAAAATTACTGTAAGTCCAGCGTCGAATGTAAACCCCAAAATTACTGTAAGCCCCGCGACGAGTGTATACCCCAAATTTACTGTAAGTCCCGCGTCGAATGTATACCCCAATATTACTGTAAGTCCCGCGTCGAATGTATACCCCAATATTACTGTAAGTCCCGGCCGCGACGAATGTATACCCCAAAATTACTGTATTAGTCCCGCGACAAATGTAAACCCCAAAATAACTGTAAGTCCCGCGACGAGTGTATACCCCAAATTTACTGTAAGTCCCGCGTCGAATGTATACCCCAATATTACTGTAAGTCCTGCGTCGAATGTATACCCCAATATTACTGTAAGTCCCGGCCGCGACGAATGTATACCCCAAAATTACTGTATTAGTCCCGCGACAAATGTAAACCCCAAAATAACTGTAAGTCCCGCGACAAAATTGTAAACCCCAAAATTACTTAAAGCGGGGTACCAGTCTACATGGACTGGTATACAACAACCTATCACTGCAGCGTGGCCGCGCTACATGGACTGTACACGTGCAACTTTTGCGTTTATTTGGAGGGGGCGTAATCATACACGAAGCCACTATGTTACATGTCAAGTCGGATGGAGGGGAATTTTTGAGGGGGGGGGGCAGCCACCATGATCAATTAATTTTGTCAGATTGGGATTTTTTTCTTTTTTGGGAAGTGATTATAGCTGAGAACATAGCAAGGATGGACCGATATGTGCAGGCTAAGTTCAGGGGATAATTTTTATTGTTGGAAATTCCAAGAAAATGTGCCAATTTGCCGCCGTGAAGTACTATTTAAAGGGGAATAAAATTGGGTTTTGGGTTTTGTTATAATCATCAGCAGGACTGTTGCTCATTCTTTTGTACTTTTTGGGCTAGGAGTCAAATGATCCGAGGACCGAAGGCTCTGTGAACATTTTTGATAGAGAATATTTCTGTTGATTTACATTGGTATGGATACCAGTGTAGTTACATAATTGAGTTGCCCAGAGTGTATTTGTTAGGTTTTAATATGTTTACATTGTACATTGTTTTATACATACATTCTTGTCTTTATTAAGTTTATGGAACATCTTAGGTTGGGGTGTGGTAGTTGGGTGTAACGGGAACACTTGGGATTTTCTCTCGGGGGGGGGGGGTTAAAAGGGAGTGTTTCATAAGTCCTTGGACTTCTTACAACTTCCTTATAACTTCTCTGCTTTTCATTTATCTTTGTTACTTATCTTTGTCATTTACTTTTATGTTTTGTTTATCTATTAAGTTACGTACTTTATATGTTTTCATTATGAAGTTATGAAATAAACTAGATTGATTGATTGATTGAAAAAAAAATACGCTTTAAGGCCAAAAAAAAAAGTCTCCGGTTTCTGGTATGGAGCTTGCCAAAAAAGTGGTGCGGCGACGCGGCTTTTTTGTTTTTTTTTACCCGACTTTTTGCTTCAAATGTCGGCTGATGACTGCAAATGGTGTCCGACTAAACTTGGTGCAAATATATGGGAGTCCAGAGAGGCCACATAAAGCTTATTCTCGATCATAACCCCGTATAAAAACACGTTAAAATTGTGCAGCAGCAGGATTCCAGTCAAACCAGTGAGTTTGGCGGTTTTGAGATATCATCTTTCATTGAAAAAAAACTTTTTCATTTTGCCGACGCGCATGGCTACGGCGACGCGCGCGCATACCAGAAACCGGAGACTTTGTTTTTTTTGGCCTAAGGAAGTTCCGGTTCCGATACAAGGTGCTGGCGGTGGGTGGGTTAACTTGTCAACGCATAAACCGCCTGCGGGCCGATTAGGTTAGTATATCCCCAGAGAGCAGGATTTTTAAAAACCCATCTCCGGTGTAGGCGACGCAAGGTTTGTTTTGCGTACAATTTTGTGGGTTTTTTTGGTTTCTAATTCACTTAATGATGTGATTTATACAGGTGATAATAATTATGCCGTCCCACCTGTTGTTTTTGTGACGGGTGAAACAGAGGATATTTTGGGGTGCTTTTTCCGAACTTCATCAGTCTCCATACATAGTCTTCTACGTATTCACTCCTTTGCTAACGATGGTAAATAATATATAGATATATAATATATATAATATATATAATGTCGGTCTCAGGGGCGTAAATCCGGGGGAGGGAAGCAAGGGCGGATCCAGAACACGATTTTTTTAGGGGGGTGGCAAAAAATAATTGGTCCTCTAAAAAGTGTGTCCGAAAAATTACGGCGTGCGGTTTGAATTTTTGGATTCTAGATGCTCTGTGGTGCGATCTGGGGCAATTTCTGACCACTTTGACATTTTTTTTTCAGGAAAAGATGGTGGTGTACGCAGTGCCTGCCTTTATTGCGACGTCACATACAAAAAATGGTTTCTATTTGGGGGGGGGGCGGGCCTCCATTGCCCCCCCCCAAAAAAAATCCGCCCTTGGAGGGATGGGGGTTTATACCCCCCCATTTTTGACCAAGGGGGATGGACTATTGGATCACATCCCCACACCCCTTGCCCACGTGGTGAGAAGACAAAAAAGGGCAGATTTCGAGATATTTTTAACTTCCCTACAACCAAAATGTATTCAATAGAGTAGAGAAAAAGGAAGAAAAAGTACAACAGCTTTAAATGCGCCTTTTGATGTAAGGTCAAGGGGCGTAGGTATACATGATGTACATCTGTTCAACTCCCCCTGGTGTCATTGTGTGATGTCCAGCAAGAGTCCCCCGCCTTCGAATTTTCACGGCCGTGCAATTTTTTATTAGTTTAGTCATCCCCAGTCCCCAGAACAGATCTCCTTCACTGCCGGTGTGTTTCGAGAAGGGTCCGTTTGCCGGGTGTTTTTTTTTTGTGGGTAGTACAAAGACAAGTGGCATCTTTTTATCGGTTAATTTCTTTTAACGTTCACGAGATCTCGCCTTTTTGACTGAGAAAGTAGGGTTAAATCTTCTTTGTTGTATTCGCGTTTTTGTCTCTGAAATTTGTCTCTGAAATACGCTCTAGGCATTATGTACCTACACTGGTACCGATATCCATACCAGTGTAAATCAACAGAATTTTCCCCTACAACTTACAAGACTTATAGTCATGCTGGTCGCAAGATAAAGTCAAAAATGTTCATCAGTTCGCAGAGCCTTCGGTCCTCAGATCATTTGACTCCTTTCCCAAAAAGTAAAAAGAAAGAGGAACGGTCCTGCTGATGATTATAACAAAACCCAATTTTATTCCCCGTTAAATCAACTTTACTTCACGGCGGCAAATTGGCAATTTTCTTGGAATTTTCCAACAATGAAAATTATTCCCTGAACTTAGCCTGCACATATCGGTCCATCCTTGCTATGTTCTCAGCTATAAATCACTTCCCAAAAAAGAAAACAAATCCCAATCTGACAAAATTAATTGATCATGGTGGCTGCCCCCTCAAAAATTCCCCTCCATCCGACTTGACATGTAACATAGTGGCTTCGTGTATGATTACGCCCCCTCCAAATAAACGCAAAAGTTGCACGTGTACAGTCCATGTAGCGCGGCCACGCTGCAGTGATAGGTTGTTGTATACCAGTCCATGTAGACTGGTACCCCGCTTTAAGTAATTTTGGGGTTTACAATTTTGTCGCGGGACTTACAGTTATTTTGGGGTTTACATTTGTCGCGGGACTAATACAGTAATTTTGGGGTATACATTCGTCGCGGCCGGGACTTACAGTAATATTGGGGTTTACATTCGACGCGGGACTTACAGTAATTTTGGGGTATACATTCGACGCGGGACTTACAGTAATATTGGGGTATACATTCGACGCGGGACTTACAGTAATATTGGGGTATACATTCGACGCGGGACTTACAGTAAATTTGGGGTATACACTCGTCGCGGGGCTTACAGTAATTTTGGGTATACATTCGACGCGGGACTTACAGTAATTTTGGGGTATACATTCGACGCGGGGCTTACAGTAATTTTGGGGTATACATTCGACGCGGGGCTTACAGTAATTTTGGGATTTACATTCGTCGCGGGGCTTACAGTAATTTTGGGGTTTACATTCGACGCGGGACTTACAATAATTTTGGGTTTAATTTAATTTGTGTTTTATTTGTTATGTTTAATTTATGTTTTTATTTTTTTTTACGATTCAATTTTGTTTTGGGTTTCTTTATTTTGTTGTCCTACATTTTCATTGTTAATTGTACGTTATTGTTTATTATTTTGCATTTGATTTTATTGTATTTTTGTTTAACTTTAATTTTGTGATTGTCTTTTTTGCCCTAATGGCCGCCCATACTGGACAAGGGTCCGAAAAATCCGATCTGGACATTCGTTTCTTAACCAGAAATCGACTTTGCGCAAAACCAATACTTAGAACGTTTTTGAGAAAAAAATCATTTAGAAATAAGGAGAACAATCCTTTATCTGTAAATCTTTTCATTGTATGGATTCCCTTACTGTTCTGTAAACATTGGTAATTTTTATTCTTTTTTTTTTTTACAGCCTGTGACTATAGACTTTTCTCCGCGACCCACTGCATGATATAAAAGGGTGCATTGCCATCTCAAACATCCTCCGTGAACTGAAGATCATGGAGTCTTGTAGGAGACACTCCGCCCTCTTGTGGGCAATCGCTCTGTCTTGGAGCGTCATCTGCATAAATGTTTTTATCACATCAGCTGAGTGGCTCGGAGACATGTCAGACTATGAGTTGTCCAGCTTTGACAATCCTGATATCTTGGGTGAAAACGAAAGACGGGCATCAAAGTTCAACCATTTTGCCTTGAGTGACCATGGCGATGTGTATGTTGGAGCTGTCAATTGGTTGTACAGGCTGAACAGTAGTTTGAAAGAGATACAGAATGTTTCAACCTGTGATGACAGCAGGCCAGATAGTGTGATGCCCTGTCACCTTACAAATAACTACAACAAGATACTGGTAGTTGACAGTACCCGGCCAAACAGTTTGATAACCTGTGGTGGTGTGTATGATGGTATTTGTCAGTTACGGCAGTTACAGGATATCAGGAACGTGATGATGGAATCGGTCCCCAACGTTGCAGGGTTTGAGGATGCATCTACTGTTAGTCTGATTGCTCCAGGAAGAGGTGGGCGAGACATGCTGTATGTGGCTGTAACATATACTGGGGAAAATGTTGGCTCGGCAGGACGCTTTCAAGCAATATCAATAAAGAAGCTTCCAAACAATCCCTTTTTATCAGCATCCGAGATCACCAATGCCATCCTTTTCAGTACTGTTGCAAGAGCAACAAAGTTTGTTATTAATTATGTTGTAGCATTTGACTTCGAAGGGTTTACATACTTCGTAGCCTCCCAGAAGGAGGATTTGAATTCTGCCCAATTTGTTACTAAGATGAGCAGAGTCTGTCAAAGTGGTCCAAACCTAGACGCTTGCACAGAAATTACCCTACAATGCAGTGGATCAGATGGCAGTGTGTACAGCTTGGTGCAAGCAGCTCACTTTGGACCAGCAGGACCTAATCTAGCGGCATCATTGGGTCTCCATGCTGACGAACAGGTGCTGTATGCTGTGTTTGCCAGGAACCAAGGAGCTCCGGGTACCAGTGGTGTACCCGTCGATCACTCAGCATTGTGTGTGTACAGGATGACGGATATCTTGGATGCCTTCAGAGAAGCAGTGCGGGGATGCATTCAGGATAGAGTTGATAGTAGGACCGGTGTTTTGTCTGACCCATACAAAATTGACTATTTGGTAGATTCTTTTTGCAATAGCTACGCGGTGAGTATAGAATAATATTTTGAATGATGTTGGCATTCCTCTAATGAGATTCAAAGATGCATTTCCGTGCTGTTTTCGAGTTTCACCTCGAAAAGTAGATTGGTTTTTCCCAATTGCTATTTTCCTATAGCAATATGAAATTTATTCATTTTTAAATGAGACGTTTAACTCAAAAATCCACCGACGTTTAGTTATTGAATTGTTTCTTCACAAATTTCGAGTTATTGGCTGCCAGACAACAATTCAACTCTCGCAGAGCGGGTTATTTGTGCATAAATGGAATGAAAAAATATACAAACTAAACAAAAATCACTTTTTGAAGAGCATAAGGTATGCATCTGTAAATTGCACGTCTACGAATCAAAAGTCAGATTACCTGTACTTTTGCGGCGTAAACAC
Source organism: Patiria pectinifera (assembly GCA_029964075.1). NCBI lineage: Eukaryota > Metazoa > Echinodermata > Asteroidea > Valvatida > Asterinidae > Patiria > Patiria pectinifera. The sequence continues at coordinate 33,286,710 of CM057149.1, read as the reverse complement.
AATCCAACCCAATTACCCAACCCAACCGAACTCAACCCAAATGCATAGGTTGCCTAACCTAAAATAAAATCGTCCAGGGTCATCTTAGTCATTGTAAAACAAGCACTATACGTGCAAAATATGCTGCTATTTCACAACAACGAGCAGGAATATAGAAAAGCGAAGAGGAGAAGCCGCAAAATGGTGGTAAAAATAATAAAATGTAACATTTTGACAATGTATCGACCCCTCATCTTTCCAGATGGGGACCAGGTCCAGTGAGTGCTTCTTTGCCATCGCTTTTTTGCTCTTGATGTCTGTTACTCTGTAGGCCCTGAATATGCCCCCCCCCCCCTAAATGCATAGCAAACCTGTCGTGTAAAGTCAAGCCCTCTGTCCCGCTTCTCCATTTCATTTCAAGGCTGATGAACGGATCAAACTGTTTCTTTCTGCAATTAATGGTGCAAACTATAGGTAATTGAACCATCGATGATGGTAAAAATAAGGCAGCTTTCTTTGTAGTCCCTGGCTGATGTATCAATGTGGTTGTATCAACACGCTAAAGCACTCATTCTTTTTTTCTGATATGGGATTCGTAATGCGTGAATTTTGGGTATGAAAATTTGTTATAATAACATAGAAATCGAAATTTCTATTTTCAATTGAGCTTATTTTTATTAACAACCGTAATTTCATCAGCACGAATGTTGCTTTATTGTTAATTAGAAGATAAAAATATATATTCTTTATGTGTGTCCTTATATTGCGTTTTTATTTGACATCTTATTCATTTTATTCCTAATTGATAGCTATTAATTTGTTATGACGATTCATTTTTTTGTATGAAGTAATTCAGATGTTTTGTTATATTTGTACTCTATTGTAAATCACTCACAATTCAGCCTTTGGGATGCGACGAATCGATAATAAAACCCTTAAATTAAATTGAATTGAAATTCTCGTTTCATCAACGACTTTCCTTGAACTTCCTGGATTCATGTGTCTTGATAATTGCCACTGCTGAACCACGATATTGCTTTAACTGTTTTAATCATGTTTCTTCTTTCTACTTTCGTTATAGATTGACATTCTGGATCACTATTTCTGCATACCCGTTACCAATGATGCTAATCAAACGCCACTATTCAAGTACGCCAAGGGCATAGACCCCGTTCCATCCACGGCAACTCTAGAGCTGCCTCGTACTCTCACGTCATCCATCATAACCACAATAGAAGTCAACCACACCATCGCTTTAATCGGAACATCGAGTGGAGATCTACTCAAGGTAAATTATCCCTAATCGATTTAAATGTGTGGCTGCAGTCGTCGTAGAGCCTAAATTGGAATGTGTAGCAACAGTTTTATTTCAAACCATTTCGTTCACACCCCTTGCACTCGAGACTTTGGTAACTATCACGACGCATTGATTTTTTTTAAATGAGAAACAATTAGCTAGTTTTGGTTTCTCTTAATAAATTGGCTTGCATGAACAAACACTCAAGGCAAGCAGTGCATGCCGGGTTGACCGTGTCCATGTCAAAACTTCTTAACTCTCTATGTACAATGTTGGTGTAAACACATTGTTTAAGTCCTATATGTGTCATAATTATGCATCTTGTCATTAGGTTCATATGGAAAGTAACACTACCAGCCGACTTTATGAACGCATTAGCGTTGACACCAGTCCAGTTCTGCCAGATGTCAAGGTTAATGACACAACACGTATACTATTTCTCTTGACGGAACAAAAGGTAAGCGCATACCTAACCTGCCGAGGAGGAATGCTTTTTTTTAAATTATTAATGGTTTATTATTCTATTCTATCGCCGCCAGCAGCGGAATTGCAGAATAGTTACATAAAAAGTAAAATTACACAGAGATTTAAAGAATAACCATCATGAAAGGGCATAGGAAGGGAGGGAGTGATAGGGACGGGTTAAGGGGAATGGATCTGGGAAAACATGTATGGTATTAAAGTACACAGATACAAAAAAAACCAGTAAAAATCGAGTGAAACAGTTTAGTGAAATTCAAATGCAATAAAAACCAGGCTTCCTTTTCAAAATTATGTACAAACAGGCTGTAAACCCGCACAGGATAAAAAAAAAATTGGGAAAATAGGATGGAAAGGTTGGGTGTACACAGGGTCAGAGGTTGATACATGTAGGATAGGGAAGTTGTCATGGGGATGGAAGGCATGGGAATGGAGGTTGTTTTGTGAACAACAGGATTGTGGAAGGGAGGGGTCAAAGGTAAAGAAAAACAACGGGAAACACTCAAATGCTACGTTGAATTTTCTCAAGCTGAATAATAACTTTCTCTGCTTGATTTAGCGTCCCCCGTGGGCTTCGCATTAGCAGAAAAGTTGACAGATTTGTCAACAGAAAAGTCAAAAGCTAAGCTGACAAGCAAATGTGTTTTTTTAACAGCAACCAGATTTCCAGTCATTTATGAAAAGCCACAGAAACCATTCGGTGCTTTGAGTAATATTTATAACAACGAAAAGCATAGCAAATTTGGCCAAATGCACACAATAAACATTGTTTTTTTTGCTTCGTAAACTAAAAACCAGATTCAAGATTTTAAGAAAAAAAGTTTCCTGATGATGAAATCAATACTTTTTAAGATTGTAAAAAAAAGTTACAATATGTTTTACACTTTAGTTGGTGAAGCTTCGCGTTGAGAATTGTGGCCAATACACTACATGCGAAACGTGTATTGGGACTGATGCAGGGAATGATGGAGACCCATACTGTGGATGGTGCACTCTGGAACGAAGGTAAGTCACACGGGATGTCTCCAAAGTGTGTGAGTGGGTCGTTCGAGAAGTTGTAAGAACGGTAGTCTATCACACTCAGACGAGGTGCAACAATTAGGTTTCATGCATTAATGATGTAGGTAAACCTATATAAGTTGTGCACTCTGGAATGGAAGTAATTTATTAGGAGAGTTCCCACAGCTGGTCAGTCTAGTTGATTGTGTCAGTGAAAGAACTTCCTTTTTATTTCCACTGTATATGATAAATAAAGTTCAAGGAGCCTATTCATTGCATGGTTGTCAGATGTTATGTGTACGTGAAAGAAACGACGTTTCTCAATGAAACCTAGAAAGTAAAGCATTTCATGCTCTTTCGTTTTGGTTTTTGCTTTCCTGATCAAATGATAACATTGAATTCTGTCTTAGATGTACGAGATATTCCGACTGTCCATCACCTGATGTATCTACTCGATGGTTGGCCTACAATGCTGCTCAGTGCATAAGTATTACCGATGTAGCTCCCTTTGATAACCTACCAATTACAGTCACTGAGCAACAGGTGAGCTAGAGCCAGATGTATTGAGATTGCATCTTACATCTTTATAGGAACAAAATTTGAACATACTTTAAAACTAAACACTTTCTTCAAAGTGCAGATTTGTTATGGACATATCCAGATAGGCCTATAGGTATGCGGAAATATTTTTCGTCAATGCGACGCCTATACATGTATAGTTCAAGCGACGCCTATAGTTCAATCATATAAGGCCTAATTATTTTGCCTCCTTAATTGTAATGAGTAAATTTTGTATTGATTTTTCTGTATTCTTATTGAAATTTTGGCTTTGTACAGAGACCTGTTTATTTGATGTCAAAAATCTTTTTTTTATGTTTTGAAATTATTTTGCCTCCTTAATTGTAATGAGTAAATTGTGTATTGATTTTTCTGTATTCTTAATGAAATTTTGGCTTTGTACAGAGACCTGTTTATTTGATGTCAAATATCTTTTTCATGTTTTGAAATTTGTGACTCTCTAAGAAAATATGTCACCATGCGTCGGAATGATTCAGAATGTTGTGCTTCATGTACTATACCTGTCACTCATTCTCAGTCATTAATTGAGCTCACCAAATGTTATTTCGACTATATCCAGTGGCGTAAATCTGTCCTGGCGAGTGGGGAGTATCCTGACCACTGGAGCTATGTTCTTGCAGTTCTTGGAATATTAATGAAATGAATAATTATTAGTATTCATCTTTCCCTTTTTAGATCACCCTGACTGTGCAGCAGTTACCTGATCTAGGGAGCGGCCAGAGTTATGAATGTCATTTCGGGTCGTTCGAGTCTGCAGCTACGAAGAATGACGAAGCACTAGAGTGTACGTCACCTCCTAGTGATGGGATACCTGCCATTCCACAAGGAGGCAAGTAAAATAAAAGATATACATAGGAGGTTATTTATGGCAAAATATACAGAACAAGCATTCAAAAAGTCGACTTATAATTTCCTTCTTGTCCATTCTAGAATGAAATGATGCTTGTAAATCAATCGCATTATATCAACAGAGGAATGTGATCATAGGCAGTACAATATGGTACACTGACATGATGTCTGTTAGCATGAAAATGATGTCTGCATTTGGTTCCCACAAAAATCTATTTAAAAAACACGCTAATTTTTGTGATTGTCTGTTTCAACTCATAAACGAAGTGATTTTGTTCTTATTTTTTGCTAAGATGATGCAGTACACGTAGATTTGGGTGTCGAATCATCTGAAACTTCACTTCAATTCATAGACACCGACTTCTACTTCTATGAGTGTTCAACGCACACTTCGTGAGTATTTGTGTTTATATACCTTGTTAATCAGTTGTATTTTAAATTCAAGTTGTTTTCCTTTAGGTTGTTTGTAGTATACATTTGCCTATGTTTTTTTTTTTTAATCTTTGTATATCTGCAATTCTCTTTGGTTGTTTACGTAGCTGTGTATCCTGCGTTGGTAGTCGCTGGGCCTGCGATTGGTGCGTGTTTGAGAACAGATGTACTCATGAAAGCTCCACATGCACACGTGCTAATGAAATCATCATTACTGGAGATAACGTGAGAACAAAAATATAAGAGCTAAGCCGATACAAATTTTGAAAAGAAAAAAAAATATTATTTTGCTTAAATCTCTTTATTGTAGAATCCTATATGTGGACTATTCAGTAAACACGTATTTTGCGCATTAGTTATTGAAAACGACACTAATATTCATGTACTCCTCCCATTAAGCACACGTGGATGTATCTGAATTTGTATTTATATTTTGGAAATTAGATAATTTCAATCGGATTTCTGTTGATCATAAGTTCAAATCGAAGCAGGTGTATATTTTGGGGAGGCAATGACATAGTTTGTTGTTTTTGGCGTTTATCTACAGAATCCAACCGCCTCTGCAGTCAAAGGACCTGAGTTTTGCCCTCAGCTGCTGAACCAGACTGCTGAAGTTCTGCTTCCTAATGACATTATGAGGAGCATCACTGTCATGACTACAAACCTTCCACATCAAGCTGAGGTTTGTTTATTAATGACTGGAAAAAAACCCTTCAACAAACACAATGACAATCTGTAAGGCCACTAAAAACCTACTAGACGAAGCTGAGGTTAGTTTATTAATGTCTGAAAATAACACAAGAAACAAAAACAATGTCAGTCTGTAACTGATGTCCACGTTAACCCCCGTCTATCAGATCATGAAAGGCATGCATGATGGGGGTAATACTGCTAAGTAAATCTTAGTTTTTAATACTCTTTCCAGACTCACTTATTAAATTTGCAAAAAAAGATTTTTGGTTGTTACTCTCTTTGTTTTCCATGTGCAGATTTCTGGCTATCAGTGCAGCTTAGATGTTGAGGGATCGCCACAGGCTGTTAATGCAGAACGTGATGGAGATAGGATCACATGCCAAGGGAAGGCTGTAGGTTATCCTTAAACTTACAGTGTAGCCTTGGATTGCTAATTTCTTTGATAAGAATGAAAGTTATCACTTATTATACACAGTGGCCGGACACAATGTTGATGTTTTGAGCTTGAGGTATTAAAAGGTGAGGTTGTTTGCTTGCCTTCAACAGTACACTTACCTCTCCAATGATGAACCAGAGCTGGAAGTGGGACTGTCTGTTTCATGGACTGACACAAGCGGTGTTGCGCACATCCTGGATGACATACATGGATTTGACGGTAAGGAATAAGGACTGATTAAGGAGTCAGTCTAAAATGGTTAGGTATGAAGACTTTATCCCCAAAACGTGATAAACGTCCTTTTGTTACCTTTTAGAATCACACCCACTCCTGGCTGCCCGAATTCAGTATCGAATTTAAGAATACAATCAAACGAAAATGATGTTTGTTTAATATTCTTTAAAGTTCAGAAGCGTGCAAACTTTTTCCTTTTTTTTAAATGGGTATATCGCGTTTTAAAAATATACTCTTCATATGCTTTTCATCGTTTGTTATGCAGTTTTCGATTGGAATTTGTTCTTTATAATCTTGAGTTGAAAGCCATGAGATTATCTTGTATTCTGCTCATATCAAACAGTAACATTGTACAAGTGTGAAGTCCAGAAGCCAGACTGCAGCCGTTGCGCTACAGCCCGCCCAGAGCTCGAATGTGTTTGGTGTGGTGCCATGCCGAGCGAGTCTGGTGTTTGCAAACTGAATGAAATTTGCAGGGAAAATACCGTGATTTTGGATAACGGATTGAACTGCCCTGATCCAGTTCTGAGCAAGGTAAGTAATATACAACTCTCTAGTTGAATGTTATTCGCTTTGAAGTAGGCCCTATCTTGAATATTTTTTTATGAATATTCCAGGCGAGGATACTTCACACAAAGTATCAAAGATTAAAGTCACCAAATGAAGCACATCTCGTATCCATTTGACCTGCCTTTATGACAAAATGAAAAAAAAGGAATTTCGTTCCCGTGCAAGATAAAAAAACAACAACCATTTTTATGACTGCATAAAAAAAGGGGTAATACCCACTATGTAAAGTAGGCCGATATGGTTGACTGCATATAAGTTGCTAAGTAGAACAAATTATCTTTGAAGAGTTATGCATCTTTACTAAAAATGTGTTGTATTGGAATACATTATTCCATGATATTTGTACTTGCTTTTGTGTGTCATTATTGTTTTCAAAATCACGCGTTAGGTATTTCCCTTGACTGGGCCCATTGAAGGCAACACAGTCATAAATGTGATTGGAACTGATATCGGTCGGAGATTTGATGATGTCGTGTCAGTGATGGTTGGCAATCAGCCCTGTGATATGGCTGGATTAAACTCAGACTACCAAATTGGAGCAAGGTAGGGTCAAATTATACTATATGCAAGGACATTACTTTTTTTGTTGTTGCCATGTTGTGGAACATTGTAAAATTTTAAAAGTGTACAGAGTGGATGAGGTTTTGCTGAACCTCCTTGTCTTAATGTCACATTATCACTTTATATTTCAGTGTCAGCTGCAGAACGAGACCAGAAAGTGTAGGAGCTGAGTTGGTTACTTTAACAGTCACGGGTGCAGATGGTACAATGCAACACAGCTCAGGAACAGTCAACTTTAACTTCAGAGTAAGTCATGTCCTGCACGCACTCGTCTACATTGACTCAGCCATTGAGGAACCTGCTTGGAAAAGGAACAAGCGTCCAAGAAAATGTGTTTACACTGAAATAGTAATCACGGAATGTAAATGATCACGAATGAGGTCTTTTCACGAATGTTCTTTTCTTAGCAGTTCGGCACCACATTATGTCAGCTGGAGCAATGATAAGATATATTTTAGCTGCATTAGTTGATAATCTCATACCAACACATTTATGTTTGAGTTGAGGATATTTGGGAAAATCCCAGGCATTTGAGTGAATTTCCTAAAACGTAGGTCAGATTTACGTTTGAAACGTCAAAATATTTAAAATCAACAATACTCCAGGATTCTATGCACGATTAACTAGCAAATACTTATTCCAACAATAATATGATATAACAATAATATAATTGTTGTAGAAATTGTGTGAGAGACTAACGAAGTTCTAGAAATGTTTTAATAAGATGTATTTTGTTAACAGGACCCAGCGATTACAAGTTTCCAACCCCGCCTCGGCCCAGAAGCCGGTGGGACGGCAGTTAGTGTGAATGGCACTGCCCTCAACACAGGACGCAATATTGAAGCGTTCATCGGCGACAATCCTTGCATCATAACAGGGTATTATGTCACTTTCGTTACACATCATTTTCTAAACTGTTGCGCATACGGCAAAAATCGGAGCATTGTCTAATTTTCCTCTCTGGAATGACATTTATTAAAGCATTCATTGGAAACAAATAACGGTGTTTTGTATGATCATTATTAATTCAGGAAAAAGAGGAATCTCCCCAACATTGGTACAACCTCTAGTTTCAAAAAATCATTTCGACTTCTATCAAGCTTCAGTTAAAAGGATTTCCCTTTCCCACCTTTGTGGAAGGGATTTTGTTAGATATAAATTTTATTATAAAAATCTACTTAATCTTATTCTATAGAATTGCTCTAAATTCGTCCAATTTCGAATTACCTTGAGACATTGCTATTCATCCATTCAGTATTAATAAAAGGAGCATCATACACAAAGATGAATTCAAGTTTACGCCAGGCGCGGTTCTAGAGCCTATATTTTTGGGGGCTAGCATGGGTGGATCCAGAAATTTTTGCCGGGAGGCGTGCTGAAATGTAGACCGGTTTTTATCTCCAGACACTTAGGCCTCGGGAGGGGGAGGGGGGGGGGGGCTCGTACCACATTTTCTATGGGGAGCGCTGATAAAATCTTACAATCGTGCACAATTAACAAACAGTGGACAAAATAAATGCCCCCTTCCAAAAAAGGGGGCCTTTTTTTTTTTGGTGGGGGAGACAAGTCGCATGTGACGTCAAATTCCCAATTTGGCTACTAGCATTTTTTTAATAGAATTTTTTTTGGGGAGGGGGTGGCTACACAACATTTTGGGGGCCTAAAGGCCCCCCCCCCCACACCCGCCCCCTGTAGAACCGCGCCTGGTAAACGTCTCTGCAGAAAGCTTAACTGTGAATTTTTATTTCTTTCCCAAATTGTTCAGCAAACCGGTTGAATCCATGCTAGTATGCACAGTCACTGCTGGCCAAGTTGGATATCAAGGTGTTGTGAAACTCTCCTTCGATGGGGCCATGAGAACCTCATCAGATATGTACACGTACAGTGAGAATCCTACTATTACTGAGGTGTCTCCTCTGAAAAGCATCGTTTCGTGAGTCTGCATGATTTTTTTTGTCTTCATCTGTTTCATCATGATGGGCTAGTTTGTATAGCTTTTTTGGTGTAGTATTTTTGGTATATACATTATTTTGTATCGACCACATTAATTCTACCTAATTTGTATTACAGCCTGTATGAAAATGTCTGTGTTTTAAATAATAGCTTTTTTTGGTATGGTGTTTTTGTTATATACACAAACAACAAAATGAGGCTAAAAAGGGAATGTTGGTCCTGGTATTAGTGAAATGTTATGTTTCTGTTGTTAGATACACTGTCAAGTAGCAAGCTTGCAGCCAAGTTTATGCATGGCTGTTTTCAGAAGCAGGCTAATACAAATCTTTTTATTACTGAAGACAACTGTAAACTGAGTGAACAGCGAACTATTATGCTTTATTCTTAACTTCCAAATGTCATTGGCTCAAATATCTGAAAGTGAACATGTTCGTGCATTTCTAAATTGTTTAGAGTGATGTTACACCAGCCCATATCTTTCAGTGTATAGAATATATTTTCAGTATTTGCTATCGGTATTTTAATTATCAGGGGTGGTCGAATGTTGACGGTTACTGGCACTTTTCTAAACACAAGTAGAAACCGTCAAATCGTTGTCACTAATGCAAATGAGGTAAGAAATGTGTTTCATTTAATTCATTATTTCACATGTATAGAAAAATGGGTAAACAAGTAACTGCAATTATGGTAATTAGATGGACAAATATAATCTGTATCAATGATTTTATATCTGTCCAATCCTTGCTCAACTTTCCCTTAACCACCGATCTCTATATATTATTTGCTCCACTTTTCCAACATACATATAATTAGGAAACTATTTAAATCTTCTATTTTTCTCTTACTGCTAACGAAACTGGCAAAAAGGGTACTACGTGAAGTGTGACAGCCATTACATCATTAAACACATTTCTATTTTAAAGTAAAAATAAAGAGAGGGGCCTTTGTCAACCAGAGCTAATGCTTTTTCAGAATTGTCAACTGACTGATGTGGGTCTTTATTTTGTAGAAATGTCAAGGTGAATCTGCAACAGAGATGCGGTGCCCATCTCCTAACATAACAGACCTCGACATGAGCAATGAAAACTTGACCTTTGGCTTCATCATGGATGGGGTCACTCAACTGTTGACCTGGTCTCAGGATAACGATGCCGACTTGGAGTACTTTGAGGATCCAATGTATAACAAATTTGAAGGTGGTATGAAGGAAAAAGAAGGAGAAACCTTGACAATCACGGTTGGTATACGCGTGTCTTATTCTATGCGCCTATCCTTTCATTGTTTTTTCTATCTGTATAAAGATATAGGGCCTGTCGGTAAACGTGCACGAAGCACACTTATACAGTGCTTTGTAAAGTGAAACACCTCTCATATGTGACTCAAGATAAATTTGATAAAAGTTGATATCTCTTCCTCCTGAATCAAGTGGATCTTCCCAAAATACAGTAGGCCTATCTTGTTAACTCTTGCTGAGTTACAAAACTTCATATCAAACTCAGATCAGTCATTGCAAAAGCAAATGTATATGTAATGTGAAATAAAAGTTAAGTTTTTTTTTACCTCAGTAGTCACACGGTGTGTAGGAGTACATGTACATGAAAAACGACATAAATCCGTACGTGTGATACAGCCATATGACCAAGTATTTAGAAATAAAACAAGTGTTGAACATTAACTGTCACAACCGAAAAGACTAAACTCTTCCGATGCAGATATCAATAAATTCCCTTTAAAACAATTGAACTTAAATTACCTGTGGATGCTTTGACAGGGCGAGCGGATTGACAGTGCCATCACAGAGGGAGAAATCATCGTGACGATCGGAGTAGAGAGCTGTCCCGTTAGCCTGATCACTGATTCAGCACTCGTATGTGAATTGCCTGAGGAGGCACCAGCACCCGGTGACTACATGGGAGAAGATACTGCGAGAGGTCTGCCTGTGGTATGGGTAAGTAAGGGGCGGATCCATGTTTGAATTGGGGGGGGGTAGCTGTCAATTGTTCTTTTCTTTCGAGATGTTTCCTTCTTGTGCGGCCCCAAGGGGGAGGTTTATCCCCTTACCCTCCCCGTATAGATCTGCCACTGTATGCCCTTACAGACTTGCGGGTAATTTTTTATTGTGCTAATTTGATATTATCCATAAAAACATCTCAAAGAAATGAAGTTTTTCTGAAGCTTTTCAACAAAATTTTAGGTACAACCTTGTAAATGTGAAGTTCTTTCTCAGTTTTTGTTCAATTGTTTCGACATTATGAAAAGTAAACCAATTAACAAATTTTAATCATTATTTCTTCGGTCAAAGAATTTCATAATATTCGGTCATTACACTCCCGAAATCTGAAGAGAAGACCCCTCTGGCTGTAAAATGACCAAAAAAACCGGCTCATCTAGGATTGAATATTATTAAGCTAGGTTTAAACATTGTTCCTCAGATTGATTGAACATCTGTATTACTCAATCCGAAAGGTTAAAAAACACCAAACATTCGGCCAGTTCTCCCAAAAACGTAATTACACCACTTTGTCATTGTTGATTGTTTCTTCAAAAGTGATTATTATAACGTCGACATTAACGAATTGGTTAAGTCTATGTCAGTTATGTTGAATCGTTTATTCAAGTCTATGTTGAATCGTTTATTATTTCATTTGTGTTATTCCATAGGTTCGCCACAATAACTTACAATTTAGGTTGGGCTATTTGGTCTATCCCAGTACGGTGCCACTTGTCGCTATACTTGTACCGAGTTTGGTCATTCCACTCTCCATTGCAATACTGCTCGCTGCTACCTTCGTGTATTGCAAACAATTGCAAAGGAAGCGCACCCACGACCGAAGACTATTGGGCAGGATAGTGGCGATTCATCTCGGTAAGTGCTGGTGGCAAGAAATGACTTCAGTTTACTAGAATATTTAATTCCTGAGTGCTAGAAACAGGTGCGCAAAACTGCGGTGAAGAGAGAGTATCATCTAAGTCTATATTAGTATGCTCTTGTAAGTTAAAATCACTTGATCGCAAGACGGCGAAATGGTAAACAACACGAAACCCTTTCAAATTTCAAAGCCAATTATCCTTCATCACTTGTGTCTACCGGCTACTTATCAATTCCTAATTTTCAAACATAATTATGATAGTTTAGAAAAAAATTAAACAGTACGTAGCTGCACATCTCCGTATTAAATAATGTTCTACTTCTAAAAAACTCTCAAGATGGCTGCTAACGGGCAGCCGGTTTTGATGGTAAAATACACGGCAAAAGAATTCAAATGGCGTGCTCCTCATTTGACTGTAAATTGTCAAGTTGTAGACAGGATGGAACAAATTTCTCTACAAAAACAAAAATAAATATAGAACTCTTTTGTTAAGATTGTGTTTACCATTTTAGACAACTTGTATATCTTGTGTAGCATGCAAAGGTTGTTTTGTCTGTTGATTTGTAAGCCTGAACGTGCTCGTAAACTTACCACTATATTACGTTATTTACTGTGAATGCGACACTGTATCCCTTTTCCTCAGAAATTGACTCCCACGTCAAAAGACGCAGGTGGTATAGATCCCAGAAACAGTCGGAATCTGCTCAGCCAAAACAAAAGCGCATTGTCCTGAACAACAAGGTCAGCTTCGTTCCCGACGACATTCATATCGACTTCAGCCAACTGGAATTAGGAGAAACTCTCGGACAAGGTAGTGACTTTGTACGAGGAAACAATGAACGTTTCATGAGTTCAAAGTGTAAGCTGTTATTTTACCTGAGAAGGAGAGGCCTACATAAAGGGGCTGTGTGTGCAAACTATTATTGGCGTGATTGAAACACATTTTCACGTTTCGACCTTTAGTAAATTCTTTAGACTCGGCCAGTCGCTCGGTCTGTTAGTAAGTCGGTAGGTCGGTTAATTGGTCTGCCAGCTGGCTAGTTCTTCAGTACCTGCAAAAGATAATCAGCAAAGATAAGTATAAAACACTTGCATACATTTTACAGGTGCATTTGGGCGTGTACTGAAAGCTGTTCTACACGATACGTCAGGGGAAGATCAAATTGTGGCCGTAAAGACAGTGCAAGGTTGGTGATGAGAATTTCGGCCATTTGTGAGAGATGTTTTCTATGACAGTATCATGGATTCAAAACAAAGCATTGAAAAGTTGTTCCTCGGTTAAAAAAGGGCCCATTTCAGAATGGTATGCATTTTGGTCTTTATTATACTTGTTGCTGATTAGGGTTACAGAAGAGGTCAGTGTTGGATGACCTTATACCGAGAAAGAGGAACGAAATAACATTAATCAATGTGCGTCTTGAATGAAAGAGCTGAAAGAGTCTTTTCATTCAGAATTGCGAATTGTTGGTTGTAAAATGTTCTTAAACTGAATTGAATGTGTCTCTGTGTTATTGCATTTCTCTGGTGATGAAAATATGTTGAAATACAAGTTCCTGTTTTTGTGTAGTAGCTTGGCCAAATGTAAGTTGGGCGTGCCAGTTATCACATATAAATGCCTTATTTTTTACATGTATAGACACCTCGGACCCGAAAAATGTCGTGAAGTTCCTGGAGGAAGGCCTGATCATGAAAACCTTCGACCATGTCAACGTGCTGGGGCTTCTGGGGTTGACCTTTGACGAGGATAAAAACCCCTTGGTGGTGATACCCTTCATGGCAAACGGTGACCTCAAGACATATCTGGTCAAGAAGAAACAGGTGTGTAGTCAAGAGCGATCAATGTCACTAATAATATAGTGGAAGGTTTGATAAAAGAATAGGTGAAGAGTGACATGAGTTTGGAACTCACTTAATGGTGATTTTGGTACATGTTGTTACGTTTAATAATTAATAGTTCACTCACGAGATTTATTAAACAAAATGCTGTCCCATTTCGTAAACAGTATGTCATGTGTTTTGTTCTGTGTGTGGTATTTATTTATTCATTGGAGGTTTTTACTTTCAATTTAGACCTTGGCGACATCTCTGCTGATGAGGTTTGCCTCACATGCCGCACTCGGTATGAGTTACTTGGCTCAGCACAAGTTTGTCCACAGAGATCTTGCGGCCAGAAATTGCATGTAAGTGTATCCTCTCTTCTATATCATCCGGGGCTTTTACACATGTCTTTATATGTGTGTTTGAGTAAGAGCAAAATGAATGTTACGAGAAATCGGTCAGCTGTTTCATCGAAAATAATTTTAATGCACAAGAGATACCAAGGGACATGCATTCACTGAATTAACTCCAGAGTTCGAATTAATGGTATTGCAGTTCTTAAATGATGTGACCCCAAAGTAAGATCAATTTTTAACAACCTCTTTAGAGTGAACAGTGATCTTCTGGTGAAGATAGCGGATTTTGGACTATCCCGTGACATGCACGAATCGGATTACTACACAAGCGGCGATGCCCAGGCTAAGCTGCCTATCAAATGGATGGCTCCCGAGTCCATGGAACGTCGAGTGTACAACGCCAGGACTGACGTGGTACGCAATTAAATCCATCTTTGATTGGAATGTTAGATGATGTTTAGATAAAGATCTTAACGGAAAAGAAAGCAAAACACATCTCTTTGCGTCCTGTGGAACTATTCTTCGAAGAAAAACTACATGAACTTCGATGTCCGGTCATGAAACGTCAGTTTATTGATATTTTACTTCGGGTATGTTTTCAAGGCGCCTGACCCTCATTAGCTGGAGTATTTCGTCTTAAGACGTCCACCTCAAACTGATTTCTAAGTTAACTTAGTAATAAACGTTTTTATTTCAATTTCACACAAGATCTCATTAAACAGTTCAATAAAGACTCAAATACAATGTAGTTTGGTCAATCTTCGTTAATCTTGGCTACTCTTTCCAGCTTGCTCATGTCAACTGTTCGGTAGCTCAATTGAACAGACATCATTAGAATGGTCTCTTACATTGAAAAAAATATTTGTCTTCCTTGGTTTTCTACAGTGGTCATACGGTGTGCTCCTGTGGGAGATTTTCAGTAAGGGTGCCAAACCGTATCCAGGAATACCCAACCAAGATGTGTATGATTTCTTGAAGAGAGGTCAACGCATGGATGCTCCCAAGAACTGCCCGCCAGAAATGTATGTTCAAACAGCGGTCACCATTACCTTTAAATAATAACACATCTAATGCCGTTTTAACTTCGGTAAAAGTATGCATGATTCTTTTTATATAAAAAGGTGAAGGGATCTTAATGCATCTTTTTTACTCTCAAAGGTTTTACATAATTGAAAGTAGGTATAACACTCTCTAGTTGTGAGAAACAGTGAAGAGTGTTTTGTTTGGGGTTTCAAATAAAAAAAGGGAAACTCAATTCTCGAACATTTTTCTCAAAAATGTAGGGTTAATGTGCTCGAGTAATCAGTAATAATGGAAAGTGTATTGTCGGGGGTTTCAAGTAAAAATGCAAACAGAATTTGATACGATCAAGCATGCAGCATCTAATGATTCTTGTTACATTTGCTGACTGATACAGCTACGGCATAATGGTACGTTGCTGGCAGGACAACCCCAAGTCACGTTGCACCTTTGTCCAAGTTGCCAACGAGCTGGAAGAACTGTTGGAGGGAGACCACGACTACGTAGCATCTCCTAGTGCGGGTGCGGTTGGTAAGCGACCCATCGAACATCACGAAGAACCTGGTATCACAGACGACAGCTATCTGGTCCCGATGCAGCAGGAGACCGCCTTTGGTGCTGACGGCCCGTGTAGTGACGGAGAAACCAGCGGGAGCCATGCGACCGCCGCCCATGATCCCTTGGATTATGTCAATAAAATTGTTATTAGATAAAGTGTCCTGCAAATTCCCAGATAAGAAATATCCGAAAAGAAAATGGTTTGAAGAAAAAATCTGTTTCAAGTGGCCAATATATTAAAATCTTGGCTTATCAAGATGGATCTATAGGACACACCCCTTGCTCACTTTCATTCACAAGAAAATTTTTTTAACCTTTCTAGCTTTTTGTCTCTGTGTGTTGGAACAAATTTATTTACAATATATAGAAGGTGGCAAGCTAGACTAATAGCTAAATCATCTTTCTTTTTAAGCGTCTCAACCAATGCCAAAAGCCGTTTTTGTTTTTCGATTGAAATTTTTGTGGTATTTAGTAATCTGAGGTATTACTGTTGTTCACCATCATTGAATCAAACGTTCATAGATTCATCATTTTTATTGCTGTAGTAATATTCGGATTTCCCGCAAATGAGTGTAAGATCGTGTTTTTTAAATTGCATACATGTTATAATAATACCTGCGTCATTTAATCTAATACATGTACATATAATCTTCCAGTATTGTTTTCATTGACAATGCTTAGCTAGGCAAATTGCAACATTTTAAAACATGATCCTACGTTATCTGCAAGTGATAAGTTGCCGATTCGGGATTTTTGCACAGAATCTTACACGCTGGACAAAACATTTATATAAAATGGTTGAAGTTATCAGGAAATTAACGACTAGGCCTATGTAGGTACCGATAAAGAACAAAAAAAAATAACAGCAATGTTATCTTATTTAACGTATTGTTGGTTTTTTCCAGCATTTAATTATTAAGATAAATAGTGTATTCCATAATTGACATTTTATATTTTGAATACATGTAAAGGCCACAATTCTGAGCTAAGTATCTGTTCTAACGCAGTCGCGTGTGCACAGGTTTTTCTCCTTATGGTAACGACATTGATCGCATGTGTTAAATCGAGGGATGTACAGTTGAGTCGCATGAAAAATGGAATCCCTTTGGATTGGTATTCAATGGAGATTCGTACATTCTTGCCAACTGGTCTGTGGAGACAGATGCGACGTGCATATGTAGTGTTCTCAACAATAAATATGTAATGTAGCTCATTTTATTAAAAAATGATATCTTGTTTACCTAAAAAATATACATTTTTGTGTGTTAAAGGAGAGTCTTCTGTCGCAGGTGTTGCTAGAAATTAGCGTTTTGTAAAGAAGTTGTTTTTATGCAAGGTATAAAAAGCTGCTCAATGGTTGCCTAGTAAATGTAGAAAAATACCCTGACTTAACAGGTAAAAAAAAACACTAGAAACAGTTTGGTAAATGTGTGCGAAAATGTATTTTAAAAAGTCGTACAGTGTGGAGATCGAACAGTGATTGTAGTGCTGTATAAATGCTCATATTCAATATTCAATTGACATATAATCTTGCTGTTTGATCATTTATTCATTCGATACACAGATACATATTTAATCACTTTTTTTATTCAGATTATCAGAATTGCATAGTAACTGGTATATTGCTAACATATCCAATATTGAATTTCTGTTAAAGTCAAGATTTTTTTTTATTAAATGCTCCCCCGCATATATTTTATTACATAATTGACATGTTACATTTGCAATCGCGTGTGCACAGATTTTCTCCTTAAAAAAAGTAAAGACATTGATCGAGGGATATTCCATTATCAACACAAATGTACCGTTTGACTCGTATGACAAAAATGGAATCCCTTTGGATTGGTATTTACTGGAGATTCGTGCATTCTTACAAGCTGGTTTGTGCAGATGCCACGTGCATAATGCATTTTCCTGCCAAATTAATATGCATTCTACGCAACTTGATATGCAAATAGCTGCATTTACACAAGAAATTGACATCGTGGTTTTTTAAAGTCAAATTAACACAGATTTGTAAAAGTGGTTCTTAATAATAAGGTATGAAAAGCCGCTCACATGGTGCCTCGATAATGCAAGCAAACAACATGACTTAATTTGGTGGTTTTTTTTCCAAAAACGAAACATTGGTATATGTCCGCGAAAAGTAGAGTTTTGCCATCATGATTGTCATGGCAACCAAGCACTGTTATTTTCATATTCGCAATCATTTGGCTTTGTATAATCTTGCTTTTTGGATCATGTTTATTCATTTGATACACGGATACATATTGACATGTATTTACTTCGTTAATCGGATTTCGCTTTAGCAAAATTGCGTAGTTAACATTACAATTTCGAATATTGAATGTCCGTTTAAACAGTCAAGACATTGACGCTCTGTGCTTGAAATGCATAGCAGTCTTAGGAGTTAAACCTTATTCCAAAGGGTAACAACGTAAATAGATTTTCACTTGAATAAAAAAGAACATTTAACACCCGGCCATTCAATTTAATCCGAGAATTAAATTATCCTTTATATCAGTAGGGTGAGGTCATCACCCAATTAACATCTTCTGACAGCAAGTACAAATTATTTTTCAGAGATGTGTCAAACGTTGACAAATTAAACTGTGTGATAAATTGTCTTAAGTGTGAACGCAACTTTTTTTATGCGATACATTCGCTGTAATTTTATACCCTTAGTTGACTACGTATATTCAGAGTGTTAACTGTTATTCATAAATACCTGACAGTTTACGCATTCCTATTGGTCGAGAGCCCGTCACGTGGCCGGTATTAAACGGATGATAAAGACATGGATAGACATGGAAAAGTGTTTAAGACCAGTCTTAAACACTTTTCCAGTGTCACATAAAATGTGGACTCCTAAAAATCCAGTGCCTCTTACCGTTTTATTGGTTGAACGATCACAGTCCTCACGTAGGCATGCGCAACACTACCAGCGAGTCAGAATTTTATAGTTCTAAATTCAAAACGCAACGCCCCAGGTGCGTTCTGCGCGACATCGCGTCCATGTCGCGCAGAACATGCTACGCGCGCGTCAATCTCCATAAAAGGGTTGTTTACATCTTACTCGCCAGCTGAAAATTCCATTATTTTGCTAGAGGGATGTTTCAAAAAACATGAAGTGAACTTGCTGAACAAAATCAGGATTTTTGAATGAATTGTTTGATCTTTTTTTACCGAAAAGGTATTTATGAATGGGAATAAATGTGTGCTCGGTCGGTATTTATCACTCTGTTTAATACCACTTAGAGTCTGGGTGCTGATAATTACCCTCGCCTCCGGCTCGGGTAATTATCAGCACCCAGACTCTAAGTGGTATTAAACAGAGTGATAAAAACCTCCGGAGCACACATTTATTCCCTTATTAAAAAAAATTGTATTGAGGAAACAGAATAAATAGTGAATTCTTTGTTCTTTTTTGTTGTTGTAAGGACAACAAATTTAATAAACTTAATTTTAGGAACTTTATGATCAGTTTTGACAATTTTTAATGGCAACATTACATTCCACTTTTCCTTGATAAAGACCATGATACACAAACTATAGGCCAGCTACAGATGTTATTCGCAAGAATCTTTTGATGCGGCATATGAAGCTGTTGTTGGTCAGGCAATGCCTATTAAAGCTTCAAGAACTTTCTCTGTGTCCCGTACTCTACTCGACATTACAGCATTAACCCTAAGGCCAAAAAAAAAAGTTTCAGGTTTCTGGTATGCGCGCGCGTCGCCGTAGCCATGCGCGTCGGTAAAATGACAAGTTTTTTTTTCAATGAAAGATGATGTCTCAAAACCGCCAAACTCACTGGTTTGACTGGAATCCTGTTGCTGCACAATGTTAACGTGTTTTTAGATTGGGTTATGGTCGAGAATAAGCTTTATGTGGCCTCTCTGGACTCCCATATATATTTGCAGTAAGTTTAGTCGGGCACCATTTGCAGTCATCAGCTGACATTTGAAGCAAAAAAATCAGGTAAAAAAAAAAAAAAAAAAGACGCGTCGCCGCACCACTTTTTGGGCAAGCTCCATACCAGAAACCGGAGACCTTTTATTTGGGGGGGGGGGGCCTAACTCCCTAGCATGATTTACTAATAACCATACCAATCCTGGCAAATTCCAACACCATATGGGAAACTGTGCACACATATTTCTCTAGGTGTGCCAACCCAATGTAAAAGACTGTCAGTTTAGGGGTACTGTACCCATCCAGACAGATTCCAACAATACATGCTGTTGGGGTTTGATGGGTTGAGTTCTGTTACGGTTAATGGAAAAACCAAATTGGAAACAATTAGATCTGGTCCCGATCTCCTGTTGAGCCAGGAAGAGGAACAAACACTAGTGACACACATTTGAGCTGATGTCTTCCTTTGGCTACGGTTACACCCGCACTGAAGTTACAGCACTTGCTACTGACTTGGCTATCGTCCTTGGAACGAGAAAGAACGATAAGCCTCTCTCACTGCAGTGGTTCTACACCCTCATGAAACGCTGGCCAGAACTCAAGGTGCAGAAACCCAGATCATTCGAGATATTGTAACATGGACGCAAAAAATGTCACACTTTGGACCCCAAATTGCATGACCCAGATGAAAAAGTTCCAGTGATTAGGGACAATTCCTGAACTGAGATGAGATTGACATATTTTGTCCACGGGCAAGGTGCTTGATGCACCCAAAATTCAACATGGTTCCATGGGCCTTCTTGTCAAGTTCCCTGAATGTATTTCATCAAGTGCTAACTGTTGAATGGGATGGCGCCAGACTATTTATGCAGGCACAATGCCGCCTCATTTTACTGTAATTTTTTTTTTTAATCTGGCTTTTAACATTAGGGAATGTTTAATTACAAATTTTAATTTATTCATTGATGCAGTTAGGAATTAATTAGTAATTTACTTGCTTTCATTTCTCCTAGCAAGTTCCACAAATAAAGATTTTCACCTCACTTTCAATTCAATATGGCTGACTCGTGAATAAGGCCCATTTAAGCTGTCAAGTTTTTGTAATTTCCAGACATTTACTGAAAGCATGCAAAAAGATCGAGCATGATGAAAAGACCCAATTTTTGAAGGGAAAAAACACCCCTCACACCAGTCTGGCTATGGGCCTGCTGTGTAGATGGAAACTGTATATCGGTCTGACTGGGTCTGGGCCAATTACGCACAATGAACCATTCATCTAAGTACTCGGCAGTACCCGGTACTCGGAAAAAAGTACTCGACTACAACCCTGATTGTTCGCTTCCGGGAAGCAGGACAAAATACATGTATGCTCATCATTGACATTTGAGGAACATATACTAAAACATGTTAGTACCATGATATTTAGCTTCAAAAGGTACCATGAATATACAAATGCACTCCATGAATCAGTCATACTTTTGATGCATCACATTTAAAGCTATAGTCCATCATTTGTAATTAGTGCATTTTGTTTGTTTGAAGCAACAAAAGTGTTCAAAACCTAATGAAGGATACTGAATAACTTACTTGATGAAGTTTCAGCTCAACTTCAGCTTCATATTCCGAAAAAAACAGCATTCTAGGATCTCAATTTAAAATTAAAAGTTGCTAAATCATGTTTCGAATTGTTTTGAATTGCAGCTTTACGCGATGTCGCGCACTGATCTGACGAATTATAGTAACCGCGCGCGCCTGTGCGTCGTTCCAATGCTTGTGCGCGCTGCGCCGAATAACACAACGAACAACTAATTTATATTTTCCTACGGTGCTTCTTAAGAAGCACCGTTGGAAATGCCTTCTTTCGTTGATTTCTTCAAAATGAGAGCTTGCCAGAAAGGATAATTTCACAGGGAGTTTAGTCCCCTTACTATCTTTCAACCAGTATGTTTTTCAACAATAATTACGCCAGTTACTTTTTTGGATAGCTGCAAATGATGGACTCCGGCTTTAAAACAATCCACGCCACCAATGGGGAGACCACAAGAGGTGGACAGTCTGTGGAAACAAGCTGTGCGACATGGGCACAGGAGATTGGCGCGACGGACCAATACCGTCTTTGCAGACGAGTGGGTGATGGAATACATGTTTTTGTTCAATATCTTCAGTGCACATGGGGTTTTGTTTATTGAAGTCGGTAAGCAGAAGCAAAAACAAATGTCAAAAATGGGGTTCAGAAAATGAATAGGAAAAAAAAGGTTTTCATCTATTCATATCAAACGTTTGACTCTGTCCAATTTCTTTATCTGCAACGACGTCTTGTTTCTGTCCACTGGTATCTTCTCTGACGCATGCCGGCACGGTTGTCTCTTTATCGCTGTCTGGCTTGACCCCTGACCTGAGGTCATTGTCCTTGACCCTGGAGAGGTCTTCGATTATAGTTCTCTTGGGCCTGCTTGATGTGTTATTCGGCAACTTGATGTTTGCTGCGGTAACTTCACCGCACGAAGGAAGGGCCTCATCCGATGAACCATCTTGTCTATCACTGTCGTAATCATCATTATCGTCATCATCAGAAGAAGAGTTGTCATCCTCGGCAAAAACAGCCAAATTCTGAATGAAGATAGCAAAGACACGATAGCAAATTTTCTGCAAGTTCTAAATAATAACACTATCATTCTGCCAGAACTCTTTTTAGGCCTCAGTTATCCAAACTTGCCAGAAACCTCAATTTGAGATCTTTAAAGACATTCATTCAATCATTTTTTGCAAGATCTATACCATGACTGCAACACCACATAGCAATGTCTTTATAAAGATTCATCCGAAAGCAAAAGGCTTTTTGCTCATTGGCCCATTGTCATGTACTGAAACAACAACGAATCACCAAAATATTCAAAAATTCTGGTAAATTATTGCGCTGAAATAGCTGTTACAGTGAGCTTTTTGCTTGAAATGACGTCACACTTTTGCTCATGAATATGGAAATTTTCATTAGCATAAAAACCAAAAAGGAACCAAAATGCCCTTAAAATTGGCAAAATGTTAATTGAAAACAAGATTAAATGGGACACAAGGGCCCCAGTACATGGGCCCTTTAAAAACTCCTTATCTAAAACACAGTGGAATTGTTTTGCATTCGATGTCTCATTCAAAAGTAAACAATATTGCTTGAAAAAAAAGAGACAAGAACAAGAAAATCAGATGAAACTCAAAAATATCTACGGGAAAGTAACTCGAACCACCAAAGTACCCTACCCCTCAGTCTGTACTGTCTTACCATCTCAATGACTTCATTTTCGCAGCCGGTGATGTTCTCAATGTCCAGATCCTCGGGTGCGGCAGTCTTCAGTCGCTCCTCCAGTTGGCTGTTTGCCTCTTGCATCTTGGGCAGGAAGGATTTCACCTGGCCCAAGACTGTGACATGAAAAGCAGTCAGGGGAAAGTAACAAACAAAAATTCAGAGTAGTAATGTCTCAATTTGAGTCTGTTTAAAGTTGCAATTTGTTGTGGCTTGAATTGGCTTAAGCAGGGGTGTGAGTGACCACTGATAAAAATAGCTGAAAACAGCTGAAAAAGGTGTAAAAACGCTGAACTTTGGAAATCTCCTATACTTTTGTACACAGCAAGTGAGGGAAAAAGCTGAAATCCAAAACAAAAAAAGCTGAAATCAGCTTTAAAGCTGAGATTTCACACCCCTGCTTAAGACACTGCAGCAAATGACTCAAGCCTCTTAGCAAAAGACTCCGCTTGATTGGATTTAAAGGCTTATCCCCATTTATGATCTTAAAAACACTGAAAACAAAAACGGTGACTACTTACAAGTAAATTACCACTCTCAGTTTGTAATACTTAATCAGAGACTCTCCGACTTGGACTTCGCAGATGATATTGCACTCTAGTCTGACCAGATCACTGAGACACAGGAGTTACTCAGCAGAGTCGAGTCAGAGTGCGAGAAGATGGGACTCCATCTCGATGCCAAAAAGACAGAGTATATGGTGTATAACATCGGAGACCATGCCCTGCTAAAGACCAACGGAGGAGCCTCGCTCAAGAAGGTGGACAGCTTCAAATACCTAGGCTCCAGGATGCAGAGCACAGAGAAAGACATCCAGGTCTGAAAGGTGCTCGCATGGAAAGCCCTCTATGACATGAAGGGGATCTGGACATCTGGACATCTAAGACAATGATCAAGTCTCTCGATGGTTGCTACACCAGGATGCTACGGTTGGCTCAGAATGTCTAATTGAGGGATCACATCACCAATGTGGAGCTCTCCGGCAAAATCCCCCTACTGAGCGAGAAAGTCAGAGTGCGGCGGCTCAGCTTTGCTTGGCACTGCTTTCGCCTCTGGCACCCAGAGCTGCTGGCCAATATGGTTATCAGAATTGGGAGCCACCTCACTGTAGGCGTGCCCCTGGACGACCTGCTAAGACCATGCTCAGGTTACTGATCGAGGACGCAGGAGTGGAGAACAAGGAGCTAGTCAGCTGGATGTGGGACAGAGTTGTGAGGAGTGTCAGACATCCAGCCTGACTCAAGCCTGCTACAGCGCGACTACTTGAATCGACAGATAGATAGATGGACAGACTGACTCGAATCAACTCAAGCAGGAATGGGATCTGACTTGACTCTACCACACTTTTTTGACTTGGCACAACTCTCCTCGACCTTGTTCATCTCATGACACAACTAATGTGTCTTGGAATGAATTGGGGGGGATTAAAAGCCACCCTCTCCCAATTAATCTACCCTTGAATAAAACTTACATCAAGAAATGTTTTCGACACAAATGCTACATTACAAATCTTAGCACAACATTTTGTGATATATTCCAATTGCAAATCAAAAGTTTCCAAAGTTCGATTCTGACTTCTGACAGCAGGTCTTATTACGTAACCCTCCTATGGAAACATGCATTGTCAGCCTTGTTATTACTTGGGTCAATATTGGTCAAGACCCCCATTGGTTTGTACACAGTAGGCCAGGAGGTGAGGAAGAAACTTTTGACCATTTGTGACCTCTTAAATAGTAGGAGGGATTTATAACATTTAAGAATGTAGTATAAACGGCATTAGTTTAATTTTCTGATGTTTTCTTTTAAATTTGGCTGTAGTATAAAGTACACATACCGGAAGATGGTGGCATTCTGTATGGCTTCTTCTTTCTGATCAGAAGTGGATCATCTATTGTGCAAGAAATGATACAAATGCAAATACTAAATCACATTCTCCACAATTGACATTATTACAAAATAGGTAGAGATTAAATTATAGAGATCCAACATCAAATTTTTGAAAATTATCTCAATCAACATCAAAGGGTGTGTCTACGAGTGCGTTTGATTCAAACTTCCCCCAGCTTACTCGCGCCTGGCTCTTCGCGTGATGACAGACATGCGCAGTGGAGCTAAATAAACGAACGCTTTTGGGTAAAGTTTTTGGGCAAAGACCTGGAAAGTTGAACTTTGACATGACACAAGCATGCATCCGATCTACTGTGTAGAGCTAGGTCTAGGTCCATGCTTATTGAAAATACGCGGGGACGCGCTGACAATAGACGTAGCCGTAGCTATGGAAGCCCGTTTTGGAAAAAAATGTTGCAACCTGACGCCACTTTTTTCCTCATACAAAAAAATGTATATCATCTCAATGAAGGTCATTCATTGCAAAAATAAAGACATGAATCTGGGACTGAGAAATATTTCCAATTTTGTTAGGAAATACTTTAAAAACATTCTTGACTCTCCATAGACTTTGTACACAATCCCGGAAGTGGCGTCAGGTTGCAACATTTTTTTCGCCCGTTTCGGACACGGCCTGAGGTTAGGCACTTGCCGGACGTCACGTTGGCAGCCATGTTTATTGCAAGGCCTTATGGGATACTTACCCAAGTAACCGGCTTGGCGAGTCGTTTACTTGGGCCAGGCTCGAGTAAGCGCGAGAAGTCATGTGAGAGGTAAATCAAACGCTGTCGCGCTTGCACGAGTAAGCGCGGGGGAATTAATCGAACGCATTGGAAATAACATTAGGCCAAAAAAAAAAATAGTTCTGCTTCCGATTACATGCCTTTCAAAAATAGGGTCGGTCGGTCGGAAATCTTTTTTTTTTGGCCAATTTTTCTTATGCAGATTGAATGGGGTATTCAATTATATGCGAAGTTTTAGCCTGAACTATTTCCATTGCACTACGAAAGCTATACACGAAATGGCAACAAAAAGTGAATAAAACCTACCTTTAATTATTGTCAATATATTTACGTTCGATAATTTCAAAAACTAATGAAAAATTCAGGTCGTTCGCACCATATGCACAACGCTAGTCAAGACGCGGGAAGCTGGCCAAAACTCCGAGGTGTGTGATGCGAGCATGTGTGGCGAACGGCCCGCCATGGGCCGACAGACCTGTTTTCACGGTCAAAAATTTCGGGAAACACGCGGCATGTATCACTCCAAATACGAGTAGTGCGATCTCAAAATGAACTCCTGAACACAGAAAATACATACACAGACAAGCTAGATCAATTCTGTAAATTAACTTGCAAAAACGTTCTTTCTCCATCGGTGTTTTCTTGGCATTTTTCACGATGTCGAATCCGACCAGTTGACAGTGGCCTGCACTGCTAGCGTGCTATCGGTCGCATAGCTATGGACTGGTTACAGCATTTTCATTATGTCTTCTAAATTGGCCCCTGCGCGGCGTGGCGGGAACTAGTCGTCGCCACGTGATATAGTCACCGTACGGACATCGTTTATATAGCACGAAGCGAATTTGTAAAAATAACGGAGGTTTCTTTTGAAAAAAAGCGAATGTAAGTAAGAAAACAAATAAATACAAGCATTTTTTGATGCAAAAGGGTTGTTGAGAATGAGAGGTATTTTGTGAAGACAGAAAAGACAACAAAATTTTATTTTTATTTATTCAATCTTTTTTTTTTTTTTTTTTTGGAATTGCCAATACAATTTTTAGGGTCGCAGCCTAAAAATAGGGTCGGTCGGGTAACCGGAAGCAGAACTATTCTTTTTTTTTGGCCTTAAGTACATGTGCTGCTATCTGTATCTGTATATAAGCGTCTGTACAAACGCCTGGTGTGGCTAGGATAACTGTATGAGGATAACTGCTAGAAACACCGGGGCGAACCCCTTCTCTTAGCGATAAGTGTTTGCTGGGTTCTTTTACGTGCATTACACAACACACGGGACCTACAGCTTTACGTCCCATCCGAAGGACGAAGCAATAATGGTTAAGTGCCTTGCTCAAGGGCACGAGTGTCTGGGCCCGCAACATGATTTTCCTATGTGGTTCACGGTTGGTGCCGTGCGAGTCAGCACACTGTGCGCATTCACGGTACATCGCGTTGTGATCCCCATCTTTATTTTCGTGTTGCGTTTTTGTCGTTGTCATCGTCAGTTTACTCCCAAATTTCCCTCAAAAATTAAAAAAAAAATCTGCCCTCTATCTATGAATGACATACCTGCATCGTCTTAATGTCGGCAACTATTTGGGTAGGTCAAATAATTTTTTTAAAAAGATTTTGTTCCCTTATAAAGGAACCGGGCCCATAAATACACGATCGCCACTACTGCCGCCTTGTCATGCTTGTGACATGTCACATGATGTTTGCTGCTTGCACATGTACATGAACCGTGTTTCCACTCAGATCCAGACAGTCACTGATCATTTAAGTTCAGTGCATGTCGTGCCGGTACAATACCGAAAACAATCAGGGACCGGTTCACGGTAAAATATCGAATGCCTTAAAGTTCAACACATTAAAATTGAAGAAAACTTCATTTCAATGTTTAATCAATATTATTAAGCACTAAAAATATAACAATTAACATTGACAAACCATGTCCAGCTTTTCCAACATCAAGAAGATCTTTAGAATGCGTTTGTTGGATCTCCGACATTTCGCAGCGTGGTCAGTATAGTGCATGTGTTGTGTGCACGTGTGAATGAGGATTGTTTTGATAAAAGTTTCTAAACCGTACGTACACAAAAGATATTAGTTTGATGAGCTATAGAGGGCGCGCTTCCATAAACTTGTTGCACGCTTTCAAAGATCGTATAGGTACGGAAGCTTGAATTGCCTTCCGCGTTACCGCGTTACCGCGATAATTTATCGCAGAAATCCAGAAATCAGAGATAAATCCTTCCGCGATACCGCGTTACTGCGATAATTTATCACAGAAATCCAGAAATCAGAGATAATTCCTTCCGCGATACCGCGTTACTGCGATAATTTATCACAGAAATCCAGAAATCAGAGATACCTTTTCCGTGATACCGCGTTACTGCGATAATTTATCACAGAAATCCAGAAATCTGAGATACCTATTCCGTGATACCGCGTTACTGTGATAATTTATCTCAGAAATCCAGAAATCAGAGATACCTATTCCGCGATACTGCGTTACTGCGATAATTTATCACAGAAATCCGGAAATCAGAGATAATTCCTTCCGCGATACTGCGTTACTGCGATAATTTATCACGTATACGGAGCTTTAAATTCATGTGTCTCCAACCTCGTCCCCAGTGCTTACTTTATTTCCAACCGTGTTTCCAATAGTAAGAGAGCAGGTAGTGGTGGGCGCCCTGCTCGACACCCTGGGGACGAGGTTGATGTGTCTCCTCTCTACAATCGATGAGTGCGCGGTGTCACGTGATAAATTATCACGGTAACGCGGTATCGAGGAAAAGGTATCTCGGATTTCTGGATTTCTGAGATAAATTATCGCAGTAACGCGGTATCGCGGAAGGAATTATCTCTGATTTCTGGATTTCTGAGATAAATTATCACAGTAACGCGGTATCACGGAATAGGTATCTCTGATTTCTGGATTTCTGTGATAAATTATCACAGTAACGCGGTATCGCGGAAGGAATTATCTCTGATTTCTGGATTTCTGTGATAAATTATCGCAGTAACGCGGTATCGCGGAAGGAATTATCTCTGATTTCTGGATTTCTGTGATAAATTATCGCAGTAACGCGGTATCGCGGAAGGATTTATCTCTGATTTCTGGATTTCTGCGATAAATTATCGCGGTAACGCGGTAACGCGGAAGGCAATTCAAGCTTCCGTATATAGGACAGTCCGCTCAAAAAAGTGAAACAGATTTAAAAAAAAAATATAAAAAAATAAAAAACCGGTCACGATGGGTAGGGCGCCCCTAGCAGTAGATTGGTAACAAGTGCGAGAGTGCACAATAAGGCTTGGCCAAGTTCGGGCAAGGACCATTAGTCGACTAGTGGTTGATTTGTGACGTACCTTACGCCTGCGCACTGATAGCGACGTGCGAACGTCTCTCGTCAAATGCTTGTCAAAATGTCATCGCAAAACTTCTGGATCCTGGCTCTCTGCTAGTGTTATGAATGCGCACGGCTATTGGTTGCCAGCGAAGCAACCAACCCAGTAGGCTGGTTCCAAATAGTCGACTAGCGTAGTCAACCACCGTCGACTCAACCTCGTACCCAGGGTGTCGTGCAGTACGTGCCCATCACTACCTGCTCTTTACTATTGGAAACCGTGTTGGAAATAAAGTAAGCACTGGGGACGAGGTTGTCGTCGACTAGACAGAGTTCGGGCAAACGTTAGTTAACCATTGGTCAACTATAGTCCTTGCGCGAATTTGGCCCTGGTTGCAGACCAGTAAATACATTTCCGTAGACCCCAATGATAAATGCCCCCACTTCAGAAATTCAGGCAATACTCACAACTCGCCAAGTTGTTCAAGACGTACATCAAATTAAAGCTTATTTCATCATCTTTTATTTTTTTATATTTTTTTTGAGGTAATCTGATGACATTTGGGAGAAATTGCCATCCGAAGATCACCCCTTAAAAAAGTCCTGAAGCCCATCGCCATTTTAAAAAAACGATGCCTACACTCCATTGCAAAATAGAGCGCTTTTAGGGCCCCAATTTCATACAAATTTCACAAAAATTCAAACTCACGGTCCGATCCTGTGCATCATGTTTCCACCATTATTTTTTTTTTACAAACCCTCAAATTCATGGTCCACAATAGGCTCAAAGATACGGAGGAATGTGATGGCATGCAAATCGTGATTCTGCCGGCGTAGGCATTTTTTTACTGGTCTGCAACCATAAGCTATCAAAAGGATCCCTGCCAGAGCTTAACCTTGCGCAGCATTTACAAAAAAACTTTACAACAACTCGTCAACTGCTGCCCTCTGGGCAGCAGGTACTTTCCCGCACTACGCAAGACCCTACTCATAGCAATACAACAAAAAGCCACGTGCCAGACAGTGTCCAGACAGTTGCCAGACAGCGCCCTGGAAAGATAATTGACTGGCGGCTGTGGTATGCAGTTGTATGCAGTTATGAAGGGAGATGGCTGTGTCAAGTTACAGGTCTTTGTTGATGTTTCAATGAGACTTGGCAGGAGGCCTGGTCGAAAGTTTGTTGACACGGTCTGGGTGAAGCCCTGGCTGCAAAGTTCATTAAACCAGCTTATTTGGCAAGGGTCGAATGAGGATTAGATGGAAGGTGACCGCGTCATTGGCCCTCAATTTTTTCTTCTTCAATAAATTCGGTTACCTGGGGCCCAAAGGGCAAAAGGTCACTCTTTGCAGGGTTTAAAAATGCGACGCCCAAAAATGCGACGCCGATGGCACATATGGAACACCATACTTTAGATTTATACCTAGATTTATCAATACCACGTGACTATAACATTACTGCACTCCATTGCAAACTTTTCACGAACATCTTTCCGAATTATAACAAGCAATTTTTGTTAAGTATTTGATTTATTTTGTTTGCTTTCTTTGATTTTTTTTTAATTTGGTGGTTATATCTGTAGGTTGGGAAACGTAGTGGGTCAATTACTTTCGGGGACAGACATATTAGCAAAATTAACGCGCATTCGCATCGATCATGTCAAAACAAAATCGGTGTTCCGAAAACCATCAGCCAGAGTGTATTTTATGACAGCGGCATTTGGTCAATTAGTCAATTATTTTTGGTCAATTTTCGGGGACAGACAGACGCCCACACCGACAGACAGACGGACCGACCGACCGCCAAACGACATGTAGAAACTCCGGCCAGAGCTTTAAAAAGCAGATTTGCTCCATGCACTCAGCGTGATAACTTTGTTGGGCAAAGACGCTACACTGATTGTTTTCTTTGGTCAAATCATGCAGATATGCAACATTTTAAAGTAATTTATTCTCTGATTAATAGCATCACTCATAAATTAATTAATTAATTTAAATTTGAATTATTAATGACTATATTTTTCAAAATTCTTTTCTTTAAGTGTACATGTACAGCGCTGGTGATGTAACGTAAAGCGTTTTAAAAATGATATAAATCATTATTATTAAACTGTTAAACAAAAATGAAAGGTCCATATAAGCATCCTATCAAGTTATGAGCATTGGGTTATACTTAGAAAATTATTTATTCATACTTAATAATATTTTTAAGAAATGATGCAAAAAGCTTGAAGCTGGTCTCCGTATTTGAACAACTTCAGGCAAGTTGTAAACGTTTGAATCAATCGCCGCTAGAGTCCTCGTTGATTGCATTGCCCGGTCACCCCGCCCTCCCCGCCTCCCCCGAAAAACGTCTCTGATGTCGATAAGCATTGCTAAATTTCATTGAACTATTTTCACTGACAGGCCTACATTAATCCCTCTTTTTATTCATTCAGTCGCTCATTCATTTTTTTCCTTATTTGTCTTATTTATTAGAGTTATTTCTCGGTGTATTGGTCTTTTTGACCGTTTTCCCCTTCATCAATGAAAATCTCGCCCGCATTTTACACCGTACCCGATGTCAACGTTTACCTATCTACCGCACGGGGGCGCCCTTCTCCATGCCCCAATTTGATGACGTCATTGTTTATAGGTCTACGATTCCGTACAAAAAATATATGCAGTGTACTGTACGTAGGATCTTCGTTTCAGCTGTTGCTCCACGACAAAAGCCTTGATAATTCTTACCAAAGACAAAGAAAATGGACTTGGTCTCAAGTTTATTAGAGGTTCGGCAATCAACTATTCGTGTCTGATTCATAGAGCTATACAGCTCTATGGTCTGAATCGAGTATTTCACGGCTACGACTTCAAGTTCTTTTCTATACTTTGTGTTGGTGCCCTGCGGTGGAAAAGTCGTAGCCTTAATATTTCGGCAGACGGGCTTTGATTATCAATTCAGTCTGTACGCTTTAGTTCATGAGTCTACGTTCTTCGCCAGTACACGTCAACACACGAGTCCTGATTGATGTTTTCGTTACATTTCTATCCCTTTGTCGATCTCTTTGCAGTTTTAATCTGTACGGGAGGTTGATTACCAAAAGGCAGTCATGACGAATGGTAAGGCTTTGTTTCTTGCCACAGGGACAGTGGGTTTACACTTCGGCCTTGAGAAGTTAACGATCACGATTAGCTGGAGTTACCCTAGTCCGAAAATTTGGGACTCTCAATACTGTGTATGAGAGTCCCAAAACTTAAGGTATCAATATTGTGCAAAAGTTTGTGCTGCATAATAAAACCAGTGTGAATCAAATGTGTAAGCTTCTTACTCACTACAGTTTCTTCAATAATCCCCGAAACTTCTGCCCTGCAACATGTGCAAAGTTACTGTTGTGAGCATTGCATCACCAAAAATTCAGCGTTTAATTCTAATTTTGCAGGGACTTATTGAAATCCAAACGCGAAACATCACGTTGATGTGTACTGCAATGCATTGTGCAAAAAGACTCCTCAGCTAAAACATTTTCATCGTGTAGATAAAACAGCGCCCTCTTGTTGATCTGAGTGAATGTAGAATGTTTCATTTTTTAACAGAGGGCGCTATGTTCATTTGGCCATTGATTAAAAAAGAAGGAAGCTGCAAGGCTCTTTCTAAAGCATGGAGAATGACGTGGATGGTTTTTGAACTGTCAAAAACTTGCCTTAAAATTGGATTTAAGGTCTCAAATTTTGCAGGTGACATGCTTACCACTTAAGCATTTTGATGTATGTGTTGTGTGGGCATTAATTAGCTGAATGGTGAGTAAAAAAACGTCAGTAGTAATTTTGCACGTTTTTATGCACTCACGGTCCCAGTCTGGAGTTACCCAGCCCTGAGTTTTATCATTGGGTTGTCATCTAGGTGACAACCCAATGATAAAACTCAGGGCTGGGTAACTCCAGCTAGATCACGATAATAGTACGCGATTGAGATAAGGGGTGGGGCGATGTTAGGTTGGGGGGGGGGGGGGCTGGCTGGGAGATATTATGAGAGGATGGGGGTAGCCCTAGCCCAGGTTGGACGAAGTCTTCATTGCATAACGACTGACATCTAGGATGAGAAATCTCTACATAATACCATCCAAAATTTTGACCTAATTTTTGTTACGTTTTACCTTGTTATACTATATAGAAGCTTGTTTCACGCCTCAGTATGTATAGAACACAAGACCCCGGATGTCATGACCTGAATTGTAAACAGGGCATAGGTCATGACATCCAAGCCAACAGTGTGGGGGCGCTGTTCCATTGTAATTACTGATCCGGGGGGTTCAGGAATTCCATATGTGATGCTGACTGACTTTAATCAGGAAAATAAACTCTAGAGCAACGTTAAACTTGTACTTTTTGTAGTCTCTTTTCATCAGTTTCTCACCGAATCGCTAGCGCCCTCCTTTGTTTAGTTTTTGTTGGAACAGTGACGTCACTCCAGCCAACCGAAGTCGCGAAAACGCTCAACCAATGGCAAAAGCCAAAACATTTTTCTGGTAACTGTCGCGAAAAACACGCTCGGTCATTGGATAGGCATGATAGGCGACCGCGCCTACAAGTTAGTGCGCACCCGTATGAGGGGGGTTACTAAGGAAGTCGCACGTGCGCACTGCACGTTCACGTTGCACGCGCACGGCCGTACGTACGCCATTTACGACTGGACTCGGTACATGTGAGAAACTGATGAAAAGAGTCTACAAAAAGTACAAATTTAAGTTGCTTTAGAGTTTATTTTCCTGATTAACGTCGGTCAGCATCGCATATGGAATTCCTGAACCCCCCGGCCCATTAGATAAGGCTACATAGAATAATAAGACGTACAAATTAGCTTCTCCAACAAGGTAAAAATATTGAAAATATTGGTCATAAATTTTTTCGCCCGGTTTTGAGCACTTCATACCCTGGACTCCCTCTGTAACGTAGGGAGGAAAGGGAGTCCACCCGGGCTAGGGGTAGCCCCATAAATGTGACCCAGCAAATGGGACCAATTTTATGTTGGATTGATGAAAAGTAATGAAGTGGTGAATGATAATGAAGTGGTGAATGAAGTTCATCATGCCCTGTTTTTCCCCAAAACATATTTTAACAATCATTGCCATGCGTGCGATAGTTGGCCATCTGGTTGGTTCCCTGCCCTTACAATATTCAACGTCAGGATCTTTGGCCCTGCCCGAGTGGTTCTTGGACTTTATTTCCCTTCAAACAAATATCCTCAAAAGCCACGGATCACTGAGAAGCAAAATTAAATAAGGCCAACATCAACAAAAAGTAGGATTTTATTAAAATAAATACCATAAAAGTAAAGAAAACTATTAAAAGAACAAAACAAAGAAAAGAAAAAGATCTCGCAACGCAGATTCGATCACAGGACCTCAGGCAGCATGGTAGTCCAACGTTTAACCAATCGAGCTACCAATGTTTTTGCAATGCCGTAATGATAGCAGTTGAAAATCTTTTACGGCTGCGGCCTGCCATAACGATAGCCACTACGAAAAAAAGAAAAAAAAACTACATAAACTTACAAAAGATAAACAGCTGTCATTCAATAAATGCAGCGATTACAAATTTACTTAAATTCAGTTTGTTATTGAAAACATCAGGGAGCACAGTGACTGGGCATAATTTCATTTCATGTTTTGCATTTTTCTTTGTGATTAAAACCAGCTTACTCCTTTGATGGGCTGATTATCTTTGGGCTATTGGTCATCTGTACGTGTGCCTACATGAGGCGAGTGCCGCGTCTCAAGCAGTGGTTCCTGTCGGAGAAGAAAGGGTTCCTTGGGGTGTTCTACAAAGGTAAGATTTGTCTAGAAAAAAAGAGCAAGAACACTGATTGCAACCAAACCAAAACTACTGGTCCTTAGTACGGACTAGTTCTTTGCCTCTAATCCTTCCTCTAGCTGGCAAATCCAGCTACGCCATCACAGCAGTTGAAATCAATCAAGTGACTTGTTTGACAGTTAAGGATTCCCTTTGTTAATTTGATACAGACTGGAGGTGATTGATTTGCCTGCTGTACTACCAGTTACCTCATTTGTCTGTTGATGGAATTAAGAGTGGTCACAGTGATCTGACTGTTTTCACGAATGAAATCTGTTTTTTGGGCTGCGGAAAGCAACTCTAGAAATGATCGTGTCTCTCCATTGGTTAGTAACAAATGTCAGCAAATGCCTTTTTTTGGCAATCAATAACTTTGTCCCTTAGGCCCTCACAACACCACATGCTTCAGGTCTCCACTACTGACCAGATACAAATTTATTGCAGTTGTGGAAAATTGGGTCACGAGGTCACTCATTTTGCATTGGGGCAGGCAGTGTACTGCACACAAATTGGGTGTTAAATCTGCTTTAAAACCCTCCATGTGTGGCAGTGCCAAGTTTTACTTGTGTATTTTTATAGTGTATTAAATAGGAGTAGCTCCCCTTAGAAAAGAAAATCATTTTAGTTGAAGTTTAGATGTCGTCCCCCCTCCCCTTTTCCTGGTAGTGTGACCCCCTGTTTGTTTATTTTAGCCCACAAGTCCCCCCTATAAAAAGCTGCCACATTGTCATGCCAGAGTCATTATTACCCAGCAGACCAGCAGTGAGACAACTTAACATCATATAGTCATATATTTCCTCCTACCTGGAGAGTGTCTTCCTAGCTGTTTTTTTTTGTCTGCTAGTCCAGTCATTGGTTCTTAGTTCATTCCTGTGCTTTTAGAGTCATTTTCCTCTAGTGCTGTGTGGGTTTCATAAACTTTCATTTCATTTCATTTATAATTTTCTTTTTGATTTTAATTTTGTGTTTTTTTGGTTTGGGTTTTAATTTTTTTGTTCTTGGATTTTGACCCAGATTGAGTTTTTTAAAGTATTTGAGAAAAAAAGTGTTTTTTCTTTAAGTACAGAAGTTTACATCATGTATATGACCTATAGGCTACAGCAGGTCTACAGTTGGGCCACAGCTTCCGAGATCCTTTCGAGCTTGTTTTACCAGTCTGTATGCCTGGCAGGGGACGTGGAAGCAATTTTTGACCGTCTGGGACTGATCAGACAAAAGGAGGGTTTCAATATATTTTAGATTACAGTTTCTGAAATGGTAATTTATATTTTCTTTTTGCAGCTTCCATCATTGGAACGAGGTTACATCTTGCCGTGGCTGCATCCTGTGTCCTGATGGGTTTCTACATACTGTTCTTAAAATGATCCACGCTGGAGTCAGTTAGCTGTAAACTGTGTTATACTCCTACCTGTATAGAGGACGGACAGAGCTATCTTACTCTGTACAAGTTCAGGGACGAAACCTGCCGATTGAGTAGATGAGCTTAGATCCGATTGAAATAGACACTCAACTCTGGCAACCAGTGCGTTTGCAGGACCAGTGATGCTTCTGGGTTAAGCAGGACCAGACTGGACAAAATGAGTTTAAGCTCTACGAGAGAAATGACCTTGAATCAAGCAAGGTTCTGGTCTCTACACACAAGGACCCCGTCAACGATTACTGAGAGGTTTCGGTGGAACATGGAACGCATTGCTGCCTTACCTGGTACTCGTGCAGAGATGACATACGTTTGTGTACATTCCAAAGTTAGTTAGCGTGCCTCACACACCAAAGTTGTGTGGACCCAGTGATCTGATACACCGTGCCCTCTGGAGACATCACACAATAGGGAACAAAAGATTGTATACGTCTCCACAGGGCAATTTCTATAGATAAATATGTCTCCACAAGGTTTTTACAAAATAGATATATGGATTTTACTCAAAAACTAGGAATTTTCAAGGTATGTTGATCTGTCGCAAATGGTAGAGTTTTAGAAAAGGGATATGATGTCCAAATTTCAGCGAAGGAAATTAATTCTGGTTAAAATAAGAGCATTTTGAAGCTGTACCTTCAAAATTGAAAACTTTAGTACACAACTCACTCACAAGAACAAAGAAATGTCTCCACAAGGATACACATCTGGTGCCCTGCACACAGGAACGCTATCCACTGTTAGTGAATGGAGTCTATCATAGAAACTAGGTCATATTTCGGAGATTGGGTTAGCCTACGTATGTCCGTTGTGAGAAGCGAGGGTTGGCATGGTTCTAATGAACTCTGTGCATGGTTCTAGTGAACCATTTGTATACTGGCTTGTAAAAATGTTCAGGCTATTTAACTTGGAATTCTGTAGCTCTCCTTGTCTCAGAATCGGCTGTTTATGCACTGGTGTTGATGGCCCAATAAAACAGTTACACACCTATGTTCCGACACCCCTAGGTTCTGACTACACATATTCCTATCCCTAACCCTAACCAACACAATTTTATGTGTGGGCTGTCGGCACATACATGTAGGGGTGTCGGAACATAGAGCAGTCACCAGTGAAACAAGGTCCCACAGACTTTTCCCACCCGTGTTGCTTCTGGCATGGTTAGGTATAATAACTGCTGTATTCATAACTGGCGTTCTTAAATATGCTGCAATTTCAAAGACTGCATCACGCCCTGTAGGCCTACTTCTGCAAAGGGTCACCTCTTAAGTTACGTAAATATGTGTTTATCAACTCCAAAATTAAATAAAACAGAAAACATGAAATGTGTTTCTGGAGCTGTACGTTTATTTAATCCATTTACTTCTGCAAAGCAAAGAGCCGCCTCTTCAGTTATGTAAATATATGTATATCAACTAAAAAATTAAATAAAACAGAAAACATAAAATGTGTTTTTGTCGCTGTTCGTTTATTTGATCCATTTCCTTCCTTTTAGTTAAACTATTTTAAAATAAATTTATTGGCGAAGACCATGATTCAAATGAAATATATATTAAACATTTTATTTAAGTTAACTATATGTATAACATTACATTTTTTTTTTATTCATGGTATCCAAAACACAGGAAATAAATTTAATGCATTTAATGCAAAATGAGATGAAATTTCAAGAGGCTTAACCCTAACCCACCTCACTCCTCCAAAATCCTCCTGGCGGTTTTGGAGGATTCTAGAGGATTGAGGATGAACGGCGATTGAATCAAATGAGGATTCTGGAGGATTGAGGATGAATGGTGATTGAAGCACAAGAGGATTTTGGAGGATTGAGGATGAATGGTGAATGAAGCACAAGAGGATTTTGGAGGATTGAGGATGAATGCATTTTGTGGCAGGACTGTCTGATGATTTTGAAGGATTTGGCGTTGGTTATCCTTCATTTAAACACGAGTGCAAAGTTTTGGGATGAGGAGGATTTTGGAGGATTGAGGATGAATGCATTTTGAGGCAGGACTGTCTGACAATTTTGAAAAATTTAGGCGGAGTTGAAAAATTTTGGAGGATTTTGGAGGATTGAGGATGGTTGTAAGCAACAAGGGCCTAGGGGGTTAGGGTTAAAGATCAGATCAAACAAAAGGCATTGATTATAAATTTGGTCAATTTTGCCTGGCACTGTGTCTTGTGAAATCTTCCACGGCTCCACGCTCAACATCTGATTACAATACTAACCCCAACCCCAAGGGGTCATGACTTGTAGTCTTCAAGCAGGAAGCATGGCAAAGTACATGGTAACCTCTTTAGAGGAATATATGATAAAACATGTAACAATAGTGGTCTCCATCTTCGCATACGCGTTAGTCGTTTACTATATGCGTTCGTCATCACAAAATGAGCTTAAAGTTGGACTTCCTAAGAATTGAGATATTTATTTATTTGAATCTTGCAGAACAAGAGCTTTAAAATGGTATACAACGTTTAGGGGCACTGAGTTCAGTAACAGAAATACAGACCACTAATTAGTTGAAGTTGTAAAACATTCTCGACAAACTGGCATTTAAAGATTTTGCAGTTGTGTTACAGTGAATGAACAGTCAACTTATACAACTGAATGAAAATAGGTTATAAAGATGTTTGATACAACAACAAAAATTAGAGAAACGTAAAAGAGGACTTACGAATCAAGGTTCACCTGAAAAAAACAACAACAAATGACTACCCCTTCCAATTTTGGCTTTGCCCTGCTGTACTGTAAAATGGCAATTTCTGACTTAAAGCTCATTCTGTGGTAATAGGTCACATATTAGTTATTCCATGAGTGCAAGTGGAATAAGGAATAAGGTAGTGCCTCTTTGTCTCACGTGCCACGAGGCCCGCACTACATTATGGCTTGCGCATCTTGGAATAGCGTCATACGCAGAGTATGATGGACTGTGGTATTGGGTATCACTGTTGTTGCCATGGATCGACCAATCAAGATTAAGGATTCAAGTTTGCTTTAAGATAAAGTAAGATATACAGTGAAATCTTGTATAATAAGTCAAACTCTGATAACTCAAAACAACTGTTAAGTCAAACAAAGAATCCATTGCCTTCAGTAGTATAACAATATACACAGCGTGTGTCAATAAAAACGCAGGATTCAAAGCAATTTTTTTTCTGAGAAAATTATGCTACTGGTGTGCCTAATTTGATAAGGATTTGATTGTCCATAATTTCATCTTTGACAAGATTTTTGTTTGGTGGAATTTGGACTTTTGGTTCAAAAGTTATGACAAGTTTTGTGAAGCCCTTCTGAAGCGGGTTGGTCTGATTCAATGACCTTAAAACAACGACCAGTTATGTACAATGCAGGTATGCATTGAAGACAATTAAACCAGAACAAAACTTTCTTTGAAACAACTGATGATAAGTATCACTAAAATTTAATAACTGGACTATCATTGTTTCAAAGCATCATGAATGTCGTCTCTGACATATCAAATAACATTGATTGTGGACTAAAGGATTATGTAAACCTAATCCTGCCACACATGTCCTTCTTTGTGATCCACAAATACTTTCACCTGAACTGAATTCAAACCTTTCATTAGGTATGTGTGATTTCACAAATCAGACCAGCTTGGAATTTATAACCCTTCTTCAATGTACATGTACTCTATCTCTGGACAGGATTGTCCAAATGAGATGGGATAAAAAGCATAGTGAAGAGAAGGAAAGGTACATGTACTTTGAAAAGAGGGTTAACATTATGATGAATAGGGGTGGTTTATATTCTTAATATTTTTGTTTCTAATCCTGCGTTTTTATTGACACACGCTGTACAACCCTACTTAACTCAAAACTCTGCTTCAGTCAAATTTTGACTTGTTGAGATTTCACTGTACTAGCAAGTTGACTAACATTTTCAGGCACAGTTACCAAAATATTCCTGCTTACAACTTTCAAGCTCAAAAACACTGACCCCTGCTGAATGTGGGGTTAGCTTTTACATATGTAGACAATAATGTACATTACAGACCTGCTGAATATACACATGAGTTTGTACATTTGCATTTCTCCATCGTCGACAGTCTGAGGAGGGAAAAAACCTCACGACCTTCACACCCTGCCTTGGTCTGAAAACAGCCTCAAAATCATGGATGATAGATTTAGAGTTTAAGGACCGGTCAGCTCATACTTGGTCTACCGACCTAGGACGTAGGGGTCAACTTAATTTACATATCTACACACGTACAAAGAGGGTGCTCCGTTTCATATGACACATGAGTGTATGGGAACGATAGGCCAGACTACAGGGGAGGCAGTACAGGGGAGGCGGTACAGCCAAGACGAACAACAACCAATAAGATTTCAGAATCACTGTGAGTGTCGCCTGTCTTCATCAAAACAGGGCCTTTGCTTTTTTTCAAACAAGACAACGTAAGCCCAAGCTTGTCCAAGAGCGCACACGATTCTCATCAATTGCATCAAAATGGCTAATCACTTGAAGTTTCTTCATGAATCTGATCTACATGTACACATTGGACTAGATTCATCCCATTCACTGTTTAGGGGAATCCTACAAAACAGCACTGCCCGATTCACAAGTGGCAGTCATTGAGTCGGTCAGTTAGTCAATGAGGATAGGTACAATGTACCAAGAGGACACCAGTCTAGTCCTCCGGAACCAGCTAAACATGCATGAATTTCACTTGGTTCCTGCAACTGTTTGCTGTGTCTTGGGTCAACTGTCCCTCAGACCCTGCAGTACGCTCTGATCTGTCAAGATGCTGCTCCTTGTGACGGGGGCATCTTCGGCAATGATGGGTGTCTTCTCTCCTCTCCCTGGTCCCTCACCTTCATCATCATCTTCTAGCTCGCAGAGTAAGGAGTCATTCTCATATGTCGGGAAGAAATACCTGCAGTGGGTTTTGAAAGAAATGAAAGAAATCAGGATTATGGACTATGAATTACATAAAGTCAGGAGAAAATTTGAAGGTATTGCTACCATAGGCCCACTTGACCAGCACTCTTGCGAAGTCAATACGGGATTCGTGCCCATTCAGAATACAATGATCTTGAGCCATGCCTACTGCCTGCCATTGATTCTGTGCAGGAAAAAGACCGGTAGATACGTGTAACACTGTGTGACTGCTCATGAGTGGTCCATGTGTGTCACACACCGCTTTTCGCACTCGTTGGTGCTCAAATTTTTACACAGGCCAACTAAAAACAGGTTTTGTTATTTAAACTCAGCGACAATTAAAGTATGAAGTGTCTACTCATGGGTATCACAAAGACACAGGGCCCAATCCTCAGGAGGGCGCTCTATGCAAATGATCTACGCATCAAGTTTCTACTAACAAGAGCAACATCGACAGCCGATTTCAGGAAACTTCCCGCAATGGCATAACTCCACTTGCACCACAAGTTATCGTGTAAGTTGCGCAACATTTCACACTGTGCAACATTTCACTTATGACACATTTCACGAAAGTTTCATAGTGTGTAAGTCTGCGACTTGTGCAACAAATTATGGCCTAACTGTATGCAATCATTTCAGGTGTCGCGCAAGGTGTGGCGTAGCAACTGAAAATGAACTATTCTACTAGCAAATCGAGAGCTTGTCATTGCACAATTTATTAAGGTTGATACAAGCCACTCACAGCTTTGTGTTTTTTTGAGGTAAATAAATGCTTTTTATTCGGGACAGAATTTTTAGAGTTGCCGCACGATTCTGAAGAAAGATGGGCAAAACCATTTTCAAAATGGCGGGCGGAGGCAATTCAACGATTGTTTTACGACACCCCCAAAAAGACAAAGTCGTTCACAAACAGCCGTCAAAAATGCTGTTATTATCCTTGTCCAAGATGTTTAGATTGTTGTGCAGCTACGCTAAGTTTCATGAAAGCGCGATTGTAAGTTTATTGTGCAGCTGGACAACAAATTTGTTGTGTAAGTCCTGGCCTAAGTTTCGTGAAATCGGCATCTGCAATCAAGATGTGATGGTCAAATCATTCTGTAAGACTGCAACAAAGTTTTTTGTGTAGTTGCTTCAGAAGTTAATTTGGCACAACTCTCAAACGCTGATCTGAAATTGGTGTGAACTTCTTTCCCCAGACTAGCCCCCCCCCCCTCGACTCACTGAGGCTGATCCCAGTCCTCTCTGTCAGGCAGCTGTGTCATGTGACTTTGTGAGGTCATGTGATCCAGCAACCCCTCCCTGCTAGGGAAGGCTTCCTTGCAGCGGATGCAGGTCTTCTGGTGGACGCAGCGCCTGATGTAGTTGATCAGCTTGACTTGCAAGTAGAAGTTCAAACCTAGAAAGAAGGACGTTAAAAACAAAAATGACATTCTGCGTTTCATCTCAACTGTCTTTTCTCATGGGCAGGATTTTTTGGGATTAAAAGGGAATGTACAACATTTGCTTTTGCTGCAATTTTCAGAAATAAATGAATTTGGAGGATCAGTAATTTAGCAAATATTGTTAAAATGACTTGTTTCACATTTTTGGCTTGTAGATGCTGGAAAAACCAAGAAAACTAATCATGTTCTGGTAGTTGGGTTCCCTGACCCCACTTAAGATGAAACAGAGCAATTTATAGACTTTGGGGAATTGTAAGGTCAGATCACTGGGAATTGCTTCCTATCCCGGCCTTTACAGGTGTGTACAGTGTTCTAGCCAGGGTGAAATTATAGTGTAGGGGTAATTTTGGTTCGGCGACTAATGCGAGTGCGGAGCGCGAAGCCCTTATGGCGTGGGGTCCGGGGCCCGCTTAAGGGCCCCGGAAAATTTTGGACTCTAGATGCTCTGTGGTGCAATCTGAGGCGATTCCCTGCCACTTTCCCCTGATTTTTTTTTTTTAGCAGAAGTGTTTAAAATTATAAGAAATTTGGTTTTATTTGTTTCAATGATTGATACTCTTGCTCCAGGAAAGTTTCTTCTGTTTTCAAATTTTAGATTATGTTTACAATGTATAAATTGTTCCAAGATCGATGCTTTCTGATGTTTTTTTAACCATTTTTAGTAGTTCCTCAATGTTTTATAAAAAATTGGGATTTACTTTGTCAATATTAAGGGTGAGAACAAATCGCATGAACATTTCATATTTCAAGAAGCCTTGTGTTGTGTAGCGCTGCCGTAGTAGCAGTAGTTCCGATTTTGTAAATAAAACCATCCGATCGGCAGGGAGAGAAAGTGTAAAACCATGGAGGTCTCAGACAGAAAAAGTTGTCGGCGAGTGCAATTTCAATATGCTACAACACAATGTGAAGGAGAAATCTCATTTTTGTTATGTTAAAAAATATAATTGTAGATAATGACGATGAGAAATAATCACCGGGAATTGCTTCCTATCCCGGCCGCGGCCGGCCCCGGCCGGCCCGGCGTGCGGGCGCGGCGCAGGCCAGCCCACACACTGGCTACGCCGCTGAACTACGCGACCAAATTTTCCCTCCGCATTTGAGAAGGCAACGCATTCGTGGAGCGCTAAAAAACTTGCTTTGTTGCAATACTTGCTGATTGGTTTTGTCCTAAGAACAAACAGATCCGTTTTTACTACCAAACTATATCGAACTGTTATTGTCAGCAACGAGTAGTGTAGTCAAAAATCCAAATTTTCGACAGCGACATTCTTCGAGAAGAATTCTTCACGTGCGGCCATCTTTGAGGACGGATCCATTGATGTCGTAGGGGTCCTTAACCTTTCTTTGGACATCGTTTCTCGAATAAATCCTTTACGAAAATTATGTTCCGACGTTGAAGAACTTATTTTCAAACAGTAACATGTTTCGGACTTGATAAAAAGTATTATTTATAATTTTAGAACAGTTGAAATGCTTGTAAATATTGACCTTAGGAAAGCACACCCGATACCACAAAATGGTGTGGTCCACAGAGCGCTCTGTACGTGACGCTCTGTTTGTGACACGTACGTCCGAACGGAGCGCTGTATCTATGCAGCACAAAACAGCACGTGCTTATTGCTATCATAGCGAATGCGTGTGGCGCAGCATCACGGTAGGGGTACCGTACGGGGTACGTGCGGTGGGATCGTTGTTTATTTTTCGCTGTGTCGTACGGCAAGTGCGCAATGCTCAAAGTCGCTGCGCTTGTATACGAACAAACGGCAGATATTTTTTTTTCGCAACCAAAATTTATAGCGTAGCGGTAGCGTAGCGGCGCGATTTAAGCGTAGCGCTTATTTTCGAAAGCGTAGCGGGTGCTAGCGCTATTTGATGCCTGGCTAGAACACTGGGTGTGTAATCAATTG
The DNA here is from genome assembly GCA_029964075.1 of Patiria pectinifera. Taxonomy (NCBI): domain Eukaryota; kingdom Metazoa; phylum Echinodermata; class Asteroidea; order Valvatida; family Asterinidae; genus Patiria; species Patiria pectinifera. Next base: position 33,242,371 of record CM057149.1, on the reverse strand, counting down.
CAAAGAAAATGCGGAATAACTTATTATGAAAAATTAGTACCGGTAGCAGTTTTTGAAAAAAGCCAGTTTCTCCAATGCTGGTCGGCCGACCAGTGTTGGAACAATTTTTCTTAAAAATTTCAGCACACCAGGAGCCAAAATATTACAGGATGCTTTAGACTGTCATTCCCTAACAATCGAGTTAGGTATTTCGTGATTATTGGATCATTTCGTTTTTGTGATGTTTGCAAATGTTGCATCTTCCCTTAAATGAGAGTGTTGTAAGCAACACTGCTGCCTCCAAGCATAAATTGTGAAAGTTCTCACGGTGTGGGGTCTGGGCCCATTTACTCAAGGCCAAGGGAAAATAAGGCCAAGGAAAAGTGTTCTAGAGAGATATCATTTTTGAGCAAAAACACTGTAAGGAAAAAACAAATACAAAGAAACAAATAATATCCCTGTGAGATGTTTCACCTTGTTTCATTTGCTCGAGGTCAAACCCATGTGCCGATGACATATGCATCTCCAACGTCTTGATATCTGCAGCACTGACTGAACAGAACAGGCAGACGGCACCTATCCCAGAATCCTCCTGCCAGTCCTCCCAGCTGCTATGGAAACAGGACACATAACAAATAAAATTACACTGAATTTGGTACATGTTAGGCGTAACTTTACAAAGGGTGACACCTGCCCCAGTATGTATGCCGCACATGTAGGAGAGGCACTGAGCGTAAACTTAAATTGTAAACGTAAACGTAAACAACTGCAACTGTATAAATCAAAAGGCAAAACCTAATTTGATTTATATATCACCCCGACGCAAAATCCCATCTTATAATAGTTCATGCGGTACCCGCTTCTATGTACATCAGATTCGAACCGGCCAACCGATCCTGTTAGCTCGGTGGTCGAGTGGTAAGACATCTGCACTAGAAAGCAGGAGGTCGTGGGTTCGAGTCCCACCCGAGTGATTTTTTCCAACTTTCACTCGGGAGGTAACACACTGAGTATACAGTGTTTAAACGTTGGTGAAGGGCAAAACCTAATTTGATTTATATCACCCCGACGCAAACAAATTCCATCTTATAATGCAACTGAATAGACAGTTGTTGGTCATTGTATACACAATTGACTGCTTCGAGTGGTGTAGCAAAACTAGTGTTCCTAAGGAAATGGAACGCTCCAGTCCATGGATCACTGAGGGAAACTACTTTACTACACCACAAGTTAAAGCAGGCAATATTTCTTTTACAATACCTCACCAACAGATATCTGATTAATTTAACCGAAATCCAATTAAAATGTACTTCTTTTTCAATATGAAACTAGTTGAAAATTTAATTGCACTTTTCCAAACTACCCCTTCATGAAATGTTTGAACCCAGATCTGTGGCACATGGGAACCATACACGCAATGCACACACCCATTATTGCGCACATAAGCATACCGGTTGCTTCGTTGGTTGCAATACGTATAGTATTTTTTCAGTCGTTGTATAGTCTTTTGAGCCGTGCACAGCAAGACAGTAAAAATAGCGAATGCCATGTGACTCGCTCTCGGCCAATCAAGATCTGGAATCTGTGAGTGAGGTGAGGTGAGTGCAACATGCCATATGTGACCCGCTCCACAAAAATGAGTCTGTTGTGGCAAAACTGACATTTTGAGTTAACTACATTAATAAAATGGGAATGAAATAAGCTTTCATTTGGTGTATCACGGACCTCTCTAGGACGTTTGGTTGCACTGTTGTGCTTGTTTCATTCTGTAAAGTTTTTGCAAAGCTACAAAGGTCTCAATGGAGAAAAAAAGGCTTTGAAAAATGACAAATACACTGTAACTAACCAAGAAAAGCACCAAAGATTCATAATTTTTTTTTTCTTACAATATTTACATTTCTGTGTAAGATATTTGAACTAAAACTATCAAACAACCAAAATAAAACAAAAACAAAAAATCCAAATTTTGAGCAAATTTTTACTGTTTCCATTTCAAAATGGCAAAAGCTTGAATTCAAATTATGCGACATCAGACTCATTTTTGCAGAGTGGGTCACATATATGCATTCACATCCCTGAGACTCACTCGTCTTTCTCCGCATCACTGGGCATATTTCTCCGTCCTCTTCCCTCCCCCTCATCCTCCTCTGAGAGCACTGCCTCCCAGTTCTTGCCCAGCTCCAGGTAGTTGATGACGTAGAATTTGTCGTAGATGGGGTTCTTGGGGTTGAGTCTCTTGTGCATCTTTTTGCGCATGTGTTCCTTGAGGGTCACTCGGTCCTTGAAGGTTTTGTCGCAAAACAGGCACTTGAAACTGGCCAAAAGAAAAAAAAAATCATAAACGAAAAAAAAAAAAAATCATAAAGAAAAAAAGTATTACCTCAAGCTGATTTGGAACTATCAGTCTGAAGGTGTTTTGTCAATATGTATATTGATCATGTAGGTTTAGTGAACATGAAGGCTGATACATTGAAGGGCCCATGGAATCAATCTTTCTGAGGAACATATTTTGTGCAACTTTCTACTCCTCTTAAATGTATAAAAAAAAAATCAATGTAAGATGATGTCTCAAAACTGCCAAACTCACTGGTTTGACTGGAATCCTGCTGCTGCACAATCTTAACTTGTTTTTAGATGGGGTTACGATCGAGTATAAGCTTTATGTGGCCTCTCTGGACTCCCACATATTATGCACTAAATTTAGTCTGGCACTATTTACAGACAGTGTTGTAATTTTTGTAATTGTGGAAGCTAGACTGAGGGAGCGATGGTCGTGTATCTGGAACCTGTAAACGCTTTCTAATCAGCACAATATGTAAGGGAGCAGACTAATGACCAGCCTGGCAACTCATGCATGATGTCGATGTATGTGGGCCGACGTTACTGTTTTCTCTGATTTTTGTCTTGACTATACTAATTTCCCGAAGAATGTTTGTGTCGTTCGAGATCATAAGTGGGTGCAGAATTCTCAAGCGTTATGGCCTTACTGAGGTCACCTCAAGCTCCACACTGAAGGATATTTTTGAGATTTTGAAGGTAATTGAAACATCAGCCGACATTTGAAGAAAACAAGTCAGGTGTGTTAACAAACACAAATGCCCCGCAACCGTGACTGTTCCCACGACATAACACCACTCTTTTAACATCAACTTATGCACCTTGGTCACATGGAACGTTCATTGACAGCATTAGTGTCTTCTGTAGGTTTTATATGAATTAATCCCTAATCGCTTTGCTCTCAGAATAAATACAAGATTTCTATTGTTTTAGCCACTGTGACCTTGACCTTTGACCTTTCGACCCCCAATGCAATAGGCCTATTTGGATTACCAAGAATGATCCACAAACCAAATTTGAAGTTCACATGTTAAGTATTTCTCAAGTTATCGCGCTGACAAAATTCCTTTTGTTTTAGCCACTGTGACCTTGACCCTTGACCTTTTGGCCCCAAATGCAATAGGCTTCTTAGGATTGCCAAGGACAATCCACAAACCAAATTTGAAGTTCACATGTAAAGTATTTCTCACGTTATCGCGCTGACAAAATTTCTATTGTTTCAGCCACTGTGACCTTGACCCTTGACCTTTCAGCCCCAAATGCAATAGGCTTCTTAGGATTACCAAGAACAATACACAAACCAAATTTGAAGTTCATATGAAAAGTATTTCTCAAGTTATAGCGCTGACAAAATTTCTATTGTTTCAGCCACTGTGACCTTGACCCTTGACCTTTCGGCCCCAAATGCAATAGGCTTCTTAGGATTACCAAGAACAATACACAAACCAAATTTGAATTTCATATGTAAAGTATTTCTCAAGTTATCGCGCTGACAAAATTTCTTTTGTTTTAGTCACTGTGACCTTGACCCTTGACCTTTCGGCCCCAAATGCAAAAGGGTTCTTAGGATTACCAAGAACAATACACAAACCAAATTTGAAGTTCATATGTTAAGTATTTCTCAAGTTATCGTGCTGACAAGATTTGTCCGGACACACACACACACGCACTCACGCACGCACCCACGCACCCACCCACTAACACACCCACACACACACCCACGGAAGGACAAGGCGGAAACAGTATGCCCCTTCGGCTTCGCCGCGGGGCATAAAAAAGTAGGGGGAAAACAAAAAAAACGTGTCGCCGCACCACTTTTGGGGCAGGCTCCATACCAGAAACCGAAGACTTTTTTTTTTGGCCATACGTTCACTATTAATGGTCAAGGCAATTACAAACTAGGAGTTTTGGATCATTTCTCTGGATCATTAATTAGATATCATAGTTAATTTGCTGTCACAGACATTACATTTTGTTCCATACTGGTATTGCCTGCATGTGCTACTTTAAACTTTGTTCATACATTTAAAAGTCCAAGGAAAACAAAAGTTCTTCAGTTAAATTGAAACACATACCCGCTTAGTTTTTCTTCAAGTAAGTCTAGAAACTCATTGGCAAAAACTGTCAAAGAAGGAAAGGAAAACAATGTTGTTAAAAAAAAAATGTGCAAGATTAAAAACTTCACATTTGCAGGGTTTTTTTTTACATTTTGCTGATCAATCTCCGTTTAGACAGAAATATTACTTAATGTGAAAAAGACTGAGATTTCAGATATTTTGGGGTTAATCAAAGTCTATGCACAGCAACACAGGAGTTAGGATTTTCTCTTTTCGATAAATAAGCTGTTGTTTCATAATAAACACTGACAAAAGGAATTTTGGGGAATTTCTGACTGGATTGTTTGGTAAATCTGAAATTTTACAAAACCTTGTGCACATTTTCAGATGGTTTGTCCCAAACAAAAACACATTTACATTTACATTTTGGGGTTTACTGTGCAAACTTTGTAGACTAATTTAATCAAAACATTTGGCATGTTTGGCACTCACCAATGTTATTTGGCTGACCGACACTGAAGTGGTGGTCGAAGGCCATGTGGTCAAACAGAGCCGCTCTGTTCCCCTGAAAATGCTCCCGGCAGAACAGACAACCCTTGGAGAAGGTGGAATCTTCCCGCTCTTGCTGTTGGGTGCTGAGAATCATGTCCAGTCGCTTCAGCTGTAAGTCTGCTCGCAATTTCTTATCTTCCTGGGAGATGTCTGACAGTAGATAATACTGGGCCTCTGACAAAATGAATTTAAAAAAAAAGAGGAAACTGATAATAGACTATAATTAAAAAAAATTTCAGAGCCTTCTTAACCAGTTCACGTCGGATGACGTGTATACACGCAATTGTTTTGCGGCATTAGGAACGGATGACCGATAAACACACAATGAGCAAAGCCGGAAATATCTGTCTGCGATCTGCTCGCAGTGAGCGAGGCCAGAAATATCAGGGTGTGCTACCTGCAGACGACAGCCTACGCCCATTTGGCATTGAGGTTCGTGAAAACAATCCCGCAACTGGGTCCGGTCAATGTCAAAATAATACCGGCTTCCCGGCAAAACTACCTCAACTTCTGTTCAATTGATCATGCAGATAAATTGGGTAAATTCAAACACGGGCGTCTGTGACTAGACAGTGTTTGGTACCAAGACATTCACATGAAAATGTGAACGTGGACTCGCGAGACTTGGTCTATTGAAATAGCTTATCACAAACTACCTTCTGCACTGCTGGTTTGAGCATCTGGCTTGACCAAGGTGCAGAAATTTGTGTAGGACTCCTGGATGAATCTTGTTCTCCAGTATTCAACGTATCTATTGAAAACAAACAAATGAAAACAAACGAACAAATGTCACTGAGAAGTCTGAAAAGAGAAGTTATAGACAAATCTTCCAATCTGAAGATGCCATTCAAATGATCCCTGTTACATGTATTTAACCTGACTTGTGATTGACCTGTTTGTTTCTTTAAGTTGTTTACTTCTTGAACCCTTCTACTGTTTTAACAGTCACAGACAGTCAAAATTGCATCCACTTCCCTGCCGTGCCTTTTACACAGGCTAGTCACAAACAATCATATTTCAAGCAGGCACTCTAACTAGTCAAATTCAGTCAACAGACATAAGCAGGAAACTGGTGGGCACAGCTGTCTTATCCATCACCTACAGTCAAAGCACAGGTGTATCAAGTTACATAGACAGTCACAGCCAGTCAATCCTGTTTTATGTAGGGTGGGAGCTCTTAACTGTTAAAAACAGTCACTTGATTAAAGAGAATATACAACATTTGCTTTTACTGTAATTTTCAGAAATTAATGGATTCGGGGAGTTATTATTGTAGCAAATATTGTTACGCTGACTTGTTTGATGTTTTGGGTTCGTAGATGCTGGGAAAAACCAAGAAAACGATCATTTTTTTGTAGTCTGGTTCCCTGACCCCACTTAAGTTGAAGCAGAGTAATTTATAGATTTTGGGGAATTATAAGGTCGGGGAATCCGTCTAGTTGGCTTGTACCCATTCACAGGTGTGCAATTGACTGAAAAGAAAATGCGGACTAACTAAATATGATAATTTGGAGCAGTATTTGAAGAAAAAAAAATCCAGTTTTTTCCAACGCTGGTCGGCCGACCAGAGTTGGAAATGGATACAAAAATTCTACTTTCCTTGAAAATGACAGCACACCAGGTGCCATGATTTTACAGGCTACTTTAGACTGTCATTCACTAACAGTCCAGAAAGGTATTTCATGATAATGGGGTAGTTTTGTTTTTTTGATGTGCGCAAATGTTGTATATTCCCTTTAATTTTAACTGAAAGGACAACTTGGCACAGAATGTATGGTTACATAGGAGGTAGATAATTAATTGAATTGCTACACACACAACAACCCAGCTGTGAATTAGTCACATGCTGTACATATTTAATGCATGGCATATTTTGTTTTTGGACAGGAATCTTATTTTTATAAGCAAACTATTTCGGTGCTCTCCTGTTTCAACCCATCTACACCGTCGTCTGGCACCAGACAGCACGTGTGCCATGGCGCGGGTGCTGTTGCTGGTAACCGCAAACCACCGTTAGATGATTGGTTTATATTGCTCGATTTATATCACGTGAATAAATGAATAAGTGATTAGTTCCACGAGATAGTAAAGGCCATCGCGGCTTCGCCGCTCGTGCTCGTCTTTTTACGTGCCCCCATCCAGGGGCGTTACGTGTCCGGATGGTCCGGGTGTAGGCGCGTGGGACAGGACTAAAGGCTAACTTGAGTGCGAACTTTGACCCAAAGTTTCATAGTTTTAATGCAAAGCACAAATTTTACCTTTTAAGATCACAAATAAGATTGACATCAGCAACGCACAGATTGTGTGCAACCTGAAGATGCTTCAAAAACTCAGTCTTTTGCCTTTGAAGGTCAAAGGTCGATGAGCAGAGAAGACAGGTCACGCCTGCATTGTGTTCTTCCGAGGCTGGTTCCTTGCATCCAACTTCTGGGAAACTGAGAGGTTCTAGCATTGCACTGGCATGACTGGTAGGATTCCCAACATCATCCATTGTCACGTTTATTATCTGTCCACTGAAAGCGATAAAAATGTTTTATATTCTTGAACTTTTACTTTGATCATTAAATCTTGTCATGATAAAAAGGAAAGAAAAAAAATGCATTCGGGCCTTTCGGGGATCAGAAGAGCCAATCACATGGTGCCGTCAGGTCAATAGTTCATTCTGTATACATAGAACAGTCCATTGACCCGACGGCTGTTGGATGTCCTACTCAGCATAAATAATTGAGGCACCATGTGATTGGCCTTTCTGATCCTCGAATCCATAATCAGGTGCGGTGCCCTTCATGTGTGTACGTTAACAAAAGAGGATTCTTTTGGCTGGGGAACCAGACTAGTTTTACTATACTTAGCCGCCCGGACCTGTGTTGTGGTTGTGCCGGGCAAGGTTTGGGTGAGTTTGGGTGAATTGGTGTGTTATGGCGACAACATGGCACATTTCCGAATTCAATGGCACATTTTTGAATTCAATTTTTTAAACATGCTATTCCATGCTGACTGCTTGATTGAAGCAAACAGGGTCAAAACTGATTGAAGTGTCTGGAAGACAGCGGTACGTATACGCATGACATTGACAACCATAACAACGCATGAGCCGGCCAATGATAGCGCAATACGTCATTATGAATATTTATTTTCTCATGAATATTTAGTTAATTTCCATGGATACCTCAAATACGTCCAAAGATTGATTATTGCAACAGCGATCGTGCCCAGCCTAGCAGTTAAAAGTCTTGTGTATCAACAAAGAGTCCGGGGTTCGAATCTCGATGAAGTAAGTGACTGATTAATAAATAGGAATAAAGGAAAGGAGAGGGTGAGAGTAGAGGAGGGAAAGTGGAGGGAATAACCATAAAGAATGCAACTTTTGGTGCTTGAAAATTAATTTTAAAAAGTGGTGGCCCAGTACGGAAATTTTTCCACCTTTCCGAAATATTTCATGATTAAAAATGTTAGTCAAAATTTAGGCGATCACCCTGACCGTGTACGGTGTAGTGTAGGGCCCCTGTTTTGTTTTAGAGTCGAAATATTTTTTATTGCTCAAAAATCACCTTTACAATCAAAAGCAGACTTTTCTCAATTCTAATGACACCTTACTCCTAGAACTATGAGGCTCCACGCAGTGGAGCCTCATAGGTTCAGAAGCCCGCAAAATTGTTGTCCGCACTGAGCCGGTTAACACTTGAAACGAGCACGCACGCAGAATGATCGCAGTCATTTTCGGGTTCGATCGCTCGGAGCGCGCCGCGGGGGTATGGTGTAGAAGCGGAACGATAGTATGCGCATGCGTACAAGTGCAATTGTTTAAGTAAAAATCTAACAAGTTACACATACAGGCAAACGCATCAACTGTTACGCACCTTCCCTTGTGTTACCAAAGATCGTTTTTGGCTCCTATATACGATCTTTGGTGTTACTAGAATCAGATCAAAACAATAGCTATCTAGCCCACGGACCCGGGGGCTGCCATGTTTGCCACTTTCAGACATTCTATAATAACTTAAACCGTATACAGTGAAAGTGAATGGTATGTACACAAAATAAATTTTATAAATCGTTTTTAGACCTAATCAAAAATAAATATTTTATAGTAGTTTTTCAAATTACAATTATAAGTTTCGTATTACATTTACCGTGAAAGAGACTATAAAGTCTGGTACATACATTTCATGCATTTGGCAGGTGTCATAGTTCAAGCATAGTGTACGGGACGTGTGTCCGTATTGTTGCAACAAGCGCAAACTACTGTTTTTGCGAGTTTACTTCCGTTTTTCTTTGGTGGAAGCTCATGGCGAAACTTCAGTTAAAATGTGGAAACCAGTGACAGAAAATAAGGTGGCAGTTGGTAAGATATCGTATCCCTCTTTTGGTTTTACTGTCACGAATATTTGGGGACATTTCGTGATGATTTTGAGTAGAAATATTGTGGGAGTGGCTTCGTTTTTGTTTGTCTGTTTGGAAAGAATTCCATACCTGGACTTCAAGCTTGACGTATTGTGCACAAACCCTATGAGACTGGTCTGAAAAATTCTAAGTGTTTTTCTTTTTAGTAAATGCTTAAATATTTTAAATATATGGCTTTTTAGGATATGTTATCGCTTTCTGATACTAGGTCTCTGCAGAAAAAAATTAGTGACATTGTTGCAACGAAACTAGGTAGGTATCATAAACTATCAACGGATTTGTTAATTCAGTGCGCCGAAACTAGCATGACTAGGAATCTCAATGTCGTTATCCCATTTGTTAATCTGTTGACCGTGTTGTCTCGCTCATGAACATAACATGGGGCGGCCTGTAAAATAAGATTATTTTCATTATTGTTTATTAACTGAAGGCCCCAAAAAATTAAATCTCGGGTGTGAAGGAAATTTCGGTACATGAAGATAGGTCAAGCAAAACTACGCTGAGACTGAGTGATCACATAGAGCAACGGACAGAGTCGGCCAACTCACTGGACTGCCACGATGAACTAGACTTGTTGCCAGTCCCTCTTGCTTGTCTGTGTATAAATTAAGAAAAAGGATCGATGGTGCAAACGGGGAAGATAGAATCATATTTCTAGGCTTCAGTTCAAGATTTTTTTTCTGTTTTTCAACAGGTTGGTTGCTTTACCTATTGATCTGCTTTGTTTTGACTGTCTAACTCTAAGTAGTATTCCATTGAATTTCAAAATGTGAGCCAAGAAGTGAAGAGCAATTCTAAGAAAAATGTCTTATTTATCATTGTTTTATTGTTTTTTCTTCTATTTTTAATGACTATCGATTGATCGGCCTTTGAAAAACAGTGTTCCCACGATAAACAATAATTGCTACAATACAATCCTTACAAAACTAAGTATCCCCATTTTTGGTCATCGATTAACACACTTCTGCCAATGTTTTTATGTAGGCCCAACCCAGAGTGAAACTTTCAAAATGTAGGCATTGTAACCTTCCTGGGTCCAAGTTACAACAATCAAGGGTTCAAATCATCGATATATCGGGCGACTTTGGATTAACAAGGAAATGATCATCTGGTTTATTCGGTTCTGTTCTACGACTGATTGGAAATCACATAAACATTATATCATTAGCCATCTTTGATTATATCCCAGCATGCCCCATTCAAGCCCTACGTCATCAATATAAAGGAAATATAACATACAGTTGGTGATAAGTGTGTAATCCCGTTACAGCATGTACCATGATGATGAGTACTTGTCATGCTTGTAGGCCTAGAAAGAAACACTACAAATTCCTAAATTCGTTAAAACAAAACTATGTTTTCAAACAATGTTAAAACCCTGAGAGAATCATTTCAAAACAGTATAGCCATGATGATGATACTGTAGGTACATGCAATTCTAAGAAGAAAAGAAAACACTTAAAATTCCTAATTTCGTTGCAACAAAACTAATAATATTTCAATTTTGTCCTTAAATAATACTGCCAAAATGTTTTTATATAATGTCAAGACACTGACGAAAACATTTCAAGGTGCAGGCCAGATGATGAGCAATTCTATAAAAAAAAACCTTAGAAATTCCTAATTTCTTTGCAATGAAACTAATAATATGCTTCTGCTGACGTTTTTATACAATTGATGTTAAAACCCTGAGTGAAACATTTCAAAATGTAGACAAGCCTGATGAGTAATTCATACAGGGGAAAAAACACAAAAAATACATGAAATCATGAAATCAGTTGGATGTCATTGACAGACTTTGAAAAAAATGGATCGGCTTTTTTTTCAGAAGTACTACAACTGAACATATCAACTGGACTTTGCTTTCAGTAGCTTGGATTATTCTTTCAATAAGTCTAGCACTATTTTGGTTTGTGATTCGTCTTCTTTAATCTGTCATACCTGGGGAAGAACAGTTGTTTATAATTACTTTGTCGAATTTCCTCGCAAGTTTTGTCTTCAATTCTAGTTTCTAATTGGTTTACTTTTATGTAGTCCCCTACAGTTTTTAAAACAATTAATCTAGCATTTGAATGAATGTCTATACAGTTTCTCGTGTGAGTGTTCAATTGAAAAAATATGTCATCATTACAGTATTATTAATTTAATATTCATTTTAATACGTCTGGCTGTATGCATTGTGTATGCGCTATGCGTACGTTTACTGCACTGATCAGCAAAACCCAGACTTGGGCAAGTCTATGTGGTTGCTAACTGCAGCTGCGGGCCAATGAATTTGTAAATACGGTAACGAAACTTAAAATTGGACGATAGAGGATGTTATTTTATAGTTTCGTTGCAACAACATGAGTGATGTCCATGACTTTCCGTCTTTTTTTGGCGTTCGCTTCTGACGTTCTGTTAACATTGTTTCATCATGTTCATGGGAGTATTTTTCTGTTTGTAATTTAGCCCATATTTGGGCCCCTGTAAGTTTGAGCAGAAAGAATGTTGCATTCTGACGCCAATTGTTCCATCATATCTCGGTGAAGGTCAGTCATTGCAAAAATGTTGGAAAGACGTGAATCTGAGACTGACTGAGAAATGTTTGTAATTTTGTTAGAAAATACTCTCCATAGACTTTGTCATGTTTGTACACAACCAAAGCTGTGGCGTCTGGATAATACATTCTTCCCTTTTAACCATTTGAATAACCTGACAGCCTTTGTATATGTTTGTTATTTTTCTTTCAATTTGTTGCCTTGACATTGCCAAGAATGAAAACAAATATTTACATGATGATTACGAAGATCATAATCATGATCACAAGATCATAAACATAAAATTTGAATCCAATTTGGCATAGCCAATATGTTAGGCCTATCTGTTATCATTACTGTTCTCATCTACTTGTAGGATGTACCTTTGTCCTGAATAGGCCTTGACATGCTTGAGAATGATTTTTTTTTTAGATTTGTGTCCGAATTTGTTTTGGTAATGCACTATGAGGGGTTTTTCCCTCCGTTTTTCATTAAATAGTTATTTTTATTTTGTCATTCTTTCTTTAAGTTAGGTTTCAGGTGACTTTTGTGTTACTTTTCAAGTTAAAGGGCAAATACAACATTTGCAAA